>CM061354.1:62515576-63715576 GCA_030867105.1 Liasis olivaceus
ATGGTATCATCCTGTGCTTGTGTTTCTTGCAAAGGCTGGCTCACCTTTCTTGCTAGCCTTTGTGCGAACACCTGGGACACTGCTGATCATCAGTATTGATAGGCTGGGACTTCGGATGGGCTGAAAGGTCTGTTTAGATTCCTATCCTGTTTCTATTCTTGGCCACCCAAATGCTCTGCAAGCAGCCTTACCTGAGCAAGCCAAGATTCAATTCATTAGAAGTTTAAGGAGATATACCAATGTTTCATAATATGTTTGATATTATGAGATGTTGCACAAAATGACTGCATGGTGAGATAACCACTTTTCAAATATGTTTTTAACTACATCCATACATTTTCCCCAGAGAGCAGTTTGGTGTAGTGGCTAAGGCATCAACTAGAAACCGGGAGACCGTGCATTCTAATCCCACCTAGACACAAAACCAGCTGGGTGGCCTTGGGCCAGTCACTCTCTCTCAGCTCTAGGAAGGAGGCAATGGCAAACCACATTGGTTCACCCCCTCCTCAAGAAGGCATTGCCAGATCCCACCATACTGGAAAACTTTCATCCAGTGTCTAACCTTCCTTTTCTAGGGAAGATTGTGGAGAAAGTGGTTGCGCTGCAGCTTCAGTGGGCCCTAGATGAAGCAGATTATCTGGGCTCCTTTCAGTCAGGATTCAGATCATCCATTGCCATGGGGTAAGGTATCATGTTGATAATATCCAGTTGTACATCTCCACCCCTGATGATGATGCTGTTGTTGTTGGGCTTCAGCTGAACCCTGGCAAGACTGAGTGGCTTTGGGTTTTAGGGCCTTCTGAATCTGGGATTTTACCATCTTTGGTTCTGGATGGGGATGCACTACCCCAAAAAGACACAGTGCACAACTTTCTTCTGGAGGGGTTCTTCTGCACAAGGGGTTCTTCTGGACTCACAATTCCTGCTTGAAGAGCAGGTGCCAGTCATAGCCAGGAGATCTTTTGTACAACTTCGTGTCGTGCTCCAGTTGCACACATTCCTGGATCAAGAGGCTCTGCTCTCAGTCACTCATGCCCTAGTTACCTCCCAAATGGACTATTAAAATGTGCTCTACATTGGGCTGCCCTTGAAGAGTATTCAGAAGCTTCAGCTGGTGCAAAATGCAGTGGCACAGGCAGTTATGTGTGCTCCAAGATCTGTACATGTTACACCTCTGCTACGCAAGCTGCACTGGTTGCCCGTTTGCCTCTGGGTTCAATTCAAGGTGCTGGTTATAACCTTTAAAGTCCTACATGGCATGGGATATTTAAGGGATCATCTCTCCCTGGTTTCATCTACCCGCTCCATCAGGTCCAGCAGGAGAGGCATGTTGCAGGTCCCGTCGGCCAGGAAGTGTCATCAGACAGGAGCTAAGAGGAAAATCTTATCTGCCATAGCCCCCGCCTTGTGCCCTCATTCCCCTGTCCTCATTCCCCCTGAGTTGAGGCTGGCCCCAACCCTGTTGGCCTTCAGGAAGGTCCTTCAAACATGGTTTTGTCAGCTAGCTTATTCAATCGTGGAAGTGGTGTTGGAACATTGGAGGGAGTCATTGTTCTCTAGTAAAGGCTGTATGCCTCATCTGGAAGAATCCACATACAGTGGTACCTCGGTTCACGAAAGCTTCTGTTCACGAACAATTCAGTTCACGAACAGCTCCGGTTGCAAAATTTTGCCTCTGTTCGCGAACTCCGCATTGGGTTACAAACAGGATCCATGGCCATTTTCCCTGCCGTGACACGTGGTCGTGGCTTCCTGTAGGGAGGGGGACTCTCCCTCCAAGCAGTAACTGCCTCCCCACCCGCCTTCCTGTCCTCCACGCCAGAAGTCGCGTCGAGCAAGGTTAGCTTTCTCTCTCTTCATACTGTACTTTGTGTCATATTTTTGCGGTTTTAAAAAAAAAAAATGGTTCAGAATGGATGAACCATAATTACATTGAACCTTATGGGGAAATTTGATTCGGGACGCGATCAAAAATCAGTTGGCGACCAAATTCGGAGGGGTCAGAACGGATTAACCGTATTTACATTGAACCTTATGGGAAAATTTGATTCGGTTCACGACCAATTCGGTTCGCGACCAGAGTCGCGGAACGAATTAAGTTCGTGAACCGAGGTACCACTGTATTTAGATACTTTTAAAAATGGAACATAGGAATCAATATGTTAGATTGTGTAAAGCAATAAGATGTTTCAAAAGTATTTTGATTGCATGTATGATTGCATCCAGTATAATTTATATTGAAAATTCTGGAATCTTGCATCACTCCCTTCAAGAATAAATAGATCAAAATTCTAAAACTCTGAAATTATTGCTGCTCCCTCCCACCAGCTGCTGATTTGTCATTTCTTCATACGTGTTTTGAAAGCTGCATTTTTATGATTCATTTTCAATTAGTTGGTTTTTACAGTTGCAATGAGGGAAGAGGAGATTCAGCAAAAAGCAACAGTTGAGAAAAAATTACTCTGAGCTCTTCAAATCCAGTTCTTCAGATCTGAAAATTAAATAGTATCAAAGGTAACATGGTGTAACTTTTAACAAATTGTAGTATCAGGTACAGGAACAGGAAAAAGGTAAGTGAATTATAGCCCCATATTTTATGAGTTCACATCATTGGATTCAATTTATCACAGATTCCATTAACAAATTTCAAACAGAAGAGCAGAGAAAAATGGTGCTTGATATTTTGAAAGGCCTAAGGTGACTAGCTAGTGGAGATCTTTGACAAGCAACTAGAACACCAGAGAACACATAGCGTCCCTCTCCAACTTTTCCTTGGGTTTCCTTCTGTAGCCACACTTCTTTTCTCTGGCAATTGGAGGGCTGATGGTAGCTCTCCAGAGGCAGAATTTGGCCTACACTCTCCATGTTCTTCTCCAGCTCTAGCTGCAAGGTAATCTTGTGCTAGATAAATACTGGCCTCATCTAGAGGAAATTATAACTTAAGCTCCATGGAGAATCAGAAGATTTACACTGTTTACAAGTGATGACTAATTTGTCCCATTGATTTCACTGAGACTTAAGAAAGAATAATTTTTGTTGAATTTTATACAGTTGACCTAATTGTATATGTATTTTTTTCATTATACAATATTGCCTGTAATTATACCAGTGATTCTCATAAGGGGAGAATAAGGGACAAATTGGCTTAAGATAAAATCTAACTAGAGAATAGTTCTCTGAATGTCATTATATGGGAACCGCACAGTTATCGGCCAGCACTATGAAGGGAGTTTCTAGTTTCTTCAGGTGTTTCCCTTTTTTCCCTACCCCGCCCCCCTCAATTTCTGTGGGGTTCTGCCTGAGTTCTCCAGATCTGAAAACCTTACACTCACTTTTATATAAAATCACCTGTTTTAACCTATATACCTAACTGCAAAAAAATTAGTATGATGCAATTTTAAAAGGATAAATACACCATTAAATATCCTAGTTTTTATAATGTATCTTATTTGAAGAAGGAAGGGAATATCAGGTATTCTTTTATTAACATTAAAATACTTCTGAATTAAACTACTTTGCTCAAAAAGGATATGCTAGAACATTTTCATGAGGAAAAAATTATAAATTGAAAATTGAAAGTTTGTAATGGAAAACTTGATGAACCAAAATAAGGGGATCAAAAAAGAAACACTTGGCATTTAAGACTTAAATAATATATGGGAACTGCATTTCTAGTTTACTGAATGTTTATTATATGTTAAACACTTAAAATGAAGAGAACCAAAGCATGCTCCAATTGTATTTTAAATGTTTGCTCAGTACAGCCAGAATACACATTTTAAATCATGAGACTGAAGAGGACAGGGCAAGTGTTTAAATAACACTATAGCCAATAAAATCTTTCACTTGACATATTAAGCATGCAATAAAAATGTCATGTAGAATTACTATTTTGTGCTCTTTACAATAGTATAATTTGAAGAAAAGAAAGAAAGTTCTGAATTTGTTGATTTTCATGTTTTATTGTAGTATACTGTTCTATGTATTTACTGTGCAGCACCTAAAATCTTAGGAGGAGGTGGCACATAATCATGGAATCATAGAATGTAATGTGTGTCTGTGTGTGCATGTGTGTGTGTAGAGGCATTCATCTGAAAGTGTCCCTCATTCCCACAACAGCTGCACTTTCACCCAGTGAGCTGTGTGACTATAAATGTAATCTGGCTATATATTTTGGGATACATAGACTCATGGAGGAAAGAGCTTGAATGTTCTGGGATCAGTGGTCATATGGAGACCTCTCTACAACTCTGTTCCAGTCATCTGGAATGTATACCACAGCAGAGGTGTATCCACCAACCCAACTCCGGTTGCTTGACAACTTGGCTTATTCTGTGATGTCTGCTACTGGCTTCCTAGATTCTTATTGGAGGGAAGGGAATAGAGTGAGTTCAGCTCTTTGAATTTATATTTTCAGCCCCAGGAAGAGTGAGGAAATGCTCAGTCCCATTTCCTGGAATTCTATTAAAATGTGAAACAAACTGTATTGAAGAAGCAGTGAACCTCCAGCAAACTTGCAGCATACAGATAAACATACGATCCAACTGGGCTTCCCTCCTAAACTCTTGATCTGAGTCCATCCTAAATTAAAGATGGGAGTCAGATTATAATGAGGTTATCTGGGGTTGTGGACACGTTAATCTATGTTTAAAGCACAGAATATTTGTGACAAAGAGGCAAACCAGTGGGTAAAATAGGCAACCTAATGATTACATGCCTATTTTTCTTTCCTGTTTCAGCCAGTACCAAAAGTTCATATAAGGTGTTATATAATTTACCACCTAATTAAATGACAGCATGATTTCTCTTAGAAAGATTATAAATTTGATTCACCTTAAAGAGGTTAGTGGAGAAATAGGATATGGAAATAATCATAGGAATATAGGTCAAAGGTCAAAGTGGTACTATGGGGTTTATTTTTCATAAGACAAACAGCATTAGGAATTTTGGATTTTGTACTTATAACCGCTGTGAAGAATATCAGAAGCTACTTTTTTATACATTTATATCTTTCTTTACATCTTTTTCTTTTTTTCTACTTTCTTCTACTTTTTTATTGCACTTTTAGCTTTTTCTGTTATGTCTCTTTTTCATTTTCTCTGTTCTATTTTAATTTGTATTAGTTGCTCTTAAAATTTTCAATAAAAGTTATATTTTAAGAAAAGGAATGTTGGCTTTTAAAATTAGATCATTTTTAATCAAAAAGGGATAGCCAAAATCTCAAGGAAATATATACTGTGGAGCAATCCCACTGAAATCTGTAAGTTACGGAAATAAGTATTTTTATGGTTTATAACTTTGCTACTTTTACCATTGCTGTGATGGAGGGCTCAGAACATAATTGGGTGCTGGATTGAAATATGCTGTATTTATGCATACTTTTTTTCCTGGGCAACTGTTTGTCCCTTGTGCATAATTTATCCCTATCCTATTGCATTTTTTGTGCCAGTTGAGAAATACCCCCAATTTTTTTTTCATTTTTCATAGCTCACTAGTTCTTGCACCTAACTTTTCAACTTTTTGGCAGGTTTCTTGCCAAGGAATATATGTTTTAGAAATAGATTCATACCAATTGCAAACAATGACAATATCACATGGAGGGGAAGAAAAGCAACACTTTTTCTCCTCCCAGTGTGAAGATTCCTCATCAACTACTGGACCTTTCTTCGAACACTGTTGCTATCCTTCTAACATTTGGCTAAGTGTCTTACTAGTGCAATCTCTGTGTTGCAAGTCATTTTTGCAACAGTTGTTTAGAAAAAAGGCTATTCCCAAATTGGAAGTAACACTTTTGACATAATTCCACAAATCTATTCATATGAAATTTGCTGCATATTATACATAGAAGGCTAGATTTTTGCCTATAAATGTCGTCACATTCTGCTTTAAATAAAAAGTTTATTAGGTATATTTCCTTTTCTCTAAAAAAATGTAAAAGCACCTAAGCACAAAAAGCAAATTCAATTTGGCACAAGTCATTGTTCTGTAGTGGTATCTGCTTTCTATCTAGTTCAGTTAGATATTCTGAAATACAGAAGGGTCTAAATTTCAGCATGTTTTGATGTGTTTCCCTCAGCTATGCTAGAAGAAGATACAGGAAAGTTCCTTTAATGCACTGTTTGTGCCCATGTGATGATGCCTAAGTAGATGTAAGGACCAGCGATGCACAGTTCCTAATGAAAGCAACTTCCATTGACACCATTGTAGATTCAAAAGGAAATTCATTTATTTAGGACTGGTATACAGGTTGAAAGCATTGCTGAAACTGAAACCCCACACCCCAGAAGTTACACTTATCTCCCATTTCCCCTTTCATCTTTTCCCCCCTTATGTCTCTCAAATGGTCTTGTCTGGTTTCTGTTGATTTCTTCCCTGCTCCTCCTGTTGTCTCACACCTGAGACCTTGGTCTCCCATGGAGAAGCAAGGATAGCTCTTGGGTGTCTGCCAGCTCTCCCCTCACCCTCTTAGCATTCCAATGGCAGAATTGAAGTAAACAAGCCAGCAGGGCGGTTGCTTGTTTGTAGAGGTTCTGACAGTAGAGACTATTGAATGTGGTCTCTTGCATTATACATATTATAGAGACATTCACAGTATATTTATTCACCCACGACTTGTAAAGAGAGCAGGCTTTGATTCAAGCCTTGTATGAGTTTTAATGTAGAATATAAATTTAATAAACAGTTTATGGAGTCTGGATTTATGGATTTATAGGTTTATTAACAGAGCAGTTTTAGTTTATAGATTTTAATTATAGGTATTTTAAAGTAAATACACTTTGTATTATTATTTAATATTATAGATTGCTTGTATGTTTTAGATTATAATTTTATAATTCTTTTTGTATATTCTATATACCAGTCAAAAATCAAAATAAAATGGATGGATGGATGGATGGATGGATGGATCAGTTGCAAAGGATTATCTGCCTTCTACAAAAAGAAAGGTGTCTTCCTTAATCCTTGTACATCAGGATGGCCCTGAAATCAGTCATTCCTGAGTTGGATTGGACATCAGCCATCTGCTTGATAGATTCTACCCTGCCCTTCAGAAGGAAAACTCAGTTTAGGGATTTAGAAACGAAGTCCTAAAAGGAATAGTTAAAGGAACTTTGTATATTTAACCTACAGGGAGAAAAAAAGGGAGGTATGGTAGGGGTCTTCAAATATCAGAAGTGTTGTTACATAGAAGAGGGAGGGGACTTATTCTCTACTGACCCAGAACGCAGGACCAGAATTGGTGGGTTAAACTTTGTTGTTCAGTCATTAAGTCATGTCCGACTCTTCGTGAGCCCATGAACCATATTGCATCAGGCCTTCCTGTCCTTCACTGCCTTCCGGAGTTTGCTCAATTTCATGTTCATTGCTTCAGTGATGCTATCTAACCATCTTATCCTCTGTTGTCCCCTTCTCCTTTTGCCTTCAATCTTTCCCAGCATCAGGGTCTCTTCGCATTAGGTGGCCAAAGTATCTGAGCTTGAGCTTCAGTACCAATCCTTCCAATCAGCAGTCAAGGAAACTACTGGGAAGGATATTTAGACTAGATAGTACAGGAACTTCCTGACTGTACAAGCTTTTAAGCTAGTGGAACAGTCTGCATAGGAAGCAGCAAATTCTTTTTTGGGGATTTTCAAAGAGGTTAGATGGTCACCTGGCAAAGAAGCTCTAGTGGATTTTGCACTTAGCAGGGTGTTAGACTAGATGATGTCTAAGGACCCATCCAACTAAATGATCCTATGAAGATTCATAGCCTGGGGAACTCTGGGGAATTTGTCTCTCTTACAAAAGTAGGAAGGTGAGGTACAAGCTCTGATCATGAAACACACAAGGAGAGTTGTGTATTTGGAAAAGAGAAAATGTCTGGGCCCATTTTTTGCTAAAGATGAAAACTTGAACCAAAAAGGAAAGGATCAAATCCTTTTAGCAGAAAATGTAAGAGCCTTCACCTATCCTCAGTTGCTATGAAGATAAGATAAAAAAGATAAGATGATATGTTATGCAGAGTGCAGCAATACTCCCAGAAAATTGCCCAGGAAAAATACACATCAGCATGAGAGATTTAAAGAATGCAATGTCCATATCTTGTTCTCCAAAGAAATCCAGCCAGAAAATATATACTATCTGGTTGTTTATTGATAAAAAATGCAAAACTCCATAAAATACAAGGTGCATACAAAATATAGGAAAAAACACTTCTTCTCATGTATTTAGCATCCAAGACTTATCTACTACACAAGCTTAACAAAGTCTCTAGCCAAAAACTCTCAGGGAAGAGGTACACTACTTGGTTATTAGTTACTACTACATAACCCATAAAACTGACTACATGGTGGCTAAAACTCTACTGAGAGGCTGGGCATATAATCCTCCCATTATATTGCCACCCCTTGAGTAACTAGCATACAAATGCCTATAGGTGGCGGTAAATAGCAGTATACATGCACAATTACAATAACAATTTTTCACATGATGTACTTAGCCATAACAATACGTTTTGAAGATAACGAGATGCACTTCTTCCCATGAGAAACTCCTAATAGATAGGATGATAAGATAGATGCAGAAAAGCTATGGAAGTTAATGCCCTAACAGTCTAGTGAACAGCTGAATTCTGTATTCTTCAAGCAAAAGTAGCTGAGATGTGGGAGCCAGGAAAACATTGCAGTAAACTTGATGGCTAAAATGAGAAAGAAAAAGGAAAGACTATTTAGTGCTTGATCTGGTAACTCTTAAACTGTCAAAAAAGACTAGAGAAAGTGAAAACATTTGACATGAAAAATGCTTGTTCCGTTGCTTCACTCAAGTCTGGAGGAAATTAAGTCTAAACTAATTGCTTTATTTGTTCATGAAGTCATATGTCTGTGGGGTGCATCCATGCATCACAGAAAGGATACTGAACTGAAGTCTTCTTGCTGTAAGGATCCTGACTACATATATCACAAGGAGATATTGAATTTCATGGACATACTGTACATATATAAAGAGAGATGAAACAAAAGTCAGGCTTCACAGACACTGGCTATTACAGTATCTTACTGGGCAGGTCCTTCAGTCATTTTCTAAGGATCAATAGGAAAAGGCAGCTGGGCAGGTTGTTGGCAGCCAGTGGCAAGATGTCTTTCCACCACAGTGTCAGTAATGGTAGATGGAGCAGCAACAACAGTGGTATATTGACCACGGTATCCTTCTGAGCTGGCTTTGTGCATTGGGGACTGGATGGACTGTTTTACAGTGGTTCTCTTCCTTTCTCCAGGGCAAGTTCCAGTTGTTGATTGGGAAGGGGAGAGATCATGCCCTAGGCACCTCCTGTGTTGGGTGCCGCAGGGTTTTACTCTCCCCTCTTTTTCAACATCTACATGAAACCACTGAGTGAGGTCATCTGCTGGTTTGGAGTTTAGTATCATTAGTATGCTGATGATACCCAATTGTATCTTTTGATTCCAGGCTGGTCAAGTGACGCTGTTGATATTCTGTCCCAGTGCTTGGAGGCTGTACTGGTTTAGATAGGGAGGAACCATCTTTGACTCAATCGTACTAAGACTGAGTGGCTACGGGTGTTTGAACTGCCAAGTTCTGGGGATATTCCAACTTCAACCTTGGATGAGGTTGCACTTCCCCATTCAAGGATGGTATACAATCTGGGGATCTTCCTGGACTCATAGCTCCTACTTGAAGAGCAGGTGTCAGCTGTGGCTAGGAAGGCCTTTGCACAACTCCATCTGGTGCACCAGTTGCGCCCTTTCCTAAAGCGAGGTGCCCTTCAGATAGTCACTTATGCCCTAGTCACCTCACAGCTTGACTACTGCAATGCTCTGTACATGGGGCTAAACTTGAAGATCACCTGGAAACTTCAACTGCTCCAGAATGCGGCAGTGTGAGCACTAATATGCATGCCTCGGTATGCCCATGTAGCACCTCTGCTTCACAAACTGCACTGGTTACCAGTTTGCTTCCAGGTGCAATTCAAGGTGCTGGTTGTTATCTATAAAGTCCTAAATTATAGGGCCTGGTTACTTGATGCTTGTCTCCCATAACATCTGTCTGGACGATGGTCATATCACTTTAGCTAAATAAAACCTTGGTGGCCAATATCCCAAATAAATTTCCTAAGTGACCTATCAATCTGAAGGGTTTGGGTTTTTTTTTTTGGTATTAACACAGGGATATCTCTGAAGATGATTTAAATCCTTGGGACAGTACTAATTTTAATGACATGAATTTTACCTCACAAGCTTAAAGGAATTTTAACCCATATGTTTATATCCAATAAATCCTTTCTCAAAGTTTCAAAATATTTATTTCCACATATTTAGAAATATTTTGGGATATTTAAAGTCCCAAATATTTAGTATAATCAGTAAAATCACAAAACCCAACTCTTTAACTGTATTAATATGTTAGGAGCCAAGGGAAGTAAGCAAGATTTATCCCAATTAATTTTATAATCACAATACTTTCCAAAATACTGTATTACTTTTATAAAATTTGGCAGAGAGGTGGAGTACTGATCTAAAATTGCCAAAATATCATCAACATACAAAAATAATTTATACTTGCACCCTGCAACAATATTTGTCTTTACTTGGCCTCTGCAAGCTTCAGCAAGTTCAGTCTGCCAAGGTGTCAAGGGCACCATCTAGTCAGATTCTTAAAAAAAATAAAAATCATTGAATGATAGGACTGTGGCCAACATTCCTTTCCTCAGTCAAGCAAGAAGTAGATTATCACATCAGGAGACTGTTAATGAAACAGATTTTCTACATCCATTTCTATGGGCATTAAGCTCCATTTTAGCAGTAAAACTGCCTTGGGTTGATCATTCCTGGAAGGGAGATAGCAGAGTGTAACCCTGTTGATTGTCCTGGATCTTAAGATGGTTTTCAGTACTACACTGCCCTTATGGAGAGGTTCTTTGAGTACAAAAACTGGAGCAGCTTTTAAAAAAAACTTAGAAGAGAAACAATACAGATAAAAGAAAACAGATAAGAAAGTAAAGCACAAATAAGGAAACAAGGCATCCACAAATAAGTAGGAGGTTTTAATTTTGCAGTATATCATTATTTAATTATGAACAATTGAATGCTGTACCTTACTTTAAGAAACTGAAAAATCAAAGTTCTAAGAAAGGATAAATATCAAGAATCATGATCAGCATAGTAGGAATCACCAAATAAAGCCATAAACTACAACAGGTTAAGTCAAAATTGAAAATCTATTCTGATTTAAATATCCCTTGAAATTGAAATATTAATTCTATATTGAAAAACCCAAATTTGGGATGAGGCACAAATCTATATGTTGAACTGAAGTCCAGGAATGGTTTCCAATTTGAATTAAATTCTGTGACATTTGCTTTTAAAGTATAGTTATTTTGGACATGAAAGCATACTCCCAGAACAACTCCCAGACTGTCAAACACCTACATGGATCCACACAGTTAGATCATTTGGAGATTTAGAATAAAGTAGTTATCGGTATGCTAATTACATGCAACAGTATATGTATATGTATATGTATATGTATATGTATATGTATATGTATATGTATATGTACATCTGTCTCTGTTTCTATATCCAGGGGAGGTAATGCAAGTGCTGAATGGGTTCCTGAGCTCAGTAATTGTCTGGATGGAGGCCAACAGTTTGAAGTTCAATCTGGACAAGAGAGCAGTTCTAATATTTGGTGGTGAGTAGCGTTCAGTCTGTTCCTAAAGTGTCACATTCCCTTCAATGGGTGAAGTTGGGAGTGTTTCTAGATCCATCTTTGTCATTAGAAGTCGACAAGTGTCGTCTGTGGCACCAAGTACCTTTTTACCAGCTGAGGTCCATGAATCTCTATCCTTTTTTCAAAGTAAACTTATATGGTAATACACACCTGGTGGTTTTCATACTGAGATCTAATGAGTTATACACTAGCTTACCTTGAAAACAATCTGGTAACTCCAGTTAGTAAAAAATATTGCTGTAAGAGGACTGACAGGAATTAGGAGTTATGAACATATTATACCTGTCATATATTACATTCACTATGCATCAGTTCTCAAGCCAGAGTTCTCACTTGAGGTACAAGCGACCAGGCTCAAATTATCGTACATCAGACACATGATGAGAAGACCCAGCTCTCTGGAGAAGGCCCTGATGCTGGGAAAGGTGGAAGGAAAGAGAAGAAGAGGATGATCATCAGCAAGGTGGATGGACTCAGTTACATGGTGGGGGAGGGGCACTATTGGAAGACCCAAGACCCAAAATTTTCTTCCTGGAGAAAATTTAACTATGTGATCACTGTGAGTCAACACTGACTTGATGGCACATAATCAATCAATCGATCGATCGATCAATCAGTGCAGACACTTCTTGAGAGGTCTATAATGCTGGGAAAGGTGGAAAGAAAGAGAAGAGGATGATCAACCACAAGGTGGAGGGACTCAGTTACAGGCAATGGGGGCACCGTTGGAAGACCAGGTTAGGGACAGATTGTCCTGGAGGAAATCTCTCTATGTGGTCAACCACAACTTGATGGCACCTGATCAAATTAAATGCATCAGTTCATTTCGTATCCCAATTAAGAGTGCTATAAAGCCTCTTCTGACATACCCTGAGATCATCCTCAGAGGCCAGTCTCCTGGTCTCTTCCTATTCTGAGCTGCAGCAAGAGGTTCCCTGGGAGCAGACTTTTGAAGTGGTAACCCTTCTGGAATGCTCTCCCTGCAAGGTAGGCATAATGATCTGTTGGATGTCTGTCAAAGATGTTATTATTCTCCCAGGTATTGTAATGATTTTAATCAATGTGACAGTTTTGGATGTGTTGCTGTTTTGAAACATTTTAATTGGGCTGTGGCTTATATTGTTTTATCATTATATAATTTAATTACTGTCTTTTGTTGTTTATTTATTTATTTATTTTAATTTAGTGTGATTTTAATCTATTGCAAGCCACCCTGGGAAAATACTTTTGCAGGCTGGCATGCAAATTAAAAAAAAATGAATAGAAACAAAGGTTTGTGAAGCAGAGCAGAGGACAAAAGGAAGAAAACGTAGCTGAACAAAATTTTCTTAAATTTAACCTGTTTGAAACCTGCCCTTTTGCAAGACCACCAAGACCTGGATCTTTAGCTAAATTGGTGTTTAGAGTGGAAATGTGTTTTTTATTTTATTTTATTTATTTTATTTTATTTTATTGGACAAGCAGTAAATTAATAAATGTGAACAGTAAGGGAGCCAGCCTAGCCCACAAGCTGAGTGCTACAACAGAAAAGGCTCTGTTCTATGTCCCAGCTGAGAACAACATTTAATACATTTTTTCGAAGAGCAGAGATACCTACACATCTATAATTCTAAATGCAGGCTGCATCGCCTCTTTTTGATTCCTCTGTGAGCTCAGGGCAATGAGGATAAAATGGTGAAGAGAAGACCTTGCCCACTGCTTTAAGAACTTAGTGAAAATATAATAAGTAATAAATTCATCATTGTATAATAAATCATAAATAATATACAGTCTCCTGAGGGTATGTACCCTTCAATTCTCTCCTTTTGTCTTTCTCCATTTGGGACTGGGGCAAAATCTGGGAGTCTTCCTGGACTCTCAGCTCCTGCTCAAGGAGCAGGTGGCAGCTGAGGCCAAGAAGGCCTTCGCACAACTCCACCTGCCCCTTCCTGGACCAGGAGGCCATCCAGACAGTCACTTCTGCCCTGGTCACCTCATGTATGGACTACAGCAATGTGTTCTACACGTGCTGCCCTTGAAGACCACTCAGCTGGTCCAGAATGCGGCAGCACAAGCAGTGAGGGGGAAGCCTCACCATGCCCATGTAACACCCCTACTGTGGGAACTGCATTGGTTGCCAGTTGGCTTCTGGGTCTGATTCGGGGTACTAGGAATTACCTATAAAGCCCTCCATGGGATAGGGCCTAGCTGTCTGAAGGTTTGCCTATCCCCTGTAGTGTCTGCCTGTCCTGAAAGTTGTGACAAGGTTGGTTTGCTTCAAGTCCCTTCAGTTAAGGAATGTCTCCTAATGGAACTCACCTTCTCTGTTGCAGTACCTGCCCTGTGGCACAGTATTCCCCTGGAGATTCACATAATTCTCACCTTCCCTGACTTCAAGCACTTTTTAAAAAACCCAGCTTTTTCCTCAAGCCTCAGATGGATAGATGGACAGGCTCCGGGTGTTGTGAGGAATCTGAGGGAGACAGGGGTTTGCTCCCTGAATGGATGCTGTTTTTATTGCTGGAATCATCTTGAATTGTGCAGAGCCACCCAAGGCACCTGGGATGGAGAGGTCTACACATAAAATAAATAAATAAATGGCCCCATTTGATACATTTCTTTTTCCCATTACTTTTCACTCTGTTTGCACTTTACATAATGTTGCTTACCCTGAAAGAGTACTGAAAACATGTGTAAAACAGACATAAAACCAACTACTTGCCAGCTATTCTCAGTCTCATTTTCCTTCTGTCTTAATATAGACATGACTATAAATACATAAGATTATCTTCAACATCAATTTGAAACTGCCTTTTTACTGTCTTGAACTTCAGTACCCACAGCCTTCTGAGGTGGCTGGATGGTGCTGAAAGACCACAATAAAATGGCAGCACAGGAACACATTATGCAGGATAGTGTTGTATCTGGAGTGCTTGTAAGGCATGGAAACTAAATCCAGATATTTTAATTTAATTTAATTCAATGCTTTAGATGAATTCATAAATGCTTTGACTCTTCTTTTAAAAAGTTGATTTTAGTCTTAATTGTGCTTTTAATTTTTCCATCTTTTGTTTTTTTGTATTTCATTAGTTGCCTTGAGGGCTTGACTGAGGAGAGGAGTGGAGACTAAATTGAACAAACAAAATATAAGTTAATAAACCAAATGTTTGTACAGTTTTGAATGCACAAACATGAAATGAGAGCTTTATCAATAGCTATGTATGCTCAGAACCCAGACTTTCATCTAATGTTCTTCCATTAACTAGTATTTCCAGGATGTTCTATGACATCACAAAGCAGTAGTTCTTTATACCTCTGACTAAGACATTTGTACTGAACTCTGACATTTTAATCTAATAAAAATGCCTTTTTTAAAACGCTTATAGTAGTATAAATAAAGAGCAACTCCGTTATATAATGGGCATCTGTGGAATACGGAATTAATCCTTCCAGTGTGGAAAACCTTCATAACTCTCTTGTGGCTTCATCATCCTTTGAATTATGAGGCTTTCCTTTCAGTTATGGGATAAAGTCCAAATTCTACAGAAGCTTATTGAATCCCCTTATTGAGGGTTCACTCTTTAAAACAAAACATTTAGGAAAGACATGGTGAAGTCTTAAGGAATTAAAAAAGATATTGGGCACCCGGATTTGTTGCAGTAGAAGGTGTTCTAAGGGAAAAGTGGCACAGTTGAGTAACAGAAACTTGTATGAATTTCTCCACATTTCTCTCTCTCTCACTCTCTCTCTCTTCCTCTCGCTCTTGCTCTCTTTCTTTCTCTAAGGGACAAATAAGAAATGAAGTGGGAGGTTTGTAAACACCACCTTCCATTCTGGATGTTTAAATACTAAAGCAGTCTTTAGAGGGTGTTGCAATACATATGGATTTCAATGGTAAGGAGATCCGCTAATCTTGCCACTCTGTGCCTTTTCCCAGTCAAAATCCGCCTGAGCTACCTTTGGGCTGAAAAACACCAAACGCTCTTGATTGCCATCTGGTGATCGTCTGGAGTACTGAAAAACACATAATATCTTCACCTTTCACATTATAACTAATTGCCCCTTAAAATGTAATTCTCAGTTTCTCTTTTAAGGATCACATAATCAAATTACTAAGACTGCAGTCTTTAATCAGAAAATACTCAGTGAAAGTTTAGCTAAATTGATGGAGTTCAGGATCCCTGGAAGAATTACATATTTTCATAGACTTCTACAGCCCAAAATACAAAGGTACAACTGCAAAGAGAGCAGGAAGGAGTGGATGGGAGAACCATTTGTCTATTCCACTTCTAGGGCACAATATCGCTAGATTCAGTTCCTCTGATGCAAATAAAATAGAATATTAAGAATGCTGTTTGAATTTGCATCTCATAGTTCATGGCAAGATGTTCCCAAACATCTTGAGGACAGGTAAGCTAAGCAGAACAGATTCTATAGGTTGCAGGAAGTGAGAAAGTGGAGCATTTGAACAAGAATGTAAATCATGGGTGGCCACCCAGGTGACAGAAAAAGAAGCAGTCTGGATTGTTGTGAGAATAAACAATGAGGAATAGACATGCAATAATATCAACTGGGGAAGAATATCCTAGATCAGGTCTTTGTATCATGCCAGAAAGAGAGTCCCGTAAAGAGCCCTGCCTTCACCCTTGTAATTCCCCCCTCTCTTACTAGCACTGATGGTCCACTACCCCCCTTTGAACAATAAACATGAATGGCCCATGGTGGTCCTGTCAAGTTGGGATCTTTGTAAAATAACCAGTGATCCACGACACTTTCTGGAAGTGATTTCACAGGCTTAATATCTTCTGACTTCGCTGAGGGAAATGGCTGTTGGAGAGGGGTTAAAAAGAATCCTTGTGATTCTTTCAGCACTTTTTCTTTCTTTTTCTTTCTTGTAAGGCATCTGGGGAAAAAATCAAGTGGACCATAGAAGCCTTGCTGCAGAAGGAAAGCAACAACATTCAAACCATCCCTTCAGACTTTCAGCCATTATGTAGTCATTTAAAACCTTTTGATCAGGAAAACAAGGAATGTGCAAGCCATGCTGATGCTCTATCAGCAAGCAAGAATATTCCTGACTGAATTTCACCAAGATTTGAGAATTCATCATTACCAGAAGGTACTATTGCCTTGGTGATCTGCCACTCTCCAGCAGCAGTAGTCCAGCAATCAGTGTTTGCAAGTCCTATAACTCCATTTCTCCTGTGAAATGTACCGATTTAGCCATTTCAGGGATAATCCAATGCTTTTCATGAAGTTTATCTTCTGAACCAGAAGTAGTTCAAGTGGTTCCAGATAAAGCAGGCCTAAAGATACGGTCCAGGGGAGAAATGGAATGGTCTAGAGTACTCCAGAACATTCTATTTGTAGAATGGTTCTATTTCTATTCTAGTTATTTCTAGAAACATTTCACAGATACCCATCTGTCTTTAATACAGCAGTGCCCAAAATAATTCTTCAGGCCCTGACCTATTTGCTTGAAAGACTGCTGCTTCCCTCTCTTGCCAACCCTTGGTTTCACCAATCCAGTCTCAACCAACAGCAGCCAAGATGAAGTTGGTCCCTGCTATTGAAACGGGTGGGTTTGAAACAATTTATTTTGAATCACCCAATCATAACATATAAAATAGCATATCCATCAGAACAGCGGGGACCTTCAAAAACACAGAAGAGCCCTGTTTTTGTCTTAAGACTGGAACTAAACCTAGGGAATAGAGGTGTTTTGTTCTTAGCTCACAACACTCAGAATGGATATTTTGCATACTCCTAACTGCAAGCTTCCTTGTAATGCATTTATCAAAATGTTTGCACTGTACTTTGTTTTTCTAGCAAGTCATAAAAGGAGGCTTACAATACCAAAATTATACAATTAATAGTGACCTAAAACATTAACTTAGAATGAGATTATAACTACAATAAAATTGATGATGTTGTTGTTGATAATGATGATGATAAGTAAAACAATCTCATGGCAGATTAGAAACTCACTTAAATAGCATTGTTTTTACAGCAGGTTAAAATATAGAAAGAAACAGGCTAACTAATGTTATGAGTGTGCACTAACAAGGAGCACCTCTGACATTCATCGTAGCTCATTCTCAGCCAGCAGTCTTCAGAAAGGGATTTCTCTGTCAGGTTCAGCCGGCACGGCGCTCCTGTAAAAGCCCGCCGCCGGGTTGAGCCAATTCTGCTGCCTGCTTGTAAGCCAGGGAAAAAGGGGAAGTGAGAACTGCGTGGCTGATTAATGGCCACCTGCGCCTAGCCAGCGGGGAAACCGCAGAGTGGAAACAATTAATCTACACTGATAAGCGGCGCGAGCGAACAATGAGCAGAGCTGTGAGTCGTGAAGCTAAGATCACCGCACATCCAGAAACCCCGGTTCTACACGCAAGAAAAAGGACCCCAAGGGAACCAGCCCACGCCGGAGGGGTAGTCGATCAAGGGACAATGGGATTCGGGCTGAACCTGCCATCTGGACAATCAAGGGGGATTATTGGGGTGCTGATAATCCGCAGCCTGTAACACGATCACGGGGCGAAACCGTGGGAAGGGGGGAGGTATAAAGGAACCAATGTATTGTACCAAGCCAGTCCTGGCTTTGCTTGTAACTGTTGTGTTACGCTTGAGTAAACCTCTTTTGTGAACCACACATGTCACGGGAGTGTTTTCTTGACAAACAGGACAAGATCTTACACTCTCAACCAGAGCACAACGGGTCAGCAAACAAGAAGGGTTTGTGTGTGTGTGTATGTGTGTTTAGGATTTAGCAGGGGAAGAAGCACGCTGACCTCCGATCCCACTAAAAGGGCAGATTCTGAGTGACCAGCAGTGCTGATTGGCCACGGGTGGGTTGCATTTGTCTTCTTACAAGAAGAGCATGCCAATGGCACCTCTTGCAGAGACAAGCTCATCACCTTCCTAGAAGAGAACATGAAATGACTGGAGGTCAGCTTTCCTTCTTCAAAAAATATTTCTTTATAAAATATTCTTTATTCTTGAAATATTGAAATACAAAAGAAGGTAAGAAAAAAATGAAACTGAACAGAAAAATGACTACTGTATATAGATTTTTAAAAAGATATAATAAGAGAAAAGGTAAAAACTTTCTGGTGTTAGATCCTCCCCACCCTTTTCATTTCTATCCCTAACCACTAACTACAGTTTAAATGTTTGTAATTTACATTGAACACTAGTGATTGTTATTACTTTCTATTTAAGTCCTAAAAAACATGTACTTATAAATCTAAATTTGCCTTGCTGTGTTACCTGTTGTATATAAGGAGGCCTCCTGCTTAAATTTGGTTGAACTCCATTTATGGATATACATGTCAATTTTGCCATTGCAGCTTAGTCTCCCCATCGGACACCAAGGGCAAGGCATCTCTTTTTCAATGTTGCCAGTTTTGTTCTTGCTGCTGACAACATTAGTAAATTGTGATATTTAAAATTTTGTTTTCTGGAATTATACCTCATAGAAATATCTGTTGTTTCAATTCAAAATTTAATTTTAATTTATTTTTATATTTTTGTGCATTACTTTCCAATACTTTTACTTTTTTTTTTACATGACCCCCACATGTGATAAAATGTTCCTTTTTTGTTATGGCATTTCCAACATTTGTTGTTATATGCTTTATCTATTATAGAAATTGCTGATAGAGTTATATACCATCTGTAAAACATTTTATACCAATTTTCCCTTAAATTGTAGCTTGGGGTGAATTTTATTGATTTTTTTCCATAAGTCTTTCCACTGCACCTTCCTTCTTAAAGGCTCCTTAGGGAACACGAACAGCACACAGGTATTGCACAGAGAGTTCTCCATGAAAGTGAACAGAATGACAGCTTCAAGGACACAAATGATTGTCCTGGAGCAGAATAAACAGGAGGAGGACCCCAAGGAGGAAGGAAGAACCCCGTAGTTGGAGGTGTGTGTTGTAAAAGGGTGGATGAACTAGAAAGAGGTCCATGCTAAGAGGTCCATACTACAGGAAAAGACCAACTGATTTCGAACCTTTGGATATAAAAGTCAAGCTCCAGCTGTTTCATTTTGAGCTCTTCACAACAATGCAAAAGACTCTCAACTCCATGGGGATCAACAGAACCAAAGCTGTTCACCAGGAGGAAAAGAAGAGCAGTGGTGATTGGAGACTTATTTTTGCGATGGACAGAATTAGCTGTGTGAGAACCAGATATGCTACTGCAAGACAGGTGCTATCTTCTTGGTGCTATTATCTGGAACGTTTGAAAAAATAACCAAAGCTTATCAAATTAACTCTCTATCTACCAGTACTTATCCACATGGGGACAAATGATATTGCTAGTAGAGGACAAGCGCTTCAGAGAATTGCAAGTAGGTTGTAAGGCTATGGGCAGGAAGGTGGAAAGGTTGGGAGTACAAATGGCATTATCATCCATTCCTCCCCATTGATGATCAAAGGACAAGAAAGGAAAGCAGAATCTTGGAAGTAAAGGAAAGGCTAAAAAAGATGATGTCATCAAGAAAGATTTTCTAAATCACGGCCTATATTGCCAGTGTGCAGAAAAAGGCTGGATCTTACAAGGATGGGGAAATAAAGGCTCCAGAAAAAGGCTGGATCTTACAAGGATGGGGAAATAAAGGCTCCAGCCTTGGGAAACTTTAACACTTTAAACTAGGAGATGGAGGGAGGCACAAACTCAGGTTGAGAAGTTCCTATTAGGAACAACACAGCTCCCTAATAAAGGAGGAGGCCTGAGGCTGGAAAGGGTACTCAAAGCTCCCCAACCCAGGGAAGTAGGAGACCTGTAAACAATGAGGTTCCCAAGCTTCAAGGTCAATGTATACAATATGGACAAAAAAGAGGAGGAACTTGAAACAGGATAGGCAACATGAACACTGCCTAGGATAAGAGTCATGGTTTGAATTCAAAGGATATTCCTAGACCCAGCAAAAAGGAGAGGTGTGGTACTTTATGTAAAGAAGCCATAAACCTGTGAAGAAATTTGTGCCCTTGAATATGGAAGTCCTGCTACATCATTGTCCTACAGGCCACTTACCCAGTTTGAGGATATACTGAAAGTTATGCCTTTTTAAATCAACGTACTATATTCTCAAGTTGGCAGGCTACATAATGGGAAATTTTAAGTACCCCTGAGAGCTGCTAGAAAACTAACTCAGCTAAGTAGTGGGAAATTCAACAGATTTCTAACTCTCTTATGGATAATTTCATTTTTAGAAATTTGGTCAAAGAAACAATGGGATTAGCTAACTAGGCTCTTATCCTGATCATCTGAAAGGAATTTCTTAATGGACTAAAGGTATCAGGCACCTTGGAAGCACCTTCTCATGCTGGATATTGTCATGCACCTTGTCATGTTCAAGATAACTAGTGAAAGGAAAGCTGATAAAATCCAGTAATGTATCTTACACTTAAGGAAGGCAGGTTTGAATGAACTGAGATGAAAGGTGAGAAGCAGACCATGCCTTGACATTCTAAAGGATAAACAAATGAAAGTGTAGGAGAATCTGAGAAACATAAGCTGAAGCAATCTTCATGAGAAGGAAATATAGAGAAAGCTTTGAGAGGACAAGAGGATGAGGCTTACTGACAAGCTGAGAAAGAAAAAGTGTGAATGTGTGGCATCTCAGCTGAAACAAATGCACAGAGTGTGTTTACAAATAAATACATTTATTTGATATTTGGCCTTTTTGCCAGGAGCTTAGACCACTTACATGGGGAACTCATTTCATTTTATCTTCACAGCAGTCCTGACAGAGGTAGATGGGCTGACAGAGAGTGACCTACTAGCCCAATATCCAGTTATCCAGTGAGTTTCTTTGGCTGATGCGGGACCATCAAAATTGCATGAAAATGTAGGCAGGTACCTTAATGTTGAGTTTCCATGGTTTGGAGTACATGAATGAATTTTGGAATATCTTAACTTTTTTCTTCTTCTTCTTTAGCTCCTCTGTGTTCAAATGCCACTTGGTAAATCACTATTAAGTGATGCTACTTAAAAATGGTTTTGTGTGGAAATAGCCTATCCCTCACATTCCTGGAGGTCAGTGAAGTTATGTTACATGATTGTGATACGCATAAATTTTACCCCACAAGATGTTACAGAAGAAATGCAGAATTAAGGGGAAGGCATCTTAGCTGGGAAGCCTTTGGGAGCACTAGCTGCTTTCATCTTTCAGCTTGCAAGAAAAAAATGTGTGGCGAGTTCTGCTTGTCATGGGACTCTTTAAGCACCAGGTATGCTTCTATTTTGCAAATATTTCAGCTGGCCATTATAACTTTCTGTCCCACTCTATGCAACTTCACATTTTTTGGCAAGTTATAAAATAAATGATGACTTTCTATGCTCCTTCCATTTTTTAAAACATCTAGTCACAAACCACAATCACATACAGGAAATGGAATGTTTACTTCAGTTTATTCTACAAGGGGCTCTGGATGTGAGCTGTGGGGTTTTTACACCTCATAGCAACAGTATTACAATTTATTTATATCTTCTTATTGGCAGCTGTACAAACTGTTATGAAATAGGACAATCACACCTTAGGGAGCAGCAATTATGGGCAAAGTTATAAATAGCATGAAGGAAAGCAAGTGTTCAGCACTTAAGCAGGAGAGAACAGTCTGGCTGATCTTTAGAACTCCCTCCGCTTCTCATTAGGAAAGCAGGCCCTAGTTGCAAGATCTGACTGAACAGCTACACCCTACCACTCTGAAGTCATGAAGAGCAAAGTTGTTTTTGTTGCGTCATACTTTGGACAGCGTGACAATGATATCATTCTCAACTGAATTAATGCAAAATTAATAACATGTGTAAAAGCACTAATAGCTATAAAATTTGAACAGGCAGTGATAAGTCTGTGCTGGGTTTCAATAATGAAAATCTGAATTTATTTGCTGAGTTTATATGCTTATATTAAGCCATATCACCCTGGGCAAATTTCAGAAGAAAGTGAACATCATTTATTAGCTGCATACATTTCATATTTTATTTTTAACGTTATTGGTGCAAAGAAAAAGTTAAATCACAAAATACTGTTAACAATCTAAACAAAATCAGTATAATCATAACCCAAATTTAACACAAAATAAGATCTTAACACTAATTAGGTCTAAGATGTGTGAGATCCACACTGAGAAATACCATTCACTTTCTGGTTTATCTTAAAAACTCCCAGTTATTTTACATGAGCAGGAACCTTCCATTCTGCTTAAGATGCATAATTGCTCCCCCATTTAGGAATTTCACTGAAAATTCTTTTGATTTTCCCCATTAATTGAAAAGGAACAGACCAATTTTGTACTATTTTGATGGTGTAAGGGTTACCCCGTTCAGCTCCAAAGAAACTCTCGTGACATGCAAGTTCAGCAAAGAAGTTTACTAGAGTGTAACGTAGATAGGTACAAACAAAGCCAGGGTTGGCTTGGCATAACTTACATGATGCTTTATAGTTTCCCTGTTCCCACGCTTTACCCCGTTGCCTAGTTACCAATTACCCGCAGTAATCCCCCCTTGCCCAAATGGCAGATTCAGTCCGGTTCTTTTGTCTTCTTGATTGCCGTCTATTGGTTGTGTGGCTGTTGCCTTTGTTGGGTTTTCCTATTGCGCGTAAAGCCAGGAGTTCTCAATCGTGCGCTGATGGCTGCGCTTCCGAGCCGCTGTGCTTCCCTTTGTCTGCAGCGCTCGAGGGAAGCTGGAGATGATACAATGTATCCGCTCTCGGCTGGAGTTAACTACCACCACCTGTCAGCAATCAGTTCGCGGTTCGGCTAACTTCCCCTTTTTCGCTGCTAGCGCCTGGGGTGGTGAAACTGACTAGGTGAAGCTGAGCAGCGGCGTTCGCCGTGCCGTGCCATGCCGGCTGAATCTGACAGATGGTATGTTTTTCACAGCTAGTTTGGTGTAGTGGTTTAGGCACCAGACTAGAAACAGGGAGACCATGAGTGCTAGTCCTGCCTTAGGCATGAAGCCAGCTGGGTGACCTTGGGCCAGTCATTCTCTCTCAGCCCTAGAAAGAAGACAATGGCAAACCACTTCTAAAATCTTGTCAAGAAAACTGCAGGGACTGACCAGGCAGTCACCAGGAGTCAAAAACTGACTTGAAGGCATTAAAAAAAAAGGTTAAATACAACTGCCTGCAGCAACGTTAGAGGTTTGTTGGTTGGGAGCATGAATGAATCTGTATTCTTGTATACAGATGATGGTATGTCGTGTTATGAGTTGAAAACTTAAAGGATTTGCATGAATGTTGGAGACCATGAGAGGCATCAAAGAACACGGATGTGAGAATTAATGTATCAAAGATCAAGGTAGTTGTGTTTGACAGGAAAAATGGAGCTAACACTTGCAGATATATAACATCTATGGCAAAAACCTAGAACAAGTAGATGGATTTACAGTATGTACCTTGGTAGAATGTTTATTTAAAGATGGGAAAACAGATGATGAAAAATAAAGATGTGCTGGTAGAAAGTTTGTCCATAGTATACATCAATTACAAGGAATGAATGCTTATCAAAAGCAGTGAAAATTATGGTCTATAACAGCTTGCTTCTACCCACTTCGTTCTATGGAAATGAGAACTGGGCATATCAGGAAAACATTGTAGGAGGATGGAGTTGATAAGATCCTGAAAAAGAGAGAGGTGGCAGGTTTAAAGAACAAAAGGTAATATCTGGATCTGGTTGGTAGAAGGAAAGATGCTTTGCAAGGACAGAAATTTATGGTCAAATGTGGAATAAAATAGTTCAAAAGCAGAAGAATAAAAATTAGGTATTGTCAAGTAAAGGTTAAGGAGAATTTGAGTCTTGCACACACACATACAAAGTATCCACTTTATTTCAATCTGTTTGCAACACAATAATGCTGAAGGGCCAATTGTCATTTTGGCAGAATGTGGAGTGCGTTTAAAAAAAGCTTATCTAATATTACAGGGCAGGATTTTACAGACAAGTTGCAGTAGTGAGTGTGCTCTAAATACTGGATGGAGATGTTTAAAAAGTATTTTCAACTGCCTTGGTGCTGGAAATGTGCAATTCCAAATGTGCAGTTCCTGACAGCCAGTTTGGTCTAGTAGTGAAGGCTCCAGGCTAGAAAGCAGGAGGCTGTGAGTTCTAGTCCCACCTGAGGCATGAAAGCTGGCTGGGTGACTTTGGGCCAGTACTTCTCTCTCAGCCCAACTCATCTCACAGGGTGGTTGTTGTGGAAAAATAGGAGGAGGAAGGAGTATTAGGTATGTTTGCCACCTTGAGTATAAAAGTAATAAAGTAATAAAGGCAGGATAAAAAATCTAAAAAGCAAAAAAAAATTCAGGAGATGGACCATTAACTCATATGGTCTGGACTTCTTTTATTGCCACATTTTAGACTGAAATAACAGGATTATTAGTATGAATCTGGATCAATCACTATATGATAAAGGTTCATACTGTATGTTCTTGGCTATATCCTCAGTGGAGTCCTTAGCGCTCTCTGAGCTTGGTTGTTTGCTTGCAGACATTTCATTACCCAACTAGGGAACATCATCAGTGTGAGGGAATGTGGGTTTTTCTGCCTGTTTATATATATAGTAGTATAACAGGGGTTGTTGGTGGTGGTTGGTTTCCTCCTTGGTGGTTCCTTGATTAGAATATTGTAATCAACTGTTATATAAATTATATCCTCAGTATTTGGAATCTATCAAGACATTAATCATTGTGGATTTTTCAGACATGGGAAGTGCCTAAAAGAACTATAATACCACACATTATATCTGCATTATTGATATACTTTATCAACATTATTAAGGGTTATTTTTGTTTTCTTTTTAATATTTAATATTAGTTAATATAAATATGTGAATGCAAAATGAAATATATTGAAAACATAAGCAATAGCATGCAAATCCAGCATATATCAACACAAATATTGTTTAGCAATACAACATTTAATTGAAAAATATTCCAAATGTTTAAATGCAACTTTTATAAATCTGAAGTAAGCATTTGACCCCAGCTCCTGACCAAAATTTTTGGTAAAGCTAGAATGATTGACTGGCATTTGTTACTACTTACATGTGTCTTACATATGGATACCTTCCTGAAAATTAGATGTAATCCACAGGGGAATGTAACAAATATGATTCCAATTAATAAAAGATTATAAATGTGCTTTTCTTTTGTTACATTTCTGTGTGAATTATTGGTGAGCCACTTGAATAATTTGAATTTGTATCCTCCAAAACAGCCAGAATAATTTATATTAGTTTGCTCTATGTGGATTTCAGGGCGCTTCTTTCTAGCACCCTTATAGGGCTTAGAAGAACCACAAAGATTTTTATTCAGCCCAGCAGTGAGGATTGTCTGGAAAGAAATTACCAAGAAACCAAAGATACATTCCTAGTAGAACAATGGAAATCCAACTGACTGAGTAGCATGTTTCAAATACCTGGGTGTACTTTTCTATGCAGCTGGCTCAAGGTGGGATCATCACGTTAGGTTCTGAAATGTTAATTCAAAAACCTTGAGGTGGAGAGAGGGTTCATTCCTACCTTATGGAGAGCCATGAGGGGAAGAGAAGGAAAATGAAGGAATCAGGAAAAAAGGTGGGCTCCAAGCCCCTCCCACACAAAGCAGCAAAGCTAGGCTGCAGTGGAGCCACCCCTCCCTTTGTGCTTGTGTGAGACAGGCTTGGTTGAAACCCCATATTTTTCAACACCCCTTCTTTTCAACCTTGCATGTCTCCGTCTCCCACAATATTGAGTTTTTCTCTTAGTTTCTGATAACTGGTTCCTGACAATGGCTTTGTGAAGATGTCCGCTGCCATGTTTCCTGTGGGACAATAGTCTAGTTTGATTAACCCTTGTTGTTGCAACTCTCTCATCACATCAATGTGCTTAGTTCCCCCACCTACTTTCTCTGACTGTGAAAGTCTGATGCAACTCTGATTGTCTTCAAAGATTTGTATAGGGGTTGGTTCGTCTATACCCATGTCTTCAAGCAATAATCTAAGCCACACAGTCTCATTACATGCGTCTGTTGCTGCCACATACTCTGCTTCTGCAGAGGACTGTGCTATTGCGCTTTGCTTGTGGCTTCCCCAGCTCACTGTTCCACCCCCATAGAAAAATACATAGCCACTAGTGGACTTATGGTCAGCAATGTTTTCTGCCCAGTCTGCATCTGTGAATCCCACTAGTCTAGGATTCTCGGTGGCTGGCAGTATTAGTTTTAGGTGCATGGTCCCCTTTAGGTACCTTCCCACCCTCTTGACACCAGTCCAGTCTCTCTGTGTGGGTGTGCTTGTCTTTCTGCATAGAATGCCCACTGCAGCTGCAATGTCTGGTCTAGTGATGGTGGCTAGATACAACAATTTTCCTATGGCACTTCTATATTCATTGTTCTCTGGTAGGAGATCACTGGGTTCTTGTTGCTTATGGAAAGCTGTCTCCATCGGTGTAGGTGCAGGATTGGCATTTTGCAATCCTAAGCTTTCCAACAGTTCTAGAATCTTTTGGTTCTGACTTAGAAGAAAGCTCCCATCTTCTTCTCTCTCGATCTGTATTCCTAAGTAGTAGCTGGCATTGCCCAAATGCTTCACTTCTACTTCTCTATTTAGTTGAGAAACAATATCATTAAAGTCCCTCTTGTTATTGTGGCAAATCATTAAATCATCCACATAACAAAGCACGTACACATCCCTCCCATTTCTGTGTCTTGTGTATAGGCAGGGATCAGCTTTTCCTTGAACGAAAAGTATTTGGCTTTATTTCTTGTTTCATGCCTGCTTCAGGCCATAAATCCCCTTCTGAAGCTTGCAAACGAGGTGCTTGGTATTGGGATTAGTGAAGCCTGGAGGCTGTGTCATGTAAAGTTCTTCTTCTATCTCCACGATGCAGGTTCGCTTGGTAGCGACGACCTTGCGAGGTAGGTAAGTCTGTCAGCTGGAAGTCCTTTGTTGGGTCGCAATGAGCGTCTCAGAGCAGGTTCAGGAGCGACAACTGATGGTTCACCCTCTTCTGCATCCTCAGCCTCATCGTCTGTCTCTGGTGGAGTCTCTTCCTGGACTTCCATCTCCCTCTGGGTTGGTGTGGTTGTGTCTTCTGGTGTCAGGCTGAACTTCTCAGGCTGGTAACTGCTGATGCTGGTTTCTCTGCAGTCATTATCCACCTGAGTGCAGCAGCCTCTCTCCCTCTCATCAAAGTATACCACTCTGCATACGCTTACTCTTCCCGTCTTTGGGTTCAGGATTCTGTATCCCTTGCTTCCTGGAGCGTAGCCAATCATGACCCCTTCTTCAGCTCTAGGGTCTAGTTTGGATCTCCTTTCTTTTGGTACGTGGGGATAGGCCTTAGTTTGACACTTGGTTTTCACTCATGCCAAAGCTCAAAAGGCATTATCTTATTGGTTCTGGCTGGCAATCTATTTTTCAAATATGTAGCTGTGATAACAGCATCTGCCCAGTATTTGTCAGGTAGATCTGCCTCTAACAGCATACACCTTACCATGTCCATCAATGATCTGTTCTGTCGTTCTGTGACTCCATTACTCTCTGGTGTGTAAGGAATGGTTAATCTGTGCTCTATGCCTAGTTGTGTCAGGTATGTCTGCATGGTGTTAGAAATGAACTCACCAATCCTGTCACTTTGAAGGGCTTGAGGGGTCCGGTTGAATTTATTCCTCACCACAGCAATGTACGCCTTCAGCATATTCCCAGTTTGGGACTTTTCCTTCATCAGGTAGGTTACACAATACCTGGAAAAATCATCTATAAAACATATTATGTATTTGTTTCCACCTGCTGATGTTTGAAGAGGTCCACATAAATCAGTGTGGATAAGTTCAAGTGGTTTAGTTGCACACCTTTCCCTTTGTTTGGGTATGGCAGGCCTTGTTGCCTTTGTTGACACACACTACACACTTTGACTGGTATTTTTGCGATTGCTTAGTTCAAGGTCTCTTACCATATTTTCCTTCTTCATTCTAAAAATTGCATCAAAGTCCCTGTGTGCAAACCGCTTGTGCCATATGGTGGCGCTGATGTCCTCCTTTCTCAGCTGCTGTTGGCAGGTGAGGCTGACATGTGATGGTGGCTGTTCACAGTTCACCTGGTACACTCCATTTTTCTCAAAGCCTGTAACATAAATCTGCCTACCACTGGTTACTTCACATGTTCAATTGGCTTTAAACATTACATTGAAACCTTTTCTGTTTAATGATCGCACACTCAGCAAATTGGTTATTAGTCGTGGTACATAATATGCATCTGTCACTATGAGGTCTTTGTGTTTTTCTCCATTAAAACATCTCAAGGGTATTTTGCCTTTTCCTCTTATTGAGATGGAATTCCCATCAGCAAGAGCAATGTTCCCTTGTGGCTCTTCATTCAGTTCACTAAAGTTATCTCTGTTCCCACAAAGATGTTGGCTTGCACCTGAATCTAAGATCCATTGACTTTTGGCTTCATTAGAATTAGCTCCAAGAACATTTTCTGCTCTGAAAACTGTGCAGAGCTAATTTTTCCCTGGAATGCCTTCCTTTTGAAAAATCCTTTTTGTCTCTGCTTTCACAAAATCTAGCTATGTGCCCTGGCTTGTTACAGGAATGACAAACAATGGGTTTATTGCTGTTCTGATGAGCAATCAATGGCTTCTGCTCACGTTTCCCTTTTTCTGCCAGGTAACCCATGTCTTTTGTTGACTTTTTATGGAAATGCAAATAATTTTTCTGTCTCCTCGCTTCACTTCTAATCGCTCCAAACAATTGAGACAAATGCATCCCTTATAAATTCTGCGCTGCTATGAAAGGGTAATATTTGTCAGCTTAATGGAAAAGCCATTTTTGGTCTTTCATTCATGAGATTTTGAATTGTGCTCAGCCTTTCAAAGATAGACTGCATTCTCAATAAATGCTCATTAATATCCTCATCTTCTAAAAAAACTAGATGCAATCAGTTCCCTCAGTAACGAAATAATCTTCTGATCATCATTTTCTAAATATAATGTCCTCGGGTTCTCAATCATTTCTTTGGCAGTGGGAAGATCTTTTATTTCTGCCAGTCTGTGATCAGGTAGCGAACTAGAAATTAAAATCATGGCCCTTTTGTTCTTCTGTTCTGGCTTCCTCAGAATCCCCTGGTTGTGGTTGAGGGGAATCTAAACAACCTGGGCTGTCCTGAAAGTCCAATCGTAGCCTTAGTCTGTATAGCCAAGCTGAAAAATTATCTTCACTCAACTTCAGGATGGGGGGAAGCCCCTCCTCCCTCTCCATTGTTAACAGGAGAGAGAGAGAGAAAAAGAAATCTGAACTGAGCCTTTTTAAAATGTGCAAGCAGTTTCTTGGCTGTAAGACCAAAGAAACCTCCTGGGATGATACACTGGGCCTGCAACCCTTTGCTGGGGGTTGTGAAATGTTATTACAAAAACCCTGAGGAGGAGGAGAAGAGAGGGAAAATGAGGGAAACAGGAAAAAAGGTGGGCTCCAAGCCCCTCCCACGCAAAGCAGCAAAGCTAGGCCGCAGTGCAGCCACCTCTCCCCTTGTGCTTGTGTGAGACAGGCTTGGTTGAAACCCCATATTTTCCAACACATCGATCGTCCGTGGCCCAGAATGCCCAGAGGAGCACTACTGCCATCCCTAAGTGTTGGCAGAATAAATGCAGCTACCACAAACCTGCAACCCTTAAGCTTTTCATGGCCAAATCAATGATGCAAGTTTTCTATGCAGCACAGCTGGCCCCTTTTTCTGACTTGTCCCTCTGGAGCATGGACAACATTGAAGGACTGTTTACAGGTACTTTGCCACACTTCAAATGCTAGGATACAATTGGAGGCAAGTCTGAGGAAAATGAAAGCTTGGTATGGCTGATCATACTCAGCTCCTGGTTAAGATGATCCCTGCTCCCAGCAGGGGGTGCTCGTGAACATCTCCACTGAGGTCTTTCTTGCCTATTTGCTTTCATTGGGATATGACTAGGTTAGAGCTCAGTGCCTACCTTTGCTGGTCAGAGCTTCCCATTACTGAAAGTTTCAAACACAGGGTAGTATCAGCTTCCTACACAACTGCCCAAATAGAGAAGGGCTTGTACTTGGCACGTCTCAGTGCCCTCCCCTTGACTGTGCCGGAAGGAAAATATAGGGGAATCCCTTGGTGCCTATGGTAATGGCCAAGTAAAATGGGACACCTTGTTTGTCCTTGTTTGCGTTTCACTCCTTCATCCATTACTCGTAAGAATATCAGGCCAGTTTCACTTATTACTTTTGAGCAATGGCTTTTCTATTACTTATAATGTAGCCAAATTCTGTGCAGTACTTTATAAAAAGAGACAGGAGTTAATATCTAGTAAGTTTTAACCGGACTAAAAACATGCAATATTTGTACCTAATTTTATTGCCATAAATTGTTTTATAGTAAGAAATGTTACTTTAATTTGATATTATCCCAGAATTAGGGGAACAAAAGCCAGATCATTTTAAGTTCGTTCTAGTAAACTTTAAAGTGAGTCATAGAGCATAGAATTATAGATTTATTCATTTATTCTTCATATATATCATTCTAGATTTTAGCATTATTGCTATTTATAGTATATAAATCATATACCGTATTTATATTTATTAGTTTATGGAATTAATTATTGTTTTATATTTAATTAATTTATTAGTTTATTTTAATTATAGTTTAAAGGCATTTTATGATAAACATATCTTAGGTTATTATAGATACATATATACTATAGATGCATATATATATATATATATATATATATATATATATACGTACATAACTAGAAATTTATATATATAGTATAATAGATACACAGTTACTGGATTAATTTTGTTTTGTCTACTTTGCAGGTTATGCTGGTCAAGGTTTGAAATAAATGAACTAATGTATAAATACATTAGGCACAGATTAAAAGTGCTATATACAAAGAATCCAATACACACTGATAGCTTTAAGTTTTGCATTTCACCCTGAATGTTCTTTGAGGGATGACCCTAATTACACTGTCCAGAAATGAACACGCTTGTGCCTTTCACTTCTTAAACAGTCAAGCTGCAGTAAAGTCCATCAGCTTAAGGAAACCAGTGCTGAATCCAAAGCAGGCAGAAATCATGCTGATTTGTTAACTGGGGGGTGGTTTGTTTTTATTTTTAGAGTTAACCAAGAATAGTTGATTGTATTTTTATGGGTGCATTGTAAACTTTTGATTGCCTATAAATATTTGATTGCAACGAATGGGGGAAAGAATGAAGGAATAAATGAGCCTCTGGGATTGTGTGGGTGAATGAATGGATGAATGAATGCTTTTCTCATCAGAAAGGACAACTGAGGTATAATTATTTGGATTGGTTCTGGCTTATTATGTCTTATGAATTCAAACGGTTTTCAAGAAAAGATTGGACAACCATTTGTCTGAGACAGTCTGAGGATTCCTGCACTGGGCTACAAGACCTTCAAAATCCCTTTCAACCCTATGATGCTATGATAAAGCTACAGCCTTAGATGCTCTGCGTGTATGTTTATGTGTGCACGCAGGGAAGGCAATGCCAGTGCATTGCAGGACAATATTTATCCACCATGCAATATGCCCTTTGCACTAACTTGCTGCCCTCAACTGTTAAACATTTTTGGGTGAATTATCTAAAGGCTTTCTGCTGGGGAAGATCAGGATATAAGGAACTCAACAGAGGTTTCTACAGGAAGAACTGTACTGGACTTACAATTGCAAAGAGGGATGAATGAAGAGAACAAAATAGATGTATTGCTTTTAGGATGCTAAGTATGCACTGATGTACTGCCTGTTTTTTTAATCTCATGTTTCTTTTGTGGTGTCTTCTTGTTGCTATATCTTTGTCCTTGTATTTAAATCATAATGATTTATTTTGTGCTGACTCAGACCTGCTTTGTTACTTCTGATTATTCTCTAGTGTTTCAAATTGATGGTAGAAAGCATGGGACAGTAGCCTCCTGAAATGGAAGGATCACACCATTCTATCAAGTCCATTGGTGCCCCCCACAATGCCCCCAGGCATTCACATTGGAAACAGATTCCATAGAGTATGACTCAACAGTGCCTCAGACATCATTTTCCTTAATGCTGAGTAGTCCGGATTAATGCAAGCTTTTTTGCCTTCCAATTGCCTAAGGATTTAATCACAGCTGATCCAATAACCCTGAAGATGAACTGCAACTAACTTCTCTCCTCACTGCCCTGAAGAGCATGGCTGGCTTATAGCTTGAGGACACACCAGTGCTTTGCTCCCTATGTCCCCTTCTGGATGGTCTTCTTCCCACCCTTTAGCTTCCCAAAACTTCCCTTGGGAAACCCTTCTGTTCTGAGCCTATCAATACAGTCATGGCTGACTGTTACTGATGCAGTGGAGAGATTTGTATTCTCTGCTGATCTCCTACCCCACAGATGCTGCTGTGGTCAGAATCGGGCAGTGTGGGTGCTGGGCAGAGCCGGAGAGTTGTGCTGGCCCTGCCCAGCTTCTGAGAGCTTACGGTTCATTTAAAACCTGCTTGCTTCTTCCTGGCATCATTCCTTAGGTTTTTCCTGTCTCCTGTTCAGAGGGTAGCATGTGATCTTTCAGGACCCTTGCCTTTCTTCATATCACAGGCATTCTCAGCTCTCATTATTTCCTGTAGGCCTCCAACACCTCCCGCTGTAAAGTTTGCTAAGCAAATCCATCAGCTGAGCCTACATTTTATGAGAAACCACAGTACACGGCTATGGTATTCAAAGACCCTGTTGGAGTGGACATTTTCATTCCCTCTATTTGACTGCACGCCCCACTGCCCAAGCTACTTTATTTAGTTACTTCCTGTAGTCTTGGATGATAGCTAATATTAAAAAATACAAGAAAAGTATTCAGTAATGAAGGAATTCAAAAACAGAAGATATTTGAGGAATTTGTAGACTGTAAACTTTTGACATCTTTACCAGAAGTTGTTATTTTTTATTTTTACTTCATTAATGAGCTAATTAATTGGTATAAACAGTATATGAATTCTTATCCATCTAAATGTTTTTTTTAAATTAATCATGACTGTTCTTCCCATCTTTTTTTACCAACTTTCTCATTTTCTGTATCAAAGGTAAGACAAAGACCCTTTTGAAAACCTAATAAACTTTCACAAAAGCAAAATACTTTGGATGAATATGTTGTGCCAAAACCTGTGTTTATGCAGACCCTCAAGTGCCAGGGAATCAGGTTCAACAGTGTGAATGTGGCAGGGTCTGTTGTGCTGTGGTTAGCTCCAGCCCTACCACGCTTTGGAAGCTGGATGACTGACTGTACGCAGCAGTCATGGACCTCCATCCCTGATTTGCCCATCCGCTCAAATGGAGACAGGGACTCTAAGCACCTGAAGCTGTTGTACAGCATAAGCTACTGTTCCAGGTTTCGCGTACCCATGAATAATAGAGTGGGAAAGGACTTCCAATGTCACCTACTCAACCCCTGCAACAGGGAAAACATTTTAAAGCGCCTTTCTTTTCAGCCAAGAAGGCCCTGCAGAGTCACGAGAGGCAGCTGGAGTGTCTGGTCACATGGGGCTTCTCCCAATCTTTCTCTCACCCCAGAGATAAAAGTGGTTGTTGCTATTTCTGTTTTGGTACTTATTGTGTTGTTCTAAAGCAGCTGAAATTGCATGATGGAGCAATACATAACTGACGGTACAAATAAGTAAAAATAAATAAGTAAAATTCTTGTTTATGGTTGTTACTTTTCTCTCTGCTACAGCACCTTTTGGATGTATCCCACAGGAGCTTCTAGGTTTGTGTGATCTTTGTATATCCTCAGAAGCTCATCCATGAAGGCTGCAGATCAGAGGAGGAAAAGAAGGCAGGATGGAGCACTGGGAGAAGCACTTCCCCCATGTAGGATCAGAAATCCTCCCACAAACTGCATTGGAACCAAGTGACTGGCAATCAGTCCTTTTTGGCACTTTGCTTCTGTTGCAGAGAAGGGTCTATGTGCATGTGTGCATGCATGAAAGATGGAGGGGGTCTCTCCCCACTTGCCCCTAATAACCACAGTGCAAAAACACCCTGTGAACATCCCTGCCTTCATCTCATTGCCTTCATCTCAGCCTCAGCCCAGGAGTGACACAGTCTTCAGTCACACTTAGGCGCACTGATGTCAAACTAGCTTTTCTGACATCTCCAAGGGCAATCTCAAGGTATGCCAAACTTTGCCACCCATGACTATGGAGGGAATTCTGGTGACCAGCAGTGGGTGAAGTCAAGTGCTCCCTCTTGGCTGTTTCAGGCTGAGGCTCCCCCCCCCCTTCTGGTCCCGGGTCAGCCTTGTCTGCCATGGTTTCACTATTGTCTCCCTGTCGGCCCCACAAGGTAGGCCAGACTGAGAATCAGTTCCACAGGGAGGCTAAGACCATTTTTCTTGACAGTGACTGTAGTAACAGAATCTTGCAAGTCTGACTCTACTGGACTTCCCCCCCTTCTTATACCCTTGTAGATTAGGGAGGTGTCTGACTGAGCCCCTTCTGCATACTTTCTGCTTGGTTTGGACTTAAGCTATGTTTATGTCCTTGTCACTTTTGTAACAGATTTCGCCTACCTCTGTCAAGGTCATCTTCCTTACTCTTTGCCCTCCTTAAAGTCCTCTTCTAGTCTTGTTTGGATTTCTGCAAGAAGGGCACAGTTGTATTTTGGAGCTTGGTGTTTCCCTTGGTGTTTCTCTGGCAAGTATGTTTCTGTTATATTCTCTGGTTCTCTGCCATAGACTCATATCTACAATTATAAGTGAATATGATGTGTGGATGTTGCCATCTTATGCCCGCCCTCTAAAAAATTGATGGAAGCTATATATTTACATGGTGATCTATCAGAATTGAACAGTAGCACTGTGGACAGTTGACGCAGTAATACTGAAATGTTAATTCTGTGGCTATTCCCAGTTCAGCACTTGCCTGAAATGCAAAATAGTGGAACGACAAGAGGTGACATTTTTTCCCCCTTTCCCATCAGCTACCCTTTTATCCAAACAGTCCAATCCTATCTTGGCTGACTCAACAGCAAGCCCCACTGAATTCAGTTGGGCTTACTCTCAGAAAAGTGTCATATATGACCAGTCATAAAGTGTTTGGCTTTGCATGCCCTTTTAAATGGGACAGCAGCTATTTTTAACAGATTGATATATCCTGGATTTTGCCACATATGGCAAAATCCAGGATATATTTATTTATTTAGTACAAAAAAAGTTGTTCATTTTTGGTTTCCTGCCTTGTTTTCTCCTTTTCAGATGCATGAAAAGGTATATGTAATTGAACTGATTTTGAAATCTCAAAATTAATAACATTGAGAAGAACTCAAAATGGAGAAATCAGATCCATCCACACCCATGGAAAAATATGAACAAATATGATTCCATTGCCCAGGACTTCAGCACCAAGGAATTTATATTTATTTATATTTATATAATTTATATTTATACCACATGGTTCCAAGTGAAAGATTAATGCTGGAGTTTTAACTGATTGCAGTTTGCTCCATCATTTTTCCCCATTTTTTCCAGAGGCACTTAAAATATAGTGTGCATTGGTCAATGGCTACTCTATTTGATGTTAATTATTTATATATAAAGTTCTTAATATGAAGATACAGGAATTAAGAAGGCAGTACTTGTTCATTCATTAATGAGGATTCATATTTCCCCATTGTATTCCTTTCCCAATCTTGAAAATGCTGTAATGAACTAAACATTTCTGTATGTCTCCTTACAAACATAAATTCTGTGGTCCCGGGATCCAGCCTATGTTCTCATTTGCTAGAGATTCACAGAATATAGTTTCCTGGAAGTGAGAGCTTCCTATCTTTTTTTGACATGCAAAGCAAAGCATTAACTGGGGACTCAGTATATAATATTTGGACGTATACATTAAATTACCCTTGTCTGGATAAAACAAGAATTATAATTATTTTAATCCTACAGTAAAATGGGAATTTAGAAATGGCTGTAACTGCTAGTTTATAAAGATCTTGGCATGATGAAAACCTGAACTCTTGGAAGCTTGTCCCCCTATATTAAATTATTACTTTTTCTTTTTTGTTATCCTCAAGTTCTGTATAGCTTTTCATCCCAATGACTATAGTTGAGCTGAAGAAGAAATCTTATAATCAGAAACAGAAATTAAGGCAATAATAACAAGTTTTGGCTGCTATTTTGGCAAATCATGATGGTGTTGGAAACTTGCTAATAATAAGAGTGATACCATTTGAAACTGGATACTTTGTGAGTTGAAATTTACTAGAGTTAATTCTCAGATGTTAACACACTCAAACATAGACCCATCTAATGTTTTCATAATTCAAATAAAGATGGCTTACAAGAAAATCTGCTTTCTGTGCCTGTGGGGTTTTCATGGTTAGCATGACTAAGTAGCCAAACCCTCAGCTGCTTCTTGACATAGTCACCAACAACTCAAGTTCAACTTTTATAATTAAGCTTTTTGAGGAGAAACTGAAGTGGACTCACTCTTAAATGAGAGAACTCCATTGGGACACCTCCCACACTAATTATTTTTAACACTTGAACTTCAGCAGTGCTAATTTCCTCAGATCCAAAATATGTTCCTTTACATATGATACATGAACATACACATATGTAAGTTGAACCGAGACATTATGACATGTTACGTATGATACACGAACATACACATATGTAAGTTGAACAGAGACATTATGACATTGAACCATAAAATGAAAATCTGGGAGCTTAAAATATCATAGGCAAAGCTCCAAAAAATAGCTAGTTGTTTACTAAGGAAGAATTAAGTTAAGGAAGTTAATAGATTAGGTGAATTGGAATTATATATATATATTTGTCTGTGCTCAGTCATTACTGACCCTGCAGTGACTGCCTGGACGAATCCTTGCAGTTTTCAAGGCAATTGTTTTTCGGAAGTGGTTTGCCAGAGCCTCCTTCCTAGAGCATAGCCCAGCTGGTGAGCGCAGGAGGCGGGATTTCCGTTGCTTCGCGCCCTTTTCGGGTGAGCGCGGTTTCGTGCTTACCGGCAACTGGTCCCGTCTCTCTGTGCAAGGCGCTGCCAGCATTTTTCCTCCCACCGGAGTGAGAATACCCATTTATCTACTCACGTAAAATACAGCAAATATGAAAAGAGAAAACAATGCAGCAAGATCCAGTGAAAACTATGTTTGCATTAGTGTGCTCACTCAGAGAGGGTGAGTGGACTATAGGGGTGTCCACAGAGTATGATTAAAAAAAAAAGTCAATATGGCAGCCCAAATGGTGGGCTTGAAGCTCTGCTTGATTTGTATGTGTATTGCACATTAGGAACAGATAGAGATTTAAACTGCATCAGGGCCCCTTTCTTGATTTTTTTTCACCACACCCTATGGACACCCGTGGTTGACTACAACTTCTAGTAAAATTATGTATTGACTACTTAGGGCAATAAATGAGTTATAGGAGAATAATAAAGCCAGGAATTATCCAGTTTTGAGAAGAGATGGGAGAAAAGAGGCCAGGAGTAACCTAAAAGCAGAAGTGGGAACAACTCCTAAGAAAAGTAGTTGAGGAGAAAAGTTTTGGAGGACCTTTAGGATATTCTGGAAATTTTGGGTTTGTGGTGAAAACTTCAGAAAAACACATACCAAAAAAGATGAAAGGTTTATGCACCAATTAGAAGAAATAGGATTTAGTGCAAAATATATCTGTCCTTATCTGCTGGCTTGAAAAATGGTTTATATTCTTTCTAAGAAAGAATGAGGAGAAAGGAGGTCACTTACCATGACAATCTGTCCTGGATGGCAGGGATCGGTCTTCCCAAAAAACAATTAAGCTAATGAATACCTTTTAATTTCTTGTCTGGGGAATTTAGTAAATTAATATAACATCAATTTCTCACTTGAGGATGGCCCATCCAATTTCAGAGATCAGTTTTAAGTTGTCTGTCATAAAGAAGAAAAGGATTAAACTGCTTTTCCTTCCCCTTTCTGGATTCTGGAGAGATCAAGAATGGGAGGACTATATCATATTCCCATGATGCAATTTATTCCATTTCAGTCAATGAGACATGTCTCATTTTATGATTAGCCTACACAAAAGAAAGGTCCCTAGATTGGGGACATCAGCAGAATATGATGAATTTGGATTTTAGAATGATAAATATCTCAAGATTTATGTTTCTTTTCAAATTCAAATTAAACTCAATATCACATTGTAGTAAGAAAAGTATTAAATTCTCTGTGTGCACACATGTATATACACATCAGTAAGCTGATGATACCCAATTGTATCTTTCAACTCTGGGCCGGCCAAGTGAGGGTGTTGATGTTCTGTCCCAGTGCCTGGGGCTGTGTGGGTTTGGATGGGGAGGAACCATCTCCTACTGAACCCTACCAAGTTCAGGGTGTTTGGACTGCCCAGATTGGGGAAATTCTAACTTCGACCTTGGATGGGGGTCGCACTTCCCCATTCAAGAGTGGTGCACAATTGGAGGGTCTTCCTGGACTTACAGCTCCTGCGTTATGAGCAGGTGGCAGGTATGGCCAGGAAGGCCTTTGCCCAGTTTCATCAGGTGTGCCAGTTGTGCCCTTTTCTAGATTGGGGGGCCCTTCAAACAGTCACTCATGCTCTGGTCACCTCATGGCTTGACTACTGCAATGTGCTGTATAGGGGGTTGCCCTTGAAGACCATCCAGAAGCTTCAGCTGGTCCAGAATGCAGCAGTGTGGGTGGTGACGGGCATGCCTCGGTATGCCCATGTAACACCTCTGCTTCGTGAGCTGCACTGGTTGGCAGTTTGCTTCTGGGTGTGATTCAGGGTGCTGGTCACTACCTGTAAAGCTCTACATGGCATAGGGCCTGGTTACTTGCCTGTCTCCCACAGTATCTGCCCAGTCAATTTGATCTGGCAAGGTTGACACATTCTGGGTTCCTTCAATTAAACAACTTCACTTACACCATTAGAATCCTGGAAGTGCACCTTCTCTGTTGCAGCACCTGCCCTCTGGAATGAAGGGGGCCTGAGATTTGAATGGCCCCCACCCTACTGGTATTTCAGAGGGCCCTAAAGACGTCACTGCTTGCCCAGGCCTTTGGCGAGGACAACTCATGCCCCTTTCTTCCTTTTCCTTGTTCCCAGCCGGGTTTGTTTTCTCTGCCATCCTTGTTCCTTTGTTTTTGAGGTTTTTTGTTTGTTTGTTTATGTTTAAATGTTTTTAACAGTTTGTAAACCACCCAAAGTTGCTGGCAGTCTGGCAGCATATAAATTTAATGTATTATTATTACTTTTATTATTATTTACAGTAAAATTATTTTTAACCTATCCTTCCCATTTATCTTAAAGATGGAGTTCAAAATCAGAGGAGATATACCTAGGTGGTACACCTAGCTGATTTTGAGTCTATTCATAAACAGACAAGGAGGGTTTTATTTATTTATTAATTACATTTATATGGCCGCCCATCTCACTAGAAGTGACTTGTGAGGGTTAGAATGAGTTAGTACATGATAGGAGACTACAGGAAACTTCCAGGGTGTCAGCTAGATTGGGAAATTCAAAAACATTATGAAAAAAAGTACAGGTAGTCCTTGGTTAACTACAGTAATTGGGACTCTGTTGCTAAGTGATGTGGTCATAAAGTGTGATGTCATGTGACTGCACCGACTTACAACAGCAGTTCTGATAGTTCTGGTTGCAGTCATTAAGCAAATCCTGCATGGTCGTTAAGCACAATGTCATGTGATGACCATTTGCAACCCGGGCTTCCCCATTGACTTTGCTTGTCAGAAGCTGGCAGGGAAGGTTGCAAATGGCCTTCATATGGCTTCGGGACACTGCGACCATTGTAATTGCAGCTGGTTGCCAAGCACCCAAATCGCGATCAAGTAACCATGGGGATGTTGCGACAGCCACAACCTTGAGGATGATTGTAAGTCTCCTCATTCCATCATAACTTTGAACAGTCGCTGAACCATAATGGCAAGCCACTTCTTGCCAAGAAGTAAGCAACTTCCTTGTTTACAGAGAAAATGGAGTTAGTTTAGCTAAGCAGAATTCAGTCCCAGGTGCAACCCCTTGTATCCATCTCCCACAAAGCAGGGCCCAATGGAAAAATTTGACTCCCCTCCAGAGAAGGGGAAATGGGAACTGCCAACAGGCCTTCTGGTTGCACATGCTGGGAGTAGACTACCATGAAGATATCCAGGTCTCAAGACACAGAAGGCTCTGACCAGCACCTTGCATTCTATTCAGAACAAACCAGCAGCTAATGCAGATCCCTTAATAGAGGTGCAATGTAGCAATAACAGGTTGGACCTCTTAATAAGCCGGCATGCTTCACTAGATGGGCTTCAAGGGCAACTCCATGCAGACCAAGCTGCAATAGTTCATTTGAGAGTTGACAAAGGCATAAGTGACCCTTGCCAGCCCCTCAGTTCCAGGAAGACGACAATTAGCGCATCCAGCCAAAGCTGGCAAAGGCCTCCCTGCCACAACCTCCACTTGTCTTCGAGTCAAAGACATATGTGCAGGATCACTCCAGGTCACCACCCTGCTCTTTCAGAGAGAGCACAGTTGCATCAAGAGCCAACACTGGAACCAACGGGGTTCAGCAGCCACTCCATCTTGCTCAGGCTGATCTTGAGCCTATATCCGCCCCCCCTCCCAGCCCTAGCCAGCTTCCAGGTATGGAATCCAGACAATTTATTTGGCTCTTTCAAGGAACATTTGCAAAGTCTTAACCAGAAGAGCTGGAAGCATTAAAAGAAAACTCACAAGAGGTGCTGCAAGTGTCAGATTCAGACTAGCACACACCGCAGTGAAGAGCCGTTGGTCAGTTTCACCGCCTCAGGCGAAAGGTAATCAGGGCAAGTAAACAATGCAACCACAAGTTAACTACTGGCAGGGGGTGGGCAATTAGAAGCAGCAACACTGTAGTGCAGCTGGCTTCCCAGGTGCCCCAGGCAACTCTGGCTTATAATACGCCGGAAGTGCAGCAATCAGCGGGCAATTCAAACCCAGATTAAAACAACCACCACAAGAAAAGCCCCAGGAACACGGGAAAGACAAAAGGGCAGGAAAGACAAAAGAAACAGATCAGAACATAATAGAAACTGGCCGAATCTGCCATCAAGGCGAGGGGAAGGAAGATCACCACAAACAGATGGGCAGCCCAGGGCAAGGGCAAGAGGCGGAACCAAGGGGTAACTTCTGGTCAAGGGGGGAACCCTATAAAACGACTGTAAGGAGCCGTACCAAGCCAATCCTGGCTTTGTCTGTAACCGCTACGCATTACTCCTGAATAAACTACCTTTCGTCTCAGCCTGTGCCTTGCAAGGTTCTGTTCCGCGCCGAATGCAGCAAACCTTACATAAAGCCAGGATTGTGCTTTGAGTTCTACCTGGAGTAACCCTACTGAGAAGCGCTCACATTCTTTCTTGCGCCGATGACCCACCGAGCCTGTTCGACTTTGCAGAGTGATGGCAAGCGACAGCGAGGGTGCGAGTGGGCGACACAGTGCGGGATCCAGACTAGAGACCCCGGAGAGGGAGGGGATGGTCTGAAGGGAGAGGAGGACAGGGCCCACCCTGCCAACACCTGACGACACGAGGTGGTCGACCGATGTAGGATTGGGGCCCGGGCACCCACCAGGACACAGAGTCACAACGTGGTGGGGTGCAAGCTCCCAAAGCAGGGAGCTGGAGGATGTCCCACATGGAGGACAATTTCAGATGCCAGTTGGCAACCATGCAAGGGATGCTGCAGACACTGCTTCGCAGCCCTGGGGCCCTAGCTGGGGAAGCCCAGGGAAGCAATGAGGGAGTGGGAGTCAACGCAGAGCCCACACCCAGGCTGGCAGTGATGGATAGACCCGTGGGAGGTGTGGCAGGACGACCAACAGTGGGTGGAGAGAACCGACGGTCGGCAGAAGCACTCAGGTTTAGGAACCTGGAGAGCAAGTTCTCGGGGGACCCTGAGCAACTGGCCTGCTTCCTCACCCAGGTGAGGAACTTCATTGACCGCAGTGGGCACCTGTTCAACAGTGACAGGGAGTGGGTCGCCTATGTGGCAGACCTGCTGGAGGGGCAGGTGGCCGGATGGGTTGTTCGCCTGTATGATGCCAACGCCTGGGAGTTGGAGAATTTCCCCAAGTTCAAGCAAGCACTCAGGGACAGGTTCGAGGATATGCTGAGCACCAGGCAAGCCCGGGATGAGATTCACCGACTACACCAAGGGGAAAGGTCGGTGTCCGAATATGCCTTGGAATTCAGGTGCCTTGTAGAGAAGTTGCCCAACTGGCTGGAGTCTCTGCAGGTGGATTATTTCCAACACAGCCCCCACCCAGAGATCCTGGAGAAAGCACTCAGCTGGGACAACCCAGAGACCCTGAAGGAATGGATCTGGCTGGTGGGGATGGCGGAAGCTGCCTGGGACCAGATCAAACAGAGAACCCAAACCCAGAAACCAGCCAGACCCGACCATGGTGAGGCAGACCTGGACTCAAGGCATGGGAACCAACGGTGGAGACCTGAAGATAGGGAAGCCCAGCAGAAGGCAGGACTATGCTACCGATGCAGGGGGAAGGGGCACAGAGCGATGCAGTGCCCCTCGGAGCAGGATGCCCTGACATGCCACACGGAGGATGGGGCTCAGTGACCTCCAGTAACCAGACCCACTCACCGGACCTGGAAGGGGGCAGTGGCCAGTGGAGTGGAGCACAGCGGGGCCAAATGGTCCGCTTCGGAGTCCGGTTCCTCAGGGGAAGAGAGCAAGCCAGCAAGAAACAGCAGTCACCTGCACTGAAGCACGCCCCAGTGCAGGTAGAGGAGTCGCAGCATGAGGACCCGCTGGTAAACAGGGACTGCTTACCCATGTGGGTGAAGGTCCACCTCAAGGGGGTGAGGTCGGGAGCAGGGGCGAGACTTGAAGCCCTGCTGGATTCGGGATGCACCCACCGTCTTATCCACCCAATGCTGGTATCGGGCCTGGGGCTCCAAGTGAGGAAACTCAGGGAGCCCATTGTGTTCAGCCAGCTGGACAGGTCGACAGCGGGGGTGGGGAGGGTGCGGCGCAGTATTACACTGAGCCGGTTGAGATGAGGATAGGAACCCATCAGGAGGAGCTGCGGTTCTGTCAGGCCTAGCCCAAGGAACTCCAGGAGACCATGCAGATTCAGTTCAGCAATGTTTATTAGCTACAACCTCTAGCAAGAATTTTCCCAGACTGAAACTAGTTCCCAGGGTCAGCCAGTCAACACTGAGTGAATTTCTCAGGGAGGTGCGAGCCTCATCCTCTTATCTCTTCCCCACCCTTCAGGAGACAAGAGAGGATGCTTCCCTCCCTCAATCTGGCCTTCATAATTCCATTCCATCACAGGTTCATAGTTATCCTGATGGCTAACTACGCACTGGTGCTGGGTCTGGCATGGCTCAAGCACCAGAATCCGCACATTGACTGGGCATCTGAGGCCCTGTGGTTCAGCGGCACAAACAGATGGACAGGATTGGGCTGTGGAGGGGACTCAATGGCGGAGGACCCAGAGGGACTTGAAGCGCCAGCAATGGGAGGAGTGGCCAAGGGGAAACAGGCTGCGGTGGCAGCCAGAGCAGCAGCGGCAGGGCCTGGCCAACCAACCACGGGCAAGGCAAGACCAGTGATGGCACCAAAGGCGGCCAGAGAGCGAGGGCAGACGATGGCAATAGCTGCGATCAAGGTGACCATGGTGGCAGAGACAGTGGCGCCGGGACCCGAGGGGCCAGCAGCAACCCAGGCAAGGACAGTGCTGGTGGCAGAAGTGGGAGCAGCAGCCACGACGGAGTCAACGGCGGCGGGAGCCGAGCGGTCAGCACCAGGCGAGCTGTGAGAGGCTGGCAGTATACCGGGCCCCTACTGCGACCTGGAGGCAGTCTTCAGCAAGGCAGAATCGGACCAACTACCCCCCCCACACACTGACCCATGGACTACGCCATTGAGCTAGAGCCTGGGGCCAAACTGCCTAAGCCCAAAATGTATTCAATGTCAGGGGAAGAGATGGCTGCCCTGAGGGAGTTTATTAATAAGAACTTGGAGAATGGCTTCATCCAGCCAGCAAAGTCCCTGATGGCAGCCCCGGTGCTCTTCCGGGAGAAGAAGGACAGCTCGCTGAGGCTATGTGTGGACTACCGGGGGCTGAACGCCATCAGCGTGGAAAACAAGTACCCCCTCCCCCTCATGAAAGACTTGCTGTCACACCTATCCAAAGGGAAGGTGTTCACCAAACTGGACCTGAGAGAAGCGTATTTCAGGGTTTGAATACGCAAAGTAGTGAAAGACTGCTTTTAATTGCCCCTTGGGCAGTTTCCAGTACCATGTGATGCTGTTTGGACTAAGGGGGGCCTGGGGGTGTTCATGCAGCTGATCAATGAGGTGCTGCATGATTTCCTCTACCAGGGGGTCCTTGTCTACCTGGATGACATCTTCATCTATTCAGAGACCCTGGAGGAGCATGTAAGGCTGGTCTGAGCGGTGCTCGAGAGACTGCTGGAGGCACAACTGTACGCCAAGCTCTCCAAGTGTGAGTTCCACCAAGACAGCCTGGACTACCTGGGGTACAGAATATCCAGCCGTGGTGTGGAGATGGACCCAGCAAAGGTGAAGGATGTGCTGGGGTGGGAGGTGCCATGGACCTGCAGGCAGCTCCAAAGCTTCCTGGGGTTCGCAAACTTCTACTGTCAGTTCATTCCCAACTTCGCCCAAGTCACTCTCCCCCTAATGGACCTACTAAAGACCCGAGAGAGCGGGAAAACCTCTAAACCGGGCATGACCCTGGCATGGACTCAGGAATGCCAAGAGGCATTCGAGGACTTAAAACAGTGGTTCACCACGGAACCTATTCTGCGGCACCCTGACCTGGACAGACAATTCATCGTCCAAGCAGACACTTCGGATGTGGCGACAGGCACGGTCCTCCTACAGCTGGGACCGGCGGGGGCCATCCACCCATGCGTGTATGCCTCTTGGAAGTTCAGCGAGACAGAGTGTAGGTGGATGGTCTGGGAGAAGGAAGCCTTCACTATAAAGTGGGCACTTTCCACCTGGAGGCATCTGCTGGAGGGAGCGAGCTACCCGTTCGAAGTCTGCATGGACCACGAGAATCTGGAGGTGCTTAGGACCCCGCAGAAGCTGTCACCTAAGCAAGTGCGCTGGTCGCAGTACTTCACCCAGTTCAACTTTGAACTCAAGCACATACTGGGGAAAAAGAACTTCCTAGTGGATGGCCTGTCCCGCCTACCCCAGCACAACAGCCAACACAAGGAAGTGGTGGACTCGATCATTCCAGCTACCCAGCTGGTGGTGAAAGCCGTGACCCAAGCCCAGGCGGAGAAGCAGAGGCAAGAGGCAGAACCGGAGCTACAGCAAGCCTTCTTGGAAGCCAGCAAAAGTGACTCTTGGTTGGCGTTAAATAAACAATCGCTGAGGGGGTAAGGGGGCTTATGGTGGTGCAAGGGGAAAATATACTGCCGGGGGGTGCCAGAGGGAGGTGCTGGAGAGGGGGCACGATGACAAGAATGTGGGACATTACAGTTTCGTGAAAACCCTCCACCTCCTCCGCAGGGAATTCTGGTAGCCATCACTCCAGAAGGACACGGAAACATATGTAGCCAGCTGCCGAAGCTGCGCAATGGCTAAAGGGAACAAGGGGAAACCCCAGGGACTCCTCCAGCCAGTGGTAAACCCGGAGAGCCCATGGCAGGAGATCGCCATGGATTTCATTGTTAAATTACTGGAGAGTAGGGTCAAGACAGCTACCTGGGTAGTCACAGACCTTTTCTCCAAACAGGCACACTTTGTGGCATGCAGGGAGGTCCCAACAGCTGAGAAGCTGGCACAGCTGTTCATACAACTCGTATACTGGCTGCCTGGCATGTCCAGGCGGGTAGTGAGTGACTGAGGCAGGAACTTCATTGCGAAGTTCTGGAGGGAGTTCCTGAAGCGGGGGTGTACTTCGGGGGTAAATCCGGAAACAGACGGGTCCACTGAATGCCTTAACGTGGGGTTGGAGCAGTACTTGAGGTGTTACGTGAGCTACCAGCAGGATGACTGGGCTAAGCTACTGCCATTCGCAGAGGTAGTGTACAATAACGCAGTGCACCAGAGCACCGGCTTCATCCCGTTCAAGGTGGCGACAGGGCAAGACTTCATGACGATGCCGGGGCTACTTCAGCCACTGTCCCAGATAGGCTCCCTAGACAAGTGGATGGCCAAAATCGGTGACACATGGCGGGCAACCTGGGTGGCGCTGGAAGGGGCCACAGCAGAATACAAGAAGTACACAGACCGCAAACGGCAACCTGAGTGGAAATGGGAGATAGGGGATAATGTGTACCTACTGACAAAATCTTGAAAACCCACCAGTCGTCCAAGAAGTTGGGGCCAAAGTTCGTGGGGCCATTCCCCATTAAAGAAATAATAAACCCAGTCACGGTAAGACTGGAGCTCCCCAAGGCATTAGGGAAGGTCCACCCAGTCTTCCACTGCAGCCTACTCAAACCATACAAATCTTCACCCGATTGGCATAACGAAGTGCCGGCACCCGCCCCGATTATGTTAGACGGAGAGCAGCACTTCAAAGTTAAGCAAATCCTGGATGCCAGGAAGTGCAGGGACCAGCTGCAATTCCTGGTACAGTGGAAGCACTTCCCCAAGTCCCACAGTGAGTGGGTCAACAAAGCACATGTCAAGGCACCCAGGCTAGTGGAGGAGTTCTATGACAAATACCCTGACAAACCCAAATAGGGGGAAGGAGTCTCTTTTCAGGGGGGCAGTATGTCAGATTCAGACTAGCACACACTGCAGTGAAGAGCCGTTGGTCAGTTTCACTGCCTCAGGCGAAAGGTGATCAGGGCAAGTAAACAATGCAACCACAAGTTAACTACTGGCAGGGGGTGGGCAATTAGAAGCAGTGACACTGTAGTGCAGCTGGCTTCCCAGGTGCCCCGGGCAACTCCGGCTCATGATACACTGGAAGCGCAGCAATCAGCAGGCAATTCAAACCCAGATTAAACCAACCACCACAAGAAAAGCCCCAGGAATGCAAGTGTCAGAATCCTCACAAGATTTTATAATAGATTATTATATGGCTAGTTTAAAAAATGGTTTTTTACATGCTGCGGTTCTGCCATTGTAAAAGGGGGGGGGGGGAGAGAAGGAATGAGAAACCGTTTAAAGCAGATGGCTCTTTATCACAGGCTCTGGCATGCTCAAGGCCATGCCAGCAAGGGAATCAGAAGACCAAGAACTAAGGGCAATGTAAGGGGGGGGGAGTAAGAAAAACAGCTTTTGGCGCGCTTTTGCTCAGTCTTAGCAATGCTTTGGATCTGTACATTTATTCTCAATAAATGAACTTTCTTTTGAATCAATATTGGTTGCAAGGAAAGTTACTGGATTTGGGATCAACAGGTGGCAGTTCGTTACATTTTGCTAAGACTCCCAGTTCAGACTTCCACCAGGGAGATTGCCCTGTGGGGAGTTCAAAGCCTCACGTTGACCGGGACCAACCGAGCAGCGGGATGGCTGACAATGTAATTGAGGAAGAAGAGAGACCAGTCCCTCCTTCATTGGAAGTGAAGGTGATAACACAGGAGGAGCCAGTGCAATCATCGCACCAAGCCCGAGCGGGGGCGAAGGAAACAGCGACGAAGGGACAGGGCCCTTCGATGAAAGATCGCATGGGGAAATTGGAAGGGCAGATGGGGTCCCTATCCAATGATATGTGAGCGCTAAAGGCAGCGGTAGATCAACTGCTTGGAGGGGGATTTACGCCCCCCAAGCGAGAGTCAGCGGCCACACCGGGAGGTACGGAGGCGGCAGAGTAGTCAGCCAAAGGTGAGACCTCCAGCGAGGAGGAGGAGGATCTCACACCTAGCAGAGCCAAGAAGAGCCTGATGCATCAGCAGGGCATCTCCATGAAATTCGGGGGAGATGCTGAGCAGCTTGCTTGCTTTATCACCCAGGTTTGGATCTACATGGAGGGCTATGGGGGTCTGTTCCGCAGTGAGGAGGAGAAGGTCTCCTATGTGTCCAGTTTTTTTGAAGGTATGGTTGCAGAATGGGTGGTTGGCCTGCATAGGGTGAAGGACCGGGCTTTAAGGAGATTAGAGGATTTCATGGCAGCTCTCTGTGTGCACTTTGAAGACCTGTGCATGGCGCTTAAAGCATGACGCGACCTGGAAAAGCTGAAGCAGGGGTCCAAGTCAGTATCAGAGTATGCCTACGAATTTCGGGGGTTGGCTCAAAGGCTGCCTCATGTGCCTGAAGAGCTCCTGATCAAGTTCTTCCAGAGAGGCTTGCAACCCGAATTGTTGCAGCGCATGGTGTGCTGGGGTTTCCCCAAAACCTTTAATGGATGGGTCACTATGGCCGGCGAAGTGGAGGAGCAATGGTGCACCATACAAGCAAGAACCCAACTTCCACCCTTACCCGGCACAAAGAAGGCAGCGCCCAAGGTGAAGACCAGCACGCCGGAAAATAGCAGGAGCCAGCGCGTCTGTTTCAACTGCAGGGAGCCGGGGCACTTTGCCGCTGCATGCCCTAAAGCGAAGATGGAGCAAAGAGGCAAGAAGACGGAGCAGAAGGGGCTGAAGTCTTCGAAGCCTGGCAAGAAGGAGTCAGCGGCAGTAGGCAGCAAGACGGGAGCTAGAGTGGCAACACGCGGCGGCAGCAAAAACCGGAAGTTGTTAGCTCCGCTCTCTCTCCGACAGGCGGCTGCTCTTCCAGAAAAAGAAAGCAGCTCACGGGAGGACTTGGAGAGCGAAGAGATGGGGGTGAGTCCCATTAAAATTTGGGTGGAACTAAGGGTGGTGAGGACTAATCGAAGGGCAGAGATACGGGCGCTGATAGACTCTGGCTGCTCCCGAAATCTGATTAACCCCACCCTTGCCCAGGGTTTGGGACTGCGCTTAAAGAGACTCAAAACCCCTGTGATTTTTACCCAGCTGGACGGATCCCCAGTCGGGGGAGGGCCGGTGGAATATCGTACTGAAGAGCTTGAGCTAACTATGGGGGACCATAGAGAGACTATTAAATTCCTAGTGACTCTCATGGCATGCAACCCAGTGCTTCTGGGCATGAACTGGTTAAAAAGGAAGAACCCAGAAGTGAACTGGGAGGAGAAGATTTTACGTTTCCCGAAGGAGGGAGGAGTGGAAGTTGAAGGAATTACCGAAACGTTGTCAGATGGAGAGATGGGCGCTGTGAGTGGGGAAAAGGCAGTAGAGGCTGCAACTCAGATTCCCAAGCAATACCGCTACCTGCAGGAGGTGCTTAGCGAAAGGGAGTCAGATCAGCTACCCCCCCATCGTGCCAGTGACTCTGCCATAGAGACTGAGCCTGGGGCTAAATTTCCAAGGAAGAAAATGTATCCAATGACACCCAAAGAGTTGGAAGCACTCCGGGAATTCATTGATAAGAATCTAAAGAGGGGCTTTATTGTACCTACGCATTCTCAAATTGCTGCACCGGTGCTATTTAGGGAAAAGAAGGATGGCTCCCTATGTTTGTGCACAGATTATAGAGGGCTAGATGCCATTTCTGCTGACAACCGATACCCACTCCCCTTGATGAAAGACCTGTTGGCCCATTTATCCAAAGGGAAAATTTTCACAAAGCTGGATTTAAGGGAGGCGTACTTCAGGGTGCGAATCCGGGAAGGAGATCAATGGAAATCTGCCTTTAACACGCCCCTGGGGTGTTTCCGTTATGAAATAATGCCGTTTGGATTAAAAGGAGCAGCGGGGGTGTTTATGCAACTTATAAATGAGGTGTTACAAGAGCATTTATACCAGGGGGTGTTGGTTTATCTGGATGATATCCTGATTTACACTGAGACCATGGAGCAACATGTACAATTGGTCAGGAAGGTACTAAAAAAGCTACCGGAGGCTCAGTTGTATGCCAAGCTCTCCAAATGTGAATTTCATAAACAGCAAATTGACTATTTGGGGTATAGAATTTCGCATCAGGGAATTGAAATGGACCCGGTCAAGGTGAGGGACGTCACGGGTTGGGAGGCTCCCAAAACCAGGTGCCAGCTTCAAATTTTCCTGGGCTTTGCTAACTTCTATCGGCAATTCATACCCAACTTTGCCCAAGTAGCACTCCCACTCACTGATTTGTTGAAAACCAAGGGCAAGGACAAAGCGAAGGCATCAGAACCTGGAGCCCCCTTGGCTTGGACTAAGGAGTGCCAGGAAGCTTTTCAAAGTTTAAAGCGTCTGTTTACGGCTGAACTGATCTTAAAGCACCCTGATCCAGAACAGCCATTTGTCATACAGGCAGACGCTTCGGATGTGGCAGTGGGAGCTGTGTTGTTACAGAAGGGGGCAGGGAGGGAGCTGTTTCCATGTGCGTACATATCCCGGAAATTTTCAGAAACTGAGAGACGCTGGTTGGTGTGGGAAAAGGAAGCGTTCGCAGTACGCTGGGCGTTAGTTTGCTGGAGACACTTGTTAGAGGGATCACCCCATCCCTTTGAAATTTGGACTGATCACAAAAATCTAGAAGCTTTGACTGCACCGAGGAAGCTGTCACCCAAGCAAATGAGATGGGCACAATATTTTCATCGATTTAACTTCTCCCTGAAGTATATTCCTGGGGGAAAAAAATTTCTGGCAGACGCCCTGTCTCGATTGCCTCAACACAACAGCAAGTGGGAGGAAGTAGTCACTCCTGTAATTCCAGCCCTAAGAGTGGTCACTAGAGCTCAGAAAAAAAGGGGTGAAGAACAACCAGAAGGAGAGCTGTTGAAAAAATTAAATGCCCAGATTGCTCAGGATGATTGGTTTAAAAGCAACAGCCAATTGCTAGTGAACAAACAAGGGGCATGGTGGTGGCAAGATAAGCTGTATGTCCTTGCAGACGCTAGAAAGTGGGTCTTGCAAAGAAGTCACGACAGCAAAACAGCTGGGCACTTTGGTTTTGTGAAAACATTACATCTACTCAGGCATCAATTTTGGTGGCCAACAATGAGAAAAGATGTAGGGGAATATGTAGCTACATGCCCCATGTGTGCAATGGCCAAAAAGAGAGGGGGCAAACTGATGGGGCTTCTACAGACAGTAGCAAACCCAGAGGCTCCTTGGAAGCAAATTTCCATGGACTTTATTGTAGACCTCCCTGAAAGCAACAAAAAGACAGTTATTTGGGTAGTTACAGACCTTTTTTCCAAACAAGCACATTTTGTGGCATGCCAATCCCTTCCATCAGCCCCCAAACTGGCTAAGTTATTTATACAACACGTCTACCAAGCTCATGGTGTCCCAGAACGAATAATTTCGGATTGCGGGGTCCAGTTTACTGCCAAGTTCTGAAAGGCATTCCTAAAACTACTGGGGGCATCGCAAGGCTTGAGTTCGGGGTACCACCCCCAGACGGCGGGATCATGCGAACGTCTGAACTCAGTGTTAGAACAATATTTGAGATGTTTCATTAACTACCAACAGGACAATTGGGATGAACTGTTACCGTTTGCTGAAGTAGCTTATAATAATGCAGTGCACCAAAGCACTGGCCTCACCCCTTTTAAAATAGCTACAGGACAAGACTTTGTACCCATCCCAGAACTACCTAAACAATCCACTCAAGTCACTTCAGTTGATGAATGGGTCCAACAAATGACACAAGTGTGGCCTCAGATTGCTGCGTCATTGAAGGAGGCCAGAACAACATACAAGAAATTTGCAGATGCTAAGAGAACCCCAGAAAAAGACTGGAAAGTAGGAGATAAGGTTATTTTATCTACCAAGCATCTTAAATCATTACAACCTTCCAGAAAGCTCACTCCAAAATTCGTAGGGCCTTTTGTTATAGATAAAGTAATTAATCCAGTTTCACTACGATTACAGATGCCTGCTATCTTTAAAAGAACCCATCCAGGTTCCACTGCTACCTGCTTAAACCCTATAAAGAGTCATCTCAATGGCATCCCTCCCCAGTACCTCCTAAACCAATGATGGTTGAAGGACAACAACATTTTGAAGTTAAAGAGATACTGGACAGTAGAAAGCATGGGGGGGGGGTTCAATTTTTAATTCAGTGGAAACATTTTCCCAAATCAATGGCTGAATGGGTTGACAAGAAACATGTAAAGGCTCCACATTTAGTTAAAAAATGTTATAATGTTTATCCTACAAAGCCTTAACAATTAGAATGGTTATTGTATTATGTTTCTTTGCTTTTTCTTTTTTAGAGTGAAGAAGAGGAATCATCTGACTGACATCCTCTTTTGTGGAGGGGCAGCATGTCAGAATCCTCGTAAGATTTTATAATAGATTATTATATGGCTAGTTTAAAAAATGGTTTTTTACATGCTGCGGTTCTGCCATTGTAAAAGGGGGGGGGGAGGAATGAGAAACCGTTTAAAGCAGATGGCTCCTTATCACAGGCTCTGGCATGCTCAAGGCCATGCCAGCAAGGTGTCAGAACCTACATCACAAAAAGGCTGTGGGTTGCAGTTGTATTGCATTCGGTGGGAGTTAGAAGGATGTGGTTCTGCCAATAGTAACTGGAGGGGGGGGGGTTACGGGAAATGAGCGTAATAGGAGCTGGGGAACTGCTTAACCATATATGGGCAGTTTAGACGGGGAACCACCAGGTGGAGAAGACACAAGACGCCAGGCAATTAGGGAGGGGGGATAAATAGCGAGGAGTCAACCCGAGGCTTTAGTTTTAGCAATGTTCTGTTTACAAGCTACCTGTACCGCTCAATAAAGAGTATTTTCCTGAACCAAGCCTGGTTGCATGGGAGTGCTTTTGACTCGGGAGCCAGACAGGGAGGACTTGACATTTTGCTAAAACTCACCCAAAGTCTGGATTACACCCGAGAGGAAACTCCCGGAGGCAATTCCAGCATTAGCATGACCTCTGAGGAGCTACAGAAAAGTTCACCGGAGGTGCGGGGAGAAGCTCCCCAATTGGAGGCAGATGGAGCGAGACGGACCCTTGGAGAAGGGATGGGGACCGGATGGGCCAGCCCCCAAGCAGCAGCAGGGGAGGCGCAGCCAGCCCCCCTAACGGAAGCACTGACGGGCGCCCGACCGAAGGACATGAGGCGGCGAGCACAATTTTGGGACCCACCAATAGAGCTGAGCACCGAGGGTGACACTGGAGGGTTCACCCCAGAACTTCCCGCCCGACCACGGTGGTCAAGAGCTTTGGGGACCGCAACCGAAGGGCTAACACCCGGGGGTGAGAGCGAGAGGGTAAGGAAGCTGGAGGATGAAGGGCGCGCCCTGAGGGAGGAGTTGAGCAAACTAAGAAGCCCAACGCAGCTCACCCAGCCCTCCCTGACTGGGCCGATGGGACTGCCGCCCCTTCCCCCCCTTCCCCCGCTCCAAACCCCTACCGGCCGCGGCCAGGAGGCGGGACAGCAGCCAGCCGCCCCACAACCGCGGCAAGAGGAAGGGGACTTGCTGCGAAGATGGGGGCTAGTGGAGAAATACGGCGGGGACCCGGCCCAGCTGCCCGCGTTCCTGAACCAAGTGCGGATCTGCATGGGCACGTGCGGGCGCCTGTTTGCAAATGATGCCTGGAAGGTGCTGTACGTGTCCCGCTTTCTGGTAGGCGTGGCAGCGGAGTGGGTGAATGACTTAAATGAAGCGGAGGCCCCTGAACTGAGGGACTTTGACCGCTTCATCACCACCCTCCGAGAACGCTTCGAGGACCAATGCGCCCGCGCGCACGCAGCGGAGGCTATCCGGGGGCTGAAGCAGGGGCCGTGCTCGGTGACCACGTACGCCCTGGAGTTCAGGCGCTTGGCGGCGAAACTTCCTGACTGGCCCGAAGCGTTCCTCGTGAGGCTATTCCAGGAGGGACTCGACCAACGGCTCTTCGAGAGGGCCGTGGTGCGGGGGTGCCCGGAAACCTTGGCAGGGTGGATCACCCACGTCTCTGTGTTGGAAGCGCAACTGGCAAGAGTCAAGCCGCGTGGTGCAGAGACGAGGGGGCGGGCCCCTAGCGCCGCACGACAAACGGGCCAGAGACCGGCAGGGAAGGAGTTAACCCACGTGGCAAGGCCGCGGGGGGGGGAAAAGCCTGCTTCATGTGCGGCGAAAAAGGGCACTTCGTGGCGGCTTGCCCACAAAACCCAAGGCTGCAAACAGCGAAGAAAGAAAAAAAAGCCGAAAAGCCGGCTAAGCCGATAAAAGCCCCCCGGAAAAGCGCGGTGGCGCGAGGAGAGGAGGAGAGGCTGAGAATTACCTACCTATCCGACAGCGAGGAGGAAGGCGGAAGTACAGGCGAACAGGAGGAGAGGCCAAGGCCAGATCAGCCGATCTCAAGCGAATCGATCGAGGACATCCGGGTGAGTCCGATGACATGCGCAGTAGTGATACGCGCTCCGCGATCGACTCGCAGGGCTCGGCTCACCGCGTTGCTAGATTCAGGCTGCTCCAAGTGCTTAATCAGCCCTGAACTGGTCAACGGATTGAAATTAAAAGTGCACCGGCTGAGAACCCCCATTATCTTCAGGCAAGTGGATGGAACAGCGGTGGGGGGAGGTGCGGTCCGCGGCTACACCGAGGCTTTTGAGCTACGCATCGGAACGCACCGGGAGACGTTAAAGTGCCTGGTCGCGCCGCTGGCTGGCTACCCCCTCATCCTGGGTATGTCCTGGCTGGAGCGGTGGGACCCCCGAGTCAGCTGGCGGAAGAGGGCGCTAACCTTTCCGGATGGCGGGCGTGGGAGCGCGCAGGTGGAGCCCAACCAACGAGGGGAGCTGGGGGCGGCAGCCCTGAAGGAGCAGCACCAAGGGAAGAGGCCCCACGTAGGGGGAGGGGAGGAAATCCCCTGGCAATACAGAGACTTGGCAAAAGTCTTTAGTGAAAAGGAGTCTGACCAACTGCCACCTCATCACCCCACTGACTGCGAGATTGAGATGGTGCCAGGAGCAAAGTACCCAGCCCCAAAGATGTACTCAATGACACAAAAGGAGATGGGGGCATTGAGGGAGTTCATTGACAAAAACTTGAAGCGAGGCTTCATAGTGCCTGCCAAATCCCCCCTGGCAGCGCCAGTATTGTTCAGGGAAAAGAAAGATGGGACTTTGCGCTTGTGCACGGACTACAGGGGGTTGAATGCAATATGCAAAGAGAATAAGTACCCTCTGCCATTAATAAAAGACTTGCTGGCTCATTTGGCAAAGGGGAAGATCTTCACCAAGCTAGATCTGAGGGAGGCATATTTCCGGGTGCGCATTAAAGCTGGGCACGAGTGGAGAACCGCATTTCGCTGTGCACTAGGACAATTTATGTATAAAGTTCTCCCATTCGGCTTAAAGGGCGCCCCCGGGGTCTTCATGCAACTAATTAACGAGGTCTTACATGAGTTTTTATACCAAGGGGTGTTAGTATACTTGGATGACATTTTAATCTACACCGAAACAATGGAAGAACACGTAAAATTAGTCAGGAAGGTGCTGAAGAAACTGCTAGAAGCGCAGTTGTATGCAAAATTGTCCAAATGTGAATTCCATAAGGATTGCATTGACTATCTAGGCTACAGAATATCTAGTAAAGGGGTGGAAATGGATCCCACTAAGGTGCGAGATGTCCTGGCCTGGGAGGCCCCAAAAACCAGAAGGCAACTACAAAGTTTCCTTGGCTTTGCAAACTTTTATAGGCAGTTTATTCCCAATTTTGCACAGGTGGCCCTCCCCTTGACTGATCTGTTAAAAACAAAGGACAAAGCCACGGCAGCAGCAAAAGCTCCAGGGGCCCCTTTAAAATGGACAAGAGAATGTCAGGGGGCTTTTGAAGGCCTCAAGCAACTATTCACAGCGGAGCCCATCTTGAAACACCCTGACCCAACAAAGCCTTTTGTCATTCAGGCCGATGCCTCAGATGTAGCAACGGGGGCGGTCTTATTACAAAAGGATGGGGAAGGTGCATTAAAACCATGCGCTTACTTGTCTAGGAAGTTCACTCAACCTGAGAGGAGATGGTTAGTGTGGGAAAAAGAGGCCTTCGCAGTGAAATGGGCATTAACGAACTGGCGACATTTGCTGGAAGGGGCGGAGGAACCTTTTGAGGTGTGGACAGATCATAAGAACTTAGCAGCCCTGACATCACCCAGGAAATTGTCGCCTAAACAAATAAGATGGGCTCAATTCTTCAGTAGATTTAATTTTACTTTAAAGTACATCCCGGGGGGACGTAACTTCCTGGCCGATGCTCTTTCCAGGCTACCACAGCATAATAGCCAAAGGGAGAAGGTGGTGTCAGCTGTAATACCCCACAGGCAGGAGACAGAGCTGGCAGCTGCAATCACCAGATCACTAAGTAAGGCCACCAACCCTCCCATCCAGTCAGACTTACTAACGGACTTTAATCAATTCCTGGAACAGGATGAATGGTTTCAGAAGAATAAGGGTGAATTAACCCAAAGGGAGGGAGCATGGTGGAAAGCAGACAGACTGTACGTACCCCAGGAAGCTCGCAAATTGGTGCTATTACGGTGCCATGATGATAAAACAGCAGGGCACTTTGGCTTTGTTAAAACGCTACATCTACTTCGCAGGCAATTTTGGTGGCCATCTTTCAGAAAGGATGTGGCGGAATATGTAAATACTTGTCATGTGTGTGCTATGGCAAAAAGGCAAGGGGGGAAACCACGTGGCTTGTTACAATCTGTGGCACATCCTACTAAACCCTGGAAAGAAATAGCCATGGATTTTATTGTAGGCCTACCTGAGAGCAGGAAAATGACAGTAGTATGGACTGTTACTGATCTCTTCTCTAAACAAACTCACTTCATCCCGTGTAAAACCATCCCCTCAGCGCCTGAATTAGCTGCAATGTTTATTCAACATATATACAGATTGCACGGTTGTCCTGAGAGAGTGATTAGCGACAGGGGGGTCCAGTTCTCCTCTAAATTCTGGAAGGCATTTCTATTCCATTTGGGGTCCAAACAAGCAATGAGCTCCGCCTTCCATCCTCAGACAGACGGGGCGACAGAGAGGAGACATGCGGGACTAGAGCAATATTTACGCTGTTTCATTAACCATCAGCAGGACAATTGGGTGGAATTATTACCATACGCCGAAGTGGCTTACAATAATGCTGTTCACGATAGTACTGGACTAACGCCCTTCCAAATTGTATCGGGGCAAGACTTTGTACCTATACCCGAACTCCCTCACGCTCAAACAGGGGTTAAAACGGTAGATGAGTGGGGTGACAGGATCAGACAATTGTGGCCAGTCGCTGAAGAAGCTATTGACAAAGCTAGAGAAAGTTACAAAGCCCAGGCAGATAAGAAGAGGGCCCCACATGAACCGTGGAAAGTAGGGGACAAAGTGTGGCTGTCTACCAAGAATCTGAAGTCTTCCAGAGCATGTAAAAAACTGGATAACAAGTTTATAGGACCTTTCACAGTGGATAGAGTTATTAACCCTGTTTCTGTACGATTGAGCCTCCCTAAATCCCTCAGGAAGATAAACCCTGTATTCCACAGTGAATTGTTGAAGCCTTACAAGGAATCTGAGAAATGGAGGCCATCAGCCACCCCGCCTGAACCTATCATGATCGGGGGGGAGCAACACTTTGAGGTCAGGGAAATCTTGGACTCTAGAAAATGCAGAGGGGACATTCAGTATTTGGTACAGTGGAAACACTTCCCTAAATCGATGGCGGAATGGGTCTCTAAAAGGCACGTGAAGGCTCCTGATTTACTTTTGGACTTTTATAGAAAGTATCCTAACAAACCCTAGTAACTTGGTTGATGTCCATGTCATGTATAGCTTTGTAATCCTAGTCCCTCTTTCTCTCCTGTCTAGGGTTCCTGGCCTGCGTGGTGAAGAGGGATTCTTATGTATATATATACACAATTTTGGGGGACGGCATGTCAGAACCTACATCACAAAAAGGCTGTGGGTTGCAGTTGTATTGCATTCGGTGGGAGTTAGAAGGATGTGGTTCTGCCAATAGTAACTGGAGGGGGGGGGTTACGGGAAATGAGCGTAATAGGAGCTGGGGAACTGCTTAACCATATATGGGCAGTTTAGACGGGGAACCACCAGGTGGAGAAGACACAAGACGCCAGGCAATTAGGGAGGGGGGATAAATAGCGAGGAGTCAACCCGAGGCTTTAGTTTTAGCAATGTTCTATTTACAAGCTACCTGTACCGCTCAATAAAGAGTATTTTCCTGAACCAAGCCTGGTTGCATGGGAGTGCTTTTGACTCGGGAGCCAGACAGGGAGGACTTGACACAAGGGAATCAGAAGACCAAGAACTAAGGGCAATGTAAGGGGGTGGGGGGGAAGTAAGAAAAACAGCTTTTGGCACACTTTTGCTCAGTCTTAGCAATGCTCTGGATCTGTACATTTATTCTCAATAAATGAACTTTCTTTTGAATCAATATTGGTTGCAAGGAAAGTTACTGGATTTGGGATCAACAGGTAGCAGTTCATTACAGCAAGGGCAGGAAAGACAAAAGAAGCAGATCAGAACACAATAGAAACCGGCTGAATCTGCCATCAAGGCGAGGGGAAGGAAGATTGCCACAAACAGATGGGCGGCCCAGGGCAAGGGCAAGGGGCGGAACCGAGGGGTAACTGCTGGTCAAGGGGAGAACCCTGTAAAACAACCGTAAGGAGCTGCGCCAAGCCAATCCTGGCTTTGTCTGTAACCACTACACATTACGCCTGAATAAACTACCTTTCATCTGAGCCTGTGCCTCAAGAGGTTCTGTTCAGTGCCAAATGCAGTGAACCTTACAGCAACAGCTGGCATTAATCAGCTCTTCTCCCTGGGACTTGGCATGCCTGAGGTTTGCTTATGTCAAGCTGGAATGGAGCTTCTCCTTGCAGCTGTACGCTATCGGTAACCCAAATAAAAGAAGATGCAGGAACTTCCTAGCAGTGCTTCACTTTTCTGACCATTCATGTCCCTTTTCCTTCCTTTTGGAGGGTCAGTAGATCCTGCCAAGGTAGTCAAGATCTCCTCATTTTCTCCACACCTCTCGGTCATTACGGCTGCTTGCCCACACCACCCAGTCCCTCAGCAGGCTGTAACCTCAAGGTCCACTTCTGCCCTTTGGAGGGTTCAAACGAGGCCCTTAAGGCTCTCTTGACAGGATTTGTTTTTGTGTTTTGTTTAAGAGTAGATTACAAGCAATTCTTTCAAAACCTTAAGCACACAGTAAAAAGAAAAAAGAAAAGATGACTAATAGCTGTTTAGCAAGTAATGATGGCTTAGCAATATTTACCAGTCTGATTTAGCCTCTCTGGCTCCATTACTTGGGATATTTTCCTGAATTAAGAATGCCTCAGTTCTACAGCCAAGAACTGTTCACTAAAAGAAAAAAATTTCCTCCAGAAATACTGATTTCATATTTCTCCCAAGAACTTTAGCTGATAAAGTCCAGAGAGTGCTTGTGCATATTCATATTAAGAGGGGGAGGGGGTAGAATTAGTTCAGTTTAAGCTTTGCCTAATTCATTATATTTTCAGGCTAACCAAAATTACAAACCACCAAGCTATCGGCAACAGGCAACAAAATCTGAAAGTGAGTTAAATTTCTCAGCTAGGAATCCAAAGCAAAAGATTCCCATTTTAAAGTGTAACACACACATACACACACATGCTTTATTAAATAAGGTATCTGTTTTCAGGAGCCACAGAGAAATAACCAGGGGTCCCCGCAGGATGTGGTAAAAAAAAGTCAAGATTGCAACCGCAACGATGCAATTAAAGCTCTGTTGTTGCAAATGTGGGGCTGGTTTATCTTTACTGGTCCCCCTTCAGTGCCTTAATTCAGCATTTTTGTCAGATGACTTTTGCTTCTTAATCTCTTTTAGCTTTATGGTAATTTCCACTTTTTGGCCAGCAAAGTGTCCCCCCCCCCCCCCCGCCCCGCCCCGCCCTGCCTTGGCTACTTCCCATTCTGTTTAAAATCTCTTAAAATCCCACTATTCCTTATTGTGATTTGATCTATATATAGATTAAATACCTTCTACCCCTTGCATTCCTTACTACAACCAATGAGAATGTTGTCTATTGTAGTTTGGAGTGTATTTTGTGTGGAAAGGATACATGTCCTCTGTATCCAAATTCTCTCATGTTAACTTTATTTTTCTTCATACTGGAGCTGATATGGAGTTTGTTACTCTAGAAAGTTTTCTGTTTTGTATAGATGCAGCTGTCTTATTACTGCCTTTCTCCAATACTTCTCTGGGAAGCTAGAGTAGCCTGTCAAGCATGCATAATAGCATTTTTCTTTCAATTTTCCCTTTTTCTTCCTGCAAATTCACACCATCTCCATTCTTTATTTTTTTATGGTTTTGCCTTAAAATCAATTACTTGTCATGCCTATACATTCCTCTAACTGCTAAAGCCAAAACTTTAGTTTCATTATGCATGTGACTGTAAAGCCAGAATAACCATCAATGAAAGATTGTATATTTTACCAACCAGTGTTCACACTTTGATAGATCTACACACATCAAGAGGTTTCTTAGCTACTTTGAATTATTTTAGACTTTGGGATATCTGATGCTTTGGTCTTAATATAATACATCTCATTAATTTGAAGCATGAGTTATCACTGAAATTCTTCATTGATTGTTGTCTACATAATTTCAATGTAACTTCCAGATTTCTTCATAAACAATAGCGCCAAATACAAATTTCTTACTTATTTGTGGAGATCTCATATTTTCTTTTATGTACACAGTCCATACAAGCCTTCCTTTTTATCTGCTGTGATCATCCATTTTGACCAGGGCATCTCCCCTTCTGCCCTCAATGATATTCCACAAATCATTTAAAATTTGGCTGCCCTTCCAGGCCTTGGGAAAGACTCTTTGTGGAGCCCTGGGTGGTTGCTTCATCTGTCCAGATGCTTAGGTTCTTCTGTTTTAAGTGCAAGTCACAGAGTCATTCTGGAGTCAGGCAGCTTCTAAGTCCACTAAGTAGAGACATAAATAAACAAAAGTCAATAAAATCAAAAGTCCATTCACACCTGACTCTGAAATCATATTCTAAGAGTATTTATCAATGGTTCCTCATCAAACTGAAGGGAAACGTTAAGTGGGTTGCCTCGGGGTTCAATCCTGGGTCTCATACTCTTCAACGTATTTGTTATTCACTTGAAAAATAAGATGGAAGAAGAATTTTCAGATTTAGTGATGATAGAAAATTCAGTAGGATAGCTAATATCTTAGAAGGCAAAAACAACTTTAAAAACATGTTGTTCTATTAGGGAAATGGTCTACAACTAACTGAATAAAATTTATTAGAGGAAAATGCAAATTTCTCCATTTGGAAATCAAATTCAGAAGTACCGTTCACATTAATCATTGGTAGGATTTTCAAGCTCTAAAAAAATCAGATATTTGTAAGCCTGATTGAGTTTTGTTCTTAAAGTCCCCTAGAATTTTTTAAACTACAAATATTATGAATTATGAATTGATGTCAACCAAATTAATGATTGCATAAAATGTTGCTATACTTCCTTTCATCTCCCAAAACGTCTACTCTACCTACAATGCTACTTTCTCATTATCCAGATGAATGAAATAGTAGAAGTTACATCATTTTTTTAGAAGTGGCATTTTACTAAAATGCCCACTTTGAATACATATTTTGATCAAGTTGATAAGTTAAGATCAGTCAAGATTGCTAATAGACACATTAGCTCTAGGGGCACTGTTTTGTAGAGGGTCTAGTCTTTTTTGACAGATGTCCAGAAGGTGGTGCTGTGATGGTGGCCTGAGACAAGGCAGCAATTGTTTCTTGCTCTCCCCCAAATTCAAAGGAGGACTGACTTAGGTTACTCACTTTTGTCAGTCTAGAAAGCCAGCTTTGGGAATTAGGTAAAAGCAGAAATATCAAGGACTCAAGTCTGCTAGGAAAGTTGCTTTATTACAGGCAAGAAAGAAATCAGTCTTGCCTGCTGCAGAACACAGAAATCATCAAGGCTGATATAGAGATAGGGGCAAAATCTGTAAGCTTTCAGCTTTCAGTCGTAAGCTTTTTCTTTCTGCTATTTTGAGTCAATAGATTTTTGGCTAGTCTTTCCCCACCTTCAGACTGGAATCCACCTGTTCCCTGTAGACCTACTGCCTTGTGGGCTGACATTTGGCATGACATGCTCTTCTTGTGACCCATCCATAAGGTCAATCATTTTGGATTTTTCCTCTCAGAGTGTTGTACCAAAAGTAAGGACCCTCCACTGGCACTGCTGATGTAGAATATGCTAGCAGCATATCTCAAGATACACCAGCACAGCTGGTAAAAACCAAATCCTAAAAGATTTCAGCCAGCCTGCAGTAGGCTGCTCCCATAATCTGTGAATTGCATTCAAAACAACTGTCCAAACAGGTTAAGATCAGCCCAATATAAAAACCATGATTAAAAATGTCCATAATTCAAAGTGAAATTCTTAACCATTATCAGATGTAGAAAACCATGTGTAATAAAGTTTTCAGGATTCAGTAAGATTGCTATAATAGTACTTTTTGTGAAACAAAAAACATATTATTGATATTATGAATAAATACATTTTCTTCAATGATTTAGAAAGCTGTGTGTATTCACATACAGACAGTGTTTAGAATAGGTAGTAGCCAGGATGTCTGCAGACATATTTATGTTGGGCTGTTTAGATTGGCTACACCTCTGTAATAATTTATAACAGTTTCAATGTAAACCTGCCATTGAGGAGGTCATAAAGGTCCTGCATTTTAACCATCATCGTTTCAGATAAAGCCACACAGCTATTTCTCAAAGGAAATCTCCAGTTAAAACTGAAATATCTTAGGGACAAAATTTGTTTTTTTATTTAAGCAATCTTGAAAACCCATAAAGACTTCATTTTAACTCAGTGTTTGATATTCCACAACTAGTGATAACTTAAAATGTATTTTTGTTTTGTTTGATAGCAGAACCACTTCACCAGCACTTAATACAAAATTTGACCCATTCATTGATGGCAAAGAAAGACAAAGGTGCTGTTCAGTTACAAGGGCTCATTATGCCTCCAGAAAGCTAAAATAAACACATTAGAGATTCCTCCCACCACGCCCAAGTGACGGAAGCAGAGCAATAGCCTTTGTGCTCTGTTTGGAATGTTTTCCGCCATACAGACATGGGGAAAATTGAGGAGTGAAGGCACCTTTAAACATACAAGGAAAGAGCTTTTATGTAGGTGTTAAGGTACCATATTTGTTTTCTAAAAGGCATTCTGAGAGTTAAAAGGTATTTCACTAACTTGTACACTTAGTTTTTCTTTTCTTCTTTTTTGCAGTTACAATTTTTTAAAAAGTAATAAACAATATCCTAATAGGGTCTGTAAACTGCATGTACCTCCTAGGTGGTGGGATACAGTAACAGTATGTTGGCTTGAAAGATAGTCTTTAGATTAGGTATCCTAGTTTGCATGGAACAGCATAAACATGCTTGAAGTAAAACTGGGCTTTTTTAATCACCAATGTGACTGGGGAATGAGGAAATGACACACTGGGATCTATCCAGTTTCTCATGGCATTATTGGGCACTCTTTACATTCATTTGGACATGGACCCAACTCCTGGCTTGCACAGGCTAGACCTGGGTTATGATGCTGGCCTGCATTCATAAGAAAGGAACCAGTGGTTGGGGACAATGCCAGGTGAGGCACCACATAGAAGATGATAGCAGGAAGCGCCAAGCTGCTACCTCAGGGCAGGGGGTGGTGTCAGGGTCTGAAGTCCCAGAGGGTTTCTGGGAGAGAAGGTTCCAGAGTTCTGGACTGCCATCTACTGACTCAGCCCTGCTCATTACACCCTGGCGGCTGGTTCTGATTCTGGTCTGGCTTTTAACACAGGATTACCAATCTCCAGACAATTCATATTTTCTGGAGATTGGTAATTAATTAATTACCAATTATAATTAATATTTGAGAGGTCAGTGGCCATCTCCTTCCCATTGCAAATGTGCCCTGAAAAGGTGGAGAAATAGGAAAGCAAGGAGGGAGAAAACATTTCTCTGAACTCTGAACTCCAAGGCGTGATCCCGAGGTTGCAGTCCCAGGACTATTCCCCTGGAGGCCCCACGTGACTTTCATCCAAGGAGATATTGGTCGCCATGGGGTGGTTGCAGGGCTTCTCTGCAGGCTGTTTATAGGGCTTTTCTTTAGGGGATGAAAAAGGTGTGTTTTTTCTTTTATAAAGCACATTGGTAAATGATTCCCATTGTAAATCTACAAGTTTAAGGAATATGTGTTGTATTTTTGTATATGAAAAGAGTTTCTTGTTTTCATTGTAGTAAGTGCTTTTTTGGATACTCTAAATGAACACCAGTGCACCTCTACTTATGAGTAAACTCCACTGTCACTCAATTACTTGGACTTACGCTGAGTAATCATGCCTAGGACTAGGTAATCATGGATTGAGAAGTAAATGCAAAGTTTGCTATGAATATTGATAGCAAGGTACAGACCCACCTATTTTTTAAAATTCTGTAGTAAAACTCCCTCGAAGTGTTGCTTGCCTACACAAAGGACAAAGCAAGATGTTTTTCTGAATGCTAAGAAAGAGGATGAGTGTTTTTATTTATCGGTTGGTCTTTGGCATAGAACTACTGATCTTCTGTGAAACTGATAGTCCTGTGTGTATCATATTTTGGTTGCTGTTGCTGTCGGAGAGGCATGGAGTGAAGCAGAGAGAAAATCCCCCAACCTTCCCCCATCAGGGAGGGTGATGTTGGAGAGGGACTAATGGTGGTTTTTCCCACTGAGTGGGGAAGGGAATGGAATCTCTGCCCTGGAACTCTCCTGCATCGATGCCGCAATGATGGGATGTGGCCCAGCCTTATTGCTGAGGCACACTACCGCTTCGGGGGAGGGGGAGGGGGTGGGGGGTGCAGCATACTTTATATCAACACACTTTCCTGCCAACTCAGGGATGAGAAGGGCGCACATTAATGTGACCATCTGGCTATGCCCCTCCCCCCACATTTTAACCAGGCAGTTGCCAAATTCGATTTCATGATTCCTTCCCTGATCTGGGAAATAAGTTCCAGCTAAACTTCCAATCCTCAGTTCTGAATAACTTCCAGACATTCTGGAAATATTTGACTTTCTTGCTTTTCTCTTTCAGCTCCCATTAATTAATTATTTAGGGGTTTTGTGTTTATTTCCTAATCCCTCATTTTAGGGAAATTTCATTGTTGGAAGTAAAATTTGATGGGGTTGGAGTTCCTTAGCACTTTTCCATCTGCATATAAATTCAGTTCAGTGGTACCACGCCATCAGCCTTTTACCCAGCACTTGAAGTGCTACATTTTAAAAATAAATATTGAAGCTGCAAATCACATACACGCTGCCATGCATTCCCAGGCACTTAAATAAATGCAAACAAGACAACAGCCTAATTTGTTATTAAGAACTCCTGTTCCATAATTCAGCTCTACACTTTCTCTTTTGCACCCCATATTCCTGGAAATGGCTTCCTAGGAATCCTTTCTCCTTTGCACCTTTTCTCATAGCCAGAAAAGTTTTAGAAAAACTCCCCAAACCACTTTCTAAGTGTATGTACCTGATATTCCATTCTCTTTTCTTCTGAATCATTTTTGCTTCATTGTGAGATTATAAATTGCCTGGAGAAAGAACCACTATAAAACTTATACAGTGTAATGCCATAGAAGTAAATAATAAAGCAGATAAAGATGTCAAAATGTTGCACTGGTTTTGTGCCCTCTGTAAGCAAAACAGAGAGCTTCATTCCGTCACTTGAAATCGACCACTGAAGTTTGTTTCTAAATTAAATACATTCTTAAACACTCTTACATGTTTAGTCCATGTTGATTATGTAATGTCTTTGAATGGAAATGTATCTGAACATGCTCTTATCTAAGAAAGAGTTCTCTAGAGATGGCTAAAAGTAGCAGAGGCAGCAGAGAGCCCCCCCCCCCCCTTCTCTCTTTTGGGGAAGAAAAATTTATGAGAATGTGTCCATTAATCAGCATCTTTTTTTTATAATGAGCAGATAATGTTTGAACCCACTATAAAAAAAATGCCCCAATTTTAGGAAGGGGCAGCTTTTTGTTGCATTTTGCCATACAGTAAAGAAGCTGAAGAAACTGTTGAATTCTGAATACATACATATATACACACACATACATAGTACTGTGCAAAAGTTTTAGGCAAGTGTGAAAAATGCTGTAAAGTAAAAATGCTTTCAAAAATATATATTGTAATTGTTTATGTTTATCAATTTACAAAATGCAAAGTGAGCACACAGAAGAAAAACCCAAATCAAATCCATATTTGGTGTGACCACCCTTTGCCTTCAAAACAGCATCAATTCTTCTAGGTACACTTGCATACAGTTTTTGAAGGAACTTGGCAGGTAGGTTGTTCCAAACATCTTGGAGAACTAGCCACAGATCTCCTGTGGATGTAGGCTGCCTCAAATCCTTCTATCTCTTCATGTAATCCCGGACAGGCTCGATGATGTTGAGATCAAGGCTCTGTGGGGGCCCAACCATCACTTCCAGGACTCCTTGTTCTTCTTTATGCTGAAGATAGTTCTTAATTACATTGGCTGTATGTTTGGGGTCGTCCTACTGCAGAATAAATTTGGGGCCAATCACATGCCTTCCTGATGGTATGGCATGATGGATAAGTATCTGCCTGTATTGAGGACACCACTGATCCTGACCAAATCTCCAACTCCATTTGCAGAAATGCAGCCCCAAACTTGCAAGGAAGCTCCACCATGCTTCAGTATTGCCTGCAGACACTCATTATTGTACTGCTCTCCAGCCCTTTGGCAAACAAACTGCCTCCTGCTACAGCCCAATATTTCAAATTTTGACTCATCAGTCCAGAGCACCTGCTGCACCCCAGTTCCTATGTTTTCATGCATAGTTGAGTAGCTTAGCCTTGTTTCCACATTGGAGGTATGACTTTTTGGCCGCAATTCTTCCATGAAGACAACTTCTGACCAGACTTCTTTGGACAGTAGATGGGTATACCTGGGTCCCACTGGTTTCCACCAGTTCTGTGCTGATGGCACTGCTGGACATCTTCCAATGTCAAAGGGAAGTAAGCATGATTTCATCTGCTGCATTAAGTTTCCTTAGCCAACCACTATGTCTATGGTCCTCAGCATTACCCGTTTCTTTGTGCTTCTTCAAAAGAGCTTGAACAACACATCTTGAAACCCTAGTCTGCTTTGAAACGTTTGCCTGGGAGAGACCTTGCTGATGCAGTATAACTACCTTGTGTCTTGTTGCCATGCTCAGTCTTGCCATGGTGTATGACCTGTGACATGAAACTGTCTTCTACAACCTCACCTTAGTAGCAGAGTTTGACTGCTCCTCACCCAGTTTTAAGCCTCCTACACAGCTGTTTCTGTTTCAGTTAATGACTGTGTTTCAGCCTACATATGAAATTGATGATCATTAGCACCTGCTTGGTATAACTGGTTAATCATACACCTGACTCTAATCCTACAAGATTCCTGACTGTGCAAGTGTACAAAGTGTGCAAGTGTAAGAATTGATGCTGGTTTGAAGCCAAAGGGTAGTCACAAGAAATATTGATTTGATTTGGGTTTTTTTTCTGTTTGCTCACTTTGCATTTTGTAAATTGATAAACATAAACAATTAAAATATATATTTTTGAAAGCATTCTTACTTTACAGCATTTTTTCACACCTGCCCAAAACTTCTGCACAGTACTGTATGTATGTGTGTGTGTGTGTATTCATATAAAGTATATGCAAGGCTTTTCTTATATTATCTGACATCAATTTAGAATTGTTCCAATTATATCAAGTTTCTAATTATATCAAGTTTCTTTAAAACTGGGCAAAAAATCTTGTGACTGAGCAGTCTCTGATTTGGCTTGAATTAAAACAGATTGTCAAGTTGCTGGACCAGGACTGAATTGTTGTGAGCAGCATGCACCCATCCTAGTTAGAGACCTGGTAGAGGTTAGAAGCTTCACTTCATACAGCAGATGGGTAGTCAGAGCAAGGAAGGGCAAATAGTAATGCCCAACCAGGTGGTGGATCTCATCCATATGCCAGGAGGAAGAATAGAAAATTTGAACCCAGGATTCAACTGCACAGGGTCAGAGGGTGGAAGGGAATGCAACATTCAGAGTGCATCAGTGAGCAAAAGATACGTGATTAAGAGACCACATTGCTAAGTCCAACCTCTCACATAATTCAGAAGGCTTTCGGTCACCCCTTTATCCATTTCCTTGCTTGGATCCCTCAGCTGCCTAGCAGGGCAGCTGACCTCATTCTCTCCACACCCTGTGAGGATTTGCTGCCTCATTCATTGCACCAGCAAGTGCCAATGAGAACATGTCCTACCATAAGCCTGACCAAGTTTGACCTGCACTGAAGTAAATGTAGCCATAATTGCCCACCTCACAGTGAGGTGGATGGAGGACTTGCAGTCTGATTCTGCTCCAGTAGCCTACACGAGGGTTTTGCAGGTTGAAAGGATTCACCTGCATGTGGGAAGAAACAACCATACTTGGAACAGTATGTCTGGAATGCACCAACAGGGAACTTTTCTATACTTAGCAGCTCCTTTAGCTATAAGACCACAAACCTTTCTAGACAATGTATGAATTCTTATTTCTCCTCTGCAGAATATCCTTTTACTGAGGGAACCGGATCAGCTAACCAATACAACTGAGTGCATTCTTCAGTACTGTAGAAGCAATAACATTTGCAACAGAGGCATGGCTCTCTGCTTACCTGTGTTATATTTGCAACATTTACCTCAGTCAAGGAATGAGGTAAATGTTCCTATTGGCTGAGTGTGTCCTGCATTCTGTGATGGAACACCTGACGGTTTTCTTTGTGTGTGGGGGGTGTGGGGAGTGGGGGCAGACTGGTTACTAATCAACATGAGGCTGAAGTAACATGAAATAATATTAAACTGGACCATGGGCTCTCTGACACTGCTAATGTTGTATCATGGTTGGATTCTGGGTCAAGTTGTTATTTCATCATGGCTTCCATCACAATATGTTCAAATGTTATGTTCAGTTATATGCACTGTTCTTTAGCTCTTCCTTTCTTTATTTCAGTGAATTCATATAATTCAAATACTTTATTAGTATTTCTAGGGTTTCTTACATTAAAACAATATAAAACATATTAAATTAAATTAGTAAATATATTAAATACATATGAAACAAAACATGCATCAATGAACAGCCATCAATAAAAGAAAATACAAATGGGAATATATACATTTATACCATAACTATTTGTTACACTCAAGGACTGATTACAACCTAACAATGGTGTATAGAAGTTTGAAATTTGAACTGTTTTGAATTTGAAATACCCTGCTTCAAGTTCAAAGCAGTTGTTCCAAGTTTGAAAGAGCTGCTTTGCCTCCTGTTGTGAGCTTGACACATGTCCAGAATAGGTGAACCAACTTGTTTCAATGGGAAACTACTAGTTCAGCCCTTCCCAAAGCAGGGCAGAGATCTTCAGCTGTGCTCTGGAGCAGGGTCTCCAAGAGTAAACACAGCAATGTCTGCTGAAAAATGGAAGTTCAGGATTCTAAATAAAGCCAGATAGTGAAAATGGGATATGGGGTTGGTTTCTAAGAAACATCTGGAATTCAGTTTCTATAATGAATAAGACTTATTAATGTTTGGGTTAATTTTAAAAAAAAAATTATCCATTCCAATGCTTTAATGTACATTTGTATAATCTTGTTGCAGTTTGTAGTTCTGGATCTATTTTATGTTTCTGACCTTTGGCCGTAATAATAAAAGTTTATTTGTAACAGTTTTTAAAGGGAATAGTTGCATTCTCTTTAGAAATACTATATACAAGGAAGTCTTCTATCTACATGTTGTTTACTTCCTTTGTTTGCTCTATCATAATTGCAAACATGTAAATAAATAAATTTATTCATTAAGCACGTTTCCTTTATTTTATTTATTTATTTGTTTGTTTGTTTGTTTGCTTTAAGTCTAAACTTCTAAACTGCTAGCAAAGTTCTTAACAGAAAAAATGTTATTTTTAACACCTCTTTAAATGTATTTCCTTGCATAGTCAGGTTCATGAAACATTTTTAAAAACACCAGCCTTATAAGGCACCTTTGGTAAAACAGGATAGAAAATTTAAAAATAAAGCAATATTTACCAACTTTATAGAATGTTGTAATGTTGCACATACTATTTTGGTGAAGGTTCTTCTCTCTTTCTGCCTGTGACTAATAAAACAGAAATGCCAAAAGCTGGTTGAAAGGTGGCATGGTGAACTGTTTTATATATACTGCTTTCCACTGTAAACGAGTTCATTTATAATTATGCTCTTTCTGACATCTGTGGGACTCCCGGGAAAACAAATGTCACCTCTCCAAGGAATATTCTCCACTTTCATAAATAAAATAAACAAGTTAAGGCAAACTGCAGCTTTGTCCCAGAGTTCTTTTATAGATTCTGGAATTTGTGTTTTCCATCTCATGTGCCTTTTCCCTTCCTCATCTGCAGTTTCTTCAGAGTCCCTCAAGGGCCAGTGAAGTTTTACAAAAGCAACACATGAATGCTTTGGAACTCCCCAAAAAGGCAAGCATGTTTTGTGTCAACCTGCAATGGAAGAGGAGATTCTAAGCAGAAAATGCTAATTGCTGGAGAAGGCATGGGCAGGAACAAAGTGCTGCAGTAGATGAAGGCTTGTCCAATAAAAAATCCAGGGTCAACTGGGACATGATCAACCCAAGAGTCCTGAAACCAATTTGCCTTGATGCCCCCAATACCAGGTGGATGATGTTCTGCTAGCACACAGAAAGCCAACAACACCAGTGTTCAAAATGATGCAGAGACCCTAAAGAGCCATCTTTCTTCCTGCCCTTATGCCCAGAATGGTTAGTGAACCAAGCTCTTGAAACATCACTGCAGCACAAATCAGCAAATGTCTCTTTTAAAAAAGAAGTGGATGAGCAAAACAATTTCTTCATGCTTGGCATAATGTGCAAAGGAGGAAGCACATTGAACATTTGGAATACGCTTTGGATTAGACAGTTCTGGGTTCAATTCCTAACATTTTCAACTAAAATGTAGCAGGCTAGAGAAGAGAGTGTCAGGTTCAGCCCGGCTCAGCACACGCCAGGCAAGCTAGCCGCCATTCCACCCAGCTAGTTCCAAGCGCGCCTGGTCCGCTTCCTTGCCTCAGGTGCAGGCGATCGAAAGAGGAAGCGTGTACCACAAGTTAACTACCGACAGGTGGAGGCAATTAGCCCGCGGGAAGGATTCAAGTACATTGTAACAAGCGGGACTTCCCCAGCCGCCACAGGCGTGCCACCAACAACAGCAGCAAAGAGCTCTGCAGTTCAAGCCGCGATCAGCTGCCCATCAGGTGCAGTTGTGAGTCAGCCACACAGGACCTGCCTCGCGAGCGAGATGGACCCTGACTGAACCTGCCATCGAACTGAGGGGGGGAGAGCCGGGGGCGAAAGGTGGGGCTGGCAAAGCACGGGAATGGGTTGCCTATAAAATGATATGTAATCTGTGCCAAGCCAACCCTGGCTTTGTTTGTATCTACCTCCATTACACCCGAATAAACTTCTTTGACTAAACCCATGTTTCACAAGAGTTTCATTCGGCGCTGAATGTGGCAACTCTTACAGAGAGCACAACAGGTCAACAGTGTTTGCTGAAGGCCTGTTTGTCTAATGTCAAGCCCAGCTTCCACCAGATTCAGCTGCTTTACTCACAGTTAATTGCCAAAGCCAGTGAGACAATCCAAATGACAAATCCATCATTTGAGGAGTTCAGATCTTCAGAAATCCATGCTGAAGACATTCTGCAGGTTCCATTTCGACTACAATATGGACAGGTTTGGGCAAAAAGTCCCTTGATCAAGATACTGAAGGTGCTATTCTGCTGAGAACCAAGGAGGAAACAGATTATCTAAACCCATTCCATCTGGTTTCAGACTGAGATTTAGTGCAGAGTCAGCTTTGATCACACTTGTAGATCAGGTTCAGCCCAAGAACAGCAATGAGGCAATCCAGTACAGTACAGTACAGTTCAGTTCCTTTATTAGCTCACACCTAATAGACAAAATCTTGTCAGACTAAACCTAAGCTAAAGCAACTAGTGGCTATAACCCATGAGACTCTAGGGAGGGGCCAGCCTCATCCTCTTCGTCTTCCCACACTCTTGCTGTGGGCTGAGGAGGTGCTTGTCCTGGAATGTCTCTCCCCCCTCCTGACAACCTTGAAGTTCCATTTCAGAATCTTCCCTGCCCATGCCACCCATTACAGTAGATGACCTGTGGTAGAGCCAGGATAGAAATGGTACCTCCAATCCTTCTGCTCCTTAATTTCCCAGTGGCTTTTGATACCTTTTTATGGTGGTTCTCTTCCTTTCTTTGGGGCCAGTTTCAGTTGGTGTTGGTAGGGGGAGAGAAATTTCTCCCTAGGCCCCTCCAATGTAGGGTGCCACAGAGTTCCATTCACTCTCGCCTCCTTTTCAACTTCTACTGTATATGAAACCACTGAGTGAAGTCATCATCTGAGGGTTTGGGATCATCAGTTTGCTGAAGATACCCCATTATATATTTCAACCCTAGGCTGGCCAAATGAAGTTGTCGAGATTCTGTCCCAGTGCCTATGCAGGTTTGGATGGGGAGGGTTTGACTCAATCCAGCAAGATCGAGTAGTTGTAGGTGTTTAGGCCACCCAGATCTGGGGAAATCCCATCTTTGACCTTGGATAGGTAGCACTTCCCCATTCAAGAGTGGTGTTCAATCTATGGTCTTCCTGGACATACAACTCCTGTTTGATGATCAGGTGGCAGCTGTGGCACAGCTTCATCTGGTGCATCAGTTGCACCCTTTCCTAATTAGAAGGCTCTTCAGACAGTCACTCACTCCCTGGCCACTTCACTATCTCTTTTGTTCCTGAACAGCTTTTTGTCACTCTCCATCTTCACTCTTCATTTGGTCTACTGTTGGGTGTTTTTTTCCTTTACTTCAATGTTTTTAATTCATAACTGTCATTGGGACCCAGGTGGCATGTAAATTAAGTAAATAAATGCTCTAACCCTCCATGCCAGAGACTTCCAAGACCTGTTTTTGGTATATGACACACCAAATTGACTGATATGGGAAAAGGCATTGAGTATTAGTGTTTCTCAAGATTTCTTGGCTCCATGTGGTCACTGGAAGCAGAAACCAATCTCACAAATTTGCTGTCTTTTTGTGTTGCAAAAGTATCCTGGCAAGCTCTCTTTTACCATGCAGAGTGTATTTAGTATGGAACACTCACAATATTTGGGTACCATCCAGATAACTAAATTACCCCATTTTGTTACACAATACTGTAAATCAGGGTGGTTTTTATCTGTGAAAGTTATGGGAATCAGTGCTCATCTGTCACATGGGCTATCTGCTTCCAATGAAAATGATTGCATTTGATTTTATGGGAAGCAAAATATAAAGTCATATCCATGGCTTTATATCACAGAGGACCTACTGAAATTCACAGGTTAGTGGAAAACTAGCAGAAGTTCAAGCAATTATCATATCTGCATTTTTTAAGTAGACATAGATGGGGTTGGTTTACACATTACATCAACCTTGTCAAGCAAACTCAGATGAAAAATCAAGTATTTCTACTTTTCATAGAAATCTGAGTCTACATTGATATTTCTTTTTATAATAATTATAATAATATAATTATAATTATAATATAATTTTATAATAATTATAATAAGAAGAAATAATAATAATTATTTCTTTAAATAATAAATTATTATAATAATTATAATTAATAAATTATAGGGTTATAATTAAAAGATCACTTAAGATATCTACTTTTCCCCTTTCGCAACAACAACAACAACAACAAAGTCAGCTGCTTGTACTCTGTTGTCTGCTTGTTACATCTTGGACTATCTGCTGAGCAAAAAAAATACAGAAACACCGAATGGCGATTGGCAATATAAAGCGACATTCCTTCTTCACTTTGCTCAGGCATGATGCCATAACATTAAAAATAATTCTCCCATGAATTACAGTTGAGCAGAGCTTATAAATCAGAATAGTTCAGTGTGTAATGAACAAGAATGTATGTTTTTCCAAAATGTCCAAATTAAATACTTTGAAATACATTAAAAGAACTTCACAGTTCTCCTGACAGCCATAACTGAAGTTAATAACACTTGTTTTGATGGAGAAAAGTCTTTGACATCTTGCCTATTTTTAAATAAAATCATCATATAATTATCATCTGGTACTTAAAAAAAAGTCAGAGCAATGAATTCAGGCATTATGTCACACTAAGCCATTCTGAATGGAAAAAAAGTGCATAGACTTATAGACTATGGCATTCATTTCCCAGACACAAAGAATTAAACTGATGCAGCCTTTGGATCTTCTTCCTTTTTTCTTTCATCACACAGCTTTGGTGACAATAGGCACATTGGGGAAGGGGGCTACTGTTACACTGTGTGTCTTTGTAGCAGGGGCTGAAAATATTTAAAAACTAAATAAAGCACTTTTTCAATTGTTGCTTGATTTTAAGTGCCCTTATGACAATGGAGTTAGGTATTTTTCTTATGTCTTTCCTGTGATACATTTTAATGTATGTTATTATTTCTACTGCTTTTAAAGCTTTAAATAACATAATCTCCCTAGAGAACTCTGATTACTGGGGAGAAAAGAAATTTAATTTTAAAAATTGGGATCTGCAAGACTGCCCAGTCATCTTCAAGAGCAAATCTGGACCTCTGTGGATTGTGACTCAGCCCCTAGATCCAGGGCGTGGTTTAGAGGGCTGCCTGATCAAAAGGTCTGAGTGGAGGAGAAGCCACTCATGTTGCTGGCTTGAATCCTTGTCTCCCTTTTTCTCCCCCTCAGAGTGTTTTAGGCAAGTGCTGATTTCTCCTTGTTTTTGACATGGGTATTTCAGACTGGCAATTTGCAATCTATTGAAGCTCTGGAACAATGGCATCAGGATCAGATCTCTACAAAGAGTTTTGATTTGTAAAAGGGCAATTGTGCCTGGGATGAGTATCAATCTAATCTATATTACATTAAGATACCTTAGAATTCAAACTTCATCCAAATCTGGAGCACATACAAAACAGCAGTAGTAGTAGCAGCAGCAGCAGGAGGAAGAGGAAGAGGAGGAGGAGGAGGAGGAGGAGAGGAAGATTAAGAAATCTGCATTTTGCTCTCAAGAAGATGTTTGTCCCAACAGATATTTTTAATCCACATCATTCCAGTGTCTGCAACTACCTAGGAGAAAATGGGTACAGTATTTCTATTGCTCATGCTTTCAGTTCCTAGAAAAATAAAATATGTGTTTATTTTTCAAAATTTCAAGGGCAGTTATAAAATAATTATTGGGTTTTATCTGTATAGATAGCAATGAAATGAAAAATTCCTTATCCAATTTTATGTTAGTTTCATTTAATAGCAGCTAAACAACTTGTTGCCATCACATAAATACTAATTAAAATTTGACAGCAAATAAATAAATAAAGGGATTCTATTTATTTATTTAACTCATCCGAGAACATGCTTGTGCCAAGCACAGCTTCCTGTGAAAGCAGAGGGGAATGGAAAAATGATGTTATGCTGGCAGAGGAGAGTGCTCAAGAAACAAGCCAAGTTCAAATCGAGACTCCATCTTGTCCTTTCACTCAGGCCATTTTGTTTCTGGTTACTGACTGCTCATCCATCTGATTCAAGGCTGAACTGAGCAAGGATTGGGCAGCTGTCTTATTTTTATTAACATGTTACTTGGAAACCTTGTATTATTCCATGTAGATCAGCTTCAGGATTTTACACTTGGAGGGACCAAATGATAACTCTTGTCTGAGGCTAATCTTCTGTGGCCAAAAATTGACTCCTCAAATGCTTTAACAAATAACAAGGCTGTGACCATTCTTCTGCATAATTCTGAGATCTCACTACTCTCTAGGTCACCTCAGCCTTCCATATATAGTAGGACAATAGATGTCTTCTGACCAACTGCAGCGCTGAAAAAGATTGGTGGGAAAGCATCTCCTCGGTGGCTTTGGTTTCAGATGGTCATATGAGAAAAGCCAAAATTTGCTACAACTGAAAGGGTCAGCAAGGGAGAACAGCCTGCCAGGTTTGGGGTCCTTCTGGTTTGAATAATATTTTGATGATGTTTTTACTGCTGCTACAGCAACCCTAAATTACATCATTGTTCATCCTGTATCTGCTGAGATTTGTTTTCCCATATGTTTGATTTTCATTACATTTTATTGTTTTCAGCAGCCTTTGAACTGCATAAGGAAAAAAGCATTTTACTTTTCTGTAATGAATTACAGGTACTGGTTCTAAGTTAGGTATTTCTTTTCAGCATTTAAAGTAGATTGCTCTAACTTATCAATAGATGATACTAGATTCTTTGGACAGATAAATGAGAATTTGGAAAATAAATCTCAGCTTTTCCCAAACTGGAATGTCATCCCACAATAATACACTCAACTTCTTCCAAAAGAAGAAGAATTTATATTGAGAATTTCCTGGATAATATACATAATCAAAGTGCATTGAGAAACAGACCTAACTTGGGCCCAAACTAATAGTAATAAGGTAAGATGCAGGGTGTGCCAAAAGTCAGGCTCTTAGGCCAATCAAAATATGTTTCATTAATTTATTTTTTCCCAAGAATATGCTACTGTACTTAGGAATGTTCAAAGGTCATGCATCAAATGAGTAAGGAAGGATTTGGAAGAAAATGGCAGCCAATTTGAACATTTACTCTCATTTACAGTATATAAGAAATTATCTAGGGGAACTGACTTTTGGTACACCCAGTGTAGTATGTAATATAATAAGGTACAATAAAATGCTACTGTTTCCTCTTAGGAAAAACTCAATGTTTTTCAAGAACATGCAGTAATTAAGACCAAAAAAACTAGCAAACAAACAAAAGAAACAATTTTTCCCAATTTAAAACTGAACTTCAAAACCTTGCAATTCTCTGGAAGGATCGGGACCAGAGAAAAAAACAACTATTACGTATTAGTCAGCCTTACTGTACCCCCATCTTGCCCTAAAACCAATGAGAAGCAGGAGTTGCTACTTTCCACAAAGGAGACTATTTTACACATGCTGTTTTCTCCCTTTCCCAAGCCTCTCTAAACATCCTCAGTCTTCACATCGTTACTGAGGATCTTGATCACTCCTGCCAGCAGGTCTACCCCAAAAAATCTGTTAATTAATAATATAAAATAATAATAAGGAACCTAACAAATTCCAAAGGATGAACACTGCCTATACAGTTCAGATAATGATAGCTTCTGAGGGAGAATGCCCAGAGTTTTCCGATTACAAAGTCACTTTTTCTTCAAAGATCAAACCAAACAGATGGGAAACAAGGCTTGTAACACAAATTAATTACTTTTGCAGAATCCAATAATAACTGTCATGCATATATCTAGATACCCATTGTGCTATTCCCTTTTGGGTTAACCAATGTGATGGAGAAAGCAGAAAAGGAGTAAAAAATAATAAGACAAAGAAATGAAGTCATGAAATGAGAAAAAGGAAAGGAAACATATTTAAACATTAGTTCACACCAACACCATTCTCTATATCTCTTCCATGTCTTTCTCTCTTTGTAAACCATCCTTGTTGCCTCCACATCCATAAACCACTTAATATGTTGCCCTTTGTTTTTTAAACTTTTCACCTCTTTCTTTTTCAGGATCTCATCAGCTCCACCCAACCATGACTTAACCTTGGACTTTCTCTTCTTGTTGACCCTTTCACTGCTCCTTCATTTTTTTTACAATTCAGACCTCATAAATTCTTTCTATCAAGCCATCTCAAGGTGCTTTTTTCATACTGGCCGTTCATTCATTCAGCACTCTTGAACACCTTATTGCATCTTCTATTACCACACACACTTCTTAACTATCTCATTCCCGCTGCATTCAGCTTAGTTTTATAAGACATACCCAACTCTTACTTTCAAAAATAAAGTTCTTTCAACAAACATTCATCCCTCATAACAGACCACCTACTACATTTCTACCACCATTTGCATATCTTAAATTTCTCTATCCTGTTTCCCATCATTAATAAACTTTCTACAAAGCTGCATATATTTGCTGTAGTTTTTCATCACGTTTATATAAGTTGCAAACATTTACTTCACTTTCTGACATTCTTTCAGACATATTCCTTGTTGCATCATACCTCACATTCATTGCAAACCATTTGGGTTCTCACCCAACACAACCGCATTGTCCGTGTACAAAAAAAATGTCCCTTCATGTCCCAAACCAGCACACATCTAACACCACTATTTGTTGTTCAGTCATTAAGTCGTGTCCGACTCTTCGTGACCCCATGAACCATATTGCGCCAGGCCTTCCTATCTTTCACTGCCTCCCTGAGTTTGCTCAATTTCATGCTCATTGCTTCAGTGATGCTATCTAGCCATCTCATCCTCTGCCGTCCTCTTCTCCTTTTGCCTTCCATCTTTCCCAGCATCAGGGTCTTTTCCAAAGAGTCCTCTCTTCGCATTAGGTGACCAAAGTATCTGAGCTTGAGCTTCATTATCAATCCTTCCAATGAGCAATCAGAGTTGATTTCCTTTAAGATTGACTGGTTTGACCTCCTAGCAGTCCAGGGGACTCTTAAGAGTCTTCTCCAGCACCACAGTTCAAAGGCATCAATTCTTCGGCGTTCAGCCTTCTTTATGGTCCAGCTCTCACAGCCATACATTACTACTGGAAAAACCATAGCTTTGACTATGCGGATCTTTGTCGGCAAGGTGACGTCTCTGCTTTTTAATATGCTATCTAGGTTTGCCATAGCTTTCCTCCCAAGGAGCAAGCGTCTTTTAATTTCATGGCTGCAGTCTCCGTCTGCAGTGATCTTGGAGCCCAAATAAATGAAGTCTGTTACTGCTTCCATTTCTACCCCTTCTATTTGCCAGGAATTGATGGGTCCAGATGCCATGATCTTAGTTTTTTTAATGTTGAGTTTCAAGCCAGCTTTCGCACTCTCCTCTTTCACCCTCATCAAGAGTCTCTTTAGTTCTTCTTCACTTTCTGCCATTAGGGTGGTATCGTCTGCATATCTGAGGTTATTGATGTTTCTCCCTGCAATCTTAATTCCGGCTTGTGATTCTTCCAGCCTGGCATTTCTCATGATGTACTCTGCATATAGGTTAAATAAACAGGGTGATAGTATACAGCCTTGTCATACTCCTTTTCCTATTTTGAACCAATCGGTTGTTCCATGACCGGTTCTAACTGTTGCTTCTTGGCCTGCGTACAGATTTCTCAGGAGACAGGTAAGGTGGTCTGGTATCCCAATCTCTTTAAGAATTTGCCACAGTTTGTTGTGATCCACACAATCGAAGGCTTTTGCATAGTCAATGAAGCAGAAGTAGATGCTTTTCTGGAACTCTCGTGCTTTCTCCATGATCCAGCGAATGTTGGCAATTTGATCTCTAGTTCCTCTGCCTCTTCGAAACCCAGCTTGTACATCCAGTAGTTCTCGGTTCACGTACTGCTGAAGCCTAGCTTGTAGGATTTTGAGCATAACCTTGCTAGCATGTGAAATGAGTGCAATTGTGCGATAGTTTGAGCATTCTTTGGCATTGCCCTTCTTTGGAATTGGAACGTAAACTGACCTTTTCCAATCCCATGGCCACTGTTGTGTTTTCCAAACTTGCTGGCATATTGAGTGCAGCACTTTAACAGCATCGTCTTTTAGTATTTTAAATAACTCAGCTGGAATACTGTCATCTCCACTAGCTTTGTTGTTAGCAATGCTTCCTAAGGCCCACTTGACTTCGCTCTCTAGGATGTCTGGCTCAGGGTCAGTGACCACACCAGCATGGACATCAGGGACATTAAGATCTTTCTTGTATAGTTCTTCTGTGTATTCTTGCCACCCCTTCTTAATCTCTTCTGCTTCTGTTAAGTCCCTGCCTTTTTTGTCCTTTATCATCCCCATCTTTGCACTAAACATTCCTTTGATATCTCCAATTTTCTTGAAGAGATCTCTAGTCTTCCCCATTCTATTGTTTTCTTCAATTTCTTTGCATTGTTCATTTAAGAAGGCCTTCTTATCTCTTCTTGCTATTCTCCAGAAATCTGCATTCAGTTGCTTATATCTTTCCCTTTCACCCTTGCTTTTCGCATTCCTTCTTTCCACAGCTATTTGTAAAGCCTCATCAGACAGCCATTTTGCTTTCTTGCATTTCTTTTTCTTTGGGATGGTTTTAGTTGCTGCCTCTTGTACAATGTTACAGACCTCCGTCCATAGTTCTTCAGGCACTCTGTCTACCAAATCTAATCCTCTAAATCTATTCATCACCTTCACTGTGTACTCACATGGAATATGATCTAAGTCATACCTGAGTGGTCTAGTGGTTTTCCCTACATTCTTCAATTTAAGCCTAAATTTTGCAGTAAGAAGCTCATGATCTGAGCCACAGTCAGCTCCTGGTCTTGTTTTTGCCGTCTGTATAGAGCTTCTCCATCTTTGGCTGCAAAGGATTCCTTATATATTTATCCATTAATACATTAAACAACCGTCTCCACACTTTCCCTTTGCATAAAGACACATTGCACTTCTGAAACTTCACTCATTGTCACCTCTTGTATCCTTTCAATCAGAATTCACCAGATACCTTTCCAGGGACACTTAAGACACACTCAACAATCCCCCAGTAATTTTGGATTCAGATTTTGCCTTTGCACATCTTTGCCTTTGCACAGAGAAGCAATACAGCATTCTTCCAACCATTAGGCATAGATGCAGTTTTCATACACACATTGAGCAAGCTGCACAGTCGCTCCATAGGTAAACCACCCTTGGAGATAAACTATTTAAACAACTATTTAATTTGCATCAACTAAAGACCTATCAGAGCCCATATTTATTCTTCCTGAGAATCTGTGTTTGCAACTGTTTGCAACTGACTAATATGTGTGTCTATAAGGTCTACAGACCTAGATATAAAATTGCCTTAACTTTCATACGGAAGCATTATAAGAACATGAAGATGCAGTGTTCAATGAAAAACAAATTACATTGAAATTAAGACTTTTCTTAACTCTAACAGTCATTTACTTAGTAGTGTCACTAATACTCATGGGACAATAAGGCGGTTTCAGAAAGATTAATAATTTGCAAATTGTCCTTTCCTGTCAGTCCCACCAGGTAGACCAGACCAGGAAATCAACTCCACAGGATGGCTAAAACTACTTTTATTGAGATTGGCTCTAATAACAGAATCTTACAAATTTGATTGTGCTGAACCTCCTCCTCCTTCTTATAATCCAGTGATTTAGGGAGGGGTCTACCTGAGTCACTTCCAAATGTTATCTCACTGTTTTTGGCTTAAAAAATGATTCAGCGCCCTTTGCCTAGGTTCCTGCATATTTCTGTCAAGGTTATCTTGCTTACTCTCCACATTTCCCCATCCCACAAAGTGCGTGACAAAATTCTTGGACACAAAAAATGACCACTTATTCTAGACCAGCCTTCAGCTCTGGATGGCTAGACTTAGAGAGTCAACCTCCTTTTGTTCTGAATGAAGACTTATACCAACCTGGTAACCTCCAAATGTGTGAATGTTTGATTAGCCCTTCTAGAAAAACAAATTGCCATACACAAGAAATCCACCCCTCTATATAGTGGATTGCCTTCTGTTCTTTTCCCATAACTCATATGTAACCACTGGAGTACTGAACTGGGCAATCTTTAAATGCTCAAGGTGCCAACCCCTGTTTCTAGAGGGATGATGTAGGCACATGAGATAGCTGGTTATTAGTTTCTGGACTGCCTTGCCAGTTCCAGATATAAGGAAGATTAGGTTTAGGGTTAGATGATAATAGTAACAATAGTAATAGCAACAATAGTAATAATTTATTAAACTTGTATGCCACCCACTCTCAATAACTCTGGGCAGCTCATAACAATCAAAGAAATTACAGTAATGTTATGGGAGACAGGTGGTGCCTCAAGTAACCAGAACTTATGCCATGTTAATTAGTTAGTTAGCTAAGATTAGTGCATGACAGCATTGCATCTTCTAGTAAAATGTTCCAATTAACAGAAATGCTTGCTAAACAATATGTTTATGTATGTATGTCTATGTCTATATAGTGTTTTAGAATAGCTAAAATTAATACTTTTTTTATTTTTCAGCACTTAATAACTGGGTTCATTCTTTGAAAAGCACATATTTCAGGCACATATGGGGTGATATGCATAAATCTGTGTTAGCTCATCCACATGAAGCAGTAATCATAGTGCTACAATCATCCAATGATAATGTGTTTGTATGAAACAGATACAGAGTTTGAGTCTGCTTGATTTCTGTTCACATCCTAGCCAGTCCCTAACATTGCTTTAGTCACCACAGCTCTAGTTAATTAAATTGGATGTCAGTGTTATCCAAAGAATGAAAAGTAACTTTATCAAATTATTTCATTCAAAAGACCACATGTGTAAAAAAACATGAAGACACATTTCCTCTCAATGCTTAGTTTCATTGGTTTTGTATTAGATCTTCCAACCAATATCTTTTAAAATTAATAGGATGGAAGAGCAATTCTGTAGTCCTCTTATTATTTTGTCTAGGAAAAGGTCTCTGGTACAATACAGATGGCAAAAGCATGATGTCAGGGGGAGCCTGGGGTTATTTTTAAAGATTCTGTTGGGATTTCTTGGGATAGGTAAAACTGCTCAAACTGAACTTTCCATCCCACTCAGCTGAGTCTTATGAGCTCAGAGGTTTCACTTGTTTCTCATATTATTCGTAAATCTATGTATCAGTGAGATCAGAAGACTTCAGCCTTCTCCTTTTAAACATGTCCAATAAGAGGTCTGTTATATTTCTGTTGGTGGTAGCATATTAAATTACCTTTCAAGTCTGTGCCAACTGGGAGCTCCTTCAGTGAAAGAGGAACTTAGAATTTGCTGCAGGCTAAAACTTAGCCCTAATCATGTTGTTTTAAGAATCTCATTTAGGCTTTCTGTAAATTCAAAGTGTTGAGTTAGCCACACTCTGTTTATTTGTAGAATATTTTCTGGCACCTTGTTACACAGTTAATCTACAACCTCTTTAATGACCTTGCTCCTAATATTGGAGGTCTAACAGACAGATCCCATACCACCTGTAGAATCACACAATTTTTACATCAGATGGAGAGTCCTTTTACTGTATTAGACCCACTGCTTTTTGTCCTAGACCCAGTGAATAAATTGAACAATAGCTGTCACTCTTCCTCTGAATGGCTTTGAAAATTGGACAGGGTCAATGCGGAAGTCCTTAGTATTTCTTAGACTTAAATGTCCTCAGTTTTTTTGTCCTTTTGCCAATTTATTTCCCTTTTAGACTTTTTAAGAACCTGATAGGGGTGCTATAACCCTTATCTACATCCTGTCAGGTGGGTGGTCATACCAGAAACTAGAGCGGGTGCCTTCCAGCCAGACATCCCTACCATTTCATGCTGAAGGAAGATTCTGCTCCATTAACCAGAAAGACTGGAAGCCACTTCATTTGATTAATTCTGGGACAATCCAGACTAGTGGCTCTGTATTTCCTAATAATCACATTATTAAGTGTTTCTGCTCCTGAATCAAACCCCATAGTACTGATATGTAGTTTTTTTAACTTTGGGACCTAGAATTGGACCCAGAGCTTCTAGGAACAGTGAAGAATGGGGTGCTGTAGTGCAACATCCAGAAACACATATGAAATACTTAAAACAGCATTGCTTCATTAAAAAAAAAAATGCCTGCAAAAATGATTTGTGTAGATATTAAATATGGATGGATGATAACTCATAGAAAGTTGACTTTTGTAGAAAAATGATTATTTTTTTCACTCGAGAAGAATTCTGATTTTATTTATTTAAGTACAAATGAAACATACAAATCACAGACAAAATAAAGCAAAACAAAATGCAAATAAAATAACCAAAGTGCATGTGCCAGTCATTGCATATATCTCCTGGTAGGTTGGAATGTGAGCGACTCTGTTGGCCTGAAGAGTTGGTTAGATCTAGCCTGCATAGAATAGCAGGAGCATGCCTGAAATTGGACTTTAGTCGTGTTTATGCCATATTGGTCACCCTGATTGGTACTGTCCTTACCATTGGCAGGGAACGCTGCACATGGCACAGGTAGGACTAAGGCTTGTAAAAACTAGTCTACCCCATCTCTGTCTTACAAAAAATAAATGTATAAGGAGTGCTTGTGATGACATCAGAGGAACATGGCAGGGATGTGAATATACATACATACATACTGCCATGTTATTGGCTGAGAATGGTTTGCCCACTGCTTTATTCAGAAGAAAGAATTGGTCAAGACAGGAGAAATAAGTAGCGCAGTGGGAATGGTATTGAAGAAGAGCCACGACCAAGCACAGGGTGCTGGATGTATGGGGACTGGATTCAAAACAAGTGATTAGCATGAAAGGAATATGTTGAAGTGGTTTGGTCACATAGAGAGAATGAATGGTGATGAAATTGCAAAACAGAAATATGAAGGAAGAGTAAATGGATCAAGAGGAAGGTGTCAGATGGTGAGTCCTGGTAGGAACAAAGAAAAAAAGCAAAACACAGAACACAGAACACACACATGCAGGAAGCAAGTGAACACAGTGCCATTTATTACTATAGAGTCTTAGTGAAAAGTGTATTTCTAGAATTTCTGGTTCTAGTGATAAGTGTTCAGAGAGAGAGAGAGACCAAGCATATATGTAAATATATTAACAGAATCTAACTATAAGGTATACTAACCGAATTTAACTAAATTACTTCTACTCCTTTACTTTATAATGCAAAACATTTAGCTGCTAGTTTCTTCCTCAGCCCACACTTACCTCTCTCCAGCAGAGGCCTTGGAATGCTCCCAGTTTCAATCCTTCACATGCTCTTGCCCACTTCTCCAGCCCCTGGACCACGTGGCGTTTGCCTACAGTCCACAGCTGCACATTGCTTTCTGCTGGCTCTTCTCCCTGGCCGTGGATCACCTGGTTCCTGGCTCTCTCAGCCACTGCTTCCACATCCCATCCAGTCACCTTTCTCTTGCAGGACCCCCCACCAAACCTAGAAGGACCTCCACCATGCCTGTCCCACCCCGCCACATCTTTTCTGTCTACCTGCTCTGACTTCTTTTATACTTCTTTCTTTCAAAATCTACATGCCAGCTTGCAGGTGATTCTAAGGAGCTTAAAATTCTTTTTCCTTTTCTCTGTCACTTCCTACCTGCCTAAGCTGTTCACCTGAGAGTCAGACCACTACAGGAAAAAAAAAAACCCTTTTATCTTGACAGTTGCCCATACATTTTTGGTTTGGTTTGGTTTGGTTTTTGTTTCAGGGCAGTTCATTTGTCCACAGAGGGGAGAGAGAATCTGCTAGCTTTGCTGAAAACTTGCCAAAAATTGGCATCTATGCCTTAAGATATGAATCCCAGTTGATTGGCCTTCTTAATATGCATGGTCAGCCACTCAGAGATGAGTGTCCCAGCTAATGGGTCACTCAAACTAAGAACATATATATTTTTAGTACTGATTTTCCTTTTCACTTCTCCCCACACTGAGATGATTTCTCAAGATGCAACTTTATATTTTTGGGCTAAATCCAATCAATTATACTCCAGCAGTTGTTTTCTTCCCAACTTAACATCACCCCGCCATCTAGAAGGGTGGGTCTGGCTTTGTTGAGCCAAAATAATCAATCTTTGTTTCTTTCAGAAACCTTGTAATTGGGGTCTTCAGAGGTAAGTACATTTCCCCTGCCTTCCTTGCTTGACTCCTTGGACGGCATCATTGAAACCGCACAGAAGTCCTTCTGTCTTAACTCATCCAGAAAGAAGCTGCAAATCCCTTCATCTTCACAGAAGCTCAGTTTGAACCTGAAGGGAAAATTCTCCACAGCTGCAGCATGAGGTCCCATGATAGTTTAGGTAAAGAAGGGCAGAGAAAAAGGCTTTAAAGTTGTGCTGTGCACTGGTCACTCCATTTTCAAACAATCTTTGTTATTTTATGCCTCATTTTATGTTTCATATAAGATCCCAACTTTTGTCAGGTCCTTGCTAGACACCTCATGGGGTCTGAACATAGCGTCCTCTTTTTTTCTCAGTTCTGCAGGAGGGACTCGTTCTCCAGAACAGAAAATTCCAGTTTGTATTCTACAGAATTATAATCCCACCCATTTTCCCCAATCTTTTATTTGCGGCAGATGGAACTAGATCCTTTCTTTGTAAACCTTTGGGCAAGAGCCTGAAGCTTACTAAGATAGTTGGGAGGGTGTCTAATTGTTCCTCCTTACCACTCTCCCCTGATTTCTGTTTATTTTCTTCCCAAATGCTGCAGGAAACATGCTTCTACATACTGTAATCTTCAGAGTTAAATTTTTCCTTTCTTTCTTTTAGGACTTCCTTGCTCTCCTTGAATACTCTGCGATCCTTATTTGCCCAAAGCCAGTCTTTCCAAATGAAGAAAGGCATGTAGAGTCCCCAGAAGCCTAAAATTGGGTTAAATCCTAGTGTTGCTGGAAGGGCCACTGAAGTCACTGAATCCAACCCCTGTTTGGGGCAGAAAGGCAGAGTGAAGGTTCCCAGAGAGATGGCTGTCCAGCCTCTGCTTCAACGCATCCAGGAAAGGGAAATCTGTCCACTTCCTCTTGGAGCAATTGGAGAACTTGAATCAAGGAACTTAACTTTCAGATTTAATTCAAGCCTAGTAGATAAATCAGCTAAATTTTGTTTTAAAAGCTTCATTTTAGATTTTGCACTGCTTAACATTTTACTTTATATTCTATACTTTACATTGGATTGCTAATTTTCCCAACTAACATAAGTAAATGTTTGATTATTTTTGCTGTTTCCCAAAGAATCTACTCGTATACTTTGATTCTGTATATTTTCTCTGTATATTAAAGCTCTTTCATTGGGGATAAAATTTATTTGATTTTAGCTTTTTCAGTGCAAGGACACAATATTTAAAAGAATATAAAATATACAAATACAGTCATTTAACTATCCTGAACCCATAAAAATAGATTGGCAAGCATAAAACTGTTGAACACATTTACCCTTGTTGGAAGCAACTGCAGTTCCAGACAGAAAGCTGATGATTTCTCAGATCTACAGCAAGTTCTGCAATTTACTGAGTAACAACAGAGTTCTTTTGAATCAACAATGTTATCAATGCTGTTGTATTGTGTTTCAATAACTCAACCCCTTCTTATTTAAAAAATCTGCCACTGCTTTATTATTCCATGAAGCATATTAATTAATGTAAGATTAAAACATAAATTCCTTTTCCTATTTTTAGTTCCCTGATGAAATTCAGTGTTTAATCATAATAATAATTCATTAAATTTATATGCCGTTCAACACCAAGCAACTTTGCTGTTCCTGCACCCCAATCTTGATATCATTTGTATTATTTGATTTTTTTTAAAATAAAGGTTCAAGTTGCTTTAAATTTTAGCAATTGGGGGAAAAAGGTCAGAAAAGAAAAAGACATTTCTACCACCAATTAAGATATCTCTATAATAATTGTTGTGTTCCTCTGCCAGCTATTCTGAAGTCTGTGGAGGAGGGGTGTGTGGAGGGGACACCATGGCCGTAGCTGGACACCAGATGTTCTTAGACTTGTGGCACTTGGTATAATTAACTGGAATCTAATAGGCATTAATCAGAAACCATTGACCTTTTCAGATGATGGTATAGAGAGGAAAAAAGAAGTCAATATTCCAGGATTTTTTAAAATGTATGTCAAAGTTTTGGTGGTTTTGACAGGAAATTAGCCCTTGTATGTCTAATTGCCAGCGTTTTTAGCTTATCTAAGTAAACAGTGAAACTGTGATCTTTCAACTGTGATGTCAAATCCTTAACTTCACCTTTAAATTTTTCCCAGGAAAGTTTAAGTATACTGCAGAAACTCTGTAAGTTTAATTTTAATCCAAAGTGAAATAGCTCAGCTGAGACTGGTTGGTGTGTATGTAAAAGGGAAATCAGGTTGAAGCATAAAAATAAGATCACATGAGGATATATCATTGCCAAAACTGTCTCTAAAACTCATTAAGTTATATAATTGAGGTTGTATTTATTACATTTGTAACATGTCTTTTCTCTTTCCCATCACAAAATTGAATTGACAATTTTAACTGTCAGCCGAAAATCTAAACTTAAAAGCATCTCAAAAGAAAGGAAGCGATCAGGGTGTCCAAAGGGTGTGGTCAAAAAGGTCAAGATGGTGGCCACAGCAATGCAATCAAAGCTCTGCCTGTTTTTTATGTGCCCAAATGGACAGAGCTTCAGTTGTACCATCAAAGCTGCCAATTTGACATTTTTACCTTTCTCTGTGAACACCCATGAAAGGCGTGTAACACAACCCCCCCCCCCCGGGGAGGCACATACTCTTTTATATAACAGCTTAGTCCAAAACATTAAAGGGCATACTATACATAGAATATTTGCAAATGTATTCAAAAGTGTACAACTATTATAATATTGCCTTGTCTTATTTATTTTTATTTTGAGCAGATTTTATTCATAATATGGGAATTTCCCAGGTTTTATATCCACTGCCTTTCCTGAAAGGTTAAGTTCATAACACTAATATGCTGCAGAATCCATACATGAAACTGTTTATGCTCCAGAGAGCCTGAATCCGCCTTATAATTTCCAACATATCCAGAGGGAAAATGATTCAAGCACATAATTGTATTAATCTTCATACTGTACAGGTATATAACATTTTCACATTTTTCCAGTATTCTTTTGCTTCGGATATTCCCACCATATAATATTAAAAAAATAGCTGTCTGTTGCTCTCACTGTCTCCATCTTGATATTTGCAGCAGGTTTGTCATTATTATTTATTTTATATGAATTTATTTTAAGGGTTATTAGGATTATATCTTAGGATAAAATTAGGATTATATCTTAACTGTATTTGCTTTTAATGTGAACTTTTGTCATAATCTCTTAATAATTCTCCCTTAGTACCATGTTTCAAGAAAATATGTTCCACGATTTCACCCAAATCTTATAAGCCTAAGGGGCTTTTTCCTCCCGATCTATATGATTAGTAAATCTGAATATTCTCAGAAACCATGTGATTTATACACTTATTGTGGAAGGAAGCATCAACCAAGTTAGCAGATTCTGAGGTCTTTAAAATATAGCTGAAATGAAATTGAGTTATAGGCAATCAGGTATAGGCAGAGTAATTTCTACAGCATTTACAGTTTTTGTATGTATATAACCCCTTATGAATACAAAACTTTAATAAGACTATCTAGGGAAATGGAACGAAGGTTTTTATTTACAGTGTTAAGTTCATGAGCCAAAAGATGAAAGATAATTTGGCATCACGATTAAAAAAAAACCCTACCTTTCAGCAACAATTTTATGGATCCCTTGATGTTTTATGTTTTATGGTTTATGTTTTATGGTTTATGTTTTATGGTTTATGGTTTATGGTTTATGGTTTTGCTTTTATTTTATTTTATTTTATTTTATTTTATTTTATTTTATTTTATTTTTCTTCTTTCCTTTATAGACATTCACTTGGGCAACTTTTACAGCATGCAACAGATCTGCTGTTGCTCAAAAACAAGCCTGTATTTTCAATGTGTAACTTTTGGGAAGAAACAGCGCTACTTTAAGCACACTAAACTCATGGAAAACTGGGGCATACTAGCTATAGAAAAGCCATGATAAACCAACGGTTTGGGAAATAAAAAAGGATAATGCCTATGACAGCAGGCCCTGCCCACCAGTGTCAGATACATGGTTGTTAAATGGTTGAAACTACAACTATGCTTAATTTTTGCAGTATGTCACCTGCTGTCCCACAAAATCAGTATAAAATTTCCCCCTGGTCTCCCCAGTTTTGTTGTTGTTGTTGTTGTTGTACCTTCAACTCAGTCTTGACTGATTATATTGACAAGTCCATGTTCTTTTCTTGGAAGCATCTTCTTTGAAGAGTGACAGGTCTAAGGTCCCCCAAATGGCTTTGTGCCTCAGGGGGGACTAAAACTCACAGCCTCCAGGTTTCTAGCGTGGTGCCTTCACCACTACACCAAACTGGCTCACCACAACACTGATGAGGAAAAACTGCAGTGTGCTTCAAGCAAGGGTTGGCAGGTCTGGCCTGCAAACATCCAAGCAACCACTAGATGGCAGCCTCTGTCTGCCTCTGCTGCTATCTTGGGGTCATTCAGATCTTTGCAGACCAAATATGGCAGCCTTCCTTCCAGCAGAGCTGCCTCCAGCCTCTGTCTTGGTGGAAAAGTGGCACTGTGTGCAGTAACAGGGAACTTACCATGATAACAGATCAAACAGCATTACTTCCCTGCCCCACCCCCATTCTTTGTGTTCCATGTAATCAAAGCTAATTTTAAAAAAAACAGATGTGCTCAGCAATTATTTCTTTCATGCGAAAAGTCTCCTGTAAATATGCTATTACGTATTAAAATACTACAGTACAGTATTTGAATCCAGCTGAATGGGTAACACATCACTAAGAGCAGAGAGTACTTTTTAAAATACATTTTAAGCCTCTGCAATCTCAGTGGAAGAGAGGTATAGATGCATTTAACTTGTCATTGAAATCTCTTGGACTTCTCTCTTCCCAAGTTAAAATAATACAATGCAGTTATACACAGTAAAAGTGAATAAAACCATATTATTATTTTTTATGCTTTCATTTTAGCATTTTACTGTTTACCTAGTGTATTAATTACAGCCAGTTGTATAAACAGGCTTTTCTGTTTCTGCTATCAGTGACAAATCCCAAACAGATCATGGGTGCTTTTTAGATTTTGTTATTGAAACTAAGTGAGCAATATTTGCCATAGTGAATTTTCCACCCCTGACTGTTAGCCTGTTACAGTATACACTGTAACAGCTGTAAGATTTACCACCCTCTGTGTTATAAACCACCAGAACATGGAGCCTAATGCAATTTCCTATGGTAATTTCCTGTGGTTTGATTCATCAAAAGAATAAGATGATGTGTGCATTTTTCCAGTTAGCAGATTAATAAGCACCATTCAACATACATATACAACTGCAACATTGCAAGTTAGTTGCTTTAGCTCTATTTACACTTCTGTTCAGCTCTATGAAGCATTCTGAATAAATGTCACTCAAAGAACACCCTGCATTCAAAACCTCCAAGTGCTGGAGCTCTTCATCAATATAATTTATACTGTAAGGGGAAAACTCCATTTTTATTGCCAATTTTATTTGCAGACTTCAAAAAAGAAATCATTTTTCATACAGTTATCCACTAATAGTGCTGGTTGCCTTGTTGTTCTGAAGAAGTTAGCAAATGCAGTCTGAATCTTTGGGTTAAAAGAACCCCACTTCAGCTACTTTGGACAAGCAAAAAGAGGGAGGGAGGGAGGAAGGAAGGAAAGAAGGATAAGTACTTCAAAAGGATGGGTGACAAATTCAATACATTCAATTTTTTATAAACAATTGCCCTATTTGTACCTCTGCATTTACTTAAATTGTTGTATTCACATCTCCTTTACATAAAAAGTATACTGTACATAAAAATATGTCTGTACAATGTACAAACCAGGAAAAATGTGTGCCTGTGTAGGTAGGTATGTATATTATTTTTTTCCAACCAAAATTTATATAGAGGTGCAGAAAAGCAGCCAACAAAACTGCAACACTGCAATGAGAAACTGAGCAAAACTGAAAGCGGCAGATTTTCTAGTCCTGAACTGCAATCCCCTCCATATAAGCACAAAAAAAGTGCAAACGGAGAAACCATAAACAAAATTTAACATGAAACCCAGTTCTAGATTTGAATCTACGTTTCCTTCATGACTAACATGGTTATGTTAAAAGTGTGCAGGTGGTCAGCTGAATAAGATGGTCACTCTGAGGTTTCCACGCTTGTATATGTTTAAAAATAATAATAAAAACGGCCTAGAAATTTATATCATGACTTTTAAAACTCTTTTTAAAATGACAGATTAATTGAACGCCTTCTTCCTTAGCCCTGTTGCAGATGTTGGAACTTGCTCAATACTGAATTCTAATTCAAAACGCACCCAGCCCTTCCCTTGGACAATGGTCTTGTTTCATGGAAGGCTGATGGCTCCAGATGAAATAAATAGCCGAACATTTGCTGTCTCTGCCATCAGAGGAGGAGAAAAAGGAATAGCAACCATGGTGACCTCTGAATAGGACATGTCCAGCAGTCAGAAGAGACTTAAAATACCCTGAGAGTCAAATGTAAAGCAAGGAGTGAAGTTTAAAAGCTGGATTTTTTTTCCTCCATAGGCACATTTATTTGAACACTCAACACTTTGTCAGTTTGCTGCGTGAGCAATCCTTTTACACTGGCAAGAATATCATGAAACGGAGGAAAGATTCAGTTGCACGCTGAGAAACGTCGTGGGGAAAGAGAGGAGGTCATAAGAACTGAGGCCATAAATCTTGGAACCAGCTTGCTTTCCCTCAGTTTGCTTGACTGGCTCTTGTACGACGGGGGTAGCAAAACCAGAGTCTGCTTGCCTTGTCTGCCTGTGTTGAAATCATGGTGGTGCAGATGGAACCTCCCACTCCCATGGGGTCAGAGCATTAGCTTGTGCAGAAGCAACATTGTTCTTTTCGGTAGATTCCTAATGCCAGGGACCCATCCCATTCGGCAGAAGAACTGCTTTTCCTGTTGACTGCTTTGAAGGGGGGACCACCTTGAATACTTTACTGTATATTTTGGAGGGGGTAAATATTCTATCTTTTTCATCATTAACAGTCCAAAAGCAGGGTATAATTCATTAATTACAAATGTTCATCTGGATGGATTTTGTCACTAAATTAGATGCAAAAAAAACAGGCTGATCATTTTGGAAGTCATGAAAAGTGCAATCAATTTAAACATGTATTATTGCTGCAGTTGCACTGCAAAGGAGAGGGAGTTATGTTAATTTCTTTCTTGAAATGTTGAAATCAGGTGTAACTTGGGTACTAGGTGCTTTGATTAGAAGCTCCCTGAATTGGTGTTTCTGCTTAGGAAGCAAGAATATTGGAGCAGACCAGTTCAGATCTCAACCCTTGGGATCCATTCAGCCTTAAGGGCCAGATCCAGCACTCCGAAAGCAGCCAGATTCACCCTGCCCTGGCCCATTCAGCGATTCAGGAAAAAGCAAGACTCCCTGTTCTTTCTAGGAAGATTCAGACTCTTGGGGCTTCCTTATTCTGTTCTTCAGCTAAGGAAGTGGTTGGCCTTTTTATACTTTTTCTCCTGGGCAGCCAACTGCCCGCAATTTCTCCAGAGGAATTCTCTGCAGAGAAGATCAGCCCAAGATTATAAGCTCCCTTCATAACAGATCAATACTCAAGGTGAGGTCTAACCAAAGCAGAATAACATGGAATAGTTAACTCTCATGAGTTGGAAATTCTACTTCTGTTAATGCAGCCTAAAATGGAATTAATCCTATCACTCTGCTGGCTCACACTCAGATTTCCAATTATGCAGACCTATTATCTCCCAGTCCTTAGAGAGATGAAGAAAGGTCTTTTGTTAGTGACAAGCAGAAGGGAGAGAGGCATTTTCTGGCCACCTCTACAGGTAAGAACAACTCCACCACCACCATGCCTCCCAAACAGGATTGCAATCCTTCCACGCTCATAAAATAAACTAGGTTTTCTACACATGGATTTTCTCTCTTTGCCAGTCCATTCTGCTGGGCATTTGATTGGGTATTTTGGACTGTGAAGGAGGAAGATAGCTGACCACTCTGAGATTTGAAGTCCACTTTATATTCTGGTTGGGAGATTCAGCTCCCAACTGTCTTACTTCCTTCAAAAACTGTATAAAAATAAATTTTGCCTTGTTCCTCTTTGGATTGCCCCGTTATTCTGGAGTATGCCTCTTCGAACACATATATAGGCATACAACTATGCATATTTTATAACTAAAGTAGCATATATAATAATTAACTGTACAATTACTAATATTCTCCATTTTAGGGTTGGCATGTGGATTTTCTTCCACAGAGAAAATCTTCAGTTTTTCCCTAATGTTTACACCATTTCTTTTGAACACTGAAATCTCATGGTGAGGACTTAAATTCTTGCCACATGACTGAAATGTAATCGTATCTTCTAAGAGGCTGCAAATTTGTTACTCTGCTTCAGTCTGAAGACGTGGGTCATCTACCAGCTGTGATGCTGCAGAGGTTTATGCTCCTGAAGCATTCAGTGGAATGTTTCAAGGTGCGAAATTTATATGAACCAGATGTGAAAAGTCATCTGTCCCTTACATAAGTGGAGAATTAAATCTTCAGCATGGGGATAAGGTGGACCTTCCCAACAGCCCAGGAATTGAACAGCAGACCCTTCTGAGATCTACCCACCATCAAAAACCAGAATCCCACAAATGTCATTGTTCAGTCCCAAGCTGGCAAGGCAGCCTAACAAGAAGAAAAGAATAAGTAGGAAATATTCTTTAATTGACAGATAAGACCAAGTCATATAATTGTGTAGCAGTTTCTAAGCATCCAAGTCCATATTTGGAGCACAGAGAATAAAATGGGTTAAATGGGTCTGAGCGGTACCCACAACGCAAGGGAGCATAACAATATCTATTTCCTACTGATATCCAGTAGACCCACCCACTTTCACTTGGTTTATTTTCTGAACAGAAAGGAAGTAATGCCTCCTTGTACAGTCAGCCTAACAGACATACTCCCTGCCTCTTTTTTGGTTGAGAAACAGGAACCAGGAACTTGGCCACACACATATGTTCACCTGGCCTATAATATCATAAGAAAGATCTATAAGAGTTAAAGCTCTAGACATCTACATTCAAGTATTGGAACTATTGAAATCATTTCAAGAGAACTGTTCTCTTGAAATGATTTGTCATGAATTTTTGAGCAGATCCAAACTCCACCAGTTTATGTTACTGTCAAAATCTGGCAGTGTGAAGAGCTCAGGGGACATATGGAGCTTGGGAAGAATGACCAGAATGATGTGGTTTGGTAGGTTAGAGAGAGATGAAATGGCCTGGATGGCTGTTTTTGTAGTCTTGGGAAAGCTGTAACCATCCCTCAGCACAGCCAACAGTACTGAAGGCATGAGGAAGGCAAGGTGGTTTCCAAGTGGCCTGGATCTGAAAATGGACATTTTCAGATTTGCTGTGAATATCGGTTGACCAAATATATTCACAATTCATACAACCAAACATTAAATTGTATTGTCGAAGGCTTTCATGGCCGGAATACAATAGCTGATGTGGGTCTTCTGGGCTGTGTGGCCGTGTTCTGGAAGTTTTGGTTCCTAACATTTTACCAGCATCTTCAGAGGACAGGAGTGGTTCTCTCTGTACCCAGGATGATGTGACCCTTTTGTGGGTATTTATAGAGATCAGCGAGGGTGCCTGCAGGTGGGGGGGTTGTGGGTTACTACTTGCGAGTGGCTACTTGCTTTGGTGATCAGAGTATGTATGTATCTTCCTGGGGTTAGGCAGGTTTTTTTGTGTTGAGTTGTTAACAAGTGGCTGCTGAGGGTGATTAGCATATTCATTGTGTGAATTGTTCACATGTCCTGGTGGTTGAGCTGAGTTCATTGACCTTTTGCAGGCTGTATTTTTCAGGATTGGTAGCCAGGTTTTGTTGATTTTTAGACTTTCTTCTTTTTTATTGAAACTGTGCCAGTGTTTGTGAATTTCAATGGCTTCCAGGTATAGCCTTGTATAGTGGCTGTTGGTGTTGTCCAGTATCTCTGTGTTTTCAAATAGGATTTTGTGTCCAGTACACTGCTAACCACTCTCAGCAGCCACTCGTTAACAACTCAACACAAAAAACCCTGCCTAATCCCCAGGAAGATACATACATACTCTGATCACCAAAACAAGCAGCCACTCGTTAACCCACAACCCCCCACACACACACCTGCAGGCACCCTCACTGATCTCTATAAATACCCACAAAAGGGTCACATCATCCCGGGCACAGAGAGAACTGCTCCTGTCTGTGCTCCTGTCCTCTGAAGATGCTGGTGAAACGTTAGGAACCAAAACTTCCAGAACATGGCCACACAGCCTGGAAGACCCACATCAGCCAAGCATTAAATTCTTATGAAGTTTTCATGAGTTTTCATGAACTCTTTGACATCATATTTATAGTATATACAGTATATGTTTTTCAGAAGCATATATGTGTGACTAGCAAAAATAAGATGTCTATGGTATTTTTATATTGTTATAATATAAAATGTACCAGATGAGATTGAGTGGTGAATCAGTTTTGTTCAAAAGTGGTATCTCCCTGAACTTCCTAGATGACTTTAAGCAAACTGCTAATTTAGATTTAAATTACAATCTGTAATTCTATAAGACTACTTTGTGGAATTATTAAAAGGATTTTGAGATAATATATTGAACACTTCAAAGAATTAAGTATATAATAATTTCTATAGCTTCCATAGTTACTTATCCACCACATACAATGTTTCAGCAATTAATTGTTGAATAATTTTAAAATGGACTGCTTTATTTTGCTATGTGTAATTTCTGGACTCTTTAGTCTGCCCATAGGGGTTGGTCTACTTGAGAAATATTTGCAGTAAGAGACAGAATTCTTTCCTATGTATTCCTATTTAGCCCCTCAACAAATTAAATTGGTGGTTTTGAAGTTTGTCTTTCTAAATCTCCAAACAGAGCCTCTATGGTCCTTTCTGATATACCCCATCTTAGTGTTTATAAGGTGGTGGTAGAATTTGTAGAACTCATTGGCCAGCTTGTCAAGGGTAGCATAGAAGTATTTCCCTGTTTTATTAGAATTTGGAAACATTCTCCTTTGGAGGTACATTTTCAACTGCTAAAACCTCACTTGGTAAAATACCACGACCTTCCAACAACTTCTGAAGAGGGCTTGCCCTCGCCTCATCCATCTATCTCAATCCAATGGCTATATTCTAGCCTTCACCCTCAACTGCTGAACCAACACTCTTGGGAAAGTGCTGAATTTCTTCTCCCAAGGAGTTTACTACTGTATCAAGGCAAGAGAGGTCATTTCTATCTTTTGGAGACTGCCAGGGGGAAAAAAAACTATCTGAAAGCTTATTTGTTTATTTGTTTATTTATAATCCAAGACCAAGTCATAAAATTTAAAATACAGCACACTATTAATATATGCATATGTAGCAATACATACATATGTAAGAGGAAGGAACCCTCTGAAAGTTAATTTGAGAAAGAATGCTTGACAGAAACAAGTTTCTCAGGGTTTTTTTTAGTTTTCATGTCTAACTGAAAGCCTAATATCTCAATGTTACACGTTTCCTTAGATGCTCCATTAAGTTCAGTGGAGCTTACTCCCAAGTAAGAGTTATTGGAATTGTGGCCTAAGAATATGTATTTGCTCCAGCAGCTCAGTGTAAGGTTTCCCCCGTTTGTCCCAGAGAAATTCTCATGACACGCAGGTTCAGCAAAGAAGTTTACCGAAGCATAACGTGGATATATACAGACAAAGCCAGGATTGGCTTGGCACAGCTTACACAACGTGTTATAATTCCCTTCTGCCCACTCTTTTCCCCATTGCCTAGCTACAGATTAACAATCCCAGGTCCCGACCTTTGCCCGTTGCTTAGGTACAGAGCACCTGCCCCAATTCCCCCTTGCCCCAAATGGCAGATTCAGCCTGATGCTTTGTTTCTCTGATTGCCCTCTATGGTCCATGTTAGCATTGTCTTTGTCAGCCTCTCTGGTTGCCCGCAAACCCGGGAGTCCCTGATTGTCTGTTAATGGCTTTGCCTCAGCGCCTCAGCGCCTCCCTTTGCCTCCGGCACTCGAGGTGAAGAGGCACCGATACAAAGGATCCGTTTGCGGTTTTGAGATAAGCGCTGCCGGCTGCCAGTCATTAGCTTCACTTCCTCTTTTTCTTGCTAGCGCCTGGGCGGTGGAATTGGCTAGGCAAGTCAAGTGGTGCCTTTGCCGTGCTGTGCCAGCTGAATCTGACATACCGCCCCCCTGAAGAGCAACCCCCCCCCCCCGGTTTTAGCTTGGTTTCCTGGGCTGCTTCTGGTAAAAGTCCTTAACTAGTTCAGGTGCTCTGACGTGGAATTTGTTTACCTACTCGCTGAAAGCTCTTGGGAAATGTTTCCATTGTACTAGCAGCTGAGTACTTCCTTGTGCTTCCTGGCGTCCAGGATTTAACTTCAAAATGTCTCTCCCCTTCGACCATGATCGGTGCAGGGGCTGGCTCATCCCTATGCCAGTCATTGGACGGGCGGTGCAGCTATAGTAGACTGCAGTGGAAGACTGGATGGATCTTCCCGAGCGCCTTTGGGAGCTCCAGCCTGACAGTCACCGGGTTGATAATCTCAATAATCGGGAATGGCCCCATGAACTTCGGGCTGAGCTTCTTGGATGGCTGGTGCGTCTTTAAATTCTTTGTGGATAAGTACACCTGGTCTCCCACCTTCCACTGCCACTCGGGGAGTCGCTTTCGGTCTGCATGTTTTTTTAATCCACTCTGGCTTCCTGCAACGCCATTCATGCCGCCTGCCTCATGGCATCTATCTGGGTGAACCAAGCGTCCAGTGAGTCTATCCAGGACACTGGCTGGGGCAGTTCCAGTATGGCTACGAAGTCTTGCCCGGATGCCACCTTGAATGGGGTGAAGCTGGTACTATTGTGGATTGCGTTGTTGTATGCTACCTCTGCAAACGGCAGCAGCTCAACCCAGTTGTCTTTCTGGTAGTCCACATAGCATCATAGGTACTGCTCCAACCCCCCGTTAAGATGTTCCGTAGCCCTGTCCGTTTGTGGTTGTGCCGTCGAGGAGAGGGCCTGCAGGGTCCCTACTCACTTCAGAAATTCTCGCCAAAACCATGCAATGAAGTTGTCAGGATCTGCGCAAGACCTTATTATTAGATTTATATAACTATGCTTTTGAGTTGTATGACTATGCTTTTATTACTCATATCTGCTTTACTCATTTATATAAAACGTTGAGGGGCTTAAAGGGTTGTTGTGCCAAGAGTTAATTCAAAGAATGTTTTAATTAACCGCTTGCTTGATCTGCCATGAGAAAGAAGGGAGGAGGAGAGGAACGCACTTATCTTAACAATAACATCTGCAAGGCCAGGAGTAAGTGTGAGAATGGAAATAGGCGCGAAGTTGGGAAGCGGGAATCAAAAGACTGCAAAGGGGGGAGATTGGGTTTTTAAGGAGGATGAGTTTCTATTCTGATTTCAGTCTCAACAACTTTGATGCTGTATGCTTATCCTAATAAAGAAATCTTTGATGGAGCTACCTGTTTCTTGAGGATTTACTATGTGTTAGGAATGAGTAAGCAGACTCTGACATTTTGTTGAGACTGCCTTGTCCTGAGCAAGAGTCCTACCCGGAGAGTGGGAGAATCCCATCCTGCCGAGGATGTCTCTGCCACAGGAGATACTGAAACTGGAGGAGATGGAAGAAGAGCGTACCCTTCTTGGAGCGACTGGGGGCTCCGAGGGCGAGGAGGAAAGGACAAAGGTTTCGTACCCCCGGTACCCTGCACCCAGCAAAGCCGAGCGGCGTGTGGCGAAACGCTGGACCCAGGGAGAGCTGGGAGGAGGAGAGGCCTTCATGGAGCTGGAACCAGAGAAGCGCTGGGAAATGACCACGGGTAAGATGGGATCCACCCGGGTGGCAGACGATCGATTGAGCATGCTGCAGAACGAGCTGAGGGACCTCACCCACCGGTTGAGGCGCTCAGGTGTGTTGGACCTCCCGGAGAGAGAGCAGCTAGAGCGGGAACTGAGGGTGGAAGAAGGAGGTTCGCCTGCCCCAACCTCAGGGAGAGCCTCCCCCACTACCATCGCGGCACGGAGGGCAGATGGAGGAGCTTCCCCACCGAACGTGGGCATTCCGGGAGTGAGGGGCCGGCCAGCTGTGCCTATTAGGCAGCAGGAGATGCTTCTGAAACGTTGGGGTTTGGTGGAGAAATTCGATGGGACCCCAGGCACCCTGCCCGATTTCATGTCCCAAGTCACCTTATGTATGGAGAAGACTGGCCAGCTGTTTGCCGATGATGAGGAGCGGGTGCAATACATTTGCCGCTGGCTAGGTGGGAGCGCCAACGAATGGATGATCAAACTACGTAACGTCCGTGCGCCAGAATTGCGAGATCTGGGGCTTTTCCTAACCAACTTGCGAAGGAGGTTCGAGGCCCCCGGAGAAGCTAAAAGAGCCCGCGCCAAGCTCGTAAATATGAAGCAGGGAGCTCGCAGCGTGGAGGAGTACGGGCTGGAGTTCCGCGCAATCGTGGAAAAGGTACCTGGGTGGCCCGAGGATTTTTTAATCGCTTGGTTCCAGCAAGGGCTAAACCCGAAAGTGTGGGAGTTGGCGATCGCGCGTGGGAACCCGCCTACTGTAGACGCGTGGATCCAGCTAGCGGGCGAGGCGGAGGCCGACTGGAAAACCATGGTCCCGAGCTACGAGCGGAGGGGCGGAGGAGGAACACCAACGTACAGGAAAGCGCCACCGAGAGGAGCAGAGGAGAGACCGCCTAGACAAGCCAAGCCGCGAGTGTGTTTCCGCTGCAGAGAATCCGGGCATTTCGCCCCAGCCTGTCCCAAGCCGGTGCCGGCGCGGGCGCAGGAGCAACGGAAAGTTACCGGATCTACTCCGAAGATGGGAACAAGCAAAGGGAAGAGAGGCAGCGCGGCGGGAGGAGCGCAATCAAAGTTCCGGGATCCAGTGCAGTATGGGGAAGGGCTGACTGGGAAGGAACGAGCCAGTCGTCCAAACCAGCCTCCGGGGGACCCAGAGGACACCCCGCCTGAAGCGGAAATTGAGGAGGAGGATTCCGATGACGACGACGAAGGGGTGAGTGTACCCACGTTAAAAGTGACTATTTCCGTGCCCAGAACGGAACGCTGGGCCACGCTCACCGCTTTGATGGACACGGGCTGTTCAAGTTGTTTGATCAGTCCTGTGCTAGTAAATGCACTGGAACTAAAAGTGAAGAAACTGAAAACCCCCATTGTATTTAATCAATTGGATGGAACCAAAGCAGGGGGTGGAGCGGTTTTGTATCGTACAGAGAGATTTCAACTACAAGTGGGGACTCATAAAGAGACTTTGAAGTGCGTAGTGGCTCCACTGGGGGAATATGCACTGATCTTAGGAGCAAATTGGGTTAGGCGTTGGGATCCACGGGTGTTTTGGAGAACGGGACGTATGGAGTTTCCTGATGGGGTCTATACAGGCTTGGAGGGGCCTAAACCCATCATGCCCACGGCTGCAGTGGCAAGCAGCTCGAGGCAGTCCAAGCTCATACCCCCCGATTCTCTGGAGAAAATCCCAACGCCATATCGTGATTTAGCAGCAGTTTTCAGCAAAAAGGAGGCAGACACTCTCCCTCCTCACAGAGACACTGACTGTAACATTGAAATTGAACCTGGGGCTACATTTCCCAAAAAAAAGACCTACTCCATGACTCAAAAGGAATTGGCAGCGTTAAGGGAATTTATAGACACTAATCTAGCAAGAGGGTTTATACAGCCAGCAAAATCGCACATGGCTGCACCCATGCTCTTTAGGGAGAAAAAAGATGGGACCTTGCGACTCTGCACGGATTATAGGGGCCTTAATGCTATTTGTAAGGAGAACAAATACCCCTTGCCATTAATGAAAGACTTACTAGCTCAATTGTCCAAGGGGAAAGTGTTCACGAAACTGGACTTAAGGGAGGCCTATTTTAGGGTGCGAATTCGGGAAGGCCAGGAGCACCTCACGGCTTTTTCTACGCCTCTAGGCTGCTATGAATATAAAGTTCTCCCATTCGGCCTTTCAGGAGCACCAGGGGTGTTCATGCAGTTAATTAACGAGGTGTTGCATGAACACCTATACAAAGGAGTGCTGGTTTATCTGGATGACATCTTAATCTACTCAGACAACCTGAAGGACCATGTAAAATTAGTAAGGGAGGTATTGAAAAAACTCCTGGATGCTCAATTGTATGCAAAACTGTCAAAATGTGAATTTCATAAGAAGCAGGTAGACTATCTGGGTTACCGCATTTCTCATCAGGGAATAGAGATGGACCCTGCAAAAGTAAAGGATGTACTGGGCTGGGAGCCTCCAAAAACTCGGAGGCAGCTACAAAGTTTCCTGGGCTTCGCCAATTTCTATCGTCAGTTTATTCCTAATTTTGCTCAGGTCTCGTTACCGCTCACAGACCTCCTAAAAACAAAAGGCAAGGCCTCGGCGAGAGCTCACAAACCTGGGGCCCCGTTGATATGGACTGCAGAATGCCAAAAGGCTTTTGAGGACTTAAAACGGTTGTTTACAGCAGAACCAATTCTCAAACATCCTGACCCTGATAAGCCATTTGTTATTCAGGCCGATGCCTCTGATGTGGCCATAGGAGGGGTGTTACTGCAAAAGGATGAGAATGACTCCATGAGGCCATGTGCATACATTTCTAGAAAATTCACTGAAACTGAAAGAAGATGGCTTATTTGGGAAAAAGAGGCTTTTGCAGTTCATTGGGCTTTATTAACTTGGCGACATCTTTTAGAAGGATCACCTCATCCTTTTGAGGTATGGACTGATCATAAGAATTTGGAGGCCCTGACAAAACCCCGAAAACTTTCGCCTAAACAAATCAGATGGGCTCAATTTTTTAACCGTTTCAATTTTAAACTGAAATTTATTCCAGGAGGAAAAAATTTCCTAGCTGATGCATTATCCAGACTGCCACAGCACAATAGCCAGCAGGAACAAGTGATCGCTCCTGTCATCTCTAATCAACAGGGCACAGTTGCAATCACTAGGGCTAGATCAAAATTAATTTCAAGTTCAGAATCTGTCAATGAGGAATTGTTAAGTAAAATTAACGCAGCCCTGCAAACTGATTCTTGGTTCTTACAAAATAAAGACAAATTAAATCAAGAACAAGGGGCCTGGTGGAAGGTAGATAAATTGTATGTACCTGAGGCTTTAAGACAAGTGATATTACTAAAGGGCCACGACGACAAAACATCTGGGCATTTTGGGTTCGTTAAAACTCTGCACCTACTACGTAAACAATTTTGGTGGCCTACGATGAGAAAAGACATTTCTGAATATGTATCCACATGTCCTGTTTGTGCTATGTCTAAGAAAAGAGGAGGTAAACCTTTGGGACTCCTACAACCCGTATCTTCCCCTCAAAAACCATGGGAAGAAATAGCCATGGATTTTATTGTGGAATTACCCCCGAGTAATCAAAATACAGTGGTTTGGGTGGTAGTAGACTTATTTTCCAAGCAAGCACATTTTATTCCATGTGTTTCAATTCCTACAGCTAAAAAGTTGGCTAAGCTGTTTATTCAACATGTTTATTGTTTGCATGGCGCCCCCAAGAGGATAATCTCAGATCGCGGCCCACAGTTCACTTCTAAATTTTGGAAACAATTTACTTCATTAATTGGATCCAATCAGGCTCTGAGTTCGAGTTTCCATCCTCAAACAGATGGATCCAGTGAAATTATTAACTCTTTATTGGAACAATATTTGCGCTGTTTTACCAATCACCAACAGGATGATTGGGCAGATCTTCTACCTTTTGCTGAATTTGCTTACAACAACACAGTACATCAAAGCACTGGGTTCACCCCATACAAAATTGCGACGGGCCAGGATTTCCTGCCTTTCCCTGAATTGCCTACTAAGCACACTGATGAAATTACACCTGATGTCTGGATCAAAAACCTGACTCAACGTTGGCCCCAAATTACCACTGCTTTAACAACAGCCAGAGAACAACATAAAAAATTTGCTGATCGCAAACGCTCTGCAAACCCTGCCTGGAAAGTTGGTGATAAAGTCTGGCTTTCCACACAGAACTTGAAAACTACACAACCTTGTAAAAAATTATCACCAAAATATGTGGGGCCTTTCCCTATTGAAAAGGTTATAAATCCAGTCGCATTTAAATTGACTTTACCTAAACACTACAGAAACATACATCCAGTGTTCCATGCCAACTTGTTAAAATCTTACAAAGACTCTCCTACTTGGCATCCTACGCCAGAGTCTCCTGAACCCATTATGCTTGAAGGACAACAGCATTTTGAAATACAAAATATTTTAGGCTCTAGAAAACATAAAGGAACTTTACAATATCTTGTACAATGGAAACATTTTCCAAAAACACACCATGAATGGGTGTCCTGTGCTAATGTCAACGCCCCCCAATTGATCAAAGATTTCCATGCAAAATATCCTAACAAACCTAAGTAGAACATTGTTTCTTATTTCTATCCTTCTTGTTTTGCTTTTCAGATTTTTTACGATTGAAGAACATTTCTTTTTCTTGGAGGGCGGCATGTCAGGATCTGCGCAAGACCTTATTATTAGATTTATATAACTATGCTTTTGAGTTGTATGACTATGCTTTTATTACTCATATCTGCTTTACTCATTTATATAAAACGTTGAGGGGCTTAAAGGGTTGTTGTGCCAAGAGTTAATTCAAAGAATGTTTTAATTAACCGCTTGCTTGATCTGCCATGAGAAAGAAGGGAGGAGGAGAGGAACGCACTTATCTTAACAATAACATCTGCAAGGCCAGGAGTAAGTGTGAGAATGGAAATAGGCGCGAAGTTGGGAAGCGGGAATCAAAAGACTGCAAAGGGGGGAGATTGGGTTTTTAAGGAGGATGAGTTTCTATTCTGATTTCAGTCTCAACAACTTTGATGCTGTATGCTTATCCTAATAAAGAAATCTTTGATGGAGCTACCTGTTTCTTGAGGATTTACTATGTGTTAGGAATGAGTAAGCAGACTCTGACAGAAGTTCCCCCCACGATCACTCACTACTCGCCGGGGGGCCCCGTGCAATCGGTACATGTGCTACATGAACATCCACGCCAGCCTCTCCACCGTAGGGGCTTGCCGACAAGCCACGAAGTGCGCTTGTTTTGAGAATAAGTCTATCACTACCCAAATCTCTGTTTCCCCTTGCTCTCAGGTAAATCCATGATAAAGTCCATGGCAATTTCTTGCCAGGGGCCATCCGGCATCACTACTGGCTGTAGGAGACCCCGGGGCTTCCCTTTGCTCCCTTTGGCTGTCACACAAATGGGGCAACTCATGGTGTACTCTCCCATGTCCTTTCGGGGGCTTGGCCACCAAAACTGCCTCCGGAATAGATGGAGGGTCTTCACAAACCTGTAATGGCCCGCATTCTTATTATCGTGGGCCCTTTCCATCACCTCCTTTTGGCAGTCCTCTGGGACGTATAGCTTCCCCTCGTGCCACCATAGCCCCTCATGTCCTGTTAGAGAGTCTCTGTTTTCCCCCAACCATAAGTCTCACTCACCGGCCTCTCGGAAGATCCGTTGGAGCTCTGGCTCCACGTCGCTCACTTGCCTCCTCATGTGGCTGCGTATCACAGCTTTTGCAGCCAATCGGGTCGCAGGGATGACCGAGTCCACGACCACCTCCCGCTGGCTGTCATGTTGGGGTATGCGGGAAGGAAGGAAGGAAGGAAGGAATGAAGTTCTTTCTCCCCAGGATGTGTTTGAGGTTGAGGTTGAACCTCCCTAAGTATTGGGACCAGTGCACCTGTTTGGGCGAGAGCTTCCGTGGGGTCCTGAGTGCCTCGAGGTTCTTGTGGTCTGCCCATACCTTGAACGGCTGGCTCGCTCCCTCCAGTAGGTGCCTCCAGGTAGATAGGGCCCATTTTATGGCGAATGCCTCCTTCTCCCAAACCATCCAGCGTCTCTCTGTCTCGGTGAATTTCCGTGAGGCGTAAGCGCATGGGTGAAGGGTTTCCCCAGGTCTGGGCTGTATCAGGACTGCTCCAGTAGCCACATCGGAGGCGTCTACCTGGATGACGAATGGCCAGTCCAGATCGGGATGGCACAGGATGGGCTCTGTGGTGAACTTTCGTTTTAAGTCCCTGAACGCCGCTTGACACTCGGGTCCATGGGAGGGGCAAGCTGGGCTTGGGGACTTTGCTGCTGCCCTGGGTCTTGAGCAAGTCTGTCAACGGTAGGGCGACTTGGGCGAAGTTTGGGATGAACTGCCAGTAGAAGTTAGTGAACCCTAGGAAGCTCTGGAGCTGCCTCCTGGTCTGTGGCGCTTCCCACCCCAGTATGTCCTTTACCTTCGCTGGGTCCATCTCCACGCCCCTGCTGGATATTCTGTACCCAAGGTAGTCTAGCTGCTCTTGGTGGAACTTGCACTTCGAGAACTTAGCGTACAGCTGTGCTTTTAGCAGTCTTTGGAGCATGATGCGTACTAGTTTCACGTGCTCAGCCAAGGTCTCAGAATAAATTAGGATGTTGTCTAGGTAGACCAGGACACCCCTGTAGAGGAGATCCTGCAGCACCTCATTTATTAATTGTATGAACATTGCCGGTGCTCCTTTCAGTCCAAACGGCATCACGTGGAACTGGAAACTTCCAAGAGCACAATTGAAAGCCGTTTTCCATTCATGCCCCAAGTATATCCGTACCCTGAAATATGCCTCTCTCAAGTCCAGCTTTGTGAATACTTTCCCCTTAGACAGGTGGGAGAGTAAGTCCTTCATCAGGGGAAGTGGGTAGTGGAATTCGGTGCTTATGACATTCAAGCCCCAGTAATCCACACGCATCCTTAGCGAGCTGTCCTTCTTTTCCCAGAATAGCACTGGGGCCACCAGGGGGGACTTCGCGGGCTGGATGAAACCCCGCTTTAAGTTTTTGTCCACAAACTCCCATAGGGCAGCCATCTCCTTCCCTGACAAGGAGTACATCTTAGGCTTGGGTAACTTGGCTCTTGGTTCTAGCTCTATGGCGCAGTCGCTGGGTCTGTGGGGTGGTAGTCGATCCGACTGTCTTACCAAATGCCGCTGCCAGGTCACGGTAGGGTGGGGGGATGCTCCCGTCATCTACCAGCCCCTCTGCTGGGTCCTTCAACAGGCCGCCGCCGCTACCACTCGGGTCCCCGCCTCGTCAGATGCCCTCGGGTTAGTCACCTCCCCTGCTCCCAGGATTCTCGACCTTGTGGCTGTCACAGTTCGGGCTCCCGCTGTGGTCCACCCGCCCCTCCATGCTGCCGACTCCTCCTCCACTGTCGACCGCTCCGGAGTGGTCACCTTCCTCGTCACCTTCGGCTGCTTTTCCTCATTGTGGAACTGCACCACCTCCAATGCCCAGTCGACCAGGGGGTTCCGCTGCCTCAGCCATGCCAGTCCGAGCACCAGTGCATGGTCGGCAATTAGGACCACCACGAACCGCAGCTCCTCGCGGTGCGTCCTGATTGTCATTTTGACCAACTCAGTGCAGTACTGAGCCGGTCCCTCCCCCCCCCCCCCGCAAGTGAGCCATCCATTTGGCTGAAGGCTATGGATTCTCAGAGCCGCCGCACTCGGAGGCCCAGTCCCGATACTAGCGCTGGGTGTATCAGACAATGGGTGCACCCAGAGTCCAGTAGCACTTGCAGGCTCCTCAGCCCCCGACTTTGCTCCCTGGATGTGGACTCTCACCCGCATGGGTGGGCAGTCCTCATTCACCATTTGGTCCTGGCGTCTCGCCTCCTCTGCCCACACTGGGACATTGTTCAATGCTGACTTCACTCGTTTCCCGCCAGCTCCACTTCCTCCCCTGATAACGCTGTCTCAGGGGTGAACCAGCCGGGTGCCTCATGCTCTGTCACTGCTGCCCCCACTCCTTTCCACGGTCTGTTGGGGCCACGTCGTCCCGGGGTTTTCAGCACCCCAACATCTACGTGGGGTGGGGCCCCATCCTGCTCTGACGGGCACTGAGCCACCCAATGGCCCCATCCCCCTCACCAGTAACAGTGGCCTGCTTTCCTCGGTGTCTCTCACCCTCCCGTGGTCTGCCGCCTGCTGCCTTGCTTCTCCTCCGCGGTCTCCTCTCTTGGCTCACTTTTGCTCGGCTTCTGGTGCCTTGCCCTTCGTCTGATTTGCTGCCATGTGGCTTATCCCGTACCAGCCAGCCAAACCCACTCCTTTAGTGTCATCGGATTGTCCCAACCGAGCGCCCACTCAAGGATCTCCTGGTTGAGTCCATTTTTGAAATAGTTTATCTTCAGCGATTCTGGCCAATCTGTGAGCTTCTCTGCCAGGCACCTGAACTCTAGGGTGTACTCAGCCACTGACTTCTCCCTCTGCCTCAGGCATTGGATGTCGTCCCTGGCCCGCCTGGTACTCAACGTGTCCTCGAATCTGTCCTGGAGTGCCTGCATGAACTCTGGAAAATTCCCTAGCTCTTCCGCATTGGCACTGTACAGGCGCACTACCCAACCGGCTGCTTGGCCCTCTAGCATGTCTGCCACATAGGCGACTCGCTCCCCGTCATCGGAAAAAAGGTGGCCGCTTCGCCTCATGAAATTCCTCACTTGGGTAAGGAAGCAGGGTAGTTGTTCAGGGTCCCCCAAGAACTTACCGCTCAGGCCCCGGAGTCACAGTGCATCTGCCGTTCGTCGGTCTCCTATCGCCCCGATCCCCCGGCGCGACCCCAGGGTCGGCTGGGTTGCCGGGTTGGTGTTAGCCTCGCCTAGCCCCTCTCTTGCCTCTGGTTCTGCTGCCGGGGCTCCATCTCCCCGAAGTAGGGCTTGCAGCATCGTCTGGATGGCCCCCAGCTGCTGCTGAAAATTGGCCTCCAGGCGGCCCACACGCTCCTCCAGTTTCCAGGTGTAGGAGTGTGGAGTCAGGGTGTGAAACATGGACTCTCATCCCCAGAAGAACGAACACGAGATAAGAGAATGAGACTGGCCCCTCCCTAAGGAATGCAGAGGATGTTTGTGGGGTGCCCCTGGGAATTGCTCTCACTCTGAGAAGATTCTGTAAAGGGAGTTGAGCCAATAAACCTTGCTGGATTGAATCTGTATTGTCTCCTGGAGTTTCCTGGGCTAATCCTGACACCGGGTTCTGGACCCCAAGCCACGGCTCATCATGACTCCCTGTCCAGCCGACCCGTTGGGTCCCATAGCAATGCCAAATGACCAGCTGGCGTCCTCTGGGGTCCTCTGGGCTGCATCCCCCTGCCCCTCGCTCTAGGCTAGTTCCACTGTCGCTCCTTCGAGGGCTGGCTCCTCACTGCCCTTTCAGCTCACACCCTCCCCAGTGCTAGCCACCTTGGTTGGGGGTCAACATACTGGGGTGCTTCGCTTCCCGTGGATGGAATTGCGAGCGCTCCTCGGTGATACCGGGTAGGGCTCAGGAGGCAATCCTGGCTTTATGTAAGGTTTCCCCCATTCATCCCAGAGAAACTCTCATGACACGCAGGTTCAGCAAAGAAGTTTACTCAAGTGTAACATGGATATATACAGACAAAGCCAGGATTGGCTTGGCACAGCTTACACAACGTGTTATAATTCCCTTCTGCCCACTCTTTTCCCCATTGCCTAGCTACAGATTAACAATCCCAGGTCCCGACCTTTGCCCGTTGCTTAGGTACAGAGCACCTGCCCCAATTCCCCCTTGCCCCAAATGGCAGATTCAGCCTGATGCTTTGTTTCTCTGATTGCCCTCTATGGTCCATGTTAGCATTGTCTTTGTCAGCCTCTCTGGTTGCCCGCAAACCCGGGAGTCCCCGATTGTCTGTTAATGGCTTTGCCTCAGCACCTCGGAGCCTCCCTTTGCCTCCGGCACTCGAGGTGAAGAGACGCCGATACAAAGGATCCATTTGCAGTTTTGAGATAAGCGCTGCCGGCTGCCAGTCATTAGCTTCACTTCCTCTTTTTCTTGCTAGCGCCTGGGCGGTGGAATTGGCTAGGCAAGTCAAGTGGTGCCTTTGCCGTGCTGTGCCGGCTGAATCTGACACTCAGGGCCTTATGCATAGTACTTTCTCCTCCAAAATTTCCCCACAACTAAAACCCTACAAGGTGGGCTGGGCTGAGAAAGAGCAATGGCCCAAAGTCATCTTTCTGTGGCTTGAGGGAGAGGGCCAGGGTCTTCTCACTCCTAGTCCCACACCTTCATCACTATATCACCTTAGCTCTTCAGCTGAAAGGAAGAATCAGTGGCCCCAAATTGCCAGGGAGCTTCTGTGGCTGAGGGGAAACAGAACCTGGATCTCCTCAGTCTTAGTCCAACATAAGCTGAATAGCTAAAGCCGGAACATGCCATTTGTAAGGAATGCCCTGTTCGTCAAGAGAAACTCCCGTGACACATGAGGTTCACAAAAGAGATTTACTCAAGTGTAACGCAACAGTTACAAACAAAGCCAGGACTGGCTTGGCACATCTTCCCACATAATTTATAGTTGTCCCAATTCCCTGCGAGCCCCGTTGCTAGGTTACATATTACATATTACAGATTGCCCACTGTAATCCCTTTTACTCAAATGGCAGGTTCAGCCCAGTTCTCTTGTTTCTTTGATTTTTGTTAGCCGTTGGTGTGGTCGTTGCCTTCGCTGGGGCTTTCTGTCGCGTGCACAGCTGGGAGCTTCCCATCGCGTGCTGATTGCTCTTCCTCAATTCCGTGGCTCTCTCCTTTGTCTATAGCGCCCGCGGCCCTCTGGCGTTAACACAATGCATCCGCTTCCAGTTTAGTAAAGCGGCGCTAGGTGGCCCATTCATTAGTTTGTGGTTTCGCATTTCCTCTTTCTTCGCTAGCACTCAAGCGGTGAAACTGACTAAAGCACGGCTAGGCAAGTTCCTAGCCGTGCCGTGCCGGCTGAACCTGACACCATTAACCATAAGCACATTTTAGACTAAAGCATGTTTGGTCCAGGAAACGCTGGAATGATGTGAGTAATTGTATGCCTTTTAATAGAGTCATTTATTGGTAAAGATAGAATTGCAGATGGAGTTGGTAATCTTTTATCTTGACTGCTTGGTAACAAGCACTGAGATTTCTGGTGATACAAACACCTTTTCCACCAGTGGAAATAGAAAGGAGATGTTACTTTAATCAGCATTGATGGTTGGCATCTCCAAAGACTGCTTGTTACAATTAATAATAAACCATTTTTATCCCAGCTTTTTTATACCTTTTCCTAATAAATTGAAGAACTGGACTTGCTATCTCCACCTCCTTCTCAAGTTGAGGTCTCCAGAAGAGCAGCCCATGAGACCCAAGGGCCTGGCATGAAAAGGAGATTCTTCTGCCCCACCCCTCCTGCTTCACACTCTCAAAAAAGGTAGGGAGGACGAAAACTGGAGTGAAAACATAGTGGTTGAACTGGTGTGGAACTGCACCAGGACTGTCTGTATCAAATGTGGCCTTTGTGTTTTGCATGAAAGTAGAGGTGACTGAATGTCTTCAAAGACATTCACAAGAGATGCTTCTCTGGGCTTTAAAATTTTTTTTTTTATTGGATTATTCCAAATAAACAGTGTACATATATATATGACAGTATTAAAGGATCAACAGCTTCAGAATCAACAAGCAATGATATCGTTTATTTATTTATTTATTAAGCAAATTCATATAGCCAACCATCTCACCAGAAGTGACTCTGGGAAACGTACAATGATCAGATAAAAAGACAAATACAAAAACAACAGAAAAAATATTAAAAAACACATTAATAAATATCATAAAAATACAAACCATAGGGAAAGGGAGAATAAAAATGGCACCCTTTTTTTAGCCATGGAGCCATCTAAGCAGGTCTCTGATTCCCTGGGAGCCCCAGGCCTGATTATATAACCAAGTCTTGAGGGCCTTTTGGAATAGCAAAAAGGATGGCACTAATCTTATCTCAGAAGGAAGAATATTCCATAAGGCAGGTGCCACAGCAGAGTAGGCACAACTCCTGGGACCCACTAAATGCAGGCCCCTAGCTGATGGTACCTGCAACATGCCTTCTCTGAGAGATCTGATGGGGCAGGCGGATATAACCAGGGAGAAGCAGTCCCTCAGATAGCCCAGTCCCATGTCATGAAGTTAAAGGTTAAAACCAGCGCCTTGAATTGGACCCGGAAGCAAACTGGCAACCAATGCAGTTCATGGAGCAGAGATGTAACATGGCTGTTCTCAGAGTGCACATAACTGCCCTTGCTGCTGCATTCTGAACCAGCTGAAGCTTCCAGACACACTTCAAGGGCAGCCCCATGTAGAATGCATTGCAGTAGTCCAATCTGGAGGTGACTAGGGCATGAGTGACTGTAAGCAGGGCTTGCCGATCCAGGAACAGGTGCAACTGGCGCACAAGACGAAGCTATGCAAAGGCCCTCCTAGCCACAGCTGCCACCTGCTCATCAAGCAGGAGTTGTGAGTGTAGGAGGACCCACAGATTGCACATTGAATCTGTCTGGGGTAGTACAACCCCATCTCCGACCAAAGATGGCATAGCCCTGGAACCAGTGGGCCCCAAAATCACAGCCACTCACTTTTGCCAGGGTTCAGCTGAAGCTATTGTTTCCCATCCAGACCCTCATAGCCTCTAGACACTGGGATAAGACATTCATGGCATTGCTTAATTTGCCAGGAGTGGAGATATATAATTAAGTATCATCAGCATACTGATGATGTTAAAAAGGAGGGGAGAAAGCACCAACCTCTGTGGCACCCCACATAGTAAGGATCAAGAGTGGGACTTCTCCTCCCCAGTCATCACCAACTGGTATTGACCGTGAAGGAAGTAGGTGAACTAGCACAGCACCACGCCACCCATCCCCAATCCTCTGAGCCGATCCAGAAGGATACCATGGTCAATGGTATTTAAAGCCACTGAAAGGTCAAGTAGGGTAAGGATGGATGCAGTACCCCATCCCGCTCTTGCCAGAGATCATCTAAAAGCACGACCAATGTCGTTTCCATCCCATACCCAGGTCTGAATCCTGACTGAAAGGGATCCAGATAATTTGCTTCCTCCAAGGTCCTCTGAAGCTGTTGCAGAACCTCTATCACCTTGCCCAGAAAAGGGAGGTGAGATACCGGATGAAAATTGTCCAATATAGTGGGGTCAAGCAATGTCTTCTTGAGGAGGGGGTGAACCATGGCCTCTTTAAGAAGTGAAGGAACAACTCCCTCACTCAAAGAAGAATTAACTACCGCCCAAACCCACTCACATGACACTCCCCAGAGTGCTTTAACAAGCCAGGAGTGGCATGGATCTAAAGAGCAGGTGACTGAACTCAGTCCTAAAGATCCTGTCCATTTCCTCAGGTCCTATAGGTCCAAATCATTCCCAGATATCCAGGCAAGACTCCTCCCGAGGCATCTTCTCTGGACCTGTGACAAAGCCATGTCCAATTGGGAATGAATCTGAGTGACTTTATCCAACAGCTGCTGTCCAAATTCCTCCACATACCCCTGTAAGAGGTTTTCCATGCCCCCCTCACCCAGGAGGGCCATATCACCCGAAACAGGGCTGCAGGGTGACAATCTGCAGATGCAATAAGGGAGGAGAAGTTCTGGTGCTTTTCCGCCCTTACTTCCATAAGGTAGGCCTTAATAGCAGCTCTAACCTGTGTTTGGTTGAGTTTATCCTTTGTTGAGTGCCAGCGATGCTCTAGACATCTCTTCTCTAGTTTCATCTCCCTCAGTTCCTCCACAAACCACGGGGAATATTGAGATCCCTGAGAGGAGAGAGGTTGCATGGGGATGATCCAATCCAAGGCCTTAGATGCCCCCTTTTTCCAAGTGGCAACCAGGACCTCAGGTGGACCATGCAGCAGACCAACAAGGACAACCCCCAGCTCCCTCTGAAACCAGTCAGGGTCCATCAGTAGTCGGGGGTGGACCAATCTCCCTGCAGTGGATAGTGGTGCAAGAGAAACCCATAGAAATCAGGGTGTGATCCAACCATGACAAAGGGGACACTAAAAGCTCCCCCAATTTCAGATCACATTGCCACTGCTCTGACAGGAACACCAAATGTTACCACTGTCCTGAGTTGGGTTCTGGATGATCTGGTATAGCCCATGGCTATCATGGGAGCCATGAACTCCTGAGCCACCTCAGATCCCATTCCCAGAGAAGGCAGATTAAAGTCCCTTAAAACCATAAGTCTGAGGATCTCCACTGCACAAATATCATATTTTAAAGGAGAAAATGAGGAGAGAAACAGCCTAAAATGTATCTTGCCATCAGATGCTATGGCTAAAGTAGCAATGTGTCAGATGGAATTTTGTGAAGGGAGGGCCAATTGAAAATAGCTCTGTTTTTTTGTTTTTTGTTTTGCCCAGACCCCTCATATTATCAGAGTTTCCCAGAACTTTGGAGAGAGAATCATGGGTCTCAAAAGAGGACCCTGGGTACTACAGTCCAATCAGGTTAATTTTAATACTGGGTAAAATTCTGAAACAAATTGTTAAACAATCTGTATTTAGAAAAGAATGACAATAAATCATGCCAAACCAACCTGATTTCCTTTTCATATAGCCTGACTGGTTTAGTTGGTCATCGGAATGTAGTAGACATAGTGTACCTTGACTTCAGCAAAGTCTTCTATGAGATTCAGCAGTCTTCTATGAGAAGATTGCAAAATGTGGGCTGGACAATACTACTATTAGATGAACACAGAACTGGCAGAACAATCATACCCAGTGAGTATACATCAATGGCTCTGGGGTCAGGAGGGCTCTTCCTTCTCTATGATTCCGTGAACTGAGTAGGAAAAATTAGGATGTGGGAGAACCATAGTGGACATCCAAAAAACCAGGTATCTTAATGGATCACAAGCTACACATTAGCCAACAATGTAACACACACACACACAAAAAAAAGCAAATGTGGTCCTAGACTGCATCAACAGAAACGTAGTGTCAAGATCAATTGAAGTAATTGTTCTTTATTTTGCACTGAACATTATTGCATCTTACTGCGAAACACTGAAAAACTGCAATGAGAACAGAGGAGTGCAACCAAGATGGTGAGAATCCTGGAAAAAAATGTTATGAGACTTGGAGAAGTGAGTATGTTTAGCCTGGAAAAGAAAGGAGACATGAGAGTTTTCAGATAGCTGAAGGACTGCTTTGTAGAAGATGGGGCAGAATTGTTCAGAGTTGTTCCAGAAAACAGAATGAGAAATAACAGATTGAAATTAAAAGAAAATGGAATTCAGTTTGGCATGGACATAGTCCTGGATTCTTGGTCTAGGCTAGGTTGAACTAGATGATTTCCAACATAACCTTCTAATTGCTATAATCAAGGAGTCCATGATTTTTGAAGCAGCTGCTCTTTTTTTCCTCTAGAATGCTCTGAGTGAATAGTTGGTAACCTTAATTTTACTTCCCCCACCAATGATCCCCCAGCAGAAAAACCCAATTTGAAAAACATCAGAATAATTAATTGTTCTGATAGCAGCTCTTTCTGTTGATAAGCAAGGACTGGGTGCCACTCAGGTTCATGAGAAAAGGCTCCTAATTATGAGAAAGAGAATAATGGCAGCTGGCAATCATCCTGTCAAAGCATTATTCCTGCTGTGGTTCTTATGTCAGCAGCCCCCAGTGTCTTTATAAAGAAAGGGATCTGTCAGAGCTAAGGCACCCACCCCTTCAAAATCTCCAGGTTCCTTCCAGCCCTTACATTCTGTCACCCCAAGTTAGCGTTTCTCAACCTTTCTGGGAATTGAAGTCCACACATTTTAAAGTTGCCCAGGTTGAGAAACACTGCCCCAAGTACTTCTTCACCCAGCCAATATGTGAATTAGGGCGCTTACTAGTAGCCACTATCCCTTGCAGCTGGTGGGTAAAAGAGAAATAAACCAATTCACGAAAAATAAAGCTATCCATGTGAAATATCTGTGATTCTTGGTGGTTAAGCATTATCTTTAGAGTCAGAGGCAATGCAAGATAGGATGGAATGTAGACAAGTGGGTGCTTGTGAGTATATGTCCCTAGTGCCCCCTTTCTGTAGGCATCTGGTTTACTCAGGCTGATCCTTGGGTTCAATCTAGCTTGCATTACTTTGATTCTCCAACTGAAATTTTTTTGAGAATATTCATATTGATCCAAGTTCCATCCCTAGGTTACTGAATGCATGTATAAACTGTTAAATTGATATTTTCATAATACATGGGATAGTTGGAAATTTTATCTGGAAAACTGGATGGGTTTTCTTGAAGATTGTGCACTTTACTGTTTACAAACTTTTCCATATTTTAATATTATACAGTAAAGTTTATGGTATTTGTTTATTAATAATTATATTTCATGTATTTGATTTCAAGTTTTAAGATGTTTATAGCTGTGGATATTCTTTAGAAAGTATTTGAGGAGGCAATGTGATGAGGTAACATGATCGCTTTTCCTGATCTGGTTTCTGCATCTGCTTACATTTATTCTTTCTAACAAACTCAGGAACAGATTGTTCCTTTCTACACAGGGAATGATGTTTAGAAGACCGATAAAGGGAAATGATAGATGGTAAGGGTGGTGAGTGGGTGAGGGCTAAGCAGTGGGTGTTTGTCCTTTTTGGATAATGCAGTTGGTGAAGGAGAAGCTTTTGCACAGAAAAGATCACCGAATGTTACCCCTTTCACTTATAGAACAAGAGCTGACTTTCCACATAAACAAGAAGAGCTGAATCGTGTGACTCTGCAAGGGGAAGATCATTGTACATGCTTAGATATAGCAAGGCTTGAAGTTGGAGAGACAAGCAGTAATGTCTTGAGAGCACTTAAACTAAAAGCATGTTTTCATGGATCTCTCAGCCTTAACCACTTTTGGAAGTGAAGACATTAGCAACAACAGCAGTCTTGAATTAAGAATATCCCAAATGATTTCAAGCAATGTATGGTTACTATGGCTCACGATATTGAAGATGATATTCTTGGAACAGACCTCAACAACTCCAGCTATATACAATATCTCAGCACTTGCTTTTGCAGTTGCTTGCATACAGGGTGAGCAGTGTTTTAATAATTAATTAATTAATTAAATGTATATGCCAAATCTGCCATATTAAATTTATATGCCAGACCTGGTGATCCTGCTTAACAGATTTGGAAAGAGGAAAGACAGACACAGGTGACCTCCGGTATTGTCAAAAAAGTCAAGATGGCAGCCACAAGGGCATGTTCAAAGCTATATCTGTTTCTTATGTGTGTTGCCGCCATCTTGACTTTTTTTTTACTATATCCTGCAGATACCTCTAAATGCAGGGATGCAGCAACCAGATCCCCAAGATCAGATAATTCAGCTGTATTTCTTTCCAATGTACTTGAAGAATTAAGTAATGCAAAGGCCATTTGAAAGGAAGAGAATCCAGGGCACTGAAACATGCAGAAATGCAATGGGCAGCCTCTTTGGAAGCCCTTTAATGCTACACATGTGTTTGATGAATTTATTTCATTGAACGGTGCCTGGTTTGTTTTGTTTGCATATTTGTTTGTTTCTGCAAGTTGCTGTTCTAATCTCTCCCTCTTATTCTCTCCGGCATACTTATACTCTTTCCTTACTCCAGAAGTCAAAGAACAGGTCAACAAGATTACCCTTGTATGTTCGCACTGGCCTCCTTTCCAGTCTGTTACTGTACGATCAGGTTTGTTGGCACAGCCTGGGTTTCACAGAGCTTTGCTGGCAAACTCTCACTAGGTTCCTCTGTTCCTTCTGTCTACAAATAAACAGAAGTCAATCTATGGGGTCTGTTTTCAAGAGATAATTCTCTCAGGACCAGTTCTTCTCAGACGGCGGTCAGCAAAGCCAGCCTGAATTTCAAAATTGTTCATGCAGTACTTACAGCGAGCTAAACTCTTCTGAAAGAACCAGTCATGACTCTGGAGGACTCTGGGGACAGGTTATTAGGAGATGGTGGGCATCATGAGCTACGTAGTAATTAGAAGTGCCTGCAAAGAACTCATGATTTTATTAGAGAATGGTGAAATGGAGGAGAAAACAAGAAGCACACAATTAGAATAATATGAACTTCTGTCTCTTTTATGGCCCAATGGAAGGCTCACAGCACTGGAGCAGAAAATCATGCATAGAATCATAGAGTTGGAAGTGACCTAAAAGGTCATCAAGTCTGACCCCCTGCACACTGCAGGATTCCCTACACCATCCCTGACAGAGGACTATCCAGCCACTGCTTGAAAACCTCCAGTGAAAGGGAAGAAACCACTCCATGCGGGAATCCATTCCACTGATTGACAGCTCTTACTGTCAAGATGTTCTGCCCAATGTCTAATCTGTATCTACATCCTTGGAGTTTCATCCCATTAGTTCTAGTCTTACCCTCTGGAGCAAGCGAGAACAAGTCTGAACCCTCTACAATGTGACAGCCTTTCAGATACTTGAAGGCAGCTATGATGTCCCTGTCAACCTTCTCTTTTGCAAGCTAAACACACCAGGTCTTTTCACTGCTCCTTGTAGGACTTGGTTTCCAGTCCTTCTCTGGACTGGCTCCAGTTTTTTAATGTCTTTTTTAAACTGGGGTGTGCAGAACTGAACACAATACTCCAAATGAGGCCTGACCAAGGCAGAGAAGGGTGAGATAATTATTTCCTGCAGTCTGGACTCTGCGCCCCTCTTGATGCTCCTCAAGATGTCATCGGCCTTTTTGGCAGCTGCATTACATTATTGGGACACGTTGAGCTTGTGGTCCGCTGGTACACCCAAGTCCTTCTCCCTTCTCTTGAGCTGGATTTTCCCCATTCTGTACGTTTCTTTCATTTTTCTTACCTAGATTAATGACTGTTACATTTCATTTTATTTGTTTCCACCTACCATTCTAGTCCATCTAAGTCTTTTTTATTTTTTCCCCTCTCCTCCCAGGTATTAGCCACCTCTCTTAGCTTTGTATCATCTGCAAATTTGGTAAGCATTTCCTCAATGCCCTCATCCATGCAAAATATAAAAACTTTGAACAGCACCAGGCCCAGGACAGACCCCTCTGGTAACTCACTCTAGATGTCTCTCCAGGTAGATTTGATGCCATTTATAACTACATTTTGAGTACAATCCTTGAGCCAATTGTGGATCCACCTAATGGTTGAGTTATCAGATCCATACCTGACCATTTTGTTAATAAGGATTCTATGAGAGACTGTCAAAGTCCTTGCTAAAGTCAAGATATACTATATCCACAGCATTTCCCTGATTGACTGGTCTATCGTAAAAGGAGATCAAGTTGTGGTTCAAATTCACAAAAGAGACAGAGTGAAGAAGTTGCAATGCTTTGCATGTTTCAGGACACTTAGCCTCCCAACTGCTGCCTCCCTGGCCAGCTGGGAAAGGGCTAGTGATGGCATGAAGATTTGCCAGGAGTCTCCTGAGAGAAGGACCGATGGGGGACTTGGACACTGCTGTCTCAGAAGGTTCAGCCAAGAGCAGAAAGCAAGATGTCAGAAGGGCTTTGGCACAGCTGCCCACATCCATTTCAAGTTCACTGCCTCTTCATTATCTGCTTTCCTCCCCATCACTCCTCCATTACATGCTATTATCTGATCCATCTTCAGGGTTGGTTATAGTAATATTAGCTGCAACCAGCAACAAACAGGCTTTTCTACCTTCCACATTAAGTCATGAGAATATATCAGGAAAGAAAAATACACCTGAAGTACATTATTTTCAGCAGAGAATTTTGCAATTGTTATGAAGAAAATAAACACTCAAAATAGAAGCCAGCAGCAGAAACCAGTGGACGTGCCACCTTGGACAAATTCCAGATTCAGAGCAAGAGGGAGGGGTAGGCAGTACACCCCAAGCCAAAACAATAACCCTGTAAGGCAAATGTCTAATTTCTGCTGTTCTTGCAAATTGCATCAGATTCTGATTTTTAAAAAGCCATTTATTAATATTTTCCCATGCTAAATAATTGGAGGTTGGGGCTGAGAATTTCTCAAACAAACTCTAGAATTCAGACATGTCAGGACCAGCTATCCTGTGAGCCATAAGGCAGGTCAAGTTACATGGTGTCCACAGGGTATGGTCAAAAAAGCCAAGACGGCAGCTACAACAGTGTGATCAAAGTTCTGCTCCAAGGACACCATCATAGGGGCCATCTTGACTTTTTTGACCACACGCATCTGAGCTAGTCAGTTTCAAGGAGCATCGGACAGTCCTTGCACAGCTTTAGCAAAAATAAATGCCAATGAAGTAAAATATATTTCACTGGATATATTAGTACAGTAGGCTAGAAGTCTTATAGATTGGCAGTCCAAATAACAGTCTAGCACAGGGGTTCCTAAACTTTTTGCCATCTCATCTTCTTTTAATGTACATACTCCCCTAAAAATCCAAACACCAAAATGAACATAAATGAACAATGAAAACACTACAATGAAACTTTGGGAAATGTGGATTTATTGTAACACTTTAGAGCTAAAAGTTTCTTCACACAGACCCTGGACTCTCTCTGCACCTCCCCAAAGGAGGGACACCTCATAGTTTGGGAAACTGCTTTAAACAGAAGGCATCCTCATTTTGCAGAAGTTCCCCTAATACAAGAAATAGTTCATCAGGGAGAATGGCAGGCGGGGTCACTTGGCATGCTGTTTCTCTATGAATTTGGATTTTGCTTTTCTAGCCCATAACCCCCTGCATATTGAAGAGGTTCAAAAGCCTAATGAAGAGTAGAACCAAGGCTGTCTTGCATGAACAGACAGAGGGGGCAGGCTCACGTCCACTGAGTACCGAATGTCATCTGAAAATATCTAGGAAGCAACCCCTAGACATCTGTAGAGCTCCTACCCTGCCTGGGTTTGAAACATGGTTAAAAACATGGCTTTCTCTCAGCCTTGGGTTAGGGTGAGTGGCAAGCTTATCCTGGGGTCAGGTACATTGATCTGGATATTTTTCCCCCCTTTTGGAACACTCATCAATCTTTTTTCTCCTTTGTAATATGGTTTTTCTACTGTTTTTATCTCTGTAAGCCACCCAGAGTCGCCCTATAAAATATATAAATAAAGAAGTTGAACTGTAATGGAGAATCATATTATATCACTGACCATCTGGTGATTTTCTCCACATTTATTTAACTGTGGAGGACTTTTTCGAGCACTTGGGTATAGGTAGAGAGATGAGGTGGACTTGTCTGCATGATTGCATCTTCCTTTATTTTTAAGCTTTATGCAGGAGCAGAATTTGCAGAAGACAAGAATTCAATTGTTGTACATCATGGTGACATAATAAGATAATATTGGGCCAAGGCCCATCTTAGTCCAACATTTGGTTTCTCAGAGGGGCCATCCAGATGCCTCTCAGGTGCTCACATACCAGTTTGTTACCCTGCAACTGGTATTTGGAGGAATCCACCTCCAGCCTGGAGGTGAGCATGCTAGACCTGTCCTCCGTAAATTTATTCAATCCTACTAATTAATTCTGGTTCTGGTATGCTAATAACATGTAAGGATATTTAGCAACTTTCCACCACAGAAGCCACTCCCAAAGTTGTTAATCCAGCTGAAGGCCAAAGTGAAATCTTTGTCAGCTCTGGCCACTGTCATAATTCTTGGCCCAAAGGAACGTACAGTTTAATATTTGCACTGTATATAATTTAGAGGTCCCATGATCTCTCCATAGGTCTACTTAACTGGGGGTGGGGGGAGTATATTTTCATAGGCATTTAGTTGCTTTGTGGGCCCTGGGCATTGTGCCCAATGATGGTCCAGTCTCAAGCCCATCATAACTTTGGTTTCCACTAGAACAGGATTGCATGGCAGAGCTCAATCCAGAATAAGATTTCACTCATTGCTCCTCAGAGCAAAGTAGACCTCTCCAAGGAAGGGCCTGCTTCAGATCTCTAGTACTCATATCCAATATTATCCTTCCATCAGTCCACGGAAGGGCAGGGCAATGGAAGTTGTTCCTGGGTACCTAAGAGCCTATAAAGGGGCTCATTGTAAATTATTTAGTCTGTGGTTCCTGACCTAATGTTTGCCTCTTCATGTAAAAAATGAAGACAGAGAGTGTTCCCTGATGTACATACAGAAGCACAGAATCTTCCTCCCAGCATACATCACATCCATTGCATTTCTAAACAATGAAATTGCCCTTGAAACCAAGATGACAGCTTTTACATTAAGCAAGCTCTTCTCCCACCTCCTCCCCTTGCCCCTCTCCCCTCCTCTTTCATTTCTATCTCTTGTTTATTCAATGGTTGAACTCCAGAAAACCAATTCCTTAGCTGCAATATCTCAATTCCCCAAAATGACTGAACTGGGGAAATGATTAAATGGAGAAAATATTTGCAGGATAGTTTAAAACTCTAGTTTTACCTTTACTGAAAACATCCCATTAAAAAGATCCAAATAACATCCGCCAGAAGTATATATTGTCAACTGTAAAATGTTGCCTCAAAATGAAGTCCATTCTAAGTTCAAAACCAGACTGCAGGTCTCTCCTTCAGACAACACTGTACAAACACATTATTTAGATGACATCTAAATATGATTAATGATAGCAGGAGATCAAATGTTAATAGCTTAAGAATCTCCTTTGCTCTCTGCGCATAAGGAGTCCTTTAAAGTGCACTATAATTTCACAGTAATAAATAAGAGCTCTCACCTAAATTATCCAAGCATTGTCCTTTAGTTGCGCAGAAGTGTCCTTCCAGTGTGGAGTTTTACGGCGGGGTTGTTTGGCAGAAGATTCCCATATATGGGCTCTAGGAGAAGCAGAGGGCAAAGGATGCACTTTGCCAAAACATGTAATCCCAACTCCTTCTCTGCTTCCTGTATAGTTTTGGAGTTGTGACAGTTCTACTTCATAGGTTCTCTGTTTCCAGAGGAAAGGGGCACCCTGTGTCTTGGCATAGCCAATTGATACAGAATGCCTGTTTCAACCTAGGGTAGCCCTGATAGGATGGTTTTAATTGGTGGAGCAGTAAAAGAAGCTGCATTTTATTATGGCCCTTAGATTTAAGGGTTTAGAGACAGAAAAGGGGCCATTTCAGTATTTAAAACTGGAGTTGAAATAAAAGTTACAGTTAAAGTCACAGCTACCACAAAGTTGCTTGATTCCCAGACTCTCCACAGGATGTGGTCAAAAAGGTCAAGATGGCAGCTATGAAGGTGCAATCGAAACTCCACCTGTTTTGTATGTGCATTATATGTGCAAACACACTTAAATACAAGGGGAGCTTTGATTGCACTGATGATTCAATATTTTTGTATTTTGTTTATTGGTTGTGTTTGGTTGTTTGTAATTATGTGAGCCACCCAGTCACAAATGTGAGATGGGTGGCTATACAAATTGAATAAATAAGTAAAAAAATAAATAAAAATACACAAATTTGTGCAACTTTATCAGTTTTATTGTAAATTTAATACTCTTTCTCCCAGAAAACCTTTGGCTATGCAGAAGTAAGTTATGTCTCATTAACTTTTCAGATTTCTTTGAATGACAACAAGCATGTGGGGAAGATCTGACAAATAATGTACTGTTGGACTTTCAAAAGACTCTTTTTTATTTATTTATTTATTTATTTAATTTATTTATTTATTATTAAACTTGTATGCTGCCCATTTCCCCCAATGGGTGACTCTGGGCGGCTCACAATAACAAAAAAGGAAAAAACACCAATCCCTCCAACAATGGCTAAAATCCATAAATAATTAAAATAGAAACATACATTAAAAATGTCCTAAAAACCCCCTATAAATTTTAGCCCTAAAACCTTTAAGATGCTGGGGGGGAGCCAAACCCATCACCGCACCAGCCATCTCCACAGATGCGAGCCCCCATCCGGCCCCCAGACCTTCTGGCAAAGCCAGGATTTAACCCCTTTTCTGAAGGCCACGAGGGAGGGGGCACACCGGACCTTGGGAGGCAAAATGTTCCATGGGGGGGAGCCACAGCAGAAAAGGCTTTCAGCCTAGACCCCACCAATTGAAATTCCTTGACCGGTGGGGTCTGCAACCTGCCCCTTCTGCTGGACCGAGTGGGGCGGGCTGAAGTAACCGGGGTGAGGCGGTTCCTCAGATAACCTGGTCCTGTGCCATGAAGGGCTTTAAAGGTGGTGACCAACACCTTGAATTGGACCCGGAAACAAACTGGCAACTAATGCAGCTCACACAACAGCGGTGTTATATGTGCCCTCCTAGGGGCATTGAAAACTGTCTGTGCTGCCACATTCTGCACCAGCTGTAGCTTCTGGATACTCTTCAAGGGTAGCCCCATGTAGAGCGCATTACAGTAGTCCAACCCGGAGGTGACCAGGGCATGAGTGACCGTGCAGAGGGCCCCCTGATCCAGGAAGGGGTGTAACTGCCGCACAACACGAAGTCGTGCAAAGGCCCTCCTAGCCACGAGTGCCACCTGCTCTTTGAGCAGGAGTCGTGAGTCCAGGAGGACCCCCAGATTACACACCAGGTCTGTCTGGGGTAGTGCGACCCTGTCAAGAACCAAAGATGGCAAACTACTAGATCTTGAGGCTCCCCATACCCACAGCCACTCCGTCTTACCAGGGCTCAGTCGAAGCTTGTTGTCCCCCATCCAGGCCCCCACAGCCTCCAGGCACCACAAGAGGGCAGTCACAATAAATTAAATTTATTGTGTCACATTAAATTCACAATAAAACTGATGAAGTTGCACAAATTTGTGTATTTTTATTTATTTTTTTTACTTTATTTTTTTGTTGGTGTAAACAAAAATGTGGTGGCTTGATTGAGGTTGATGCAATGATTGACAGAGTTAGAAATCACATCCACTTCCACCCTTCAGATGACTGCTTTGTCCACGTTCAGCTGATCATGTTTTCCTGTTTGCTCGAAAGGAACCAACAAGCTCCCGTGACCCAGATAAGGATACATAGAATCTCGGGGAAATATGGCCTGTGACATCTCAGTTGCTTTCCACATATTTACAGAAACCATTTCAGGAATCACCAGATCACAACTTTGGAGGGGTCCCATTGAGTGCAACCCCCAGCTCACTGCAGGAATCCAAATGGAAACATCCCCAGCAGAGGCTATCCAGCTTCCACTCAAACACATCCAGGTCAGAATGCCCAAGAACAAGCCAATGTTCAATAGAAATCTAGTCCACACCAACCTTGCCTGTGGTTTCCATTTTCAGTCATGATAATACAAATAGAAAAAGTAGAAATGTATGTAGGCAGGAAAAATATCTCACATATGCAATATTTTCAAAAGCAGTCTCTCTGATTTTTAATTTTTTTTAAAATGTATTTGCCAAAATTGGTGTATTTAAGATCTTTTTCTTTTTATCTGCTAGAGATGATTACATTAGTGAGATGGAACACTTGCATTCCAAGGCCCACCTTTCAAGCAGAGACAGCAGCTGAATTAAGTCTCTTGCTGGTTCATGAAACTTTTTCATTATGTTGAAAGAGAAGCCCCAGAGTGATCTCATCTGGACTGTGACCTTTCTTTTCAGCACCTCCATGACTTTCCATGCTTGAAAATGTTTTAATTTCTCACTATTTCCTCTGTCAAAATGACTGTTTTCCTAAGACTGGGGTCTGGAGGCTGTACCCACAACAGCGGAGCTGCACTCCTCTTGCAACAAAGGGGACTGTCTTGGGTGGGGGTGGGAGCCCATGTTATGGGGGCTGGAGGACTGCAGGAGCTGGCCATTAGTGACCCTGTGATGTGATGTGTTGGAATGTCCATTTTTCACCCTTTTTTGCTTCTCCAGGAGTTTAGTGGTGGGGATGGCAGTTTGTGGCCACTAAGCACGAACATTCCCACCATTAAAACTGCCCAAAAGTGGGCTGAAATTATGCCTCTGAATCCAGCCATTTTTCCACAGAATCACCCCTGGTGTAAAGTTTTTCTATATGAAGAAAAACAGATCCGCACATAGGTTTTTTTTAAAAAAAATCTGGAAGGATTTTAATGAAGGGGGAGAAAGATAGGGGATTGGTCTGGATCATTTGTAATTAAGAGAGTAATTAACTCCCTGCTCCAAGGATGATAAATAGGGCATTTTAGAAGTCCCTTTGCAACTGTCTCTATTTTTACTATATACTGACATAGGAGGACATTCACATTGGGGTGCTTAGGCAGTCTGCCCTTAATGGTTTTGATAGTCAATAATATCCCTATCAAGAGTGTCTATGCATATGTTCAGACATTAAAACAGTGGGTTACTTATTTAACAACTGGGACTGCAACTTGTCTAGAAAGATGGCCAAATTCTATGCTGTAGCAATGGTGGTCAGAAGTAACTGGATCTGAACATAATCTGGGTGAGCTGTGAATGGGCCCCTTAACTTTGTTTTGCTTTTGGTCTGTGACTACACATTCTTTAATAAATAAATTTCATGAAGAAACATTCCATCATGTGCCCTGCAGTCTGATGTGGTGCTTTCAACTTCATATCTACAGTGCACCTAAAGAAAATCTGCATATTTGCATTTTCCACAATCCAGCTCCTTTTGATATAAGACAAGTAACAGTCTCAGGGAAACAGAACCAAGAACAAACTGGATGTTGTTACAACTGAGGAAAGACACCTGCAGCTTCCAGATATGTTCTTCAGGCAGTCTCAAGTAAAGTTCATTGCTATGTTTGCATAGTAATTGAATAGCAGTGTTAGTCTTGAAATAGGTTGCTCCAGAATGGTCTTGTTTTGAAATCAGACCGTTTGTGGTACACTCAGAGGAGCCTATTTCAAGGTCAAGATAGGTGTTTTTTTAGATCAGGCATTCTGAGGCTGAAATACTTTGACCCCCAAAACATTTGAACACTTCTGTGCCTTATGTGACAGTGATGGGCACCAATATGCCTACAGACATCTCCCTTGGTGCCAACCAGGTTTCCTGCCCCATCCGATGTTAAATTTCCTTTTTTAATTTATTTTTATTTATATATCAAATCTGTCACTGCCCATCTCGTTAAAAAAAATGACTCTGGGCAGTTTACAGAAAAGATAAATATTAATTAAAAATACAATTTAACAATTTATCCTAAATAAATAGTATCTCCCAAGATACTTGACTTGAAAATAAGTAAAATTTGTTGGAGGCTGTGCTAGCTTCAAGTATCACTTGTACCCCTAGCAAGGCCACTAGGCCCCATATAGACCCCAAAGCATTCCTAGAAAATAAAATGATAGGTGAATATAGTCCAGTGTGTTCACTTGCCCAAAAGAGAAAAAGAGAGAGAAAGGTGGGATAAAGCACTAGAGAGCATCGTGGGAGACTAGTGGTAGTGATTTGAAGCAATCTTAGCAATTTGCCTTCTAGTAAATAGATGTCAGACATACCCATCATGGCAGCCATTTTGTGAGGGTGTCTATAACATGTTTACAGGTTTTCAGATGTGATCAACAGCTCAAAAATATTGGTACACTACACAAGTCTAGCATAACTGGGGAAACACTGAACCCCATTTTTTAGACAGACACAGTACAAATGAGTTGTGGAGAGCTCCAAATGAGGTAGCTGACGGAAACCAGTTGTTGGGTATATACAGATGAAACTCGAAAAATTAGAATATTGTGCAAATGTTCATTTATGTCAGTATGGCAACTCAAAAGGTGAAACCAATATATGAGATAGACGCATTACATGCAAAGCGAGATATGTCAAGCCTTACTTTGGTATAATTGTGATGATTATGGCATTTGTTGTTGTTGTTTAGTCGTTAAGTCGTATCCGACTCTTCGTGACCCCATGAACCATATTGCGCCAGGCCTTCCTATCTTTCACTGCCTCCCTCAGTTTGCTCAATTTCATGCTCATTGCTTCAGTGATGCTATCTAGCCATCTCATCCTCTGCCGTCCTCTTCTCCTTTTGCCTTCCATCTTTCCCAGCATCAGGGTCTTTTCCAAAGAGTCCTCTCTTCGCATTAGGTGACCAAAGTATCTGAGCTTGAGCTTCATTATCAATCCTTCCAATGAGCAATCAGAGTTGATTTCCTTTAAGATTGACTGGTTTGACCTCCTAGCAGTCCAGGGGACTCTTAAGAGTCTTCTCCAGCACCACAGTTCAAAGGCATCAATTCTTCGGCGTTCAGCCTTCTTTATGGTCCAGCTCTCACAGCCATACATTACTACTGGAAAAACCATAGCTTTGACTATGCGGATCTTTGTCGGCAAGGTGACGTCTCTGCTTTTTAATATGCTATCTAGGTTTGCCATAGCTTTCCTCCCAAGGAGCAAGCGTCTTTTAATTTCATGGCTGCAGTCTCCGTCTGCGGTGATCTTGGAGCCCAAATAAATGAAGTCTGTTACTGCTTCCATTTCTACCCCTTCTATTTGCCAGGGATTGATGGGTCCAGATGCCATGATCTTAGTTTTTTTAATGTTGAGTTTCAAGCCAGCTTTCGCACTCTCCTCTTTCACCCTCATCAAGAGGCTCTTTAGTTCTTCTTCACTTTCTGCCATTAGGGTGGTATCGTCTGCATATCTGAGGTTATTGATGTTTCTCCCTGCAATCTTAATTCCGGCTTGTGATTCTTCCAGCCTGGCATTTCTCATGATGTACTCTGCATATAGGTTAAATAAGCAGGGTGACAGGATACAGCCTTGTCGTACTCCTTTCCCTATTTTGAACCAATCGGTTGTTCCATGACCGGTTCTAACTGTTGCTTCTTGGCCCGCATACAGATTTCTCAGGAGACAGGTAAGGTGGTCTGGTATCCCCATCTCTTTAAGAATTTGCCACAGTTTGTTGTGATCCACACAATCAAAGGCTTTTGCATAGTCAATGAAGCAGAAGTAGATGCTTTTCTGGAACTCTCGTGCTTTCTCCATGATCCAGCGAATGTTGGCAATTTGATCTCTAGTTCCTCTGCCTCTTCGAAACCCAGCTTGTACATCCGGTAGTTCTCGGTTCACGTACTGCTGAAGCCTAGCTTGTAGGATTTTGAGCATAACCTTGCTAGCATGTGAAATGAGTGCAATTGTGCGATAGTTTGAGCATTCTTTGGCATTGCCCTTCTTTGGAATTGGAACGTAAACTGACCTTTTCCAATCCCGTGGCCACTGTTGCGTTTTCCAAACTTGCTGGCATATTGAGTGCAGCACTTTAACAGCATCGTCTTTTAGTATTTTAAATAACTCAGCTGGAATACTGTCATCTCCACTAGCTTTGTTGTTAGCAATGCTTCCTAAGGCCCACTTGACTTCACTCTCTAGGATGTCTGGCTCAGGGTCAGTGACCACACCAGCATGGACATCAGGGACATTAAGATCTTTCTTGTATAGTTCTTCTGTGTATTCTTGCCACCTCTTCTTAATCTCTTCTGCTTCTGTTAGGTCCCTGCCTTTTTTGTCCTTTATCATGCCCATCTTTGCACTAAACGTTCCTTTGATATCTCCAATTTTCTTGAAGAGATCTCTAGTCTTCCCCATTCTATTGTTTTCTTCAATTTCTTTGCATTGTTCATTTAAGAAGGCCTTCTTATCTCTCCTTGCTATTCTCTGGAAATCTGCATTCAGTTGCTTATATCTTTCCCTTTCACCCTTGCTTTTCGCATTCCTTCTTTCCACAGCTATTTGTAAAGCCTCATCAGACAGCCATTTTGCTTTCTTGCATTTCTTTTTCTTTGGGATGGTTTTAGATGCTGCCTCTTGTACAATGTTACAGACCTCCGTCCATAGTTCTTCAGGCACTCTGTCTACCAAATCTAATCCTCTAAATCTATTCATCACCTTCATTGTGTACTCACATGGAATATGATCTAAGTCATACCTGAGTGGTCTAGTGGTTTTCCCTACATTCTTCAATTTAAGCCTAAATTTTGCAGTAAGAAGCTCATGATCTGAGCCACAGTCAGCTCCTGGTCTTGTTTTTGCCGTCTGTATAGAGCTTCTCCACCTTTGGCTGCAAAGTATGTAATCAATCTGGTTTCGGTATTGACCATCTGGTGATGTCCATGTGTAGAGTCGTCTCTTGTGTTGTTGGAAAAGAGTGTTTGCTATGACTAGCTTGTTCTCTTGACAGAACTCTATTAGCCTTTGCCCTGCTTCATTTTGTACTCCAAGGCCAAACTTGCCTGTTATTCCGATTACTCCTTGACTTCCTACTTTAGCATTCCAATCCCCTATGATGAAAAGGACATCTTTTTTTGGTGCTAGTTCTAGAAGGTGTTGTAGGTCTTCATAGAACCGGTCAACTTCAGCTTCTTCGGCATCAGTGGTTGGGGCATAGACTTGGATTACCGTGATGTTGAATGGTTTTCCTTGGATACGCACTGAGATCATTCTGTCGTTTTTGAGGTTGTACCCCATTACTGCCTTTCCCACTCTCTTATTGACTATGAGTGCAACTCCATTTCTTCTAAGGGTTTCTTGCCCACAGTAGTAGATATAGTGGTCACCTGAATTAAATTCACCCATTCCCGTCCATTTCAATTCGCTGATTCCCAAGATGTCGACGTTCAATCTTGTCATCTCATGTTTGACCACATCCAGCTTGCCTTGGTTCATGGATCTTACATTCCACGTACCTATACAATATTGTTCTTTACAGCATCGGACCTTCTTTTCGCTTCCAGATACATCCACAGCTGAACGTCCTTTCGGCTTTGGCCCAGCCGCTTCACTCTTTCTGGAGCTACTTGGAATTGCCCTCCGCTCTTCCCCAGTAGCATATTGGACACCTTCCGACCTGAGGGGCTCATCTTCCGGCGTCATATCTTTTAGCCTTTTAACATTGTCCATGGGGTTTTCTTGGCAAGGATACTGGAGTGGGTTGCCATTTCCTTCTCCAGTGGACCACATTTTGTCAGAACTCTCTGTCATGACCTGTCCGTCTTGGGTGGCCCTGCACGGTATAGCTCATGGCTTCACTGAGTTACACAAGCCCCTTCGCCACGACAAGGCAGTGATCCATGAAGGGGGATTATGGCATACAGCTTATGAAAACCCCAAATTCACAATCTCAGAAATTTAGAATAGTGTGAAAAGGTTCAATATTCTAGGCTCAAAGTGTCCCACTCTAATCAGCTAATGAATCCATAACACTGCAAAGGGTTCCCGAGCCTTTCAATGGTCTCTCAGGCTGGTTCAGTAGGAATCACAAGCATGGGAAAGACTGCTGACCTGACAGTTGTGCAGAAAACCATCATTGACACCCTCCATAAGGAGGGAAAGCCCCAAAAGGTAATTGCAAAAGAAGTTGGATGTTCCCAAAGTGCTGTATCAAAGCACATCAATAGAAGGTTATGTGGAAGGGAAAAGTGTGGTAGAAAAAGGTGCACAAGCAGCAGGGATGACCGCAGCCTGGAGAGGATTGTCAGGAAAAGGCCATTCAAAAGTGTTGGGGACTTTCACAAGAAGTGGACTGAGGCTGGAGTTAGTGCATCAAGAGCCACCACACACAGACGGATCCTGGACATGGGCTTCAAATGTCGTATTCCTCTTGTCAAGCCGCTCCTGAACAACAAACAACGTCAGAAGCGTCTTACCTGGGCGACAGAAAAAAAGAACTGGTCTGTTGCCCAGTGGTCCAAAGTCCTCTTTTCTGATGAGAGCAACTTTTGCATCTCATTTGGGAACCAAGGACCCAGAGTCTGGAGGAAGAATGGAGAGGCACACAATGCACGAAGTCCAGTGTGAAGTTTCCACAGTCTGTGTTGATTTGGGGAGCCATGTCATCTGCTGATGTTGGTCCACTGTGCTTCATTAAGTCCAGGGTCAACGCAGCCGTCTACCAGGAGATTTTGGAGCACTTCATGCTTCCTTCCGCAGACGAGCTTTATGGGGATGCTGACTTCATTTTCCAGCAGGACTTGGCACCTGCCCACACTGCCAAAAGTACCCAAACCTGGTTCAATGACCATGGGATTACTGTGCTTGATTGGCCAGCAAACCCGCCTGACCTGAACCCCATAGAGAATCTATGGGGCATTGCCAAGAGAAAGATGAGGGACATTAGACCAAACAATGCAGCGGAGCTGAAGGCCGCTATTGAAGCATCCTGGTCTTCCATAACACCTCAGCAGTCCTCAGCAGTGCCACAGGCTGATAGCATCCATGCCACGCCGCATTGCGGCAGTCATTGCTGCAAAAGGGGCCCAAACCAAGTACTGAGTACATATGCATGCTCATACTTTGCAGAGGTCCGATATTGTTCTATTTCCAATCCTTGTGTTATTGATGTCATGTAATATTCTAATTTTCTGAGATTGTGAATTTGGGGTTTTCATAAGCTGTACGCCATAATCATCACAATTATACCAAAGTAAGGCTTGACATATCTCACTTTGCATGTAATGCGTCTATCTCATATATTGGTTTCACCTTTTGAGTTGCCATACTGACATAAATGAACATTTGCATGATATTCTAATTTTTCGAGTTTCACCTGTAGTATTTTGCTCTAGTAGCCAGCATACTGTGAGTTTTAATCAGAAGTTGGACTAAGAGCTCTAAATGAAGCCTTCTTCTTTAAAAGGACTTCCTGCTCTGTAAAAGCTTTTGGTGCAATGCCATCAGTTAATGCAGAATTGATTGTATCATTGTTGTGGTTTCAGTGCTGGAAACATTGGTCTGTCCAAGATAATCTGAACTCCTGGGAAATAAGGGACTGGTCCAGTGGCTCATTGTTATCAAACAATTAGATTTATAAATTATGAAACAACATGAATAAATAAAGGATGAAATTAAAGAGGTATGACTATTGAAAATTAATAAATATACTTTTGTTGTCCTCCTAATTCCACACAATTGTCAGTAACATTCAGTTTGTCTAGCACCTCAGCAGCAAACCAAAAATTCAGTGTTGAAAATATAGAGTGAGACAAAGAAGTACTAAAGAATTTTGTGCAAGGTACATGAAGCTAAACGGAGACAGTTTTGGAGCAGACTCATAGTTCTTGATGTCATAGTAGAAGGCAATAACACGATAATGATGAGAGCGAAAGGGAAGTAGGAAAATCCTGAATTTAATGAAAACTAGAGAGGAAGTTAATTTGAAGAATGAAATAAGAGTACGGATTATTATTCCTTTTATTCCTAGTCAGCATGGATACCGATAGGGCTGGCCAGAAATTAAGGCAGAAGTAGGTCCAGATACCTGGAGGAAATTAATCCAAAACAGTGTCTTTCTCTGCACAGGGAAACAACAACCACCGTGCTATAATTCATAACTCAGATTAAAAGAGAACAGTAATGAAGGTGTCACCATTTCTCTCTTTGAACTCCATACTTCCAAAGGAAAAAGACAGATCTGACCAAGACAAAGACTATTTGTCTTTGAAGACTGTTTTTGACAATTGTCTTTGAAAGATGGTTTCCCTTGAAAACACAACTGAAACCACGTTGGGCAAACAGGGTTCCCTTTCAGAAAAGTTACACCTCTGAGCTGAGGGCTCTTCCAGCTGCAGGTCAAGAACAAAAGCCTCCTTTCTTATTATGGAGAGGCCTCGGGACAAGTATCACTTCTTACTTGTTCAACTGTAGTTTCTTTACTCAGGCAGATTATCACATGGAAAACACTCTGCTTTCAGTGAACTGTATTTGAGTCCTTCAGGGATAAGTAGAATTTGCATGCAGGTGAAAAATGATGTGACTTGTCTGAGTGGCTTAACCTCAATGGCTACTTAAAACATTGGGTTCAAGGGAAGTGGTCCTTCAGGGATGAAGGTTAACAAAGTCATTGAATGGGAACTCATATCAGGGATTCCTTTTTATTTTTTAAGATTTTTTACTTCACCTTTCTTTCCTTTATAAACAACTCAAGGCAGCAAACATACCTAATACTCCTTCCTCCTCCTATTTTCCCCACAACTACCCTGTGAGGTGAGTTGGACTGAGAGTGACTGGCCCAAAGTCATCCAGCTGGCTTTCATGCCTAAGGCGGGACTAGAACTCACCATCTCCTGCTTTCTAGCCTGGTGCCTTCACCACTAGACCAAACTGGCTCATTTTAAGCTTTATTAAAAGTTAACCAAAAATGCTCAGACATTGAAGCTATTTAGCATCAAAGTATAGAAGATATGCACATCATGCCTTTCACTTTTAGAGAAAGCAATTTTATGCAAAGCAAAAAGCAGAATATCTTAAAGGCTTTGTTGTAGTTATTTAATTGTATCTTAGAGGTGCTACCGAAGATGACGGCACATTCTATGAAACCCTGAAATGATGTCACCAAGTCTAATATTCTTGAAAACCCTGAAGAAAGATAGAGAGGAGGAGGAAAGTGCATCTGCTGACTGGTCAGACTGATGTTGCCTGAAAAGGTTCTAGAAGCAATCAATTGGCTAGATTGAGGAAAATAAGACTGCATGGGTTTCATATTCGTACCCAAACTATTTTTCTTTTTTTGTAAATGCCTACTAGCTCCTTAAATCTGAGGTTTGTTCTAGATGAAGTATATTTGGATTTCAGTAGTCTTTTAATGAGATCTATTATGATATTTTTGCTGGTAAGCTAAATGTGGGCTAAATACTGTTAGGTGGATTTGCAGCTGCCATGATTCTTTATCAACTGAAATAAGTGTGATATCCTAAAAATCCATGGATTAAATGTTCATCATATTTATAAATGGCAGCTAGAAGCAGTATAGGAGAATCTACCAGTTCAGCAAATAATCCAAAATTTGGAGAGCCAGAATACTTTAGAAGCCAAAAAAACAGGAATTAAAATTATCTTGACAGCATGGAAAATTGGACTAAAACTAACGTTGTGAATTTCAAGCGATACAAAGTTGTTTTGCATAATTAATGAAGGATGATAATTGGTTTAAGAAAAGTCATGTGAAAAATAGTTAAATTTTAAGTAGAACACAAACTAAACATGACAAATTATATGGAAGGAAACAGCTGAAAAGCTATCAAAATTCTAGTCTTAAGTCAACAGAAGAATCCAAACTGAAAATGATAATCATAATTTATTTAGTTTATATGTCATCCGACTCCTAGCGACTCTGATGGTTTACAAATTGTTAAAAATATTTAAAAATGAGGAACAATTTAAAAAAAACAACAAAAACAATACATAACAAAGGAACAAAGATGGCAGAGAAAACAAGCCCGGCTGGGAACAAGGAAAAGGAAGAAAGGGGCATGAGTTGTCCTCGCCAAAGGCCTGGGCAAGCAGTGACGTCTTTAGGGCCCTCTGAAATACCAGTAGGGTGGGGGCCATTCAAATCTCAGGCCCCCTTCATTCCAGAGGGCAGGTGCTGCAACAGAGAAGGTGCACTTCCAGGATCCTAATGTTGTAAGTGAAGTTGTTTAATTGAAGGAACCCAGAACGTGTCAACCTTGCCAGATCAAATTGACTGGGCAGATACTGTGGAGACAGGCAGTCCCTCAAGTAACCAGGCCCTATGCCATGTAGAGCTTTACAGGTAGTGACCAGCACCCTGAATCACACCCAGAAGCAAACTGCCAACCAGTGCAGCTCGCGAAGCAGAGGTGTTACATGGGCATACCGAGGCATGCCCATCACCACTCACACTGCTGCATTCTGGACCAGCTGAAGCTTCTGGATGTCTTCAAGGGCAGCCCCATATAGAGCACATTGCAGTAGTCAAACCATGAGGTGACCAGAGCATGAGTGACTGTCTGAAGGGCCCCCCAATCTAGGAAAGGACACAACTGGGCAAAGGCCTTCCTGGCCACAGCTGCTACTTGCTTATAACGCAAGAGCTGTAAGCCTAGGAAGACCCTGTGCACCACTCTTGAATGGGGAAGTGCGACCCCATCCAAGGTTGAAGTTGGAATATGCCCAGATCTGGGCATTCCAAACACCCACAGCCTTGGTAGGATTGAGTAGGAGATGGTTCCTCCCCATCCAAACCCACACAGCCCCCAGGCACTGGGACAGAACATCAACAGCCTCACTCAGCCAGAGTCAAAAGATCTAATTGGATATCATCAGCATACTGATGATACCTAACACCAAACCAGAGGATGACCTCACTGAGTGGTTTTATGTAGATGTTAAAAAGGAGCAGAAAGAGAATAGAACCCTGTGGCAACCCACAAAGAAGGAGCCATGGGGACAATCTCTCTCTGTCAACCAACATCAACTGGAACCAGCCCCGGAGAAAGAAGCAACCATAAAATGGTGCCCCAATCCCCAACCTACAGAGCCAGCTCAAGATTCTGTGGTTGACAGTATCGAAAGCTGGTGAGAGATCAAGGAGCATAAAGATGAATGCACTATCACCATCCTGCTCTGCCACAGGTCATCAACAAGCACAACCAAAGCTGTCTCAGCACTAAATGCTGTCCTGAAACCTGTAATGGGTCTAGATAATCCATTTCCTCCAGGATTCTCATCAGCTGCAGACTGACCACCTTCTGAACAAACCTTCCCCAGAAAGGGAAGGATTTTATTTATTTATATTTGCATGGCCGCCCATCTCACAAGGGCATGACTCTGGCAGTGTACAACAGTCAAAGGTTGGAGAGTGGTCCGTAGTTATTGAAGACCATTGGGTCCAAGGACAGCTTTCTGAGCCCCTGCACCACCCCCTCCATCAAAGCATGGACCCAACCATGGGTCACCTCCCTGGCCACTTTCACGACCCATGAGGCCCCAGATCCAGTAAACAGGTGGCTGAACTGACAGCACAGAGAGCCCTGTCCACTTCCTCAGAAGTCACTGGCTCACACTCATCCCAGATCACACCAGACCATACCCCAGGCATCTCAGCCAGTTCTGCCCAGTCAAAGTCCGGTCTGAGTGACTTTATCCACCAGACAGCTTGAATAATCTTCACAATGGCCCAGCAGATGCAATAAAGGCAGAGAAATATTGACGTTTTGCCACCCTTATCGTCACAAGGTAATCCCTAATATGGTCGAGTCAGATGCACATTGAGTCTTCTTCCAATGGTGCTCCAGGCAACCCTTCTAGCGTTTCACCTCCTGGAGCTGCTCGGTAAACCAAGGTGCACCCCAGGATTGGCACACAGGGAGAGGCTGCATAGGAATGATATGATCCAAGCCCCAGCCATCTTCCCATTCCAGGCAGCAACTAGGGCTTTGGCCAAATTGCCTAGCAGATCCTCAGGGAAAACCTCCGTCTCTTTCTGGAACTCCACTGGGTCCATCAATCACCTCAAACAGACCCTGTCTCTCTGCAGGGAGGGGTGACACCAGCAAGCTGAAAGGCAATAACAGCAGTGTATTCTGCATTGGTAGGATTTCTACTGGAGTGTTTGGTCCAATTTTGGGCAATAAAGTTTAAAAAGACATTAACCCATTTCAAAATATCAGAGGAGGCTTCCAAAATAAAATCCGTAACTTTTGACACAGAAACAGAAATATTTTTTAAAACATGAATCTTAATTGACTATGTTTTGCACTAACATAATTGATGTCTAAGTTTATGATTTCTAAGTAACATTTATATATGCAGAAATTCCAAAATTATATTTGGCACTGTGTATATTTTTTTACTCAAGCCAGCTAAATAAACATTCTAAATAGCCTTTGGAAGTTAGTGTTCTTAGATTAAATTAAACCAAACATTTCTGCCCACCACCCCACCACCACCAGTGGCTTAGCATCTACCTGTCTTCTTTAGAGCCTCTGTGGTCTCAGAGCCCATGGAAAATCATATTAACCCAGTGAGGAGCAAAAGTCCCCCCTCCACAATTATAAAAGCATGGCCTTTCCCAAATTGACTGCCGGAAAGCACTTTTAGAAAGAAGAGTTATGGGATATCTGTTCACAGGGACCTAATATTTATCCTATAAACATACTGATATAACTATGTATAAACTATTGCAGGTAGTGACCAATCGTATGTGACCAGAATACATAAAACCATATAAAAAGCATATTTTACATAGTTCTATAATCCTAGAATTAAGCATAAATCAGTGGAAACTGTAAGAAATTTTGCCCCTCTTCTGGTGATATTATGGTTGCAGTCCAATAATATAAAACAAATAACATCATCCTCAGAACTAATAGAACTTTTGAGCAATTCAGTTATCAAGGTAGGGCATCACTTGCTGTAGAAACAACACTGTAGGAACATGGAGGTTAAAGTTGGGGTTTCAAATGTTTTTGAAACCCCAACTGTAGCTTGTTAGTTTTTTTTTTTAATTCTGCAATCTCATATCAAGAGACAAAGTTCTAAGTGATAGAAAATTGGCTGCATTCAAGTGACCTTTTTTGGGGGGGGGGGTCTTTGTCTTTCATGGAACCTAAAGTTTTCATGGAGCCCTAAGATTCTGCGGAACAGTCTGAAATACCATGGGCTGGAGCCTTGGGTTCCTCCAGAATCGCAGAGGGCAAGACATTAAAATGGGCCAAAGGCAGAGCTCCACAGTGGTTTGGACAAGTTAACAGTGAGTAGGACATGTGCTGGTGTGAGAGGCTCCCTGTTGATATCCCACCACTTAAGTTGTTCTGATCTACCATGGCTCTGGTTCTTAATAGCCCAATACCAACAGAATCTTCTATCTCCACCAGAGCCCAGTGGAGAGGATATTCTGATTTTATAAGTATAGATATTAGGAATATTTTATGGTCTGGTACTTCAGAGTGGGAAGAACCAGCAACAAGCAAAGAACAGTTGTCTCTTCTGTTTTAACAAGGGCATAATCACAAACTAGTTTAATTTTTTTTCCCTTCAAAACTCTTTCATATGAATAAAAGTGCTAGCAGTGGGAGACAGTTTATTTTTTCAGGATGACCTGAGGTGCTTTGAGTACATGACTGAAAACAATTGATCCTAAACAACAGCCCATAATAAACACCACAAGGATTAAAGTGAGGATCTGCTCTGCCGGTTCTAACAAGAGAAAGGACAAAAGGGATAAAAAGAAAGAGCAAAAGCCAATATATTTTCACTGCGTTGCTTTATTTCACACATCTTTCTCATCCTGTTTAATTTACACATATTGCATTCACCCTTCAAACATTCTGACAATATATGTAATGTAAAAGTATCTCTATACACAATCACCCTCCTTTATTGAAATATAATTCACAAGAATATATATATTTTCAAAGTGTGTGGTCCCAACATTTGAATCTTGGCTATTCAAAGAAGCTGCCTGGGTAGTGAGTTTTTCAAACTTCTAAATGCACTACAGTCATGTTCCCTGTTAAAACAACATTCCCGGCAACCCCAGTGCCTGCGCAAAGGCAACCAAAGGAGCACTGTACATAAAGAGAAAACGCTCACTGAAGTGCACACATTGAGCTCCGAGGAGAGTTAACGGTTCTTGTTGCAGGCTCCTGGCTATAGTTTACAATATCCGCCTTCACTACGCTCTGTCGAGAGAGAGAGAAAAGAAAAATAGAAGAGGTCACAGCAAGCAAATCCAAAGGGAAGAAAAAAGCCTGTTCCAAAGTGCTAATAAAACATTTCACACTAATGACCACGCTATGAAATGTAGAGCACCGAAACAAGTCAGAATGAATGCATGCTGCAGCACTTTTCTCTCAGAAAATGTGCATAAAGATTCTGACAAAGGACCAAAACAAGAGCATCTTGAACACTTTTATATGTAAGCAATGGTTACAGCACACACTAATTCTAAACACTGACTTCTTGATTCCAATTGAGGGGACAATGGGTTCTAGCGCATACAATTTGTCAGTTTCTCAAGAGCTTTCTCCCTGAGTGTTTATGAATTTTGAACTTAGTCACCTAAAAAGTACTTATGACTAGTGAAAGATGCCTCAATCCTCTTGCCCTCAATTATAGATCTTTTGTTGTTGTTCTTCAGAAACTGTAGTACCAAAATGCTTCTCTTTTCCCCCATCAGTAAGATTCTGGCATGAGGCTTCCTCTGAATTAAGGGCCAGGCCAAAAAGTTCTCACCTGCTTCGGGGCTTATGAAGCCTTCTTCCAAAAGTGATTTCCACAAGCCCCTTGTGAAGCTCCCTCTGAAACTTCAAAAGCAGGGCCTAAGCTTTCATGACCATACGATGGGAGTTTGCAAAGCCCCCAAGTTTATTCTACCTAAGTATTATTGAATTATGAATTCACTGGGATTTAAACACATCCAATACTGGAATCAAAGTACTAGCTAGCAAATCTACAGATCAGAATGGCAGTCTTACAGTTTCTACTTCATGTGAATGAAACAGTAATAATAATTTTCAAAAGCAGAGTCTTTTTTACTATACTACCTGAACTATTGCACTGCACAGACTTTACTCTGAGAGTTGGCAGTGCTGTGCTGCTGATTATCTTCTTCAGGATATTTCACTAGTTCTGCCCTGACAACATGCTGCAGCAGGAGACAGTGCAAGGAGGTAAGTGAAAAAACAAAGAAAAAAACATAGATCAAATACTGGCAATGGAGAAACAATACACACAAATGAATAGAAGCAACAGGCAAAAGTGATCATGCAAAGGAATTGATGTCCTAGAGGATGGGAAGAATCTTTTAGGCGACTCTTTCCTCTGGAAAGGGGTGAGAAAGAGCCACCATACCCCTGATGCCAAAAACAGGAATTCTGATTGGAGCATTCAAAAAAATGCTAGATGCACTTCAAAGTCTTCATGCAATTATGACTTCAGAAAAAGTTTAACTCATAAGCTTCCTGTGAATCAAATCCACTGATAAAATTAAGTTCAGGTGGGAAAGGAGGAAAACAGTAGGAAAACATAAAATAATGCTTGGTCCTCTTTCTCAGACTCAAATGATAATTTCAAATATGATTGTTCTAAGTTTTATAAGTGAGAGAGGGATATCTTGATCACTGCAGTGATATCTCAGTTGTATCTAATGTATTTAATTTTGAAACAATTACCAGCAAAAATGCAACCATGATCCAGAGAGAATTCTAAAAGATACACTGTAATTCTAGGTATGACAGAAGGAAAATATCAACTGGAAAGTAATCATGTTGATTTAAATTATAATTATTTCTAATTAATTTAAAATGCAAGTTCAATTAGCCTCAATTGCATTTAGTTTTTGCAAAGCCGCATCACCTGTCTTTTGGAGCGCAGCTCTCAATATGCCTTGAGGCCCTCAACTCAAAAAAGTCAGAAGAAAACTATGTGCAAAAGGAAACTGAAAATAGTTTTTGTTGTTGGTGCTACAGAGGAGACAGCTGTACATCAACTTCTTCTAATCTGACTTTTCTCAAACAAGCCATAGAGCATTCTTGACCCACTTTGGGATTTAAAACATTTTAACTTGATACATCAATGGCAAAGAAGTAGATCGAGGAGGAAAACAATAGAGTAAATGGGCTTAAAACAGCAGCTTTAAGGCAATATGTTTAATTGACTTCACTAGCCAATCCCGTGTTTGTGGTGTATGAAACATCAATACATATTTTAAAGACAATATTTAAGCACATTCTTCAATTTGTTCACCTATTCAAAGTACATCAGTGGCAGAATGTGGAGTAAATGTCACCTCTTGGTGGAGATGGGCAGCATACTAGATAGATAGATAGATAGATAGATAGATAGACAGACAGACAGACAGACAGACAGACAGACAGACAGACAGACAGACAATGTGCTAGAACAGTCTTGGAAAGTAGCTAACTAATAAACTAATAAAATTAATGCTAAAAGAAAAGTAATCTTTCACTTACTTCTCACAAATCAACTTTCAATTACCTTTTAGAAGAAATATTAAATATTTAACTTAGAATCATAGGGTTAGAAGGGGCCTTGGAATCCAAACCCCTGTCTAGCACAGGAATCCTCTGACCATCCTCTGTTCAATCTTTTCTTGAAAACTTCCAGTGATGGAACACCCACCACTTCAGGAGACCAGCTGTTCCACTGCTTGAGAGCTCTCGCAGTCAGGAAGTTCCTCCTTATTTCAAGTTTGGTTCTCTCACTATAAAGTTTCCACCTGCTGGTTCTTATCTTACCCTTAGGTGTTCTAGACAATACACCCACCCCTTCTTCTTTGTGACACCCCTTCACATATTGGGAGACTGCTCTCATGTCTCCCCTCAGCCTTCTGTTCTTTAGGCTGAACACACCAAGTTCCTTTAACTGGTCTTTGTAGGATTTATCCTCCAAGTCCCTCACCATCTTTGTCACTCTCCTCACTGCTCTTTCTAGTTCCTCAGCATCTTTTTTCTATTGTGGCAATCAGAACTGGACACAGGATTCCAGGTGTGATCTGATCAGTGCAGCACAGAGAAGTACTATCACTTCCTGTGACCCTGACACTAAAACTTGAGAATTTAAACTAACTTCTATTTTCAGTTAAGGTTTTCCTTAACTTTCTCCCTGATTGTGCTAGAGCAATGAACCAAGTAATGGACTTAATTTCTGATTATCTAAATTGTCCACTGAAACTAGAGCAATTTTAAAATTGTCAGCTTTGGCTAGATCATGTCCTATTTTTAAAATAAACAGAAATCAGTACAAATTATTTGATTACATAAATATTCCTTGTTAAAGACAAACCCACTATATATTGTTCAGGATATGATCTAAAGGTAAAAGACAAGGCATTAGAATCTGGGCAGCTTGACTTCCAACTGAGCAGCATAGTCTTATCATATCGGAGAGACAAGAATTATGCTCTCTGGCCTTTAGGTCTCCTGGTATTAGGACAAGCAGTTAAAGCCATGAAGAAGAGCATGTTATCTGCTGTGAATGTTGTTATCTAACCTTGAAGGATTTAATTTCTGAGCAGCTTGCTGGTTCTTACAGCTGAGGATTTTTAGACTTTTTGGAGAAATTAATCATTCTTCAAAATGTTGTACACATTTGATAGTCTGTTCACCTATGTTTAAGCCATTGCATGGCATAAGATTAAAACTATTTGGACTTTTCAGTTGAGTTCAATTAACAAAACACAAGCGCTGACCTTTTAATGCACAGGGCATTTATACTTATTTTAGGATTATTGCAAAGATTTTGTCCAAACCTCCAGTTTCTGTCATTTACCAGAAAGTGATCTGTACAGATATTGTACAGATGCAAGTATTAATGATTTGGGAGATTAATTACTTTTTTAAACTGTCAACAAACTATTATATATATTTAGGGCCTTTTATTATCATTGTTACTATATTTCAATTCTATCAATTTTATAGTGGACCTAATTCTGAAAAAATTTCACTGGGCATCCCCAAGCCTTTGGCCACACTAAAAATAGGGAGGGAGGGAGGGAGGGAGGAAGGAAGGTCTTTGATGATCTGACCAAAAGCTCACATAGCTGCAAATCCTATTTCACCCAGGAATCCAAATGGAATGAAGGCAACAGTCTTTTCCATTTTACACGCCCAGCAACTCTTTTCAGAACTAAGTAGCCTATGAATCTGAAGATTCCATATAAGCATGAGAGTACTAGTCACTAATGGTCTTCCCTGTCAGCAATTTGTCTAGCCTCTTTTAAAATTTGTATGAGTCAGTGCTATAAACTAATTCTCTTTCATGTGAAGTATCACCAAGTTATGTTTTTAGTGAAGGTCTGAAACCTAGTGACCGTCAGCAATTCCTGATGAATATTACTGATGTTCAAAATATTCAGCTATATATTAGTGAATTTGGCTATTCACTATAAGGACTCCAGCATAGGGGAACATTTTAATATGTGATTCTTTATCCCTGAAGTAATGATACAGTGTGTACTTAGTCTTTCAACTGTACAACAACAAAAATGCTGAACCTCTGAGTAATACACACACACACTAGTAAATAATTAGGCATATCACCTGTGATTGCTCTATTTCTGCTTTGTTTAATTTGACATCAAGGAGGTCAGCTGCAATTCTTTGAAAACACAGGAAGACCTATTTTTAAAAAATGAAAGGCTTAAATGATTAGAAACAGATCCTAAAGGTATTTCGAACATAGCAAAAAATCTCTTTTGAATGAAAAACAGTGAGATATGATGAGGAAATTATCTGTCTGAGATATTTCTGAAATGCTTCTTTAATCAATTTTATGTCAAATTTGTAAGAATATTTTCTTTCATAATTACTCAGTTATTTTGGAATAAATACTTATCTGAATTATAAACTGATATTTGATTCAGCCTCAGAATATTTGTTAAAAAATAACTGTTGCACATTTTCTATACAAATGATGCACAGAAAAATTGGATACATGCATTGGTTACTTAAAAAACCCTGTAAAATATCAAGGAAGTTAGTTTTCAGCAAATCAGGACAACTTCACATTATTCATGGATCTACTTGTAAAGTGCTTGTGTCAGATTACTTGCTGTATTCGTTTATTAAATATAAAGTAGGGTTCTCTGTGCTGTTCGTTCAGCCACCTGTTTGTTGGACTCATCCCCCTCCCGGATCATTAAGGTGGAATGGAATGATAATAGTTCCAGTTAATATGAGTAAAAAAAACAGCCAAAACAGGGCTCCACCAATCCCTGTTCTCCCTTAATAATTCTGGGGAATGAATGATCGTTCGGATGCTTTCCAGGTTTTAGTTGAGTAGAGATCTTTAAATTAATAATAATCAGATACAGGAGTACTGTAAGTGAAAGAAGGAAGGAAAGGGAAAAAACCCTGAAAGAACACATAGAAGAAACAATTTGACAGTAAAATATAATAATGGAAAATGGAAAAATAGTAAATTATATGGGGCCAGGTTAGGGGCCATATGAATCTTGAGGGGGGAGAGGGAATAGTGTTTCAGAGGGCAGATGCCACAACAGAAAAGGCCCACTTCCTGGGACCCACCAGATGACACTGTTTAATTGATGGGACCCAGATCATGCTGACTCTGACAGATTGTGTAGAACAGGGGGGAAAAAAAACTAACAAGAGGGTAGGCAGTCCCTCATGCCAGAAAGGGCTCATAGGTGATAACCAGCAATGTGAATTGTACCTGAGAAAGAAATTGCAAAGAGAATGAGAAGAGGCCCCCTGAAGAGTTAGAAAAACAGTTCAATTTCCTAGGCAGCTTCTCCCAAGCAGCAGTTAATCTTCAAAGACATTTAATTTTGCAGTAATAATGTTGTGGAAATTCTTTTGTTTTCATCAGTTTTGTCTATTCTTACCCATCACAATTGACAAGTTTGGGGCAAACATTTTATCTTCGAATCAAAATATGATATTAAAAAAAGATAAAATGAAGATCAATAGACTATAACTCTGCTAGCCTGATTCTGGCAATCTTTAAAAGTTTGGAGTTACAGTAGCACTATAAAATGATTCTTTTAAAATTGCATGAATAAATGTGGTTTGGAAAATGCAGATATTGTAACCCATAGTGGGGCCCCCTCTCTATATATACACACACAGGCTATTATCAATCCAAAAATCTGTTTGCTTTGATAGCCAACACATCAATTGCAGAAGAAATCTTAAAAGAGTGCAAATAACAGTGAAACAAAGAAATAATTTTTAAAAATACTCAATTGTCACCTTTGGAGAAGTATATCGTTTTAAATATCTAAAATAAACAGCCCAATTTCAAGAGTCAATACTGAATATACAATATTTGTACCCATTCTGGAGATTCACAAAAAGGTATAATGAAATATTGCTAAAATAACATTATTTGTAATACTTACAGAATCACCTGTCTTTGCTGACACCAAATGGCTGCTAGAATGATTTTCCTGGCAAAATCGAAGATGTTTATCAACTTTTACTGTCCGTAGATGTTCCAAATCAACTAAAAAGAAAAGAAAAAATAGTACAATGAAAACTTACTTAACATAAGAATCTTTAAAACAGTTTTCCATTTTTTTATCAACAGTGGGTTGTACTTCATCCTAAAATGAGTCACGAAGAGCTGTTATCATCATCATTGCCATCCTCATCCGTCATCATTATCAGCTGGGACGATCTTCCATTATATACATAAACTGTAATCAACTGCTTTATTTATTCCTTTATGATGGAAACTGACCCATACAGCCACTAAGAAATAATAAAAAAATCAATAGATACACTCCACCTTTCTATCTGACAGTAAGGTGGAAAGAGTAGCTCACCAAAAATAAAATTTTAACACGAGAATATTTTTTCTGTGAATTGTCTCATAAAGGTTTTTGGTTAATTAAAGTTTTAGACTACAATGTTATGCACAATTATAAGGAAGCAAATCCCACTGAAAATACATTTACTCTGCTACTTACTAAAATGGAAGGATTAATCAGTTTTGCTCTTTCATCTACTCAGGCATTTTGAATAACTTGGAAGGTCAGAACCAAAAGGGAATTGTGAGGGAATGTTTTGTGTGAACCCAGGATAGTCAAACATTTCATTTATTATTTTTTAGATCATACTTTATAAATAGATATTTGCTGGATAAAAAAATTCTTGTGATCTGTAGACAACTGCCCTTTTATTGTTCCTAAACCTTTCCCTGTGTTTATCTTGGCTGCTTCTAAAATATGATAGTAACTAGTTAATGATACTGACATATATTTCGTATGTTTATTTTCAAACTTTTTTGAAAAGCAATTCATTTTGAGAACTGATAAGGGCTGGTGCCAAAAGAACAAGAGCAGAAGTTGTTCAAATCTTATCTTGATCATCGCAAGAATTCACAATAACACAGGCTTTATTCACTCATGTCTCAAGCTCCATGCTACAACATTCTAACCTTCTAGGTAACTCATATATACACATGTACCTAGTACTTAAATATTTGAAATATGTCATAATGAATATAATATTAATTGTATATCATTTTAATGTACAATGGGTTATCGTTTATTTATAACGTGCCCAACTCATGACTCTGGGTAATGTACACAATAGAAACAGCGCAATACAATCCAAATAGAGTGCAATAACTCAGAAATTAACGTACCAAACACATTAATTAAATTCCCACAGCAGCACACACTTTCTAGCCCAACACTAGCGGTAAAAGCCAATTCTACAAGGTCCATCTGAAGGATAGCAGAGTCTGCTCAACTCAAACCTTAGATCAATTTCCTACCGAAACACAACAGGATGCTTCACATTCAACAACCAACCACAGGTAGCATTACAAGACCAAGACTGTTCAAGTCTTAGGGCCGTGGGCTTCCTCCTTCCTTCCTGTAGTACTACGGTCAAGATCAGCAACATTATTATCTATATATAACGTGCATGAAGTCAATTGCAGAACATGTAGCCTCTTTAGAAAGAATAAGCAAATCTGCAGTAATATTTTGGTTAACTTCATATGTTACCACACAAAATCTGTTTTGTAAGTGATATCTGGCTGTTTATTTGACAAAAAGTAGGGTTCATAAAAATCATCTGAATGACCAGGAAGAAGCAACGACACAGGTAAAACTAACTTGCTAATGTCCTTTACCTACTTTACTTGGTCAGTCAAATGGCACAGGACTGAAATAGCCCAACACATCCAATCTGACCATTATGATCAGTGGGGAGGCCTGCCTGGGGTCGCACCAGTGGGCTTGGCTCACAGGGCAGAGAGCAGAATAGGCCCTTCTCAGGGGCAACGCTCCACTGACAGAACTCTCCCACAAGTGATGTTCGAATCCTTCAGAAAACAACTGAGGATGTTCTTGTTACCTGGGCACCAGACTGTCCTTATGCTGCTTCTGTTTTTTAAAATGAAATTTTATTTTTGTGTGTTTAATGCTTTTAAAGCATTGGTGGCTTTCTTGCCAGTTTTATTTAATACTGTTTTGATAACCGTTCTCTTGTAAACTGCTCTGGACTCCTCTGGGATAAAATAATCTGGTATTATGAAATTCAAATGTATTCCCAACATTTTCACATTGTGCCATTATGTACCAACTGAGGATAGAGAAGTGTTTCTGAAGAACAACACTGAAACTGAAACTCAATGGAACTTATGTATGGGTTGTATTGCGCCCGTTCCAGTATCTTCAAATTGAATCCTAAAGCGAAGGGGAAACTATACTGAACAGTTCTCTTTGTACAGCATTCCAAGGCCCATAAGGGCAATGCTGTCAAATTCTAAGGCAAGAACATTTGTAAGGGTTTAAGGACAACCAAGTTCTTTATGTCAACACAGGAAAAAACCCTTCGAGTGATTTCCTGAGGAAGGGACCCAGCTGACTTGTGAAAACCTGTAAATTTACAATCTAGTAAGTTGGAATAATAGTGTCATTTGATTACCAACTGGAAAAGGTCACATAAAAATGCTTTATTTAAACCGATAGGGGTATTTAATTTGTAGATTCTGGAAAGTCAATCTGAGGGATCTGAGGTCTCACTAGATTCCACAGTCCATTTATATGGTATACCTAACTATGTGAGACATTTTAGCTTTTACTACAAAGGGACTAAAATACTAATGGCTAAGGGACTGGTGCAGAATGTATGTGGAAAAACTGCTAGAACTGTTATTTTCTAATTTATGTTTATTGGCTAATTTTACCATGAAGGCTGATTTCCAGCTGATGCCTTAACTTGGACATCATTGCTAAATATACTTCATTATCACTACTATGGTCCATATCCAGGCAAATGATGATGATAAAACTTTATCTAGAAGGGCTTTTAAGTAAAATATACTGTATATTCTAACACAGCCTCAGAGAGGAAAAAGTAATGTTCAAACATTATTCAGGTAAAGCAGTTCCTTATTAATGATCTTCTTGACAAAGCGGTAGGTTTGTGGTATGGAAGTAGAGGAGTTTGGGAAATCTCTTCATTGTGAGGAGGAAGACAAATGGGCTACTGCAAAAAAAGGAGTGAGTGCTATTTACCATACTACATACTTCCAACTGGAAGCCTCACCTGTATAATATGCAGATTAATTGTTAATCAGGCAGGTCAGTTGTGGGCTAGGAAAGGGCCAACTAACCCTCCCTGCTAATTTTCTACTCTAAGTCACACCTTGCAAAATTGAAATAGAAAGCTGGGTTTGATTTTTCTCACATACAGTATATATTTGGACCCTCAAAAGTATAATTTTATTGTCTTGTCTGGGTATCCCAATGTTAATCAGAAATTACACCTCTCCTACCCTGTGGGAAAAGAGAAAGGCCTACCCCTTCAGACTGAAGTCCCACTTTAACAGTCATCCCTTGGCTGGTAGTGGAAAACTTCATTGCTGTGGTTTCCCAATGGATGAAGCTTTGAACCTTCTGGGTAAAAAGCTCTACCTGCTTTAGGATACAGAGAAATTTTATCAACTGGCACATTTCTTTTCCCTCCAACTGACTGCAAGGGAGGGAGTGCAAACCATGGAACTTAGAAAGGCGTGCTCCACCCTCATGGACTCTACACTGCAGCTCTATGGAACTGCTCTGCTCCTCACAGTAAGAAAACTAGGGCTGCAATCCAATGCACATTTTTCTGGATGCACAATGGGTAAACATTATGTATTTTTATTAAATGAATTTATTGTTAAGAAACATATGAAAGGGGTATAAAATCACAATACATCGCTGCAGCAAGAACTTGCCTGCTGCTATAAAGAAAATGCAAGTGGTATAGTGGAGAAGGTGTTGGACTGCACCAGTGAGACCCAGGTTCAAATCCACCCTTAACCACAGAAGCTCCCTGGGTGACTTTAATCCAGTCACTTTCTCTCAGCCCAACCTGCCTCAAGCATTGTTGTTGTGGCAAAAAATAGGAGGAGGGAACTCTATGTATACTCCTGCTGAATGAAAGGCAAGATCTTTCATTTTTAGTCTTATAAATAAAACAAATATAAATATAAATAAAATAAAATAAAATAAAAGTCTTATAAATAAAACAAATGAATACACTTTGAAGAAATGTATTTAATGTATATTTAATCTTGTTCAACCAAATGCTCATGATTCATCAAGTACGCTTTTCAGAGATCAAGTCTTGGATTTTGTTATTTTCTCATTTTCTAGCTGCCATTCAGCAGTAAAAACCTTCACCCAAAGACCATATCTATGGCTATGCAAGTTACCACAACTGATCAAATTCAACAGCTACAGTACTAAACATTTTCAAAGGTTGCACTGTTTTTCAGAATCCACTCTTCCTTTTCTTATGCACTGAATAAAAAGATGGGCTGCATATGTACCAATTTGGTTCTGCAATTACCTTAAAGCATTGAGCACTTTTACACCTACAAAAGCAGGGTGGGGGGTCTGTGTGAAACAAAGGTCACATACTTTCAAGCTATATACAGTTTCTACAATTTAACCTATTGCATCCCTAACACTCTATTATTAAGTCAAACAGAGCAATACCACAGAGACAGAATATGAATTGCCACTCTATATAGAACAGAGTAACCCACTGCTTCGACAGAAATGAAATGTGCATGCAGACAAGAAGCATGAGACTTCTGTGCACTGACTGGATAGTAAGGAGTAATTCAGTTAAATTCATAAGCCAGCCATTGGCAAGTAAAATAAAGAAAAAAATATAAACAGATGAAATTCAAGACGGGTTGTAAATTTTTCTTTTGCCAAATTTTAAGATGCTGTTTAACAGCTCCATGAATCAAACTTCTTAGGATCACTACAAGATTCAATTTTGGTTAAAGAAAAATACAGGGGAAGTGGTTGCAAAAGTGATTTCAGAAACAGAACTGTAATTAGATGTTTAACAGTTTATGACCAAAATTCATCCACCCAAGCATTCCTGTATTTCTTCCTACAAGTGAAAAAGAAATTATGTCCTGCTGGACCTAGGCCCATGGGTGCAAGCCCCTAACACATTATATTCAGTGCTCGGGATCTATTTTTCAGAACACTTAATGTCCATTACAACCAACCGATGTTGCAACTAGTACTACTACCACTGTAAACTTAATGGCCATTTTGCAAAAGGGGAAGAGGGCCATCATTAGGGATCTAAAGAATTTAATTCACCCCTCTCACTTTGTTCAAAAGCCCTGGAAACTAATCCTGCTTCATGGCAATTAAGGTAAAAAAAAGCCTTCTCACTGAATTTATTCCCCAATTACTCAGAGGAAAGAAGAAATGTTTCCATCTTCCTAACATGAATCATCTTTTTTTAATTTATATTTATTAAAAATTTCCATATACTAAAAGACGAATCAAAAGAAAAGAAAAACAAAAAAGAGCAAGCAGAGAAAAAGAAAAAAGTCCATATAAGGTTTCCAGTCTTTTTTTTTTTTTAATGTTCTCTGACCAACTGGTCAGTTTTGCCATTTCTGCAAATTCTGAGATTTTCACAATTCATTCCTCCACTGTGGGAATTTCATTATTATTCCATCGTTAGGCATACAATAACCTTCCTGCAGTTACCATATACAATATCAATCTACCACAAATCTTTTCTAATTCATTGTTGATAAGTCCCAATAAAAAGAGTTCTGGTTTCTTAGCAATATTAATATTTAAGATCCTTTGCATAATTGTATGAATTTGTATCCAAAATTTCTTAGCTTTCTCACAAGCCTACCATGCATGATAAAATAGTCCCCTCATGCTTTTCGCATTTCCAACACTGGTTTGAAACACCTTTGTACATTTTTGATAATTTCCCTGGTATCATATATCAAAAATACATTTTATAAAAAATTTCTCTTAAATTATGACGCAGTGTAAATTTAATACCAGGTACTTACATTCTGTCCTAAGTGTCCATCCCTGTTTTTATTATTTATTTATTTATTCTGTTTGTATAGGTCCCCATTTATAACAAGTGACTCTGAGCGGCCAACATTCATTCATTCATTCATTCATTCATTCATTCATTCATTCATTCTTTGAATTTAGACACCGCCCATCTCACAAGGAAGTGATTCATAAAATCAATTAAACCAATTAAAAAAAATACAAAAAGAAAAATTAAATACATATAGCAGCCAAGAAATATAATCCATGGATGTTAGAATAACCAGGAAACGGGGCCCTTCACATACTTGGGACCCCAGGCCCATAATCAGGTCTTCAAGGCCTTACGAAAGGCCAAGAGGGTCGGGTCCATCCTAATCTCAGGAGGGAGGATATATCCAAAATTAGTAGCCCATTTTATCATGCAATCTTTAATCTGTTCTTCTTCTGTTTCGAATCTTAATAAAAGTTTATACATTTTTGCTATTACATGTTCATCATTTGTACATAATTCAATTTTAAATGCCATTTTGTATTTTTCAATTCCAATTGTCTTTTTATCTATATTAAATATTTCTTTTAACTGTGCATTTGAAACCATTGAAAACTATGTTCTCTTGGCTTAGTTTTCATTTCTCCTTCATCCTATATTAACAAGTCTTGGTATGTTAACCTTAACCTGAATCTTCTCAATAAGGGCAGATCTGTCTTCTGTCAACAAATGTCAGAAGGAATGTTTTTATTCAATTTCACCAACAATCAAAAAGAGTAAGCTCATCAACCTGTGCTTGAATGGATCATGGAAAATCCTAAATAACTGCCTTTCCTCAAAAAGAGTATCCTTCTACCAGTGAGTGGCTAGAATTGTTTTCAAACATCAGTATGACAGATATAGTAGAGATTTCTTAATTCAGAGGAACTAGATTCTCCACTAACACTAACGTGACACCCATTTCCAACTCCACCTGGGCCATCTTTCATGGCATTGCATTTTGTGATGATAGACAAATTCTTGATATTTTAGTGATAAACCAAACAACATAATAATTCTTGGAAAGAGAGATGATAATGTTTTCATTACTCTCTCTCCCTCTATAATTGTTTATGCTTAGCATTTGTACAACCTACAAACTCTCCTTAAAAGCCAGGATTCTCATCTGCTTATAACATCAAGAACATTAACCACAGATAGAGCAAAGTCTGCTGGTGGAAAAACATGTATATCGCAGCATCATGCTGTTCATTTACAATAAAAGAATTCAGAAGGGAGGGAGGGAGGGAGGGAGACCAATGGGACACTTCTGAAAATTACATACAGAAATGTTCTTGAGACAGGTCAGACTAAAAGACATGCTGGCACAGGTGGCCTTCATTTAGTGACCACTTGTTCAGTGACCGTTTGAACTTGCATTGTGCTGAACAAGGGGGACTTATGACCAGACCTCGTACTTACAGCTGATGCAGTATCCTGCAATCACGTGATCATGATTTGCAACCTTCCCTCCTGGCTTCCCACAAGCAAAGTCAATGGGGAAGCTAGAAGGAAGTTGGAAGTCAGTCACATGCGGTACTTACTTAACAACCAGCATGGTCCTCCTTTAATGACCACAACCAGGACTGCTGGAATTGCCATTGCTAAGCAATGCAGTTATGTGTTTTTTTAACTTACAACCACATCACTTAATGATGGAGTTTCTGGTCCCAATTAGTGTTGTTAAATGAGGACTACCTGTAATGAGCACATCTTACAGAATAAACTTACATATAGTTGACATATACCCAAGGAACTTTACCCAACAGTTAATATAAAGTATACAGAAAACAGTCTCATTCTTATGCTCTCCTTCCTGTAGCTTTTTCACAATGTGTTATCTATTTGCATACTGCTAAATTAAATCTCCACTTGATTAGAATTGCACTGCATGAAATAAAGAGTAGATTAGTTTGGAAACCCTGCATCCTCCATCTGTCCTTGTAGCCTAGCTCCCATACCTGGTGTGCTTAATTCTAAACCTCAACTGCAAAGAGAAAGATGCACAGAGAAGATGATAATGTGAGAGCAGGAAGGAAATTCTAATCATACTTCTAAATAGCATTTCAAAATAACCATTGTCCCAGTCAAAGGAAGTGAAAGGCCTGAAACAAGAACAAAACAGTGACAGAGATATACTTAAAAAGGCAGCCCTAAATGTTATGATGCAGGTTCCTGGTAAGTGACCCAGGCCTCATGAGCCTTCTCTTTCCTTTGAAAATTTTAATTTGTCTACATCATCAGAACGAACAGAACTGCCAAATCCTTAGCATCACTTTTTTCAATCTTTTGATAATGCTGCAATTTGGCTAAATGAAATTTATTTTATATATTCACAATATTAGCATGCAGTCTCTGGGGAGGGTACAACAGAGGAAAAACAAAACCAACAAAACAACATAACCAAAAAGGCAATCATAATGCAGTTATACCTAGCTACAGTAATCACCCACAGTCAGTCATGTCCAACGATATGGTGGAATATGATGGCATTAAGGAATAAGATGGTCTTGCAAAATGGAAGGAAGGATGGGGACAAATTTACTTCCAGAAGTATATTATAGGGCATGGGGGCTACTTCTGAAAAGACTGCTGCCTGGCCTACTCCCAGTGTACCTCTTAAGGAAGGGAATTCTCAACAGGCTTTCTCTAGATACTTGGCCTGGACATGCAAGTTCAATGTTGGTGTTAAATTTGTATGAATCAGCAATATGTTACTGACTCACTTAGCTTGCTACTTTTTCAGTTCTCTTTAGCAGTTTTATTGTAGTAATATATCTCTACCATATATCTTGGATATGGTTGCTTGTAAAAGTTAATATATTCTCCTTAGTCTTTCCTTTGAGGATCTCTAACTTTCAGAGAGGAATTGATAGATCCTTCTTTAGTCTGGTAGATCTAGCAATTTGTTTATCTTGTTTAATTAGGTGTTTTGAGATGCAGAAGTCTTTTGTGACATTTTTGGAACAATGGTATATAAATATTATTTTTAAATTCAAATAAAGTATGGTACACTTTCTAACAAATAATTTATCAAAGTTTTAAGGGAACTGATCATTTTCAGTTTAGCACTAAGGTTTATTTAGCCACCTCTCAATGATTATTTTTATTATTTGCATGCTGTCTATTCCCAAAGGTTCAAGAGATATTGCATACTACATTACACCAAAAGCTTTCTGTTCTTACAAAAGACTATGCCATTTAATAAAGAACTATAACTATTTTACTGTTACCTCATTAAAAACCCTTTTAGCTTATTTTTCTATAAATAAAACCTTTCAATCATACAAAGAACATGCCCCATCTTCTCTCACCCAGTAAGAATGCCTATTTTTTTCTGTTTATGCTTCCTAAAACAGAGAACACTTTATGCAGCTCTTGCGCTCAGAGCACTTTCAACTTACATGTAAATTTTATCAATCAATCAATCAATCAAGATTCCTTTAATAAAATACCAGCTCTAGCTTTGCTCCTGAATGAACAATATCCTATCTATATACAATTATATACAAGTAGTTATTAAATACATAAAATCTATATAAAACGTTTTGAGAAGCAAAATAGTCTTTTGCAAAGCATTTGCAGCTGTTCATATAAGCTATACTGTACAAAGTTACATAACATGAAAATGAGCTACTAATATTAGGTCATACCAATTCGATAAGGAAAGCCCTTATGATAATTGTGTTACATCAGCGTAATACGTATGCACGCACACGCACACACACACATACCTACATACACACATATATATAATCCCTATAAAAATACACTGTTGGCCAGTACATGAGCACAGCTCAGAACAGCACTGGGAACAACACCAGAGGCTCAAAACACCAGTTGCTCATACAGTTGCATGAGACTCAAGGTCTAGACAGACCAATCTGAGCACAGCCTGGATTGACTACAGGAAAGCCTATGACTCAATGCCACACACATGGATCTGTGAATGACTGACAGTGTACAAAGTCAACAGAACACTAATGACCTTCCTCAAGAACTCAATGGCCCCGTGAAAGACAACAATGGAAGTCAACTCAACACAGCTTGCACAAGTTGCCATCAAGTGCAGTATATGCCAAGATGATGCACAGTCCCTGTTGCTGTTCTGAACAGGCTTGAACCCCCTCAGCCAGATAATCACAAGGACTGGACAAGTTCAAGAGCAGAACTACCATTAGCCACCTCCTCTACATGGATGACCTCAAGCTGTATGCTAAGTGTGAATGAGACATCGACTCGCTGATCCACCTGCTAGAGATCTACAGTGAGGAGATCGGGATGTCATTCGGACTGGAAAGTGTGGTCGGATGGTAGTAAAGAGAGGGAAGGTAGTTAAGAATGATGGTGTAGAACTACAGTGGGCCAAATAGCAGACATACAGACCAGCTACAAGTACCTTGGTATCCCACAGTCACATGGGAACCACAATGAGGAGGCAAGGAAGAAAGCAACATCCAAGTACTACCAAAGGATAAGACAGGTCCTGAAGAACCAACTCAATGGGAAGAACAAGAACCATGCCATCAACACATATGCCTTCCAATCATCAGATGCCTGCCAGTATAGCAACCTGGCCAAAGGAGGACATGGAGGCTGCCAACCGTGAAGACCCGGAAACTCCTCACAATGTACAGAGGTTTCCACCACAAGTCCAACATCCAGAGACTTTACACCAGCCAAAAAGAGGGTGGGCGGGGTCTGGTGCATGTCAAAGCCACTGTCCTGGAAGAAACCCAGAGCATCCAGGAATACATCAGTAAGAAGGCACTCAAAGATGAGCTGCTGAGAGAATGCCTGAGGCAGCAACAGACATGGGATGAAGTTCAAGTAGAGGAAGAGTCATGGCAAGAGAAGCCCCTGCATGGGATGCACCATCAACAGATAGCTGAAGTGGCTGACATTGGGAAATCCTACCAGTGGCTGGAAAGGGCTGGACTAAAAGACAGCACTGAGGCACTGATCATAGCAGCTGTGAGAGTCAGAACAAGAGGGGTTAAGAACGTACTCTCATCACCAGAACAGCGAGGAAGAGATAAGAGAATGAGACTGGCCCCTCCCTAAAGAATGCAAAGAATGTGGGGGGGGTGACCCTGGGAGTTGCTCTCACTCTGAGAAGATTTCTGTAACGGGAGTGAAGCCAATAAACCTTGCTGGATTGAATCTGTACTGTCTCCTGGAGTTTCCTGGGCTAATCCTGACATCAGCACAAGAACAGGCACTAAGCACCAGATCCACAGAAGCAGGGGTCTACCACACTAGACAGAACCCAAGATGCAGACTGTGCAGAGAGGCCTCAGAGACAGTCCAACACATAGTGGCAGGGTGTAAGATGCAGGCAGGAACAGCATACACTGAACGACACAACCAAGTAGCTGGCACTGTGTACAGGAACATCTGCAGAGTGTATGGGCTAGACCCTCCCAAGTCCAGATGGGAGATTCCACAGAAGGTTGTGGAGAATAACAGGGCTGATCCTGTGGGACTTCTAGATCCAGATGAACAGGCAGGTACTGGCCAATCAACCAGACACTGTGGTAATAGGCAAGGACCAGAAAACAGTGGTGGTGATAGATGTAGTGGTGCCAAGTGACAGCAACATCAGGAAGAAGGAATATGAGAAGCTGGAGAAGTACCAGGGCCTGAAGCAAGAACTAGAGAGGATGTGGAAAGTAAAGGCCAAAGTGGTCCCAGTGGTAGAAGCATTCGGGGCTGTGACTCCTAAGCTGGGAGAATGGCTCCAGCAGATCCCAGGAGCAACATCAGAGCTCTCTGTCCAGAAGAGTGCAGTGCTAGGAACAGCTAAGATACGGCACAGAATCCTCAAACTCCCAGACCTTTGACGGACCCAAGACTGAGAAAGACACATACCACCCATAGGGGTGAGAGGGGAATTTTTTTCATATTTATATTTCTTTCTTGGTAGTACCCCCAAACTCTGGAAGCTTGATACTAGTGAAGGCTGCAGATTGAGATTTAGGAAAATCTAAGGAAAGCATTGCTTTTTGAAAAAAGCTAGGAATATTTACATAAGGTTAACTTTCCAATAATGAAAACAAAACAGCTGTATAAGGTACCCACTTAATTTTTATGAAACAATTGTATGCATTTTTAGCTCATTTCTCTCCACTTGCAGTGAAACAGTTGCATCACCCATTGCAGTTCCTCTGTTAATCTTTACTTTTAATTAAGAATTGTTAACACTTTTTTTTTAAAGCATCCATCATCATTCTGGGAAAATAAGACTTCACATCTAGTCCAGAGGTTGATAAACAGCTCTCCAGGAGCCAAAACCAAAAACTTGTTTAAAAAAAAAGTTTAAAAAAGACAGAATTTTTAAGTATGAAATTTTCATCTATGTTTTCTCTATCCAAAACTATTTTTCTCTAATTCTTTTTAAATTATGTTTTCTGTGCCTAGAAGATGATGTTTAAATAATGGGGGGGGGGGGGGGGAACCCTTGGGTTTTTTACTCTTTTTGTGATAATACAAATGATGCAGAAGAAAGAAAATCATATTATAACTACTTTGGGGAGATGGGCAAGGACTTTAAATAAGAAACTAAGGAAATAATATTGATAGTTAATTAAAATGGATTTAACAGACAGGTAGATCATGGATCATAAAAAATACTATCCATGATTTATTAGCCACATCTGCATTCTGCTAATTATTTTTAAGGAGTCAAGCTCCCTAATATTTTCAGTGGACTGCATCCAAATTTAGTCATGCTTAAAAAAGAGCCCTTGAAATCAATTGGATATGTAGTTATGACTGACTTTTCATGTAGTTCAGGGGCTTTTTAAAACTGTCTGGATTCCCCATCACCCATCCCATGTTTTTATTTTCTCGAAATGATTTCAAGTGTTGAAAATCTATCAAGTTTTTAAAGAAACATTATGTTTACATCTTTTACTGAACATAACCTTTATTTGTTTAGTTATTCCTATGACTCTTAAATGTAGAGAAATTGCTGTATGGGAAAAAGAATTCACAAGAAAGTAGATGACCAAAAGTTATAGAGTGATGAAAGCCCTCTCTACAAGCAAAATGAGGCAGTTTTGAGTAAGGGAAGGGGAGGGGAGGAGGTGTTTGACCACTTCCACCCTGATCCAACTATTAATGGTGTTGGACTGACCCCAGAGCAACCCACCCTCAGCCATGGAAGTTCACAGGGTGAGTTTGAGTCAGCCATCTTCTCAGTCCAGAGTCCCTCACAGACTGGTGTTGCAGAAAAAAAATGGGAGAGGGGAGTGCTATGTATGCCATCTTACTCCTAAACAAATAGTGGCATATAAATTTAACAAATAAACATATAAGTTTCCCACCTCCCCAGCTGCAATTTCAGATGGGTTTGTTCAACTGTAGAGAAAAGTGACCATAGTGGAAAGTACTCCCTCCAATCTAATGCTTGTTTGCTCAAATATTTCAGCACCTGTTCTGGAGTTTTACTACTTGGCAGTTTGACAAATGTATTAGTAAAACCAAAGAACAGCTTGTAAATCCTGGGCTTCCTGAATGTGTGTCAATACACTGCGTGAACTGTACGTCCGAGCGGCAGGAGCAGGCAGGCAACAGTCCCAAGCATGAGCAGGTCTGAGGCAAGAAGGGGCTTTGGCTGCACTAGGGGCATACTGACCCAAACATGCTAAAATTCAGTGCTCCTGTCCTTGCTCTCAACTGCCAATGGCAGAGGTACAACTGTGGCCAGTAGGTAGTCTTCAACTTATGACCACAAATGGGACTGGAACTTCTATCACTAAGCAATGCAGTTGCTAAGTGAGTTGTGCCCAATTTTACAACCTTTTGCCATGGTCATTAAGTGAATCACCATAGTCGTTAAGCGAATCTGGCTTCCCCATTGACTTTGCTTGTTGGAAGCCACTTGGGAAGGTTGCAAATTGTGATCATGTGACCCTGGGACGCTGCAACTGTCATAAATACATGCTGGTCGCCAAGTGCCCGAATTTTGATCATGTGACCGTGGGGACGCTGCAATGGTCATAAGTGCAAGGACTACTTGTATACCTTGCCTATTTTAGTAGAGTGTTATATGGCCTGCAGAAGGCTGTCTCTTGGACGGTAAAGGGAGAGTGAAATCAGGCAAGGCAAAGTAAAGGGTGGCTTGCTATACATAGCAGAAGGCAAATACCGGGCGCTCTGCCCCATGCCTTCCCAAGTAGCCATAAAGAGGCAGCAGCTGTGCCTGCCCTCTTTGAAAATGGGAGTCGAGGAGGCTTCTCTGTCCCAGGCCATGCCCAAACTGTATCTTTTTAGATGAATTCCCACCTGGGAGTTTGTGCCAGGTCTTTCTCCCCTCCCCCAGCTCCCAGCAGTAGTCCGCAGCCTCTCGTTGCTGGGGCAGCTGCAGGTCTTGGTCCTTCAGGCTACCTTGCATCTGGGGGCTGAAATTGTCCAGGACCCTCTAGTAAGCCCACCTGCCTTGGGGCATGCTCAGAGGAGGTGCACCTGCTCTCCCTACTGCAGTTCAGCCTGGTGAACAAAACACAAATGGGGCTGAAATGCTTGCTGCAGCCCCTTCCCAACTGAAGTGTTGGGCACAGTTGTGCTTCTGCATGTGGTGCTTCCTATAGCAATCTAGCCTTGGGCAAGCCATTCTGCTGACAATGATCTGGCTTTGCATTACAAAGTGATACTAAATTGGTATCTGGCACACCAACTGCTACTGAGGAGAGGCTCATTATACATGGAGACCTCACACAATGTCATTTAGCATTTTACAGTTTCATAGCATCACAAATTTGTGAAATCCCTGAATTAATGAAAGGAATGAAATAATGAAAGGAATGAAATATGCTATGTTTCTGTGAAATTGCAAGAAAGATAAAGAATGTAGTAAGTAAATGAAGATGGTCTGACTTTATTTTACCAAAATAGATACTAATAAATTTGGTTCTTCCCAATTTCACTTCAAAATTACACCCAACGCTCCATATAGACAGCAACCTTCAGATTAATATAATACTTTTATTTAAATTACAGTATATTACTTTTATTTAAGTTACATTAGTAGCAGTGCCAACTGTTCCAGAGTGATTTAGTATCTGAGACTGCTTTAATACAAAGTGGCTTTTGTAGCATACTTGTCCTAATTACATCTTGGGATTTCAAGGTATCTCTAAACAAACTGGAGAAAGTACTGACTGTGACCAACCTTCTTGTAGCTACTCAAAGTTCTGAAAAATCTTCAGCTTGGCTTTGTCTTTATCCTGGAAACTATAAACACCAAAAAGAGCCCACTGAGTCTGCAGTTATACTTCTAGAAAGACAGAAAATTATTGGTTTTCTGAGAATTAACTGACTCAGCAGGTGGCAGCACCTAGCCAGCTATAGAAAAAAAAACTAGTCCTGGGAAGTAAAAAAAAAAAAAAATACCGGAAGGCACTGTCAAAAAACACAGACATGTCCATGTCGTCACCAAGAGTTGAGCATGACTCAAGAAAAATCTTTACATCTGATGAGAAAACTGCCAGGTTGTTTAAAGTTATGCTTGCAAAGAATACAGTACTTTAAGCCACCTTTTATTCCTTTAAAAAAAAAAAATCAACATTTTACTCAACTTGCTATTCGCATCACCAATCAGGTGTGCAGGCTGCATATTAGCCCCCCCCCTTTTTTTGTTCCATCTCTCTATTTGCTTATAAAATGCTTACAGGACCTTGATCTATACAATTTTGCTTTGCCGAACTTCCCCACAGATCCCACTAGGGGTATCTGGAGTAATTTCTCCCAAAGGTCTCTCTGTGAACTTATCTCTAAGCTTAAAAAAAAAAAAAAAAGGTAAAGCTGCAGAGTTCATTTAATTTCATCAGAAGTACTGCAGACAAATATTGACTGGTGGGCCCCCTAAATTGTTTATATCTATTGACTGCATACTCCTCCAGATATCAGAAGATAAGTACAAATACTTATCTTCTGCCTCACTATTACTACCTCACTATTCAAAAGAAGTGACAAGAACAATCCATCAAACTACCACCCCATCAGCCTGTTGAGTCTCTTAAGTAACTGTTTGGTAGAAACCTTTAATATTAAATTGTTGGCCTTTAATGTTAAATTGTTAGTAAAGATAATAACAAAGATTTGAGTGCCTTATGACAGGCTAACAGGCAGGGAGCATCCAAATCTCTAGCGGGATGCTGTTTCACAGGGCAGGTGCTGTGACAGACCAGGCATGACTCCTGGGTCCATGAAGATGACACTGCTTGATGGAAGGGATCAGGAGCATGCCCTGTCAGATCTGGTAGGGTGAACAGAAACAATTAGAGACAGGTGGTCCTGCAGGAAGACTGGCCCTGTGCCACATAGAGTAATAATCAGTAATAATAATAGGTAATAATTAGCACCCTGAATTGTGCCCAGAAGCCCACAATTTAAGTATGAGTTAGCAGGGCAATGTTATCATTTAAAAAAAACTAATACAATCTGGATGATTCTAATGCATCAGCAAAAGCATAGATGCCAGATTATGAGAATTTATGGTATCACTTTCTCATCAGACCTCATCTGGAGTTCTGCCTTTCTAGATATGTAGTTTGAAAAAGGCACTTGACAAAATGGAACAAATCCAGAGAATTTTAGCACAGCTGTTAAACCACAAAGTTCAAATTACTGGAAAGGATTCTGAGTAAACATTAGGAAGAACTTCCTGATGGTATGAAGCTATTCAATAGGGACCAGGCTGCCTCAAAAAGTAATTGACTTGTTTCTTGTTAGAACATTTTAAGCAGCAGGCTACCTATCAGGGAAGTTGTAGAGGTGGATTTCCTGAATTCCACCTTGTTGTTGTTGTTCAGTCGTTAAGTCGTGTCTGACTTTTCGTGACCCCATGAACTATATCGCACCAGGCCTTCCTGTCCTTCACTGCCTCCCTGAGTTTGCTCAGTTTCATGCTCAATTCCACCTACCCTCTTAGCTAATAAGGATACACATCTCTTGCACACAATGGGATGACCTTAGTAAATTGACAAGATCCCTCAAGGCTCTTGTCCCATACTCTATAAAAGTGCTCTCAACATCAACTATGCCAAAACTAAATAAATTCTAACTAAATAAACACTGATGACATCAAAATGTGACAGGCTAAGGACATTTAAGTATCTCAATTTCCTTTCCAGTCTCAAAGGTTTAAGGATCAGACAAAGGTAGCTGTAACGAACTGCCACTTGTTGATCTTAAAACCAGTAACTCTCCTTGCAACCAATATCGATTCAAAAGAAAGTTCATTTATTAAGAATAAGTGTACAGATCCAAAGCATTGCTGAGACTGAATAAAAGCGCGCCAAAAACTGCTTTTCTTTCTTTTCCCCCCCTTTCTTCGCCCTTAGTTCTTGTCTTCTGATTCCCTTGCTGGCATGGCCTTGAACATTCTAGGGCTTGTGATAAGAAACCATCTGCATCAAACGGTCTCTCCTTCCTACTCCCCCTCCCCTTTTCCAATGGCAGAACCGCAGCATGTAGAAAAAATCATTTTTTTTTTTTTAAACTAGCCATATAATAATCTACTATAAAATCTTGCGAGGATTCTGACATACTGCCCCTCCACAGAAAAGGATGTCAGTCAGATGATTCCTCTTCTTCACTCTAAAAGGAAAAGCAAAGATACACATAATACAATAACCAATCTAATTGTTAAGGCTTTGTAGGATAAGCATCATAAAATTTTTTAACTAAACGTGGGGCCTTTACATGTTTCTTGTCAACCCATTCAGCCATTGACTTGGGAAAATGTTTCCACTGAATTAAAAATTGAACCCCCCCCCTGTGCTTTCTGCTGTCCAGTATTTCTTTAACTTCAAAATGTTGTTCTCCTTCAATCATCAATGGTTTAGGAGGTACTGGAGAGGGATGCCACTGAGAAGACTCCTTATATGGTTTAAGCAGGTCGCAGTGGAATACTGGATGGATTTTTTTAAAGGTGGCAGGCATCTGTAATCGTAGTGAAACTGGATTAATTACTTTATCGATGACAAAAGGCCCTATGAATCTTGGAGCGAGCTTTCTGGAAGGTTGTAATGATTTAAGATGTTTAGTAGATAAAAGAACCTTATCTCCTACTTTCCAGTCTTTTTCTGGTGTTCTCTTAGCATCTGCAAATTTCTTGTATGTAGCTCTGGCCTCCTGCAACGAGGCAGCAATCTGAGGCCACACTTGTGTCATCTGCTGGATCCACTCATCAACCGAAGCGACTTGAGTGGTCTGCTTAGGCAGTTCTGGGATGGGTACAAAGTCTTGTCCTGTAGCTATTTTAAAAGGGGTGAGACCAGTGCTTTGGTGCACTGCATTATTATAAGCTACTTCAGCGAATGGTAACAGTTCATCCCAATTGTCTTGTTGGTAGTTAATGAAACATCTCAAATATTGTTCCAATACTGAGTTCAGACGTTCACATGATCCCGCTGTCTGGGGGTGGTAACCCGAACTCAAGCCTTGCGATGCCCCCAGTAGTTTTAGGAACGCTCTCCAGAATTTGGCAGTAAACTGGACCCCGCGATCCGAAATTATCCGTTCTGGGACCCCATGAGCTCGGTAGACATGTTGTATGAATAATTTAGCCAATTTGGGTGCTGATGGAATGGCTTGGCATGCCACAAAATGTGCTTGTTTGGAAAAAAGGTCTGTAACTACCCAAATAACAGTCTTTTTGTTGCTTTCAGGCAGGTCTACAATAAAATCCATGCTTATTTGCTTCCAAGGAGCTACAGGGTTTGCTACTGTCTGTAGAAGCCCCATTGGTTTGCCCCCTCTCTTTTTGGCCATAGCACACGTGGGGCATGTGGCTACATATTCCCCTACATCTTTTCTCATTGTTGGCCACCAAAATTGACGTCTGATCAGATGTAATGTTTTCACAAAACCAAAGTGCCCAGCTGTTTTGCTGTCGTGACTTCTTTGCAAAACCCACTTTCTAGCATCTGAAGGGACATATAGCTTGTCTTGCCACCACCATGCCCCTTGTTTGTTTACTAGCAACTGGCTGTTGCTTTTGAACCACTCATCCTGAGCAATCTGGGCATTTAATTTTACCAATAACTCTCCTTCTGGTTGTCCTTCACCCTTTTTTTTCTGAGCTCTAGTGACCACTCTTAGGGCTGCTTGGGTACATGGAATTACTGGAGCGACTACTTCCTCCCGTTTGCTATTGTGTTGAGGCAACCGAGATAGAGCATCTGCCAGAAAATTTTTTCCCCCAGGAATATACTTCAGGGAGAAGTTAAATCGATGAAAATATTGTGCCCATCTCATTTGCTTTGGTGACAGTTTCCTCGGTGCAGTCAAAGCCTCTAGATTCTTGTGATCAGTCCAAATTTCAAATGGATGGGGTGACCCCTCTAACAAATGCCTCCAACAAACTAATGCCCAGCGTACTGCGAACGCTTCCTTTTCCCACACCAACCAGCGTCTCTCAGTCTCTGAAAATTTCCGGGATATGTATGCACAAGGAAACAGTTCCCCCCCTGCCCCCTTCTGCAACAACACAGCTCCCACTGCTACATCCGAAGCATCTGCCTGTATGACAAATGGCTGTTCTGGATCAGGGTGTTTTAAGATTGGTTCAGCCGTAAACAGACGCTTTAAACTTTGAAACGCCTCCTGGCACTCCTTAGTCCAGGCTAAGGGGGCTCCAGGTTTTGATGCCTTCGCCTTGTCCTTGCCCTTGGTTTTCAACAAATCGGTAAGTGGGAGTGCTACTTGGGCAAAGTTGGGTATAAACTGCCGATAGAAGTTAGCAAAGCCCAGGAAACTTTGAAGCTGACGCCTGGTTTTGGGAGCCTCCCAACCTGTAACGTCCCTCACCTTTGCTGGGTCCATTTCAATTCCCTGATGCGAAATTCTATATCCTAAATAGTCAATTTGCTGTTTATGAAATTCACATTTGGAGAGCTTGGCATACAACTGAGCTTCCAGTAGCTTTTTTAGCACCTTCCTGACTAATTGCACATGTTGCTCCATGGTTTCAGTGTAAATCAGGATATCGTCCAGATAAACCAACACCCCCTGGTATAAATACTCTTGTAATACCTCATTTATAAGTTGCATGAATACCCCCGCCGCTCCTTTTAATCCGAACGGCATTATTTCATAACGGAAGCACCCCAGAGGCGTGTTAAAGGCGGACTTCCATTGGTCTCCTTCACGTATTCGCACCCTGAAGTACGCCTCCCTTAAATCCAGCTTGGTGAAAATTTTCCCTTTGGATAAATGTGCCAACAGGTCTTTCATTAAGGGGAGTGGGTACCTGTTGTCAGCAGAAATGGCATTTAGCCCTCTATAATCCGTGCACAAACGTAGGGAGCCATCCTTCTTTTCCCTAAATAGCACCGGTGCAGCAATTTGAGAATGCGTAGGTACAATAAAGCCCCTCTTTAGATTCTTGTCAATGAACTCCCGCAATGCTTCCAACTCTTTGGGTGTCATTGGATACATTTTCTTCCTTGGAAATTTAGCCCCCGGCTCAATCTCTATGGCACAGTCACTGGCACGATGGGGGGGTAGCTGATCTGACTCCCTTTCGCTAAACACCTCCTGCAGGTCGCGGTATTCCTTGGGAATCTGGATTGCAGCTTCCACTGCTTTTTCCCCACTCACAGCACCCATCTCTTCATCTGACAACGTTTCGGTAATTCCTTCAACTTCCACTCCCCCCTCCTTCGGGAAACGCAAGATCTTCTCCTCCCAGTTCACTTCTGGGTTTTTCCTTTTTAACCAGTTCATGCCCAGAAGCACTGGGTTGCATGCCATGGGAGTCACTAGGAATTTAATAGTCTCTCTATGGTCCCCCATAGTTAGTTCAAGCTCTTCTGTACGATACTCCACCGGCCCTCCCCCCGCTGGCGATCCGTCCAGCTGGGTAAAAACCACAGGGGTTTTGAGTCTCTTTAAGCGCAGTCCCAAACCCCGGGCCAGGGCGGGGTTAATCAGATTTCGGGAGCAGCCAGAGTCTATCAGCGCCCGTATCTCTGCCCTCCGATTAGTCCTCACCACCCTTAGTTCCACCCAAATTTTAATGGGACTCACCCCCATCTCTTCGCTCTCCGAGTCCTCCCGTGAGCTGCTTTCTTTCTCTGGAAGAGCAGCCGCCTGTCGGAGAGAGAGCGGAGCTGACAACTTCCGGGTTTTGCCACCGCCGCGTGCTGCCGCTCTAGCTCCCGTCTCGCTGCCTGCTGCCGCTGATTCCTTCCTGCCGGGCTTTGAAGACTTCGGCCCTTTCCGTTCCGTCTTCTTGCCTTCCTGCTCCGTCTTCGCTTTAGGGCACGCAGCGGCAAAATGCCCCGGCTCCCCGCAGTTGAAACAGACGCGCCGGCCCCCGCTACTCTTCGGAGCGCTGGTCTTCGCCTTGGGCGCCGCCTTCTTTGCACCGGGTAAGGGCGGAAGTCGGGTTCTTGCTTCAATGGTACGCCATTGCTCCTCCACTTCGCCGGCCATAGCGACCCATTCATTAAAGGTTTTCGGGAAACCCCGGCACAGCACACGCTGCAGCAATTCGGGTTGCAAGCCTCTCTGGAAAAACTCAATTAGCAGCTCCTCCGGCACGTGAGGCAGCCTTTGAGCCAAGCCCCGAAATTCATAGGCGTACTCTGATACCGACTTGGACCCCTGCTTCAGCCTTTCCAGGTCGCGTCGTGCTTTGAGCGCCACACACGGGTCTTCAAAGCGCGCGCAGAGAGCCGCCATGAAATCCTCCAATTTTCTTAAAGCCCGGTCCTTCGCCCTATGCAGGCCAACCACCCATTCCGCAGCCATACCTTCAAAAAAACTGGACACATAGGAAACCTTCTCCTCCTCGCTGCGGAACAGACCCCCGTAGCCCTCCATGTAGATCCGGACCTGGGTGATAAAGCAAGCCAGCTGCTCAGCATCTCCCCCGAATTTCATGGAGATGCCCCGCTGCTGCATCGGGCTCTTCTTGGCTCTGCTAGGTGTGATATCCTCCTCCCCCTCGCTGGAAGTCTCATCTTCGGCTGACAGCTCTGCCACCTCCGTGCCTCCTGGTGTGGCGGCCGCTTCTCGTGCGGGAGGTGTAGATCCCCTTCCAAGCAGTTGGTCCATGGCTGCCTTTATAGCTCGCATATCATCGGATATGGACCCCATCTGCCCTTCCAACTTCCCCAAGCGATCTTTCAACGAAGGAGCCCGTCCTTTCGTCCCCGTTGCTTTCATCCCCGTCCGATCTGGGCGTGATGATTGCACCGGCTCCCCCTGGGTTATCACCTTTACTTCCAATGGAGGAGGGACTTTTCTTTCTTCTTCTTCCTCAATAACATCATCAGCCATCCCGTTGCTCGGTTGGTCCCGGTTAACGTGAGGCTTGTGACTCCCCTCAGGGTAATGTCCCTGGTAGAAGTCTGTACAGGGAGTCTCAGCAAAATGTAACGAACTGCCACTTGTTGATCTTAAAACCAGTAACTCTCCTTGCAACCAATATCGATTCAAAAGAAAGTTCATTTATTAAGAATAAGTGTACAGATCCAAAGCATTGCTGAGACTGAATAAAAGCGCGCCAAAAACTGCTTTTCTTTCTTTTCCCCCCCTTTCTTCGCCCTTAGTTCTTGTCTTCTGATTCCCTTGCTGGCATGGCCTTGAACATTCTAGGGCTTGTGATAAGAAACCATCTGCATCAAACGGTCTCTCCTTCCTACTCCCCCTCCCCTTTTCCAATGGCAGAACCGCAGCATGTAGAAAAAATCATTTTTTTTTTTTTTTAAACTAGCCATATAATAATCTACTATAAAATCTTGCGAGGATTCTGACAGTAGCATCCACAACATCCCAAAGAATCACAAACTCCATTCTGGATTTTGTACAATGAAGTGACCACAATCACAACTTGGAAGCAATTAAGATTTATAAAGCAAAAGCTATGAGTCACCTAACCTATGGCGCTCAGGTCTGTAAACATTGCTCTGAGACTCCCTTTGAAACTGTTTCCTCTAAACTTCCCTAAAGTGTACCCAGTCTTTTATTAAGACTGGTAGTTGTGTGATTCCCCAGAGGCCTGTGCATGAGACTTAGCCACTTAAATTTATCTATCTTGAGACCCCTTTGGTTTCCCTGTCTGAGTCAACATCACATTTCATGGCCTAAAGGAGTAATTGGGGATCTAAAGTCCTAAGGCTAACTGTTATATCTAAAAACACTGGGTTCCGACAAAACCCAATCAGAGGTGAAAGAGCAATATAAAAATGGCTAATAAAATACTGAACTAATATGGAATAAATAATACAGTCAAATTCTCCTGATAAGCCAAATATTAAGTATCCTAAAATGTTTTCCGATTTACCCTCCTTAAGGCACAAGGTTTATTTGGGAGTATCAGTTTAACGTGCAGATTTCAAAAGAAAAAAGCTTTGCTTCATTTCCAAAGACTGTCACTTAACACCAACAAGAATCTTTAAAATTATGCCATTAAATAGTTCCACTATTATGCTCACCCATAATAACAACCTGAAATGTGTTCCACAATGCTAGCTTTAACTCTTTTTGAATCCTAAAATTCTCAATTCTCTTTCAAACTGTTAAAACTGTCACCTTTTAAACTAACCTGAAAATATAGTTCGAGCACAAAATTATTCCATGTCAGCAGTCCCCTCAGGAACAGGAGCTGAGCCAAGACAGTACCGCTGAACATGCCACGGCTGTTAAAATCAGCCCCACGTGGCATTCCAGGAACATGTGGCAATCATCCAGGATAGATTGCAGTTTTTACAAAATAATAAAATAAATAAACAGAAAGACTGTTTTTTCTTAATCTATGCCACATTTAGATTCAGAAAGTTCCCAAAATAGCTTACATAAAATAATAAAGCTGGATACTTCTACTATTTCTAATATTTAGTTTCCCCCCCCATCAGCCCTTTTCCCATAACAACATAAAAATTCCAGTTCTTATTAAGTTATCATGGTGATTATTGTAGTGGGAAATTGGATAGGCTTTGTGGATCTTCGTACCTTCTGCCTCAGCTACAAGTCTTTTTTTCAGCCAGGTGTTACAGCAGGGCTTTAGCTGCTAATGCTGGTTGTTCTGCATACTGACAGCAGATACATACTAAACCAATACAGTTCTGCTCATACTATCCTGATATTTTCAAAATATTGCAAGAAAATTCCCATTCAAATGTATATTTTAAAATACAAATAAGTACTTTATTTCATTTTTAACCAAAAACTGCACTGAAATTTTGCATCTGCAAAAACCAGGGGACAACTTCACTCCAATCAAGAAAGCAGTTTAAAAGATCAGGTCAGACGATATCCAAATTTGCAGAGTAAATTCCTCAAAAGTAAGTTCTTGAAGTAACTAGTTCAAATAACCAGGATTGTTAAACTAAGATGACTTTATTCTCTAAAGAAAGTTTGAAAGAATCAGTTACATGAACTCAAATCTCTCACATGCTTGACACAAAGTCCTCCATGAAAATTATCTAACATCACAATCAATTCTGTTCAAGCTAATATTCCAAGAAATTTTGTAACAAATTATTTTACTTATGAAGTTCAATTAGTATTGGCCAACTGATATCAATAACTTTTACTTGTTTATTACATTTTGTTGTAATTCAATCACTGATCAAGCTATATCATGACAACAAATCAATTGAAGTAGGACAGACTACTGAAATATGGGATAAGCAAACAATGAAAATTTATTGTAATATAAACAAACACCCATGAGCCTAGGAGAAAGTACAATTAAAATCAAATGAACTGCCAAGAATTTTCCACAAATTAAGTTCTAGAAACAAGCCTGCAGTGATAGATGTGTCAAACAAAATGCTCTGCAAAAAAACTCTACAAAGCATTATTATTTCAAACCATTAAATAATAGGATACTAAGGGGTTTAATATAGTGGTTATATAGCTTTGGAAAATAAATGAAGTCACATTCAAGTCAGCACAAATTTGAACACAAACTCCTGCTTTCTGGATTTTTTTTTAATTTGGGTTTTGCTTGTTTGTTTTTTCCTTTTTCTGAACCTATAATTAAAAAGGACTAAAGTTTGTTGCATGTATAATACTGTTTTTTGCTTATAAACAGTATTATAAGGATGTTTCCAGGGTGAAATAATGTGAATCCCACCAATTGTTCTGGACAAAACCCATCAATCCTGACCAACAACGGCTGCTGCCTAAAGCAACGGACTGCATTAAGCATATGAAAGTTGCTAACATGCCTGCCCTGAAAAACATTCCCAAGAGAAAAACTTAAAAATGGTTGAACTATGTGTATGGCAGGAATTCTGCATTTGTGATAGATGTACAATACAGCTGCAATGAGCATATGCAGGAGAAAAATAGCAGGCAGAGGGATGCATTATTTAAATATTTTTCTTACTTAATGCTCTTGTTTTTCCTTTAACTTCTTCAGCAGTTTTTCCCCTGTAAGAATGGTGGCTAAAAGAAAGGCTAGTGAAAAAAGCCATGTGCACTAAAGGATTAAATACATTATGAAAAATGTAATTACCCATGCGCCCACACATGTGCAAACAAATAATCAAGTCAAAACGAAGCTATTTTCACTACCAGTGGAATCAGTTAATCCTAGGAATGTTCAATTTCAGATAGATTATGCTCTTAATATTTATTTATTCACTCCTGGGATCCCTGTTTGACAGATAGAAACAAAGCGGGAATGGAATGAGCTACAATTTAAACTGCAATTTTGGTGAAGCCTTAAATTTATAATATTGTTAAAATTACATTCCTATTGCAACATTGCATATGACACAGCTCATCCTGCAGCAACCTTATTAGTTTTTTTTAAAACTGGAACATTAAGCCATTGTCAAAGGAAAGCTACAAAATACTTTTATAAGACCATCAGGGAAGAGTGTGCTTTGTTTCAGGTTTTTTTGTCTAGCAGAAATGGAACTGTGATTCCTTATTTTAATTTGCCTGAGGGGATCATGATATCCTTCCTCAACCCCCAGCCACATACATAAAAACATATATATGGACACCCACACACGCACACATACCACCAGATCAATAAATAAGCATTAAGTTTGGTAAACGTACAGATCAGATGAATTTCCAGGATAAACAAAGCACTACACATTGGCTGTCAAAGTTTTTACTATTCTTTCTAATTTGACTCTTTTCAGTGAAAGAAACCAATTGTAAAGATCCTTAACGGCATATACCAAACAAACTTTATAAACATTCTTAAACACATTTTCATTCTTATTTCTAAATCCTACCTCAAAGCACAACATTAATATTCTTCCCACAATCATCCATTCGTTATCCTCTATCATCAGCTTCCTTTGGTGACGATATATTTCCACAGTAGCTAATGGAGACATTCCTACAAATCAATGTACTGCAGTGATACAGAAATAAAAGCTCATTTCACTGTAATGATGCTTCCAGACTTCCCTCAAGTCAGGTGGTTACTTGCAGTTAATGATCTGTGACATGCCACACAAGTAGTCCTAAAAAGACTTATTATCCACTGCATGTGCAACAATATTTGCTTTATGGATGGCTAAATGAATGAAGACATTCAATGTAACTGTAAAAGTAAAATCAAAAGAAAACTTACAAGTAACATGTTTTCTTTGAGTAAAAGAGCTGTGAACATTTTCGATTAATACTTAACCTTTTGCTGCAACAGCACAACCACATATAATGCTTGAATCCATAAGCTAAGGACACTATCCAGGGTTAATGCTAATTATCTATAACCAAGAGAAATGTATTTTGCTAAAATTGGAATTTATGCTGAGCTTGACTAGTAATAATCAGAACTTTTATTTATACCCTGTGATGACAAACTTTACAAAAGAAGAGTTGTAGAATATGTCTCTTTTAACTGATGAGTAACGCTGCACCATTCTATTTTAAAGCCAAACATAATCATTTCCTTTAACATAGTTTAATCAGGCATAGGCAAACAATATTACTTATAGCTATCTGTAAGTGTTCTGTTACAGATTTGTTTCATTCATCTGTACAGATTTGCATCATTTACTTCTATCATACATGCCTGCTCCAGATTAACTTAACAGAAAGAGCTATTTAATTGTTTTAAACTAACTAAAATATCAGTAACATTGCCAGAACACACTTCAACTTAAATGCAGAAATGCCTTCACTCCCAGTGAAGCTTTATGAAGCTTCTTTTTTTTTTTTTATCATACTTGTGTCTTTTCTAAAAGGCACAATTCTCCTATGCATACCATGTTAAATGAATGGGAAATCTGCAAGAGACTTCTTCAGTGCAGTTTGCAAAAAGAGCTTCCTGCAGTCTGAATCCTTCACTGGCAAACTAACACCAGTACAAGAAGCTGTATTTTCTATTGGTGTTCGTCATTTTACATCATTCTTTATCCTATGTTTTTCACTTTTTATTACCAAGCTTCTAGTTTTCCAAATATTCCATTATCCAGGTTCTGACGGAACTATCTCTACAAAGAGCTACTATTATCTCATATCCAGAATCAAACCAGAAAAGAAAGAAAATTTCCCTTGTGAAGCCGGGGAAAAGCAGAATCTGGACAGCTCCAGCTTGCACATGGGAGTTCTCTCTTCCCTTAACTGTATTATTTATTTTATTTATAAACAGCTCTTCCTCCTAAGGGAGCTCTTCAAATCTCTTCCTCTTCCTGCCATCCCAACATCTGTTCACATATTCTGGTATAAAATGGGGGGGGGGGAGGGAGTGAAAGTATAGACAAAAAGGCAAGCAAACCTTCACTTGAAACTATGAAACTGAATTGATGCTAATGTTGCTTTTTAAAAACATGTACTGTTGATTGCATTTTGAAACACGCACGTTACATTTTGTTATAATAAAAATTTTTAAACCAGCTCTTTGCTAAAGTCTCATCCAAATGAAACTGACAACATTTTACTAAACCATAACAAGAACCTTGAGAAACTATGAAAAGAAAAAGAAACACTGGGAGGATATGAATCAGAATTTTTCTCATTTTTGGACATTTAGGAAAAACTGAAAGAAACTCCTTCAGAATTAGCAACTTATTTTTTTTTTCTTCAGAGTAGTAAGGTTTTACTCATTCTAAATATAAAAATAAAGAATTTGATGAAAAGCTATTGATATTATTACACAGTGGTATTTCCTGTGCATTTTTATATCCACATATTCTTCTTTCAATAATGAGACTTGCTGTCTGTTGTGAAGGTCAATATGCGTCCACTGTACTGCAGCCAACCACCATCTGCATGCCAGACAGGCTCAGATGGTCCATCCCCATCTTCATGAACAGGATGTCCTTTGACACATCAAAGGCACAATCAGATCCTCCAGCCCTCCTCCCTGTGTTAGACAAAACAGGCAAGTGGCTCTGGTCAGGCTGGCAAGGCAGCATTGTGGCCGGCAAAGTGGGAAGGGCCAAACATTTGAAACCTTGGAGCCTGCAGATGTTGGGGCCCAGCAGAAGAATTGATATGGCTGTCAGGGCTTCTGTCCAAAGCCTGGTTGGTCAACTTGCTGGCCAGCTGAGACTAGCTGTGGCCTGGCTGCCCTTATTCAGGACTGTTTGGAGTTTCAATTTGGGGGGAAAAGAAGGGAAGAGAACAACCAGGCAGTGGAAGAAGAAAAGACAGCTGGAGAACTGAGGTAAAGGGTCCCTCTCTGGAATGAGACAACTGGAAGGAATGAGCCATGGTGATTTCAACAGGGTGAAAGCCAGGCACAGGCTGGTAGGAAAGGAAGGCTAAAGGGGAAAAGATAGGAGTTAGTTGCTCTGTTATTAGAATAGTGGAAAGTGAATGTGGGGTGGTTAGATTATGACTGTTTTTATTGGGGGCTGTTATCTGACTTTGGGTGACTGGGGGGGCTGGGTAGCTGAGGGAATCAGAGATGGAAGGTAGGATAACATCAGTGATAGGCAGGCTGCAGTATCGCAGGATTACTAGCCTCAACCCAAGGCATGGGAGGTACAATTGAAACTGTTTACTGAGAGACCCTAGCCATCAAGAAGAGATTCAGCCAAAGAGACACACTGGGAATGCTGCTACTCTTTGGTCCTCCCAACTGTATGACAGCATTTCTTCCCCTGAGTCTTCCCCCGACTGTTAGCCCTGAGTAATTTTAACTTCCCTCTCTGGTTTCAGAGATGGTTCATGAGTTCATGCCTGCCTTAAGAACCATGGGCTTGTTCCAGGATATCACTGGCCCAACCTACATAGCTGGCCACACATTAGATCTGGAGCAGTGGGAAAATCACTTTCTCTTAACTCTGGGTTAACTGGAGCCACCAGCCTCTTCAGAAAGATTGGCCTGGTTAAGATGGCTCACCATTTTGGCAAGATTTGGAAATCTTGCCAGCAATCAGAAACACAGTTCTCAGAAGCACAGTTCTTAGGGTAGTTTGTTAGCCCACTGAACACAGAGGTGACAGGACTGAACATGTAACAGGATTGCTCCTGAGTAGCTTCTCCCCATGCACTGGTCCCAGCCAGCTACTTAGTTTTCTGAGGAACTTCAAGAAATGAAATGGGCAAAGAGACACCTGGAGAGATGCTGACAGAAATCAAGAAGTATGACCAGTCATAGATATGAGCTCAAGTTCAAGGTTTCCACCTCAGGCCTAGGTCTGAATCCCAACTGCGGGTCCAGATAATCTGTATCCTCCTGAGCCCTCTGTAATTACAGATCATCATGTTCTCAACAATCTTCCCCAGGAAGTGTGAGGTTGGAAATAAAATGGTAGTTACTCATTTCCATTGGATCAACGCCTGGCTTCCTGAGGAGTATACCAACCAGCACCCCTTTCAGAGCTGCTGGAACCTCCCATTCCTCCAATCTGGATCCAACCCCTGGTGCTCTCCTTGACTGCTTTCACCAGCCAATTGGGGTAGGACATGAGTAGCAGAGCCAAGATCCCAAAGAACTTGGTCAATTTTTCTCAACTTCCACAGGGTCAAAAAAATTAGAGAGCAAGTTTGGTATAATATAATTTAAGGCAGCGGTTTAAGAGACCATGAGTTCTAGTCCCATCTTAGGCATGAAGTAAGCTGGATGACTCTGGGCCAGTCATTCTCTCTCAGCCCTAGGAAGGAGGCAATGGCAAACGACTTCCGAAATCTTGCCAAGGAAACTGCAGGCATTTGTCCAGCCAGAAGTCAATACTGACTTGAAGGTACACACAGACAAACAACATTACTGGACATCACTTGTGTCATTTTAGTAGATTCTGTCAACCCAGGTTCCAACTCAGAGTGAATGCAAACTATTTCATCCTTGAAATGCTCAACCAGATTAACACAACTTATACTAATTGGTTCTTCTTGCCTATTTTTCCCTAAAGGATCTGTGACACTGAATACTGCAGCTGGCTGGCAGTGTGCAGACAAAGTATTTTTTTTATCATCCTTCTTATCAAGAATTCTTGAATAACTGTTAGGTACAATATTGTCAGCATACAATTTCAATTTGCATTTTTGGTTTGCTCATTTTTTCCCTGAAATTTTACTTTGTCATATCTTCTTTACCAATTGTTCTGAAGCCAGTAAAATTCAGAAAAAGGGGACTGTGCTGTTTTTTTCTTTCACTATACTACATTTTTGTGAATGGAGACCATTTACTATTATCTTGGCTTCTTTATGAACACCGAATATACATAAGTATATTCAGTCACAGTTCATCTTCTTCAAAGCAGTAAACATCAAAGGCCATTCCAAATTATCAAAAGCTTTTTCCACATCAAGAAATAGCACAGTTGCCTTCCTTTTTTTCTGATTTATACTGTCAATACCATTCAAAATATATCTGATATAATCCCTTATACAGCTATATGGAACAAATTCAGTTTGATCAGAATGTATTTAGTTAACAGGTCATTTATTGTCTTTACAAATACAGTGGTACCTCGGTTCATGAACTTAATTTGTTCCACGATTCTGGTCGCAAGCCGAATTGGTCGCCAACCAAATGTAAATGTAAATAAGGTTAATCCGTTCTGAACCATATGTATTTTTTTTTTAACCACAAAAATATGAAACAAAGTACAGTACAGTACAGTATGAAGAGAGAGAACACTAACCTTGCTTGAGGCGACACCAAAAAGCTTCATAGCAAGTGTCTGTCTGCGACCGCGATCTCACCTAGAGGAAGCTACGACCACGTCAGAGCAGGGAAGATGGTCGCGGGTCGTGTTCGTCACCCGATGCGGAGTTCGCGAACGGCAGCAAAATTTTGCGAACGCTGCTGTTTGCGAACCAAATTGTTCGTGAACAGAAGTGTTTGTGAACCGAGGTATTACTGTATTGCTGTAAAAAGTTTAGTCTTCATTCAGTAAAGAAATAGGTTATGTCACTGGATAAGTCTACATATGAAAGTTTATTTCCATGATAAAGGAAGTACTTTGCATTATTGGATCTCATTCATTATCTAGGTTAATATTTTTATCAAGATTTCTTGAAAGATCTTATAATATATTTATGATGGAATGTCAGGAGAATGTAGAGCTGTTGGAGAAAAGAAATCTGAGTCCTGGGAAAGTAGAGAGAAAGAAACTCAGAACAACTTTGCCTTGATTGTGTTAGGTGTAAGTTGGAGTACAGAGGACTTTGACAGACTTTCAAGATTCTGTTATAAAATCCTAATTACAATAAAGTACATTACAAGAGTCCTAACTCCTACTGTTTGCCTGCCTCAAAGGACTGAGAATGTTGCAGAGACACCATTAGGTCCCAAAGACTTATTCAGTTTCAGCTTCTCTACTGCTGCTTTGGTTTCATATTTAGCTACTAATTTATTAAGAGTTTTGTTGATTTTCTTCCATCTTTTCTGGATTAGATGTCTATTATATAATCTAGAGTAATAGTTAACAAATGGCTCTATCATCTCTTCTGTTGTTGAGATGTGTCTACCTCCGTCCCAAACAGAAGTAATAATTTGTTTCTCTTGTTCTTCTCAGCTGATAGGCCAACAATTTACCTTGTTTATTGCCTTTTTCAAATTATTTCTATTCAGCAAAGTTCAACTTCTTATAGTTTTCATTTGCCTTACTTAAAATTAGTTGATTACAAATCACTCTGATTTTTTGTTTTAAATCTAAGGCTGAGTTATGTTTATGTTTTTATTCTAATTGCTTCAATTCATTTACTAGTACATCCTTTTGTTTTTTCATGGCTTTCTTTCTATTTGATGCCAGAGAGATAAACAATCCACTCATAAATGCTTTACCAAACTTTCATACTTTAGATCAAAAAACATCAAGAGTTAAATTAATTTGGAAGAAGCTCTTTAATTCCTGCTTACACTTCGATTTGATACCTTCTTGCAGTAATAACAGTCCATTCAGTTTCCACCTCTTAGGTCTAGACATTCTCTGTTTAATTTTACAATTATTGAATTATGATCTGCTGTTGACCATTCTTCTATCCTTGGGTACAATAAATACCACTTTAAAAGATCACAGTCTCTCTTACAAAGACTAATAGCCCATTCCTGATCACTTCCAGGAAACAGGCCTTCTGAACAAATCTATAATTAGCCAAAATACATAAGGACCAAATGTACAAAAACAGAGGGATCCAAATACTTAGTCTATGCTCCCAGTCCTCATCCACAGAAAGTCATCCAATAAAACTGTCAAGACACTGCACTGGTCACCTCTACCACCTGATTTCCATCAGCCATGGATGACAAGTTCTAACAAAATAAAATCATTGCACAAAAATGATACCAGATATGTTGCAGCAGGTGACAGAACCTAGCCAACCTAGGCTGTCCCTCCCTGCACCAGCTAGGCTGGGTTGGACTTAGATAGTCCTTGCAAGGAAGTCTACCAGGAAATTCCAAAGATGTCAGCTAGACCGATAAGCTGAAAAACACTTTGGAAGAAAGCAGTGGTAAAGCATGTCCACATTTTTGTTGAGAAAACTACTCAGGCATTTCCATAAATCACCAGAAATTGTCTTTATGTTTTTAATATTTGGATATATTGGGTAGAATCAATACTGCAGAACTTGTGTGAAAGCTACAAGGTTAGAAATGAATGGCGGGGCCTTAGAGAATGAATATACAATGTAAATAAAGCAAGATTCAAAGTGTCAAAAGAGCCAGTTGATGTTTTTGTTATAAGAGATACACACAAATATGTAGCTTTGGATAATTTTCCTGAATAAATCAAAGAACAAGTATCCATTTTAGGTCGTATTTAGGCAGAAATACTGAAAATTCAAAGGGATTCACAAACTTTTAAGCATCACTGCATGCAAACAGAATAGAAAGCAATTTGTTGTATATTTTTGAACTCTTGAATCAGTGAAGAGATTGAAGACCCAGAGACGATTAATGAAACAAGCCTTAGCTTATTGAAGATGAAGAAAAAGTACTTTCCCATATTAGACTCAGCAAAAATAAATCTGTTTTTATTTTTTAAGGCAAAATTAATGTTGTACTCTCACAAAAAAGGTTGCCATGGGGGATGCAGCTTGCCCTAAAGCTTCCATTCACCTAGAATTAACCTGATGAGGATGAGTCACCTTCAGTCCCCCAGAATGCTCTACCACCACCTCCATCCCAGCCTGCCATTGTAGTTTTTCTCTGCACACAGGAACAGTCAAGTTTTATTTTCTAACAACGGCTTATGGAATCTATGTAGGATCAAGGATTTCTTGTAAATAAAGATGGTTGGGATTTTGCAGCACAGAAGTATTAATTAGCAAAAGCACAAGATGGTTATATATTTAATATTTGATACCCATTCTGGCTATATGAAAGACATTATTAGGAACATTTATACTTATGGCAGGGCTGCTACTAAATTCCCCTGTTGGAACATAAACTGAATTGAAATCAGAAGGAACTTTTTGTTCACAGCTAGTTAAGAGGAGAAAATATGTAACAGAACCACAATTCTTCTGTGATACATATTGGAACTATTCAAACTGCTGTAACATTAAAACTTTCTTAAATTCTCTAGGGACATTTCACAGCCACCAGCGATTTCCCCTCCAGCAGCTGAAGACCAGTCAATAGCAAGACAAGAGAAACACGCACAATTTTTGGCCCACTTTTGATTGGGAGAGATAGTGGGTTATACAGGAGTGTTAAGCTTAACGTACTACTTCTTTCTTATCAAAAACTGATAGCAACTACAGTACCAATTTCCTGCATATTAGCACCAAATTTCAGCAGAGGACACCAAGGGCTGCAAAAAAGGAGTTAGAGTGGGTTGCTCATCTCTACTCTAGACCAAAGAGTATTAGATTTGTTTTACTTTTGATTCTACACTGCAAACGTTCTTGTTATATGCAGGAATAAACTGGTCTGCATAAGGCAAGCATTAATGAACACAGAAGTCATAACAGAAAAGAATGTAAGCCAATCCACTTTGCCTAAACATTTTCATGTGTTTGGGTATAATGAGGTTAAATTTTGAAGTACTGAGAGTTTGAGGAAATTGAATAAAGGAAATAATTGAGGACTATATTCCCAGTTATACCTAAATGAGGATGTTGACTGGTTTGTAACCATTATTAGTTTGAATACTGGGGTTTCTATAAAATAATGTGTGCGCATTTATCATCTGTCTGTATGTTTTAAATTTTAATCCATTATATGTGATCTAATTTACATTTTAAACTATTTTTAATTTGAGCCTATGGTTCAGTTCCAACTGCACTTGGTCTCCTCAGAGCCACAGCAGACCAGCTGCTCAGCCAGTAGGGCAGCAGAGCAACGTTTGTCCTTGGGGAAGCAAAGGAGAGAGCTCTATTGACCTGCCCTGGGAAAAGTCTTCACTGCCTGGCAGGAGCACTGCAAGAATAGAATTATCTGAGTCCTTAGGAAAAAATCAAGATTGGCAGTTTCAAGTATAATTCTGTTGCTCCAGCAGTTCAGACAGTTCAATGCATTAACCTTACATGTTACTTTAAAATGTAACCTTTAAACTTCACACTACAACAGTACATTTCCTGCTCCCAGACCGCACTCCAGCATCAATTAATCATCACTCAGGCAAATATACCATCAACATTTTTAATTAGCACTGATGCACTCTCTTTTCAGATCCATCTGTCACAAGGACTGTTTAAAAACCTGACTTATTGGGCTTTGCTTAAAAAAGATCTGGTTAATATCGACGTGAAAAGACATCACTCATTCATCTACCATACACCGCTGCCTGATAATCCCTACCCTTTCTACAAATTGCTGATAAGAGCTGCCCTCAGGCCTTCCAGCCAGTTGTAAAGCTAGTAACAGCAACTCCCATGCAGCAAGGTTAATTTTAGGTCACTATTTATCCAGCAGGAATGTTGACTTGACACTTATGTGTGTTGCTTATAAATGTGATAAACGAAGAAAACATCAGCTGAGTTTGTCAGGAAGAAGAAAAAAATAAAGCAGGTCCCTATGTCACAAAAATATTTTAATTCATAGTAGTGGTTAACTAAATAACTAGGTTTTAAACAAAAGGGAATATAATTTCAATCTTGCTCTCACTAAAAATAATGGAAAGCCTAAGTGGAAAGGTGGATGCGAAGGAAGTTAAGATTAGCTACAGACTAAGGGATAACGATGAGCCAACTATTACTGCTACCTCCTAAAGTGCTACGGCAACATTGCCACAGAATGTAAGGCAATTATTTACTGTACTGATTCATTTTTTAAAAAATAACCAATAGGAGATGGATTTCTGTCATGGTCATGAGTTGAAAAGGTTCCATCTGAATCTCTCTGGATCTGGCTCCCCTGGGTTATTCAAATGCCATGGGCATTGGGTAGGGAATGATAAAACATGCATTGCAATGTAGCAATGCAAGCTCTGCCACTTTTGAATTTGCATTGTGATGATGATGATGATGATCAGTAGTAGTAGATTTTGTAAGGGACAAAGCTTGCACTGTGATGCCACAAGGCACATTTCATCATTTGGACAAAAATTCCAGCTGCTAAGGACATCCATGTCTTGTGCATGATGGTCAATATATTGCATGTGTGGATCAGACCTATTCTTTCAGTCTTAGACTTATAGACCTCTTGGCTCCTGCTGGGTGATGAGAAGGGCCACTTCACATTGGAACAATTTCTGTGCTCATAAGTTTCTGCAGCATAACTGAATGGTTTCTGTGGTGTTGGGCTCTAAGGGGGACCAATAAGTACTTCAACAAGTGCACCTGCATCAGCCACCAGTATAAAGCTGGCTCACTTTTTTAATTTCCTTCAATCAATATTACAACCCATTGACAATATGAGTGAAAATTATTGCAGAGAGTGTGAATGAAAACAAATCCATGGGACTGCAATATCTATATTTCTAATCTTGTTCAGCTGTTCTTGCAACAGAAAGAGCTTTTGTTTCTCTGTGTCAATCAGGGCCACTAAGAGTAGTACCTGTTTGGAGATGGAGCTGTTGGCCCACTTCACCGTGAAACTATTCTTCCAAGCACGCACCATTGGCTGTAGCTTTGTCCATAAATGGTGCCCTCATTTAAGCATGGATATAGATGCATGTCTTGGTTTGTAAATGACTTCCCAGTGCTGTTGTCACTCTGGCAAGTTTTTGGACTGATGATACAAAGTGAAAGGGGTGTGCCTTGAACTGAAATTGGTTGCTGTTGTAGGTAAACCTGAGACAACTCGACTGCACTGATATGATGAGTTAGCTCTACTGATACCAACAAATGATCTAATATAATGGCCTCTGCAAAGGAACACTGGGTCTTCATCTTCAACCTTAATTATCTGATGAACCTCTTTATGGATTTGAGGTTCAGCGCCACTTTCCAAAGGGATTCGTCCCATGGCATCAACAGCTAATAGGAGCCTGATGGCTTGAATGTTCTATGGAGGGTTTTTTTCGCCCCAACCTTGGAAATTGATTATGTAAGGAATCTGTCTCCGGATATTTTTTATGAGCCCAGATCACATCCTAGTTGAACCGTCTCCTAGCATCCATCAGTTGGTGGCACTGGGTTCCCAGGTGCACCAAAAACATTGCTAGCTGCTGCTCACCTGGAGCTCTGCAGCATCATGCTGAAGTTCATTTCCTTGGACCCGGGGAGGGTGAGTTTTCTTGATTGCTGCAGTGGGGCCACAGGAACCACCCTGTCTGGTTCCTGATCAAGAGGTATAATTTCTTTGGTCTCTGTTGTGAAAACTCAATAAGGCTATTTTCCTTGATCTGGTGTCATCCTTTCTAGATGCTACAGGCCAGACCTTCTAATGACCTTGTTCTCCATCAGCACTGATGCTAATGGTTCACCCCCACTCCCAAAAGGTAACCAGAATTTTGAATCAACAGTTCTCTTTCCAATGTATAAATCACAGTCCCCAGCAGATCCCCATGCTCAATGTCATGGCTCTTGATCAAACTGAAAGCCATCCATGGAAGAGTCAGCCATGAACTCTAATGCCCTTGCCAGCTCATTCAAGCCCTTCAAATATCTAGCATCGACTGGAATATCTAGGAATGACTGGGCCTAGAGCAAGGAGGCACTAACCATAACTGGTTAATTCCAAGAGAATTGTTACTGTTCTCACTGTCAGAGCTGTTGCTTCTTATAGGCATCCTAAGGAGCCACTCTGGTTTGCCACTCACCTACAGGTGAAACTCGAAAAATTAGAATATCGTGCAAATGTTCATTTATGTCAGTATGGCAACTCAAAAGTTGAAACCAATATATGAGATAGACGCATTACATGCAAAACGAGATATGTCAAGCCTTACTTTGGTATAATTGTGATGATTATGGCGTACAGCTTATGAAAACCCCAAATTCACAATCTCAGAAAATTAGAATATTACATGACATCAATAACACAAGGATTGGAAATAGAACAATATCGGACCTCTGCAAAGTATAAGCATGCATATGTACTCAGTACTTGGTTTGGGCCCCTTCTGCAGCAATGACTGCTGCAATGCGGCGTGGCATGGATGCTATCAGCCTGTGGCACTGCTGAGGACTGCTGAGGTGTTATGGAAGACCAGGATGCTTCAATAGCGGCCTTCAGCTCCGCTGCACTGTTCGGTCTCATGTCCCTCATCTTTCTCTTGGCAATGCCCCATAGATTCTCTATGGGGTTCAGGTCAGGCGAGTTTGCTGGCCAATCAAGCACAGTAATCCCATGGTCAATGAACCAGGTTTGGGTACTTTTGGCAGTGTGGGCAGGTGCCAAGTCCTGCTGGAAAATGAAGTCAGCATCCCCATAAAGCTCGTGTGCGGAAGGAAGCATGAAGTGCTCCAAAATCTCCTGGTAGACGGCTGCGTTGACCCTGGACTTAATGAAGCACAGTGGACCAACATCAGCAGATGACATGGCTCCCCAAATCAACACAGACTGTGGAAACTTCACACTGGACTTCGTGCATTGTGTGCCTCTCCATTCTTCCTCCAGACTCTGGGTCCTTGGTTCCCAAATGAGATGCAAAAGTTGCTCTCATCAGAAAAGAGGACTTTGGACCACTGGGCAACAGACCAGTTCTTTTTTTCTGTCGCCCAGGTAAGACGCTTCTGACATTGTTGTTTAGGAGCGGCTTGACAAGAGGAATACGACATTTGAAGCCCATGTCCAGGATCCGTCTGTGTGTGGTGGCTCTTGATGCACTAACTCCAGCCTCAGTCCACTCCTTGTGAAAGTCCCCAACACTTTTGAATGGCCTTTTCCTGACAATCCTCTCCAGGCTGCGGTCATCCCTGCTGCTTGTGCACCTTTTTCTACCACACTTTTCCCTTCCACATAACCTTCTATTGATGTGCTTTGATACAGCACTTTGGGAACATCCAACTTCTTTTGCAATTATCTTTTGGGGCTTTCCCTCCTTATGGAGGGTGTCAATGATGGTTTTCTGCACAACTGTCAGGTCAGCAGTCTTTCCCATGCTTGTGATTCCTACTGAACCAGCCTGAGAGACCATTGAAAGGCTCGGGAACCCTTTGCAGTGTTATGGATTCATTAGCTGATTAGAGTGGGACACTTTGAGCCTAGAATATTGAACCTTTTCACACTATTCTAAATTTCTGAGATTGTGAATTTGGGGTTTTCATAAGCTGTATGCCATAATCATCACAATTATACCAAAGTAAGGCTTGACATATCTCGCTTTGCATGTAATGCGTCTATCTCATATATTGGTTTCACCTTTTGAGATGCCATACTGACATAAATGAACATTTGCACGATATTCTAATTTTTCAAGTTTCACCTGTATGTCTGTAAGGAAGTCCCTTTCATCTTTTTGGCACCACTGACCTGAAAGTTGGAGAAAGAGTTCTCTCTGCTCAGAAGTTACTTATTCCAAAAATACTACCTGAGATTCCCTGGGCCTCAGAACTAAGACATCAGCCTGTGATACAAATGCCTATTCATCTTGAAAATCCTTGTAGTTTTATAGAGCCACAGGTTGGAACTCAAGTTTAAACAGCCTGTACAGAAAGGTACTCAGTGGTGCTTCCCCTCCTAATAACGGAGTCTAAGAAGGAAAAGGGTAAACTACCAATGGAATATCTGAGGATGCTTTCAGCTCCCCCTCCATAAGACCCTAGAAACAGGGTGAGTCTTTTGCTTCATTAGGGAATGGAAGGAAGTCAGCACTGCCGCTATGATTATGCAGAACTAACTGCCATGTTTGTTTTGTCTTTCCTGCTAATCATTAGATATTTCAGTTTCACCATTCTACAATGTTCTTAAATCTCCTTTTATGAAGAATGGTATAACAGTCTTTAAGACAAAGAAATAATGCTATAAAGCAACTTAATGTATTTGTTTTTGTAATTAACATGAATATCTCACTTATTGTAAAATTAACCTTTTTATTGTTCTAATAAAATCAATGCTTTAAAAATATTTGGCCAATATTTTACCATTCAGCAGTCTTATTTTTGACAAACTGAATAGCCAAACTAAAGTTTTCTTAAAATGTCTGCAAGGAAATCAGGGTCTATATAAGTATTCTTATAATTACAGGAGGAGGAGGGGGGGGGAGGACGACAACAACAACAAACCTATCCTATTACTTGCAATCTTTATTTTTTTTTTTTCAATAATACTGCCAAAACATGGATCTTAAGCTCTTCCAGGTTTAAACCTATTTGTGTAATAAGCTGACAGTGCAATTAAGCTTCTCTCAAAACAAGTTTTGTTACTTATTAACAAAGATAGGGAAAAAAAATCAGGCACAATTTGTTGATCAGTCATGGCTTAAAAAAAGGGATTCTAAACAATAAAAAGCCATTTTGTATTAAAAATAAAGGAAAACAAATTGGCAAAATTTTCCAAGTTTTATGGGTAATGTCATGCTGCTAATCACTGAAGCAGGTTATTTCCATGAAGTGATATCCCCCAGCAGACTAAACATTGTGATTGCTGTCACAACACAGCACTCCCCATTTGGTCTAATGCATGAAATATTACATTCTACAGTTCTGGAGCCTGCCAAAATCAATGCACCATGGTGCCAGTAAAATGAAAGGGACCACACATGTACCGATGTCTGCAAGATTGGGGCTCACACCGCTGTACTGTAGAGCTGTGAATAGAGAACATGCTGCTGATCTGCATTTTAGCTAGGTCAAAAGATTCCAGCTAAATAACAATTTAACAACTTACTTTTATTGCCTACAAGGGCCACATGTGGTTGAGTTTCTGACTCTTCATTGACCTTCTTTACAACATTATGCCAATCTTCTAAGTTTTCAAAGCTCTGTTGGTTGGTGATATCATACACCAAAAGGACAGCCTGGAAAGAAAAGCCTTATGTGAAGGATAATATTAATGACAAAAATCAGACAACTAAGTTGCATAAACTTAACGTAAGGGCTGATGCATTAAAAAAAAAACCCTCAATACATAGATTCTGCACAAGGGGAAAGATACTCTTTCAAGTTCATATATGGCACACAGATACAAAAAAGACAAAATCAGCATATTCAATACGGAATCTAGTGGCTGAAAAAATTATATTGTTTTAAAAAATGGTCTTGCATTCTTAATGCTGATCAAAACGGAGCTGCAGCAAAAATTGTATTTATTTTTTTATTTTTGCTTATAGACTGCTTAAACTGTGTCATACTGAGAATTTTATCTATGTATTACATTACTAAACCACCACAATCAAGCAACTCTCAATTGTGTACAAAAATACAAACATATGTAACTGTAAAATATCCATAATATAATACAATTATTATCAATTTTTTTAAAAAAATCTTGAAGCAATATAAATATATATATAGTATTAAATTTAAAAGAAAACTTTGGAAGACCTCCTTTTTAACCTGGTTCCAGAAGGACAATAATATCAGGGTTAATCAAACTTCTTGGATAATAAATGAGAATAACTGAGGGTATTAACTGACACTGGTACTGGCAGTTAAACTCAGTTTTAGCTTGTAGAATGTCATAATCAACATTACATCTACTGCATACTCAAACCAGTATAATCTCCTGGGGCACCTTGATTAAAATAGCAGCAGACTACATCTGCTGATTAAGCAGATTATATGGAAGATGTCAAAGAAATGCTATAAATTTCTAAATGCACTTCATCCTTCATTTTTCTTTATGCTTAAGAATTTCATCTTAGATGGAGAAAGCAAGACCAGAGACCATGCTTAAATTATGTAACACAGAGGTGAGGAAACAGACCTTTGCTAACTAAAAGTGTCCTTTTCTTTGGTCATGATGGCTAAGGTTGCTATAAGTTGTACTTCAGCAGGATTTGGAGGGCAACTGTCTAGAACACGGATATCCACAAAGTTGTTAGAAATGCTGTTTTCATGAAAACTATGTTCACAAAATAAATAGCAGAAAAACAGGGATGGGGCACCTAGTTGCTCCCTACATTAAAAATTTAACAGAATTAATATAAAATATGGTTAAAACTGAATCAGACTATAGTTCAAATAGTGGTTATCTTTAAATTACTAGGTGGCTTTAGATAAACAAGTACTCCCTGTTTTCATCCTCAAATCTGCAATAGACAGACAATTAAAATGACCTGCTTTATCATGCAATTTCAAGAATTACTCTAATGATTTGTGTTTGATGCCATGAACCCTCAAAAACCAATTTGTCAATTCATTTATGCATTCAAATGAAAATAAATTCCACTAAAATTACTATTACCAAGAAAATATTTTAGTGCTGATTACATGGAAAATATACTTTTTACAATCTCATATTCCATTATGCTCTAAACATCGTGCATATAATATATTTCACATACAGAGAAATCCCCATGTAATTATAAGATTTAATTTTTAGAGCTTCCCCATTTTATGTCAGAAATCTTGATTTGTTTCCTCAGCTGCAATGCAGTTGACTCAGATTTGTTAAACATTGTGTGCAATTTCCAGTTTCCCTTCATCAACAATTTTTCTTTTACATTTACACATCACCATCCCCAAGATTCATCTAATACTCAATTATTTTCTTCATTACTCCAGAAGAAACTAAATATATCAAAAATAGATGTCTGCATATGTATGTGTGTATTTATCTAAAATATTGTCTAAAACTTTGTTCTAAAATCATGCACTGGTTATATATGTGTTAACTACTATTATTAACATAAATTTCCTTACTTGTAAAGTACTGTTTATTTTCACTGTTTTGTAAAAAGATTTAGCTACTTGGTAACCTTCTGTATACACCCCCCCCCCCCCCCCCCAGAAATTCAGCTAGCTGAACAAATTTAATGGCATAGGATTGCCCTTAATTTCCTCCTCCTCCTCCTTTTTCTCACTAGGAAGCATCTGTACTCAAACAGCAAGTATGCCTATTTCAATATCCATGGGGATATCTAAATAAACATGATGAAAACTGCTGTTTTCAACTGAGCTCACAATATAAAGCAAGCAACATCTGTTTCAGAGTGCTATTAGGGATATATAATAATACATCTCATTCATAAAAAAAAGTACTGTCCAAGCACCCTGTCCAAAATAACCCTCGTTCTGCAAAATCAATGATCAAATAAGTTTCATTCATATGCTTACATTTTAATACTCATTTAAAATTATGCTGTAAACTATCATTTTTATAGTAAAAGTTCTAGGAAGACCACCAGTAAGAAACTGCAGCAGTTTATAATTCTTTAACCATACCTGTGCACCATAGATATATTTATCCAACATCTTGCCTCCTATTGTTTGGCCTCCGATATCCCATACTTGAAGAGTAACATTTACATTTCCTGAAAAGGGGAAGGGGGAACAAAAGGCTAATGTATATGACATAGCTGAGTTACAGAATCAGATATAAATAATCTATACATTCAATACTGAAACTAAGACACTATGCAATATACCTATGTAAGACGTGTTCACCGCTAATGTCTTTTTCTTGTAAAAGGTGAGTAAGATTAACAACAAGGTTTTCCAGTGCTTACAACACATGTTGGCCATAATACATCAAATTTCAAAGAACGCTGAAATTCATTAAGAGGCTTCACTCTTGTGTTTCTCAAGCAGCAGTTGTACATATTGCATTGACAAATTGTTTTTAAATAGAATGATAATTTCAAATGCAGATGTATTTGACTGCCCAGCTAATGTTTTCTAATCTACACAACTAAAATAAAATATAATATTGAAATACAAAATAATAGTTAATTAAAACATTTTAAATGTTATAAAATGCAGCATAAAACTTTGCTCTTGAGATGGAAATCCCTGGTAGTGCAATCCTACATACATCTACTCAGAAGTAAGTCCTAGTGAAATCAATGTGGCTTACTTCCAGAGTAAAATGTACAGTACTGGAGTCTTAGTAACTCAAATTACCAAACATAGGTTGCATCAAAGAACTAGTATTATATTTGTTTAAAAGGTGAGCTATTTAAGGGGCCATGGTGAATGGCAGTATCTTTATCAAGTCCCCAAAGGATGACAAAGACTTGGGGGGCTATTTTGTACTCTACAGCAAAGGCACCAGCACAAAGAAAACCTCCTTCTCAGGATTCCCCCTCCCTCTCCACTGCACCTGGTATCCACAGAAGACAATTGTTCTGGTAAACTGGCCCCGAATAATTAAACTGTGCCAAAAAATGAACTAGCAGCTACGTTTAGGTTTTTTAAGTTGTTGGAGACATAAAATAAGTGTTCCAAATTGTAACTACTTCATCTTAAATAACACCCACCTCTTAAGATGATAATATGATTAAAGGCATGGTCTGCCATACAAGCAAAGAACCCAACAGCACATGGAGCCCAGCCTCTGTCAATGGTATAATGATAAATGCACTGGGGATCCAAACGTTTAGGCCTGCCTAACAACTCATTAGCTCAGGGAAGATTCCGGATTTGGACGGCAATTTACACTCCGTCCTCAGCCGTATCACAAATTGCTCTGCAGTGTGGTCTGATGGGCTGGTGCTCTAGAAACAAAAAAGTAAACCCCAAATTGGCAGATGCAAAGTAGATTTTGGACCCAAGCCTATAAACAAAATATAATACAATTTTGTGAAGGTTACTGTGTCGCAAAAGTATTTTCATTATTAATAGACCTCTAGCAAATATTCCTTGTGGGTGAAATACTTTTCCTTTGTTAGTAATGCAATTCAAAAAGGGGTAAGTGTGCATATTGTCAAGAACAGCATTTTATTTTCACTTTTCTCCATGGCATTTCCTCCTGTTGAAGTATTTTGAACTATGAAAAAGAAAGGCTTTTAAAAAAATTATTTAAAAGAGAGAAAAGCTGCACAGAAATTATTCTTTGGAATTTCACTATTATCTGTTGATGGAGCTACAGAAACAGTCTAAAACCCATTTGGGTTTCTTCAGCTAAAACATCAAGCCTTAAGTTTTGGCAGTCAGTATAGTGAAGTTTCTTGATATTCCACTACAGCTGAAATATATCTGTACCTGCAACAATCAGCTTAATATAGTGCATATACCAAAACATTTTTCCTTCATTATGTACTCTAAAAACAAAACCTTTGGAATCTTATGTATTAATTTTGATTTAAAATAGTGCATTTTTAAAGACAAATCCTACTTATTTTAAATCTCATTTTATGTTAATTGTAAGTTTTTATACCTGATCAAACATGATTGATCAATATACCTGATCAATCAACCTGATATACCTGATCAATCAACATGATCCCCCCCCCACACACACATTTAAATTTATTATTTTCTCAATTGTGTTTGAAAGTTAACTTAAGCTGAAGTGAAGTTTAATTTTGGCTGTATTATGCCTTAAGTTTTTTTTACAGCAGTTAAAAACCAACTATGCCGGGAGAATCTTCAGACAGACAATAACAGAGTGATCCCATTAACACAGAATTAAATGTTATTGAATTCAGTGGAATTTAATGCTCAAATGTATTTTAAGACCACACCCCAAGTATTTCCCAACCGAAGCTAAATCTAACAAAATAGAAATACACACACACACACACACACACACACACACACACACTTTTTATCTCTCGTCAGAGAGAGGGAGGGAGGGAGAGATAAACAATGCATAAGTGATGTTTATGCCCTATGCCAACTTTTGTATCCTGATTTAATATATTGCCAGCATATGCCACAATTTAGCACAGTTCAGTGAAATAAATTTGTCTATATAACCAATTCACTGTTCTGTGCTAAAATCTTTGAACACTAATGTAAATGTATCCTGAAAAAAATCCCCAAAGGGATTCTTGAAGTCAAGGCCTCACATTACAGGGCTGCCTTTTTAATATTTTTTGCTAGTGCATTGCAAAATATTTCAAGTTTAAAGCACTCTATTTCAAATGTGAAGCAGCAGTTCCAACCTTACCAGAAGCATTCCAACACCATTCTGCCATTTTGGAACTGTTCCAAACTCAAAACATTGAATTTGAAATATTTTGCGCACCACTACTGTTTATATCCTTCACAATGTGAAGGACCTAATACAAATAGGTGGAATTTAAACAAAATAGCATTTTTTCCATTACACTGATGTAAAAAAACAATCCTCTGACCCCCCCCCCCCCCAAAGCCCTAATCAGACACACATTCAACAGCAATATAGTCTTGCTCTTGAATGTATCACCCTGAAAGGATAAGTAAAGGAAGGAGAAGGATTTTGTCACACTAAGAAAATGACTCTTGAGAATGAATTGTATATTTTCTAACACAAATCCATAGTAAAACCTATTAATTTATTAGTCTTTTTTAAAAATCAGCAATTATTTCATTTCATTTACCTTCTTTGCAAGTTTTCAAACAATAAAGCATATAATTGAACTATCTAGTATTATTTATATAATAACTTCTCACTTGGATGTTGACAATTCTAATTAAGTTCATATATACTGCTAATTGCAGCTGCATCTTTAGCTGAACTAACTTATGAAAACAGAGGAACAGTTCACAATAAGGAAATAGGCTCTTTAATCTTCCTGTAAAATTGCTGGAAGGGAGCATTTTAGTTCTTGTATAAAAGAGGGTGGCCAGACAAATGGCCCCTACAGTTCTAGCTGCAGAAGAAAGTGGCCTAATTTTGATATTGTTAAATGCCTATTAAAAAGACAGCTATAACTGGTATTTTCAGATACAGAATCATCAATATTTCAGCCATGTCTCTAAGTAAATGTATTGCCTTATAGCATTTCTGATGCAAGCCACACACACACATTCATGCCAATGGGCCTTGCTCGGCAGCTTTTCCCCATGGATGGCAGATGAGGGTGCTAAATAAATAAATCTGTGGAGATGGGCTCCAAAAAGGTATCAATGGCTCTGACAACTGCATGACACACAATCTATTTTCACCATGGCTCTCCTCCAGCCCCAAATACATAAAAAAGAAAATATACTTCTACATTTTCTTCAGGTATGTTTTTCTGTATTTTTTATCTGAAGCTTATTACTCATTTGGGACATAATAGCAATAATTCACACAAATGTTCTGGCTTCCAAAATTAAGCCCCAGGTACAACTAACAAGCCATTGAAGTATATCACAAAACTAAATATTTTTAATAACTAACCTACATTTTAAAGAATTTTACAATTAAAGTTTGCAAGTGAACTATTTTAAAACCTATTTTTTAAAGGTTGCTGGAACTTTCATTTTGTTGTACTACATAGGAAATAACGTTCAACCAAGTGTGAAGCTGAGTTTATTAAGAATACAGGGCAAATATCCCAACATTTTTGGTCACTAGCAGGATTCAATAACCTGCTAAAAGTACACTCATCACGCTGGATAACCTTAGTTAAGTTCTACATCATCAAGATGAAACTAAAAACACTTCTGTTCATTTCTTTTGCTGAAGCCTTTTAAAACCTCCTCACAATAAAACCCTGTTTACTGGGTTATATCTGCAGTCTTCCTGCAGTATTTTGACTCCGACTCTTAAGAATCCGTATCTGTGAAGCCTCTGACTAACAACAACATTATTTTAAGCCCAGAAATCTGCACTGTGGTTACATCTAGACTATACTGTACTACATGTCCATCATAAAATTATTCTAAACAAAGAAAATTGGGCTAGTTTAATACGGATATATTGTCCACTCTTGTGTTACTGTTTAACACTGATACCATGTGTTAAAAGATAAAATCAATTTAAGATAAATTATTTTATCTAAAATTATTACTTGAATTCCTACAATTTAGTCTCTAATAATAATGTTGTACGTTTTGCATGTTGTATCTTAATCTTGTAGCAAACCCTGTCTGACCTCAGGAGCTAAACAGAGTCAACCTAGTTAGTATTCATGGGGAAATTTGCAGAGTGGTCGTCAAAGAAGGCAAGGGCATACCACTCCAGTAACACTGCCAAGAAATTTCATGAATGTAGTTGCTAGCAGTTGACCGCGGAATCTTTACCTTTCATTTTGCCTTACGTAATTTGATGTACGGTGTTTGATTAAATATAACAGCTAGAGAAATTATTTTATGAAATATTTAAATAATACATGCATATATACAAATTTATGCTCCAATCCAAAATACAAGAATCCCAATTCAGAGATCCTTTTCTGCATAGCATTTGAACATGAAGGGTCTGTGTGGTAAGTTATGTCACTCCTGTTTGCAGAAAATAATTTGATTCAATAGGTGCTCCGCTAAGAGGACAATTTGGCTAATTCTCCCTTCCGCTGGCGACTCCTTACTATCTTACACATTAACTTTCTACTTTTAGCCAAGACATCTACTCAATAGGCAGCAGCTCCAGGAGTGAAATAAAAATCACTTGATACTGTCCCAACAGAGAAGTGCAGAAAGCTAATTCCAAGACTTACCACAGAAACTTCAACATGGCCAAGTTTCTTTGTTTGTCTATCTAGGGAAATCTCAACATAGCCAATTTCTGGTCTGTCTGTCTGTCTGTTGCTTGGTATGCTGCAAAGCCCTAAAAGAATTCCTAGAATATCAAAATGTCAGGCCGCAACAGCGGCCTGAATTTCACTTCTAAATTAACTGAGTCATTCCTCCCCCTTTCACCCCTGCCAAAGAAATAAAAACAGCAACCATCCTTCACAAAGAAGGAAGCAAAGGGAATTTTTTCTCCATGCTGAATGTCTGTAGTATAAATTTTTTGCTTTCTTTTGTTTTGGTATGAATTCACTGGTTTCTTGTTTTGTTTCATTGTATTTTGTCTGAGCTGTATGTATACAGAGATATTTTGCTGCCTCTGTTCCTTCTTCTCCGTATTTTATGCGGACTGTGCTCCTCCATATTTTGTGTGCATGTTTGGAGAGGGGCAAAGATCCAAATGTATCCACCAACTAAAGAGAGTTGGGGAAACTTTTCTTATCTTGAGTGGAAGAAGCTTCATAAACAAACCTCACTAATTTCAGCCAAATTTAACAATGCATAAACATGCTTGGAATTCTCACTCTTACGAACCCATTTTTTAATCTCATGTTATTCACTGAATTCAATAATGTCAAAAAACAGCTACCAAATATAAACTGAAATCAATATTCAACCCAATGAGCAAACAGAGATTAAAGGAATCAACATTTATAATAAAATAATAAACTCAACCTAAAGACTCAAAAAATGCAGCTGTATTTAAATATACCATAACTCTAAAGAAATGACTGACATTTTTTCCTTTATATTTGCTGTATTAAATACTCCAGTTTTAATTTTAACCAGTACAATTCTCAAAATTAATATTCTTAAAATGTATTCATTTGTGCCATACAGTATATTTTAAAGTGAACCATAAAAAGACTCGTTCTTCAAAAAATGATGCTTGCATAGCTGTAAAGCTGACTATCAAGTTTGTGAAACACTCTAAAGAAACCACAACTGAATATCCACCAATTGAACTTACAGAGATTGTGAGATAAATAAGTCTAATAACTGAAAATGAAGTGTTTTCTATTTCATATTTCTGAAATGGCCTGCAATGTTTCAAACATATTGAAATTCACATTTCCAGCTTATGCTCTCATGTGTATAGCATACACTTTTCATTTGCTAATGCCTCTATAAATATTACGAATATTTATATTTCTAGAAGAACAAGGTTAGTATCCTTTGATTATTCTATTCTGTTCACAGAGAAATAACCATTCAAACGTAGAATTTAGTACCACAGCAGTGAATCTATTCTTGGCCTAGCCAAAAAAAGTCTGGATAACTAGATCCCAGCATCAACTTAAGCAAGTTATCAGAATTATTTATTTAAGCCTGCACAAATCTATACCTATACATCTGATAGTGTTTTCTTTAAACCTAAAGTATTTTTGAGACTTAATTACTGATGCTCTAATTTAATTTATTGTTCAGAAGAGACCAACTTGGTTTTACTTAGGTGGGAAAAGTACAAGCCTATGCATTATTAATTCAACTGCACTTTGTTTGTTTTATAGTAATGCAGCCTGTAATAACAGCAAGATTTTCACTGTGAGACTGCAAGGAGAATTAACTTTTCACTTCAGTTTCCTAATGCATTAGAAACTACATCAACTACATAGTTTTGTGCTTGCAAATTGAATTATGAATGAAAAACTCCTTTCAGACTTCCAATTGTTTAGAAACAAACTTAAGATCTTGTCTTTATGAATTAATTCTTTACATTTTCCTTGTAACATAGTACAACTGGCATCTAAATAGTTCTTTGCACCATGAAATGAGATATTTTGAATGCTCAAATTGTATTTTTATGACTGCCTGGGGAACCTGAATTTTAGTGGTCTATTAAATGCCAGTAATTTCATGTTGCCTAGCATAAGACACCATTCACATATCAGAATCTAAAGGGTCCAAAAGTGTCATTTTAATTCTGTTTTTCCTGTATTTTACATATGCATGTTACAAATCAGAGATGTAAGAATCTCAGACAAATGGTACATACAAAATAAAAAATAATGTAACTATAAATACAGACTTATGTAGCACTGAATTATCCTTGTTAGTAATCAAAGTTTTATTCAAATTCTTGAAGTGCTACATTACATCTTCTTATGCTTTCCTCAACACTTTATTCTTACTCCCAATTTTTATACTACATTCCAATTTCACCTTACCTGGGAGTGTTATTCTTTTCAAAAAGAAGTCAAGTCCTATGGTTTGCTTGTATTGTTTTCCAAAAGCTTCTTGAGCAAAACGTGTAGCTAAAGAGGTCTAAAAAGAAAATCACATCAAATTCAGGAACAATGAATTATAATAAAAATAAAATAAAATCTAAATTTGAAGTCTATTATTTGTAATATGTTGTTTTTTTATTTACAGGAATAATAAAACAATTTTGTAATGCTGTAAAAAATTTACCCATCATCATAGCTGTTAGGATCACTCAAATATTAACTATTCAATTATACTACATATTGTTAGCTATATCATAAATACTAACAATAAATAAAAATATTGTAATTGGAAACATTATGCTTCTGGCACTCCCAGCAAAACACAAAAGAAAGCAATAAATGCCACTGTTGAAAAGAGGTTAAATCACTTTCTAGCAACAGTATCCAAACAACCCTTCTCCTCACCATTCTTTCTTTTAAGAAAAGGAACTCCCTGGAAACAACATGGAGTTGGACTAAAATTAGAGCCATATCTCACCTTCAAGCCACAAGTTCCTAAAACAAAGAATTGTTTCTTTGCATTCTCACACCAACCCTTCTCTTCCTGCCCTTCATGTAACTAACTGATCTACAATCACTATCCTCTCCTTTTAGTTTTCTTCAAGCTTCTGTCTTCATAGTCTCACCTTCTCACAGTAAAATATTTCCAATTAAATCTACTCTGAATTTGTATTCAGTACATATGTATACATGTTTGTTATGTATATCCAGAAATATACACATATATACTACGCAGAAAAATTTTACCCTATGTATTATTACAAAACCAAACCATTGTAAAGGCATTATTTCCTGGCCGAATTCCAAATAAGTAATTTTTCCCCAACTTGCACATACAGGCACCCAACAATCAAATGGGAGGTGAGTTCTGCAGGTAGTAACATATCCTGAATTGCTCCCAAGCTAAGGAATATATCATTGGTAACTATGCTTACTCCTTACCTTTTCTACCTTTAGAAAAAGATTTAGAGTTTCTTCTTCAGCAAAGTCTTTTGAGTTTTACTAATAATAATTTCCCAGAGGACCTCTGCTTGGACTAGGTGGGAGGGCTCAATGATGAGTCTGAGTTGTTGCTAAGATCACCCTTGCCAGTAAGAGCAAAACAGAGGGATCCACAATGGGGAGGAGGGCAGGTAGGACACAGCAGGTATGAGGAAAGCAAACCAAGTCAACAAAAGAAACTCCTAATCAAACTTGGAAGAAGGCAATGGCAAGTCAGTATTGTATGATCAAGAACACTTAATGGACACAGTTGAAACAAGAAGTTTGGATGCCAAATAGTGAGAACCCAGGTCAGAAGTACTGGGAAAACACTGAACTTTCATGAGCAGTTCTGGAGGTGATGATATAAACAGGCAACAGGGGCAAAGACAAAAAAAAAAAAAAATCACTGATAGTGTGAGTACTGAAGGAAGAGTTCCTAATTTTACAAGGACATTTGTAGTCCGAACGTGGAATGTAGTATAATACAACAGGCTCGGTTAATATATATAAACAATTAGAAAGGTAAAGAGCTGGATATTTTAGAAAATGACAAAATATCAACCCATATTTTATCCTTAAAACAAAAATAAAAGACTTTGACAATAATAAAAAAGTGAAAGAAAGGAGATATATAAAGGAAATAAAAGGTACTACAGGTCACATTATCACCAATACTAAAAATATTAGTATAAATTTTGTAGAGATGTACACTTCTAAAAACCCTGCAACAGAAAAAAATCAACTAGTATCTAGAGAAACTGAACTTCCCAGAATTATTTTTAGAGGATGCTCAGGACTTGGATGCTCCATTTTTATAATCCAATGTTGAAGATATTTTTAAAAACATTAATAATGGAAAATTTCCAGCCCTGATGGGTTAACAACCAAGTTCTATAAGGCATTTGGATATTCTTATGCCAGAATTTTTGTCATTAAGCAACACACTATATCAGGGAAATCTTCCCTTATCCTGGCACTGTTCTAATTCCTAAACCAGATAAAGACCAGTTAGAAGTATCTTCTTACAGATCCATCTCTTTTAATCTTATGAATTATTTACTGAACTATTTTATAATTTATATATTTTACACAATTATATATTTAAATTTTTTAATTTAAGCAAGTTGTCTTAAAGTAATTATAGGAAAGATTATTCATCCCAATCAATCAGGTTTGATTCCAAAATATCTAGTCCCATGAGAAAATTGCTAAGTATTATTCATTTTTATAAAATTAACATATGTTCCTTATCAATATGCTCATTAGATATCTTTAAAGCTTTTGATTGTATGGACAGACTATTTTTAAAACCAACTTTTAAAATATTTAAGTTTGGTAATTCCTTTTTCAACATGATAGATCAAATATATAGTGTTACCAATGCCCAAATTAGAATGAATGATTCTGAGCAATTCACAGTCTCAAGAGGTACCAAGTAAGGCTGTCCATTATCCTCCTTATTATTTTACCCCATTATAGAAATATTAGCAGTAGCTCTTTGGAGCAATAAAGAAATTAAAAGGATAAAAATGGGAGATAAAAATCATTAAATTTGCAGATAATATGATATTCTAATATGAAATTCTAGTAATACAGCAAAATACATTAAGATGGAATTGAAAGAATTTGCCGAACCTGATGTGTTAACAGTACATTTTCAAGTGTCACAACTGTTCTTCCATACCTCTTCTAAAATACAAAATGAGGTAGCTGGTATTTTAAAAGAAAATCCTTCAAATATTAGAAACATTAACAAACTAATAATAATTTTATCCCAACGTATAAAAAAATAAAAAAGAAATGAAAATCTGGGATAAAAAAAATTAAATATTCTTGGTCAAATTGTGGCAGTATAATTTTTTTTTAAATTTCAAACTCCTCCGGTAGATTGATTATGTGCCATCGAGTCAGTCAACTCTTAGCAACCACATAGATTTTCTCCAAAATATTAACATTATGGCAAAGAAAAATTGAACATTTTTGTTTCAATACTAAAAAATTAAGAATAAAAACATCATATTTTGACGTCAGAAATAAGGAGGATGGGGAGTTCCATTTTTTAAATTGTATTGACAGGCTGCACATTTGGCGCATATTACTTCCTTCATACTGGAAAATCCAGCAAGACAACGTATACAGCTAGAAAATAAATAGGAGGCAAATAAAACCATAAACCAGATGTTTTTTCTTCCAAAAGACTTCATAAAAATAGACAATATAAGTAATATGTTTACAAAAGCTGCATTTCAGGTTTGGAAAAAAAAGATATTCAGCTTTGATAGAGGGAATCTCCCCCTAACACCTTTACTGGCATACCCAGGATTCTCTAATCACGACAGTCACCATAATTGAAGCCTTGGAGAGTTTTCAGTGGCAACAGAGAGTAAGAGACTTCTACAATAATAAGACCCTATGTAGTAAAGAGATTGGGTTATAAGTAGGTTCCTATCTACCTTGGCTAATGTGGCTCCAATTTAAATCCTTTTTGAATCAAAAGGATATAAAAAGGTCAGCATCTCACTCTTTAACTATTTTTTAAAAAGTAATTATTAATTACTTTTCTCAACCCAAAGGAACAATCTCAAAAATGTATAAATTATTATTAGAACTGGAGGTAAGTACCCCCTCTAGAAGCTTGGGATATAGATTTAGGAAAATAAATGGAACCAAGTGGTAAATAGTTTGGAAATCAGGTGGTTTTCTATCAGCTGCCATACAAGAGATGCAGTGAAAGATATTACATCACTGTCATTTAAATCCAGTGAGACTAGTGCAAATAGCACAGTTATTTATTGAAATGTTGGGGGGGTTGCAATCAAAAGGAAACATTTTTTCATACTGAATGTGGTAGACTTGTGAAAAGGTGGTGCCTTAGTGGAAGACAATATTCACAGAGGTTAGAATAATAACTAAACAAGAAGATTTTGGATTATTATGTAGTTTTGAGGGAGATAACTCTAAACAAAAAGGAGCTTATTGTATTCTTACTCCTGGCTGCAAAATTAAGCAAAACTGGAAATTTCTAGATAACCTATCATTGAATGATTGGCGTGCTACCATATAGTCAACTGCTCTTATGGAAACATTTACTGATCAAATTTAAACACTGATATCTCAGTTTCTCAGAATCTCATTTTTATCAGATCTGGAAAGATTATATAAGGTATGCTAATAATTCTTCTATTGATAAATTAAATGTTATTGTGTAACTTGTGACTGAATGTTGAGATATATTGTTCTGGGTTGTTATCTAGTATTCTTGTTTCTTCTTACCTTATAAAAGATTAAAAATGAAAAATAAAGAACATGGAAAGCAGGAAATATGAACCAATGTAGGAAGTATGAACTTGAAATGGTCAAATAGGAAATGAAGCATATTAAATGGATCTTTTAGGAAGAGGTATGTTTAGGTAGGCTAGAACGGGACACTTTTACATTCAGAATATGAGATCATACGAAGGAATGGAGAATAATACTCAAAAAGCACATAACTAGGTAACCCAATAAATGCTAGAATCCTAGCTATTCAAATTAGATGATACCCAAGTGTATTCTCTTACTCCAAATAAAATGGTGGAAAACACTGAAGAATTCTATGGCAAATTGCAAACAGTGCAAAATGCAACTTCTGAAACAGACATGGTACTATAATGAAAGACTGGCATGCAAAAGTTGGGAAAATTGAGGGAGCTAGAATTACAGGAGGATTTTAGATTGTCTGAACTTAATGATGCAGAATAGAGTTTTGCAAAGAGAATTATTTGCCAGCATCTGCTTCAAGCAACATGAACCCAGCTATCCACAGCACAGTGGATACACAAAACGGGCACCAGGACACTTCCAGGTACAGTATGTAGAAAAGCCCAAAAATTGGTAGTTTCAAATAAACACAGAAAATTACAACAGGTGTGCCAGCAAGATTTAACCTTATTGTCAAAATGTAAGATCAATGAAAGCATTAGGTTCTATATGCTTAACCAATATGAAAGAGAGCCTGAGTTGTTATGAGAAGTAACAACAGAGATCTAGAAATCTGAAGTGGAAAAAAATATTTCCCAAATGTCAAAGAATAAAAGATCCAAGTGGCTTCCAAAACAAGCTAACAGCCAAAGAGAGAAGATTGAAGTTTCATGACCATTGAGTGGAGACAGAGCCTTTTAGCCCTTACTGCACTGACAGGACTGTGCCCTAGCACAGGAGGAATCACCTGCTCCCTTGTAGGTAGCAAGAATTAGAAAGATCTGCCCAGTCTGCTGTAAGACTTGTGGACATTTTGCCAATAAATCTGCTCAAATGTGCTCAGTTCTGGACTCAGAATGGGTAGCGTCTATGGAGATAACTGACGTACAATCTTCTGCCATCTGAGATTTCTTTTATCCTGGGGGGTCTGGGGAAGTGTATACGATGCTAGGGAGAATGAGCACATCCTCCCCAAATCCATGCCTTACTTTCAGGAGGTGGGTGGGATGTGATCAGCTGGATCAGGGAGATTATAAATGCCATGTTTGGAGAGGAGATGATGTCACCTGCCTTGAAAGAGGCAGTGCTACACTCCCTTTAGATAAGGCTCTCCCTAGTTCTGACCGTGTAATCAACTATTATTGCCCTTTTAAAGATGCTTGCAGAGACTGTGGTGGGGCTTCAACACAAAGCATCCCAAAGGAGGGAGATTATATGGATCCTTTTTAGTCAGCATTCAGACCTAACCATGGAACAGAAACCATATGGGTGAATTATCTACACTGCAACTGTCAGCTTCAGCCCAAGAACAACAACGAGGCAATCTAGTACAGTTCAGTTCCTTTATTAGCTTGCACCTAATAGACAGAATCTTGCCAGACTAAATCTATGCTAAAGCAACTAGTGGATATACCCTGTGAGACTCTAGGGAGGGGCCAGCCTCATCCTCTTCGTCTTCTCACACTCTTGTTGCGGGCTGAGGAGGCGCTTGCTCTGGAATGTCTCTCCCCGCTCCTGACAACCTTGAACTTCCATTCCAGAATCTTCCCCGCTCATGCCATCCATTACAGCAACCTTCTGATCTCTCAGTAGCATTTGATACCATCAGACATGGGAGCATTTGTAAGACTTAAGATACTGCTTTTCAGTAGTTCCACTCCTTCCTAAATGGACAGTTAAAGGGGGGGGGGGGGAGACGAGTACCTGTTGACCACTCCAGTATGAGGTACTGCAGGGTTCTTCCCTCTCTCCACCCCTGCTGTTGACAGTTACATGAAGACATTAAGAGGGTCAACCATCAGTCTGAGAGAAGATATCATGAGTATCCTGATATATATCTCCACCCAAGGGCAGACCAGTGATGCTGTGGAGGCCTTCACCTAGTTTCTGGAAGCTGTAAGGATCTTAGCAGTTGTAAGGATTGAGACCAGGAGGAACAAGTTGAAGTTGAACCACAGCATCAGAAGCCATCTCCCACTCTATCTGTTCCAGTGGTGACTCTGGATGAGGTAGCACTCCCCAAGGACTTGGAGACTCTCTAGACCAATGGTTTTCAAACTTTTTCAGGACACAGAACCTGTTAGCTAAAAAACATTATTGCTGCCTGCCTCTCATGAGGAATAGGTCTTCATGAGCACAAATGCCCCCTGGGGGGAACTTGTGAAAGTCAGCTGACAAGCCCTGTACACACAACTGCTGTAGTCTTCCCCACTGCATTCAGTGAACTTTTTTTTAAACTGTATTCTCTCATGGAACCAAATTGAGCTCTTAATAGATACAAAATGCAGTACAGCCTGTTATAGGCTCTGCATTGGCTGGTAATAAACTTCTGGGTACAAAGTGCTGGTTTTTAACCTATAAAGCTCTATATGGTTTGGCATCCAGGACTGGGTGGGACTCTCTGCCTAAAAGTGATTCTACTCATCCAGGAACTGCCTAAAAGTGATTCTACTCATCCAAGTCCAAGATATAAATAATGAGCTCTTCCCTGAAGGAGATACTTGTGGCACTGATCCTCTGGAATAGCTTTTTATTGGCCATCCAGATGGCAATAAGTGTTCCTAACCTTTAGGCAGGCTATGAAAACAGAGATGTTCAAAAGACCTTTTGGAGGTTATGATCTGGATATCAGGACACCTAATAAAAATGTTCTTGATTGTGAGTTTTTACTGTAACAATGATTTTATGGCTATTAATGAATTTATTAATTAAGTTATATTTATTGATGGTGTTTGATAATTATTTCATTCTTAACTGTAAACCATGACAAATCCTGGTGAAAGTAACAATTTTAAAATATAATAAATATTTAAATTAAGAGTGTCAACTAAGTAGGGAAAATATGAAAAAAAGTTTTTTTTTAAAAATCTGAAAATTCACAGGAAAAAAATCTATGGCTAAAATAGTATAATTCAGATGATCCATGGAAGAAGAGTATAAGCAAACGAAACTAAAACAAGAGAGAATGGTTATAGTGACACCCTTTATAAACAAAATGAGAAAAAAACATTTTTACAAAGAGAATATATTCAAGGAACCACTTCCTTAGAAAGTATGATGTACTAGGCAACAGACAAGCTGACAGAAAAGGACCAAGTACAGATGACATAAGCAATGAACTGTTTAAAGCTTCAAGAGAAAAGGTCATTAATGTGCTAATACTTCTGAGGCAGCAAATATGGAACTCTATGGCCTAGGGATAGCAAAAATCAGTGTATGTACCTCTTATGCAAAGCCAAGTAACTGGCTAGTTCAGTAAACCAGAGGCACTACAGAATACGCTTGCCAGAATTTTAACTGGTGCAGCCAGGTTTGTTCAAAGGACATCAATTTTGGAAAAACTGCACTGAGTATTTCATTCTGGGCCCAATTCAAGCTACTGATATTTAAATACAAATTTCTGAACTGTTTGGGGCTCCAATACCTGCAGAAGTACCTCCTTCCTGACTACAGTTTTTAGTTCTGCAGAAGTCCTCCTCCAGTGCATTCCTTACCAGAAGCATATTATGAAACAACAAAGGGAAGGTTTGTTTGGTGGTGGCAATTTAATGGTTTCTATTAGAAAACGTTCTTCTTAAAAAGTATACTCAGTGCCTACAATACCTTTTATTTTCAGAATCATGTTAAGGCATTTTTATTTTCCATGGATTTAATTCAAAGTACTGAGCTTAATCTTTAAACCACTTGGTATCTTGAAAGCAGGCTCTCTGAAGGAATTTTTTCACCTCTATAAAGATGCTGTAAGTTCGGTTTTACCAGCCTTTCTCAAAGACCCATTAAGAACATTGAGACTGGTGTGCATAGAGATAAAGCCTTCTCCATGCTGGCTCTCAAACTATGAAACACTCTTCCTGCTCCCTTGCTCTTTCTACAGAGCATGAGGCAAGTTTTAAGAATCTTCATCTTAATGCTGCCTCTTAACTGAGTTCTTAATCAGTAGGTGTTACTGACAGCTTCTCAATGTTTTTATATGCTTATAAGGATGTGCACATGGGCCCAGTCCCCAATCACTATTCATCACAGACCTATCATGTTGTAACAAGCCCAGTCTTCTCCCTTGGAAGCACAGGATCAGCCTAATTTCACTCCAAGCTTGTGAGAGAAACAGCCTTAAGTGCACTCAAATAAAACTAATTTTTCCCCTTAAGGCAATACTATTCTGCCACAACCCCAATGTGAACAAAATCTGTACCCAGATGCAGGTCACTGAGCATCTTGGAGACAGCCAAGTAGCCTATTTTTAATGGGTGTTATCAGAGGAGTATTCTGTGAGTGGGCATAGATTCCCCTCTGGTCAGTAGCCATTCCCCATCACGGTCCCTTCTCCCCTACTGTCTGCCCTTTTTGTTTCCCCAATTCCTTTTAAACCTACTGCTCCCCCCATTTTTGAAACCAATTTCATATTTTCAACAAAGTAGAGAAAAGAAAACCTCTGTTATTCTATTGGGGGAAGAATAGGACCTATTTGTGTATATTCCATGCTGATACACAAAGATTTTTGTTATTAAAATTATGGTAACTGTTGAAATAAATGTGATAAAGAATGCAAATATCCCATGCCATGCCATGTTAGGAGTCAATCTTTATTTATGGTGCCTAATACGGTTAGGAGTCAATCTTTATTTATGGTGCCTAATAACAAGAGTTCTCTGTTGTGGTGAAAGAAAAACCAAATGTTAATGCTGGTCAAAACAAGGGCTTCTCCCGCAACCAATATATGGCAACCTTAAGGTCAGGCTGGGCAATGCTTCCCTTATGGGCAACTATGGTGATAGACTTCTCTCCCACTTCCTACCTGGGTGCATCTTCTGTCGCCTGGCAAAACAATTACTTTGCTTAGAACAACTGACACACTTACAAATCAGGGCAGTGCTGTTCAGCAGGTATTTGAAACGGAGCCAGAAAAGTAAAGCCAATTGGGACAGCAAATATTATGCCAATAATGTTTATTCCATCTCAAGGAATAACTTGCAACACCTCCCTATTTGCAGATCTCTAATCCAGAATAATAGCAACAAGTTATTTCTTTTCACTGAAAAAGCCATTCTACTGCAAAATAAATGAGTACAGCATTTATGTCACAGGCCCAGTTCTCATTGAGCATATGTTTGAATTACTATCCGATTTAAGCCTGAAGGGTCCCCCTAATTTCCTTAGGGGAGGGGGGCAATACTTCATCCTGAATACTAACATCCCTTCAAAGCAGATTCTGTATCTGGCAAAAACAAATCCCTCCCAGTTTATTCTCTTTTAACGAACGGGAACGATTCATAACTTAATCGTCCCTCCCAGCTGTTTATGAGATGAGCTTTTTATTCCCAAGCCGAGGCCCCTCCACGCAGCCCGAGACCTGCGCCAAAATACAATCGCCCCCCGCGAAGGCGGGGATCCCCTTTGCAGCCACCGCAGGACCTCCGCGCAGCCGGGGAGCGGCGGGGGGCCCCGGGCGAGAGTCCTGAGGAGCCCGCCGCAGGCTCGCCACTCCGGCGCCGAGGCCCGCCGCGCTCAGGAAGCCCTCGAGGCGCCCCGGGGCCCCCGCAGCTTTCTTGCCGCTCCGAACTGACCTTGCCGGAGGCGCCGTCGCCCAACACCACGAACTTGAGCTTCCGATCGGCGCCTTCCTCCTCCGCCTCCGAGTCCGACATCGCCCGCCGCCCCGTGCGGGAAGCCGCCCTCAGAGGGGCCCCAAACTCCGCTGCGCCTCCGGCGCCGCCGCCATCTTGTCCCTCCCGTCGCCCAGGCGGCGCTGGGCCGGACCACCGTGCCGGCGAGCTCGTGGAGAGGGGGGTCGGCCCCGCTGCGGAAAGGGAAACCGACCCCTCCGGAAAGGGCGTTGGCCACGGAACATGGAGTGCGGAGAAAGCAGGTTCGGGGGTGGGAAGAAAATCGAACCCTGCATTGACCCAGTCCCCCCTCTCTGCATCTATGGTTTCTCCCAAAGCCGGGACTAGCTACCACACGCCGCTGGCAGAGTTCCTACGGCCAGAGGGGGGCGGGGAAGCAGGTGGCAAAGACACGCCCCTTCACCTGCGCAGTGTGGGCGAGGCCTCCGGGTAGGCGCCAGCGAACCGTTTGTGTCTATCCTCGCTGGTCCGAAGGGAAAGCCAATGAATTTTGTATTTGTATTTGTAATCTTTATTGTCATTGTACTTCTCGTACAACGAAATTAAATGCCACCCCAGTGCACCTTTAGAAATATAAAAACCATAGAACACATAAAACACAACCTTCACATTCCATTCACCATTGCACGACCCCTGATGCTACATTAATATTGCACTATAGAGTTGATATGTCCTATCAATTAGTGGTGAGAGAGCCATCAGCCCTCGAAATGAATTCTTTCTGTACACTATTTCTTTAAAGGACTTATACAGCCACCCATCTCACGCACCATAACCCTGGGAGGCTTGCGAACAATTGAAAATCGTTTGTATTTTAATTGTATTAATTTTAATAAGAATTAAAAGTGCTTGATCACATTGCACCGCCCTCCAGCCTCTGAAATACAGTAATAGAAGTGATAATCTGCAAATGCCCAGCTATAAGTAAGACTACCCTGGTCAGCTCTCAAGCCCAGGTCGCTTCTGCAGCAGGAGTTTGCAGCAGTGCCAGGAGGGGACAGCCCTGGGGTGGCCTCTGGAGGAGCAAAGCAGGAATGCTGCACCTCGTTGGATGAGGGGCCGCCAAGAGACTTCATGCCGTGAGCAAGTCCAAAACCAGTGCCCAGAAGGAGGCAATGGCCAACTGCTTCTGTGTTCTGGATAGGAAAAGTGCAGGGACATGTTCATGGAGATCCTGGGAGCTGAACTTGATTCTTTGTCTTTTTATAACAGCCCTCAGCCCTCATGTGGCCATGTAATTGTTAAAGAACATAGCTCTTTTTTTAATTTTAATGACAGTGTCTATGCAAGTTCCAACATACCCCTTTGAAAAGCCCCTGTATGTGGTCCTTGGTGGAAAAGGAGAAGAACTCTATTGTAAATGCTAGTGGTTGGGTATATAAATCCTGTCCCCAGTGAAGTATAATTTTAAACCACATTGACTTCTAAATTCATAATAGTAAAATATTCAGAGCTGCAGTTCCCTGGCCAGACAGAATGGAATGTGTCAGGTGAGCAGACGCCTTCAAAGCCAAACTTCCACTGACTTGAAAAAACACCGTAGACCAGCGTGTCTCAACCTTGGCAACTTTAAGATGTGTGGACTTCAACTCCCAGAATTCTCCAGCACAGCTATGCTGGCTGGGGAATTCTGGGAGTTGAAGTCCACACATCTTAAAGTCACCAAGATTGAGAAACACTGCAATAGACTGATAGGTTCCCAAGAGGTATGTGCTGCATGCCCTTCTGACGCATGAATACAGTCAGTTTTCTTGACTGCAGGTATAACATAACATAATTTCAGATTATATTCTATAATGATATGGTTTGAGAAAGATAAAACAAGGAATAAAATAAAAACCATTCAGAGTTCAGGCGGCTTATTTTCTACATAACAACTGCTAATAAATTGTAATCGGGATCTGCATGCTGCCAAAATACATATGTTGTTTACTTTTACAGGTCTGTTTAGCCAGTAGTAACTATTGCTCTGTTTTGCTTATATGTACAACCAGTTTGTCATATAGTATAACAGTCTTCTGTCTACATTTCCTATTGGACCTCTCCTATTATTGTTTTCAATTATTTTTGTATCTTTAAATATCCTACTTTCATCCTGATATTTGTTGTTATGCATTGTCTTGGGGGGGGTTATTTGTTTTTAAATCCCCTCTCACCCCTATGGGTGGTATGTGTTTTCCTCAATCTCAGGTCCTCTACCAGATGCCTGGGAGTTTGGGGGTCCTGTGCCATATCTTAGCTGTTCCTAGCACTGCGCTCTTCTGGACCAAGAGCTCGGATGTTGTTCCTGGGATCTGTTGGAGCCACTCTCCCAGCTTAGGAGTCACAGCCCCCAGGGCTCCTACCACCACTGGGACCACTTTGGCCTTGACTTTCCACATCCTCTCTAGTTCTTCCTTCAGGCCCTGGTACTCCTCCAACTTCTCATGCTCCTTCTTCCTGATCTTGCTGTCACTTGGCACTGTTACATCTATCACCACTGCTGTCTTCTGGTTCTTGTCTACTACCACGATGTCTGGTTGATTGGTCAGTACCTGCCTGTCCGTCTGGATCTGGAAGTCCCACAGGATCTTAGCCCTGTTATTGTCCATTGCCTTCTGTGGAATCTCCCATCTGGACTTGGGAGGGTCTAGCCTATACACTGTGTAGATACTCCTGTACGCAATGCCAGCTACTTGGTTGTGCCGTTCAATGTATGCTGTTCCTGCCTACATCTTACACCCTACCACTGTTGGACTGTCTCTGAGGTTTGTTTGAACCATCTGCACCTTGGGTCCTACCTAGTGTGGTAGACCCACTTCTATGGATCTGGTGCTTAGTGCCTGTTCTTGTGCTGCTATGATCAGTGCCGCAGTGCTGTCTCTTAGTCCAGGCCTTTCCAGCCACTGGTAGGATTTCCCAATGTCAGCCACCTCAGCTATCTGTCAGTGATACATCTCATGCAGGGGCTTCTCTCGCCATAACACTTCCTCCACTTGAACGTCCTCCTATGTCTGCTGCTGCCTCAGGCATTCTCTCAGCAGCTCATCTTTGGGTGCCATCTTACTGATGTATTCCTGGATGCTCTGGGTTTCATCCAGGACAGTGGCTTTGACACTCACTAGACCCCCCCCCCCCGGTGTTGGACTTGGGGTGGAAACCTCCATACATTGTGAGGAGCTTCCAGGTTTCACATCAGCAGCCTCCATGTCCTCCTTTGGCCAGCTTACTATATTGGCAGGGTATCTGATGACTTGCAGGGCATATGTGTTGATGGCATGGATCTTGTTCTTCCCGTTGAGTTGGCTCTTCAGGACCTGTCTTATCCTTTGGTGGTGCTTGGACATCGCTATATTCCTTGTCTTCCCATCGTGGTTCCCATGTGACTGAGGGGTACCAAGGTACTTGTAGCTGGTCTGTATGTCTGCTATTTGGCCCGCTGGTAGTTCCACTCCACCATTCTTAACTACCTTCCCTCTCTTTACTACCATCCGACCACACTTTCCAGTCCCAGTGACATCCCAGTGTCCTCACTGTAGATCTCTGGCAGGTGGATCAGCGAATCGATGTCTCGTTCACTCTTAGCATACAGCTTGATGTCATCCATGTACAGGAGGTGGCTGATGGTAGTTTCACTCTTGAACTTGTATCCGTATCCATATATAGTTGTTATACATTGAGAGAGTGACATTATAATGCTTTGCAACTCTTGCATTCTGACAAGAATTCCAACAGAATACTGTAACTCCTTCAGGTTTTATGAATATCTACCAGCAAAGAGATAATTATAGCTGTAGACTTTGCTTTTTAGATCAAATGAACATAAACCCTCAGTAGCAGATCTCAGTATCTGTGGACAGATTTTCTAAATAATTCAGCACCAAAATTTGAGGATTTTAACAAAAATATTGTATTATAAAACTATGTAATGCCTCTTTTATTTCTACATTTTCCTTTATTTTTGAGCCTTGGGAATTATTTTGAGATGGGGTATATGGAAACAAAGATGTCATGAATTATGTAGTAAAAAAACCCTTTGCACACAAGCAGAGTTTTCATCAAGTTCATCTCAAGTAAAACTAGAAGGAGTGGCTAATACTTTAGAAGACAAAGAGAAGATTCATAAAGGTCCAGGACAAGCTTGTACAGTGGGCCAAAGCAAACAGGATGAAATTTAACACAGAGACTTGTAAAGTTCTGCATCTGGGGAAATCTCACAGTTACTTGAATACAGTATAGTGTGTAATATTAATCTGGAATAGCACCTATATTTGGTACTGAAAAGTACTGTATAGATTAGCAGTTGTATACCACTCATCTGTCCAATGCTTTTTCATGTTTATTTATAAACAATTGTTTCATAAAATAGTAAAATTCAGGAACTTATCGATAAAACAGACTTAACTGCTGTCACATCTATCTATCATTAATACCTAAGGAATCTTGCAAATGTTGGTGGGAATGCTCTTAATTTTTTGCTGAAAGTCTTGATGATCTGCCACAGAATTGTAGTGAATAGGATTCTCTTGGGAAACTACTTGAAACCTATTACAGAAATATGGTCTTGTTCACACAATACATTATCATATGTTAACCAACCTGTTGTTTATTAAAGTAGCCCAACTTCCAGAGGGGTATGACACACTGAACTATAACCAGCCAACCACATTTTAACATAAGATGTTGTACAAACACAACTTATATACATCCAACATTTTGCTCCAAATTTTACACAATAGGAAATACATATAGTATTGATCCAAAAAATACCTTTCTTGTTGTTCAGTCATTCACTTTGGATTCTGTGTGACCTGACAGACATCATTTCACTAGGATTGTCTGCCAGTAGCTGCATCTTTGGGTTCTTGTAAGCTCATGCTCGTCTATAAGTAATAGTATCTGGCCACCTTGGCTTTGATTGCCCTCTCTTTCAATTGCTTTTGATTTTTCCAAGAATCAGGGTCTTCTTCCATGATTCTTGCTTTCATATTTTGTGTCCAAAATATCTGTTTTCAGTTTTATTATTAGTGTTCCTAATGAACAGACCAGTTTTACTTCATGTAATATCAAATGATCTGTTCTTCTTCTGGTCCAAGGCATTCTCAACAATTATCTATAGCACCACAAATCAAAGGCTCAATTTTTGTTTCTGATAAAGCCATATGTTGTTAAGAATGGTTAGGGTTAGGGTTATGAATGAATGAATGAATGAATGAATGAATGAAAGAAAGAAAGAAAGAAAGAAAGAAAGAAAGAAAGAAAGAAATAAATAAATAAATAAATAAATAAATGCTGGACTGGAAGAACCAGAAATTGGAATTAAAATTGCTGGGAGAAACCTCAAGAACCTCAGATATACAGATGATGCCACTAAGATAGCCGGAGGAACTATCTTAGGTATCTAAGGTATGCATAAACCAGAACTATGGTCTGGATTATGCATACCTTAGTAGCCAGTGTGATGGCTCAGCACTTTAATATCTTGTCTAGGTCGGGCATATACTGTCTTCTGAGTAACAGGCATCTCTTTATTTCATTGCTATTATCACCATGCCTCTGAATTTTTGAGCTTAAGAATATAAAAATCTGGTATTAGTTCAGTTTCTTCTTTGCCTATTTGCAATTGGGTTGGCATTGCCTGTTGACATAGTCTTAGTTTTTTAAAAATTATATATCAGACCAGCTTTTGCAGTCTGTTCTTTCACCTCAACAAGGGATTAAATCTTCTGTTCCTCCGGCTATCTTAGTGGCGTCATCTGTATGTCTGAGGTTCTTGAGGTTTCTCCCAGCAATTTTAATTCCAATTTCTGGTTCTTCCGGTCCATCATTCATTCATTCATTCATTCATTCATTCATTCATTCATTCATTCGATCGATAGATAGATAGATAGATAGGAAAATAATGAAATAAAGCGGCAAACTCTCCCCCCTCCCGTCTGTTGCTGCAAAGTCTTCCCCTCCCTCTCCTCTGCCGCTCTTGTTCCCCTCCCCACTTGCATATGTAAAATAGGACTTCACCCAAGAACAATCACTTTTCCACTGCTGAAATAGCCCTCTTAACACTATCACAGCAAAAACAATGAGAAAGCTCTCACCTATTCGCCTAAAGGTTCCTCTTGGGAGCAGCCCCAATGAGGACGCTTTGTTAAAACAAGGTGAGGCAGCAGGCATTCCACATAATCAAGCTTAGGCCCCGTTATCTCAAAATCCCACTCGTTAGCCATGGAATCCTTAGCTTAGGTCTGTCACAGAGGTGTGACTTTTGTTTTACAATAGAAAAGCACTTTCCCCTGTTTAACACCTCACTTCCGCAAAAAAAGAAAAAAAAACCTTGCCCAGCGAATCAGATCCCTTAGATTTCCCACCTCTCAACTCCAAAGTATATAAGAATTTCTGCTTTCTATTGCTGGGGGTCCCTGTTTCTTGGAAAGCAGACACTCAAGGATCACTGTAATAAACATGGTTCTTCTCCTCAGCGTTGTGTTCCTTTCTTCAGCAAAAATTCCATGACTGTGTGTGTGTGTGTGTGTGTGTGTGCTTACAGTAGTACAGTAAATAAATAAGGGGAGGCCTTGACACACTGCTTTCCTAACTTTGAACCTTTTCGTTGTTCCTTATTCTGTCATCACTGTGGCTTCCTGGTCATCATACAAATTCTTCAGTAGGCAGCTGAGCTGGCCCCACATGCCCAGTATTTAAAAGCTATCCACGATCTCCTATGCTCTACACAGTCAAAAGTCTTTCCATAATCAAAAAGCAAGTTTTTTGGAACTCTATTGTCTTCTCCATTATCCATCAGATATTACCAGTGTGATCTACCTACCTCTGCTGAATCCAGCCTGTACATCTGGCAGTTCTCATTCTGTGCCTTGTTAAAGTCTCAACTGCAGAATCTTCTTACTTACCAGCATGAGAGGTAAGTGCAGTTTTTAGTAGTTTGAACATCTATAGCACTGCCCTTTTTGGTACTGGAATGTAAATTTGTTATTGGAATATAAATTTACCTTTTCCAAGCCACTGGCCACTGCTGCCTTTCCATAACTTCTATAAATTGCAAGTAGCACTTTCACTGGGCCCTCTTGTAAAGTTTCAAGGAGTTCTACTGGTATTTCATCAGCTCCTGCAGCTCTGTTGTTTGCAATATTTTCTATGGCCAATTTATCTTCACTTTCTAGAATGTCTGGTCCTAGTTCAGTGATCCACTTTTGTACATATTGATTTTGGGATATTTTTTGTACAGATTCACCCTATCTCTTCATCTTCTTCTCCAGTAATGCTTTGCTTTGTTTTTATCATGCCCATGTTTGCATAAAAATTCCCTTGATTTCTGTAATCTTCTTAAATGAATCTTGACCTTCCCAAATTATTGTTATCCTCAATTTCTTTGCATTATTTACTTAGGGTTATAACTCGTCTCTTCTTGCTCTTCTCTGGAACTCAAATTTCGTTGGGCACATTTTTCGCTGTCTTCTTGTCTTTTGCTTTCTGCCCTTTTCAGCTATTTTCAGCATGGCATATAAAATTAATAAATAAATGTCAGCAGGCAGCCAGTTCATACTGCCTGCTGTTTGCCCCAATGCAAAGAGCAGGCAGTATGCTCTTTGCATTTGGGGATACTTCGATTGCTTCATTTCTAACAATGTCACAAACTTCAGTCCAGAGTTTGTCAAATCTAATCTATTAAATTTATAATTTAATTTCACCACATAATCATATGGAATATCACTGAGATTATATCTTGTTAGTCTACTTTGTTTTTTTTTCCTTTAGGTGAAGTTATAATTTTGCAAAAGGGAGTTAAAGAGACACCGTCAGTACCATGTCTTGTTTTTGCTGACTGAATAGAGTTTCTTTGCCTTTGCTTCCAGAATATATAATCAGTTTGATTTTGGTAATATCCATCTGTCTGTGTGTAGAGTCATCTTTAAGTTATTACTGTATTTAATAAACTTGAATCTTTTTTGGCAGAACTCTTATTAGTTTGTCTCCTGCTTTGCTTCAGTCACTGAGACCAAATTTTCCTATTATTTCAGACGCTATTTTACTTCCAATTTGAGCATTTCAGTCTCCTGTAATTAGTATGTCGTCGTTTAGGAGAGTGGTGTTGACAGGGCATTGCAAGTCACCATAAAAATGGTCAGTTGTTCAGCTTCTGCTTCCTCTACATCTGTGAACATTGTAATATTGATTAGATTGCCCTGAATTTAGTTTAAATTATTGCATCATATCCAAGCTCTGACTTTGACAGATGTTAAAACAATGGCTACTCCATTTCTTGTATGATTTTCTTGCCTGCAATAGAAGTTCTGCTGTTCCTCCGATGAGAAGTAACCATTTCAGTTTGCTCATTCCCAAAATGCCAACATGGAATATGGAATTTCTTGATTTTTCTTCTCTGCCCTCCAGGTTAGGATGGGAAACTATATTTCTTTGAAAGAACATTGGCTCACAAAAAATTGAACAGTAATTCATCATGTTGTATTATAGCTTCTTAACTACATCTTTGGATCTTGCAAAGCCTATGACATGCATAATGCAAGTCAATGATGAGGATTTTCAGAGCTGTCGTTCATAAATGTTGTCTACTTCTGGGCTGGGCTTGCACAAGATGTAATTTAAAGGGTGAGCTTTTATTCAAAGTGACAGAAGCCTACAAATTTGTACTCCTGTGTATTTAATAAAATTGACCTTTACAAGCGACCAGTTCATATTGCTGAAAAGCAGACTGGGCTTCAGGTTTTCAGGCACATGGAATAACCCTTCAATCCAAGGAGCTTTGCAAGGGGGGGTATCTCTATTCATTCAGCAGTGACACAAACACATCTATTGATGCTGCAAACAGGCCAGGAAAAGGAATTCATCATGCTTCCATAAAATAAGGCATAATCTGCTTGTTTAACATGCTAATATGAGAACATTATGGTCAATATCCCACCACTTTAATACCTCTTTTATATGCATTTGAATAACAGTTTCTTGAGAACAAAATCAAAGATTGTGATTTTAGGATTTCTCCAGGTGAGAATAAATTTATTGTATTGAGGCACACCTAAAAAGTATAGATTGGTCAAAATCCCTTGTAATCTCCAGTTAGTTCTGAAGCAAAATGTTGAGCCAAATATTTGGGCTTCATTAAAAAATGCAGCAATGTGCAGCTGAAATTGCCACATTTAGATTCCATTTCTGCACAAAAGTTAGGAACAGTCTTAAATCTCCACCACTTGGAAAAAGATGAGAAAAATGTTCTTAACTTTGACTGGATCATGTCCATGTTATCCAAAGCTTTCAAAAGGAAGTGTGTGAAAAAAGTCTATTAATAGTTGTCAACCACACAAATTTTGTTTTCAACCCCACTGATTTGCTGGGAGACATTCAAGCATATGTGTAATTTGGAGAGCAAAGCATCTTTCTTGAGTGCAAAGACTGCCTCCACAATCACAGGATGGCCCTAAACCTTGACCTCTCCACTACCCCCCACTCACCTCCAGAGCTATTTCTTCTTGCCTATGGCCTGTCAAGGCATGGGAGAAACCATCATCCCAGAGGTGGGTCCACCGAAGGGACAGGAGCTTGCAGAGGCAACTCCACATCTGTCTCAAATCCTCAGCCCTCATTCTGCAACTATTTGAAGCTATTCAAGGGACAGAAATATTACTGTTACTAGACATCATGGCAAGGCATCCTATCTTTCTAGTGCCCAAAGTTAGCAAACTCTAACCAGTCCACATCACAGTCATTTAAATCCTAAAATCCTAGAGAGATCTCAGAATCCTCCTTCCATATCAGACTTCCTGGGATCCCGTGTTATTGAGATGGGATCAACAATTGTCTGCCCCTGCTAAACTACAACTCGTTTCTCGCAATCTGCCCATCATTATCACCATCTCACCTCTTCCATTCCCACCAGTCCCTGCAAGTTCACTGCCTTTAACTTGTGCTTCATTTGGGACAATAAGAACCATGGAAATGATGTGAATTAATCTGAATTTAGGTTCTGGATTTAAGGTCTAATCCTCAGATGCTCAGAATACCAACACCTTCAACCTCTACTACACTGGCCCTCCTTTGCAACCTACTCCCAGGCAAATATACAAACAAATCTTTTTATGTCTGATGGCTCTAGTTTGGGTCCGGTTCAGGTAACATGACAAAACATAATAAACCACTGTTAAGCAGAACATGTTTTAGTATACCTAAATCCAATCAGGGCTCAGGCAACACATGAAGCCATGGTTAGCTTAATACAGTGCGTTCAGTAAGATGAGTATCACTCTATGCCATGATTAACCACAGTTTATAGATAATCCGCAGGCCTACCAAACAAGCCATATTATGCTTTAGCGCAATGCGACTAATCATGGCTTAGCCGCGCCCGGCGGAGAAGGGAGCAGGAGGGCCCGGGGAGAATGCCAGGAGCCCCTGGAAGAACGTTCCGGGCTGGCCGCTCCGGAAGACGCTCCGTGGGTTCCGCCAGGCCGCCTGCCCCGAGCACAACTGCTGCCGAGGTAGAGCGAGGTTGCTTGGGGCGCCGGCCTCGCCCGCCGATGCCGCGCAGAAGGCGGCCGGGTTCGCAACCGGCGGCGGGGCCAGCCCCCTACTCCCCGGGCTCCTCCGTGCCTGCGCTTCCTTTGCTCACCGCCCGGCGAAGAGAGGCGCCGCTCTCCGGCCGCTCCCGCGTAGCCCCGGCCCTCGGCCCCGAGCCTCTCCTCCCGCCTTGACCGCGCAGGGCGACGTCGGGCCGCCCTTGGCCGCTTCCTGGGCGGCTGGCGAGGCTCTGCGGCGCCCGGCGACGGCCGAAAGAGGGAGGCAAGAGGGGCCCGCGGGGAGCGCGCGGACGCAGCAGGTGCGCGAACTCCGCCCGCCCCACTGAGAAGCGCTGAGCGGGCGACAGTGCCTCCCGCCTCGGTGCAACTTCCCGGCGGTCTTGGCAGCCGCATGCCCACGACTCGCTTAACCCGCTTGCTCAGAGTCCATTTTCTGGGTCCGCACGTTACGCCGATCAAAGGAGCTGAGTTCACACGGTACGTTAACTGCCCCAACACCTCAACCTAGGTTAACGGGAACTGAGCTCGAGCAGCTGCTCCGACGCCGGGCCCCTCACCCTTTGGACCCGGAAGAGGAGCTGTGTTGTGGGGAGGGAGCTCTTGAGCACGAAACCCATCGCTGCTCCCCGCGCAGGCCCTCCAGCAATTACCGCGTTCTTGCTAGTTGAGGCTTCGTGCTCAAGAAAAGGAAAAAGTCCTTCTCCACATCCGCCAGGACTCAGGCGGCAGAATGGATCCTACGCTATTAGGATCTGCCTCCCCCACCCAACTTGGCTCGTTTCCTCCAGGCGTGATCGAGCAAAAAAGATCAGGAGGATCCAGCTGCAGTGGGATGGAGGCTTCCTTTGAGTTCTTTGCTGAGTTACTTTTCCTTCTTCCTTTCCTTTTTAAAATCAAGATTAAGGATGATCAAAACCATCCCGACCGTGTTTGCCGGGAAGAAACCAGCCAGGGTAACAAGGCCGAGCGAGGCGTTTCGTCCTCCTCCCTCCGGGGCCCGGATCGCCGCCCGAGCTGCCCCTTCTGTCGCAGCGCCCGTGACAGAGTTAGAGCGCCAAGTCTACGCGGATATTCTCGCAGGGGTTTGGGAATCGGCCCCACTGTACTAAGTGGGATTTCCTTCTGCGGGCCGGACTGTTCTGGCAGGTGGGATCCGTTCTGCTGAAGGCCGGGAGGGGGGCGCGACGAGACCACGGCCACCCTGGAGAAGTCTGGGGGTGGGGGACACGGAGATCGACTGGTTGCGTTCACGCAGCAGCTTCAACCAAGTGGTAACGGTTGCATCCGCACAACCGTGAGCACACCCGAGTTCAGTGGCGCCCCGCGATCTCCTCCTCATAGCAGCAGCGCGCAAACAGTCCCCACCGCAAAGCTCCTTCCCTCCTGCCTAACGCTGCGAGGTGGAGGGAAGGAACTAGCCCGCTTCGGGCTCGGAATGGCCCGCGGGTCCCCGCAAGCCGATTCCCACGAAGGCGGGGATCTCCAGGGACCTGGATGAGGGGGAGGCCTACTCTGGCTGGGCGGCAGGCGCTCCAGCCCAGCGCCCCGCTCCATCCCCTGCCCCCGGATTCAGAGGGCCGGAGCGAACGGAGGGGGAGCATTCCTTGGGACGGCCGGGAGGATCGTCCCCCCGTTCTTCACACCGAATCCCGCAGAGTCCCGCCTCGAAGCAGGCGACAGACCCTCTGCCTCCCCCTGCTCTCTCGCCTTCTGCGGCCCGCTCGGCTGTGCTGAAAACCAGGGGCCGCCAGGAGACTCCTGCCCCGTCGGCCTCCCCGACCGAAGCGACTTTCCCCGGGAAGGTGGCGCAGTCCGAGGCCCTTCCGCCGGGAGGCCCGGGGCTGGAGGGGCGAAGAGCTCCCAGGAGCAGCGGCTCCTCCTGCGAGGGCCTTCCCCTCCGCCGCCGCCGCCTCCTGGTCTGGCGAGGGGGGACGTGCACCTGCCCAAAGCCGCCGAGGCAGCCTCGCCCCGGGGCCCCAAGGCGACCTGGTTCCCCGAGGCGACCGAAACTGCTCCTCCGCGCTCTTTCCGGCCACGGCAGGCCTTGCTGGAGCCGAACGAACGCCATCCCCGACTCGGCCCGGCCTTCGGGACTGGGCGGCGGCCTCGACTGCTGCATCGCGCCGGCCTGGCGGGACGGGAGAGGCCCGCCGCCCCTTCCGCTTTACTGGGGTCGGCTTAGCGCCGGGGGCTTCCCTAGTTTTCCTTCCCGGAGAGCAAAGGCAAAGGAGGGAAGGGAACTCGAGACTCCCGCTGTTCCTCGTGGCACCCCGACGGCCGACAGCGGCGCTCTGGGTCTCCGGGGCTGGGCCTCCGCTGCAGCGGCCACCTGAGAAGTCCGGCTGGGGCTCACACGACCCGCGGGCCGGGTCAACGGGCGATGCTGCGGGCGCGGCCTTCGCTGGTTAGCGGTTCAGGGCCGGCCCGGGGGCATTCGGCCGCCCGTCCGAGCCAGTTATGCGGCCGCGGCCACCCCCTGGGAAAAGGCCCTGCCTAGAGGAGGGCTTCCCGGGCGGAAGAGGGGCTTCACACGGAGGGGGCTCCAGTTTGGGAGCCAACAGCACCCCGAATCGGCGCCTTCTTCCTGGGCCGGCGCGCACAGATGGCGCCCGGCTTTCGGTGTCCACGGGCGGCGGCGGCGAATTAGAGCCGGTAATTGTCCATCATTAGCGGGCCTGAAACGCGAGCTGTCACAACAACTGGAACACGTCTGGGCGGCCGCGAAAATAACCGGAATGATTGGCCTCATTATGGATGTCAAGGCGCGTCGGAGAAGGCGGAGGTGCAAATTGCCCTTGACGGGCGAAATCCAACGCCAGGAAAGAGCCGGGCGTCCGGGGGGAAGGGGCCGCGCGTGGGGGCAGAGATCCCGGCGCTGACTGGCGAGAGGAGGCGAAGGCAGCGCTTCTAGCCCCGCCCCCGGCCTTCGAAGCCCCGCCCCGCCCCAGGCAGGGAGGTTCCGTTGTCCCGCGAGCGGCTTTCTGGTCGGGCCAGGTTCGGAGGCGTCGCCACTAGCAAGAACGCGGTAATTGCTAGAGGGCCTGCGCGGGGAGCAGCGATGGGCTTCGTGCTCCTTTGTTTAGTCCAGCTTGTCTTCAGTTTCTCCTTGCACGCAGTTGGAGCAACCCTGCAACAGATAAATTAGGCCGAGGATCTGAACCTCCCAGTTTTTGCCCTCCTTCTTAGTCTTTGCTGCACCTCCCTTCTCACTTCTTTTGGGTCCACCCCGCCGTGGGGGTTAAGGTATTGGGATAGGACGGGGAGACCCTCGGACGCGGAAGTTCATTTCACGACTTTGGGCCAGTAAGTCTCTCTAAGCCCAGCCAGGGTTGTTGTGGGGAACAGTCGAAGGTAGACCTTCGAAAGTGGAAGACCATGAGCACCTGAAAGACAGGTAGCATTTACATCTCAGGAACATCTAGTTGCCTTCTTCCTTCTTTCTCTTCTCTCCTGCCTTCCCAAGACTGACAGTGCGGGATCTCTCCATGAGAGAGTGCCCCCGACTCTTAGGGGGCCTTAAGGAGCCGGGAAGGCCAGGGCTGGATCGACTCCAGGCATGCCTGCTCCTCTGGGAAATCAAGCTATGGCGCCCTTGAGGGGCCGCCAAGGGTGGCTTTCTCCCCATCTCTGGGCTCTCGGGCCTACAGCAGTGGAAGGGAAGAGCGGGCGCTGCAGCTGCAGCTGGAGAAAGGCAACGCGGCTGCCGGACTCCGACCCTGGGCCACTTCTTGGGTCTGCGCATGTGCAGGCAGAGGCACAGATGCAGCTGCCCTGGGGTTTGCTGCCCCCCCCCCGCGTCTCCTGAACGCAAAAGCCGTAGAGCCTTTCAGCGCCCCTTGGAAGGGCGCTCAGCTCAGGGGCACCCAGGTCTCGCTTGGGTGCAATCCTGACGCTCCCCCCCCCCCCTTCCAGTCACACAACCATAAGCCCTGGCTCCTCACTCCCACCTAAATCACGGGCTGGTTCATTTCTGAGCTCCCCTCGGAGAAGCGCCAGAGGATCTGCAGTTCCTCCAGCCCAGTCCAATTCACCAGTTCAAGGCAGCCCCTCCTCCCGCTTGAACCAGCTGGATTTGTCTGCTTCGACTAGGCCGTTCCCAAGCCTCGGTTCCAGTCCTGGGACCCACATGTAGAGAGAGGCTGTTCAGATGCAGGGCTGGAATCAGTGGCTGGGCCTTTCTTAAGTTAATCACTGACCAGCGAGGCGTTACTTCCGAGAAGACGCACCTAAAATAGCATTGTGCAGGTCATCTGAGACTGAAAGGGCGAGCAAGGCTCACAAGGGCCCCCCAGAGCTGCTCTGAACCCAGAATAGTGACAGGGCTCCCAAGCTAGTTCCTCCACCCGCTTTTCAGTGGAGGCAGCCGAAGATTCTTTCGCTGTCCAAGCCAGGAACTGGGGGTGCATGCAAGGTCAGCATCCCTGTCTTTGTGAACCCCATGAGGTTTCTGCCTAAATGCTCCAGTCGGCGATGAAAGCCTGGGAAGGGAGTTTAGAAAGGATGATTTTATTCAGCCTGGATCTCTGAATCCAAGGAAGTTTATTCAGAAAGAAGTGCAACTGAGTTCAGTGAGGCTTCCTCCCTGGTAAGGGGAAAGAAGTGCAGCGAACTAAGTATAGTTCTCCAGAGCTGGAAAGCCATAGAATAGTTGGCCTAAAAGCATTTTTTTTTCATAGCAGATGCTCTCAGAAAGTCATCCCCCTTCAATCCTGCAGGGTAGAGAGCTTGGATTATTCCCCAATTATTATAAGTATTGGCGGGCTCCCAGAGCAAATTCAGTGGCCTAGAGCAGATACTGGAAACAGGAGGAGAAAAACACAATGGAGTTCCCTGGTTGCCAGCCTGTGGTCCAAGTCGCCCCTCCAGAAAGACAGCGTGGTTTCTACAGGCTTCTTCCCATCCATCGCTTTGATGCCAAACTTGGGGGCACCACCTGGCAATGGGCAGTCCTGAAGAGTCAGGAGGGCAACTGCCGCCTGACTCTTGGGAAAGAAGAGACCTGGGCCAGCACCAGCCATGGATGTGGCAGAAAGGGCATTCTAACTGGGTTGCCAGCTATAGAGGGCTGGGACAAGGAGGAAGGAGCGGGCATCTTTCAGCTGAAACACTCGGCCCTTCTGCCTTCCAGGGCTCCTAGATGCAGCTGGGAGGAGTGCCCAAAAATCATTTCTCAGGGCCTACCCAGACTCTTGGTTTGGAAGAAATCCCCAGCAGCCTTGTGGTGGAAGGCGAAGGAAACTGGACCTGCGGGCAGGAAGGAGCCCATCGGGAACTGCTTCTCGGTCCTTTTTTAAATTGTGGCTTCTCTTAAGCTATGCACCTGATCCAAATTGTTCCTGAAACACAGATTTCAAAAGGCAAACAGCCGTAAATCAATGGGCGCACATGCTGAAAATACCAAGCAAAGAGTGTCTTCCAGAAGGCCAGCAACTTGGGGTGGTGGGGAGACGAGGGAAAAAGAACAAAGCACAATGAGGCTTGTTCCTGAAAGGCCTCCTTTCCTCCTCCCCAATATCTGGAGGGTTTTTCAAATTTGGATCCAGGATGCTGAAAGGAAAGGACCGTCTTGGAAATTGAATAGGCTCTGCCCACCTGCCCCTCTCCTGCACGAGGCAAGGGGAGCTCAACCAGCAGCTCCCCAGCATCCTCATGCAGAAGAACTTGCGCAGGAGCAGGTCTGCTTGGCTTGGCCCAAGGCTGCTCTGCTCCCTTGCTCCAGGCTAAGCCAGCTCTTCCTTCCTCTTCCTTCCTTCGCAAGACCAGCTGGACCTGCCTCTGAGGCTCAGCTGCAAAGCCACCTGGCTTCCCCCCTTCAGGGCACAAGGCAGGCCAGGGATTCTGTTCTGGGAGGCCCTTGAAAGACTTGTGTGCTTTGCACTTTTCCAGCCGCGCGGAAGCTCCCTCCTGCCTTCAGCTGGAGCCTTGGTCTGCGGCCATGGATCAAACCAAAAGGACATGTTTCTGTTGGATCAAACACCTGGTGGCGCTGCTTATGCACCCACCCCGAGAGCAGTTCCCGAAGGTCACAAGAGGAGAACCACTTCTTTGGGGCCCAATGCAATGAGGCTCAGGGTTTATGGACCTGGAGAGCTTTGGGGCAAGGATGCCTAAAATCTCTCTTGTGCTTTTTCCATGGAGCCAGCCCGGGGAAGATTTCCCCAGGTGGCCGGACTTCCACAGAGCTGAAGGGGAAAGGAAACAAACAGCCATTCTGAAGTTCTGGAAACGGACCCCGGGGAGCCCTTGGGCCTAATCTTATCCCAACAGTGGGGTGAGGTGGCCACAGAAAGCCTTCCCCAGCACCCTGGGTGTCTCTGTGGAGGAGATGGACTTAGCAGTGCCAACTCCCTGGGCTTAGTGGGTTGCTTCCAGAATTCACCTTTGTTTGCACCTGTACCACACAGTGACCCAGCAGTGAACCGAACTGGCTTGTCCACACACTGGCCCAAATCTTCACTGAGCCATAGCCGAGCGCGGCAGCTGAACGAGGGCGGCGGCGGCAACTGCTGCTGCTGCTGCTGCTGCTGCTGCAAAGTCTCCAGAAAAAAGGCCAGGTGCCAGAGTGGGTGGCCAGTTAGCCCGGTCCTCCTCCAGGAAGCGCTGCTTGAGCTGAGGAACCGCAGCAGAGCTGGGGCATCTACCTCGTGGGAGAAGCACCTTGGCTGCCTGCCTTTGGATCGCCCTCCTACCCCGTGGCTCAGAAGCCTCGGAGGAGTCCTACTTGGCATCCAAGGGCTGGGCTTTTGCTTTCTCTCACGCAGCCGAAGCGATGCCAGGTTTCTCCGGCTCCTGAATGCAAGACCATCATTGAACCCATAACTCCCAAACAGGCCCTTATCCAAGCCAGGTTAATGGAACCAAGCTTGGCATGTCATGCAGAGGGAGCTGTCGGACCTTTTTGTGGGTTGGTAAAGCGGCTCCTCCGAACGTGGGGTCGGCAAGGGCCGGAAAAGCAGCGAGCTTTCACTATAAATGCCACTTGAAGGGAAGGAGTGTCGCCGGCCATCACTCCAACCCCCAGGCCCGGTTCAGGCCGGTTGCCCAGCAAGCCCCGGGGCAGTCGGCTTGGGTTCGTAGGTCCAGCCACGAGGACTTGTCAGGCAGGTATGGGCTGGGCACCACGGTGGACTCAGCTACCGAGCCAGCTCGGAACTCGGTCCCACAAAACCTCAGCCCCAGCCGCGTCCTCAGTCCGGGCCTAAATGCCCAAGAGTGCGGTTGGCCTCTCGGATCGCATCAACCATCAGCCAATCCAGATCTTTGCTAGGAAGCTTGATGGGAATCTGCCCGGAAGTGAGAATGGTGACGGAGGTGGCGGTGGCAGGTAGCCGTGATCAGGGAAGGCGCACCTCTAGACCTGGGCACACCCCGGAGCCTCTGCAGGCACTCCGTTGGCTCGCCCTGCCGGGAATCCCGGCAGACGGAGCGCTTCGCCTCCCTCCTAGTCAAACTCCCGCATCGCCTTTCTGGAGCGAGGGGTTCTCGGGTTCTGCGCCGCTTTTTTCCGGCGCCTGAGTGTTCCCTGTGCAGCCACCTCATGCGGTCAGCCTGACTAGCTGAGGTTCCACCGAGACGCGGACTAGGTTTGGTTTGCACAGTTTCCAGGATGGGGCAGAAGCAAAGCAAAGAGGCGGCAGAGAGAGGGGCGAAGCGGGGCTGAGCCCCCGCTCGGAAATCGATGTGAGCCTGCAATTGAAAACGCTGGGGCCCAGGAAGAAAGGAAAAGGCGGCGATAAAGTGATTCAGCAGCATGGGAGCCCTTCCATGGCCACCGCGGGAAGCCCTTCTCCAGCTTGTTGCGTGCCGGCTGGGTTCATGGCCGTCCTTCGAACAACCTTGTGAGGTAGGAAAGGGGACCGTCGAGAATGAGTGACTTGCTTCGGCTGGAGACTCAGGTGCTCTCTTCTGCACTCTGCCATTTAGGAGTGAGCTAACAATGCAGAGGCGAACCCAGGCAACAACTCGGAGTAGCAAACCATGGCTTAGTGTTAGCAGTAAACGATATCTAGGTCCACCTATCACAATAAATTATGTCAAGTCCTAAAAAGGCCAGGTTAGTCAAATTCATTCAGTTAAACGGACAGGCTACACTTCCCATCAGCTCCACAAGTTGCCTGAAGATAATATTACAAACCTGGTTAGTGCTTAGATGAAGGACCAAGAAAATCCTAGAACTGTAGGAGATTGGAAATTTGAAAAATAAACCTTCCCTTTTTATGTTGAGAGGCAACAGCTTGGGAATGGCTGTTCCAGACAGTAAGAAGCTCTGAACTCGTAGCGGCATAAGAAATAAAACCCAAAGGCAATTCTGAAATCTCTTCCCAACAGAAAAGACCTTACTTAGTTTGCTCTTCGGTCGGCTTTCTGCCTGGGGTTGATTTTGCCCGGTAGGCCTTACAAAGGCAGCACAGCCTTCACCCTGGACCCTCAAGGGCTCCCCCAGACGTGTGCTGGTGGGTCTTCCTCTCCCCTCTCCCCCATTTGAGAAGAACAGACAAACTGTGAGTCCAACTGGGCATCTTCCCTCTACAGAGCACAAGAGCCTACAAACCTCGCCCCACAGGATTCTCCTGTTTGCTGGCTCACTGACGGTGTGAATCAAAACAGCTTTAAGCCATCACCTCGTGCTGTGGGAATCCAGTGATTGTGTTGGGCAAACTCGGGGTTTTTATCAAGCCAGGTTAAAGGAGCTTCATGTAGGGAAGAGGGAGAATCTCGCATCTGTCAGGGAGGGACCGGTGGGCAGGAGCCTTTGTACATTTCATCCGCTGAAGAAAGAGGATTCATGGCTAAATTGCTCTATTAAAACGGTCTTTTAAAAATTCTAAAAAGAGAGTGACCTGAAGCTTCATCCTGAGTAGGCTCCCCTCTACGTGCTCTGGAAACCACTGATCTTAAATTGTGTCAAGTGATCCTAAAATGGGGGTGGAGGAGTGCTCTGTGGGTACTCAGAAACTCTGGCTCTGAAGGGGGAAGTCTGTTAATGGGAAAAGGCTGCAATGACTATTCCTGCAAGAAGGTGTTCGCTTATCAGTGGTGAATCAGTTAAAAAGAAAAAGTGGGTGTCCCCCTTGATGTCCCTTTCTTTGACACATCTCTGAAAATAATTGACCAAGGTTCAAGAGGCAGGGAAACTCACCCCCTGCCCCCTCCACTTTTTTCCTCCATCCCTGGCAGTGCAAAAAGGGTAGAAGGATTTTCCCAGACACAGCCACACTGGATGACCTCATCCAGCCATTCCTGTATTGATATTTATTTTCTATTTAGTTGCTAAATTTCGATCCCAGTCTATTTGCTTGCGTGTTTCAATTGACCTGCAGAAGAAATGATGCTCCGAGACTCTGGGGGTCTGCGGAGTGGGCTAGGCCCTGGCCCCACCAACTCCATGGCAGCAGAGGGTTACAGAGAACAGAGAATGTGTGGGTCCTGCTCCTGACCAAGGTTTTCATTTTAGTAGTTCTGCTGTTTTGACCTTCTCTTCCAAGGGCTCTCCAGGTAGAAATCCTAAGCCAGGCCCAACCCACCAGGGAGCTCTGAAAGCGCTCCTGCCACTCAGCCTTGCTGGGCAGCACAGAGAGCATGACTCTTCCCTTCTTTTCCTTTCCCCGCAGCCTTGATCCCTCCTCCAGCCGCCCTTGACAAGCCCCCCAAAGTGGGAGATAACTTCTGCAACTGTGGGCAGCATCCAAGAGCTGTCCTTCCAGCAGGATCTGGGGAAAGGGTGCGTGGCCCGGCACTTTCCTTTGTCCGGCAGTGCTGCAGGTTGGCTAGGGAGGCGGGGGGCGGGGGTGGAGGTCTGCTCAGCTCTTGGGCTGCCAATATGGAGCCTCCAGCCACTGCCTGCCCCTTGAGCAGCCGGCCAAAGCTTGAGGCCTTCGGGGCTCTGTGGGCAAGCTGGGAGCAGCGGCATTCTTGGAGGGATTTTCCGCCTGTCCACTCTCCTGTTCCTGCCACGACTCCGAGAGGCAACACAGAACCCCTGGGCCCCCTCCCTTGCCATTGTTTGCCCACCCAGCAGGGCAGCGTCTCTGTCCCAAGGAGCAGCCGGCTCACTCTTTGCGGCATAGCCCAGCCCGTTCAACGGAGACAGGAAGCAGCTGCTGCTCTAGGTCGGCTAGAGAGCTTGAACTTGGCTGGGCTGGGGGTCGCATCTGTCTCCAGAGCAAACATCTGGGGGAACCCATCGCTGACTTTTGGCTGCTCCCCCACCCCCACATCCAGCAGCCTCAGCCTCAGCCTCAGGGCCCTCGGCTCTCAGAATACTTTCCTACGTTGCCCTGGAAGGACGGGCTGGTCCTCCTTGGCTCCCAGCTCCCCTCTTTGGCTACAAGGGGCCCCAGTTCCACAGAACTAGGGATTGTGGTGGCCTGGGAACTTGGAGGTACATTCCCCTGCTTGAGTCGCCCCCCAGCCTTTTCTCTCCTTGCCCTCTTGCGGGCAGGCTGGGCCTCTCCAGCCGAAGCCTAAGGAGGGGCTATTTTCACTGAACTGGCCGTGCCAGCATGCAATGGTCTCTTCCCAGTGGGGATCCCCTGGTTCCCAGGCCCTGCAGCCCCCTGACTTCAGGACAACACTGAAACACCTTTTACACACCTTGAGGCACTCCTATTTGGTGCTAGAATCTGGGGGAAGCTCAACTTTTACCCTGGGTCAAAGGGAGTACTCACTGGTGTACGGTGGAGGTGGTGGGGCAGATAAAAGAAGGGACTGCCAGGCCCTGTTTGTACGTCAGGTAAGTGCAGGCAAGGAAAGATGGGAGGGAACAGCAACGTCTAGCCACCTCCTCTGTTCTTTTTTTGGGGAGGAGGGGAGGATGCCAAGTTGCCAAGGGCTGTGAGAAGGCCAGCCCTGAAGCTCCGGGGACCTTAGTCCTAATGGAATTAGGCTCATTCCACCTTCAGGTGTGCCGGGTGCCCTCTGCCCTGCTCCCACTTGGCAAGACCCAGCTCCTTTGAGTTCCCCTTGGCAGTGGGAGGAAGGTTGGCATTTCAGGGATAATGCCCCCAAAGCAGTTTTCTAAGGCTCCCTTTCACTTCCAGACACTTGAATTCTCCCCCGCACCCCCAGCCACCTCGAGGTCTGGCCTTGAGGGGATGTTGTTTTCCTGGGATCTGGGGCTGGTTGCTACCCCGCGGCCCGCAGCAAGACGGTTCCTCTGCATGGGCCATCTTGCCTGGCTCCAGCTCCAGAGCCGAGGTTCAAGGAGCCTGAAGCACCATTTGAAAGGGGCCAGCCTATTTTGAGCCAGGGATGAAAAGGAACCTTACTCCAGAGGAGACCTGCCACTTTGCATCCTTGGTGGCCCTGGGGCAGGAGTTAAAGAATTGCGCATCTTCGGGACACCTCCAACTGCTGTCTTTTTGGGATATGGGAAGGAAGAATAACAAACAAAAATGTCATGTGATTCTTTTATATTTTGAAAATATTCCTTTTATTATTTTTTTCTTTATTCAGTCTTTGGAATCAGGAATGCGCTTGAACCAACTTATTTACTCTGAAATCAAGGGCACACAAATTAGTTTCCCTTTACTTAACTGAAAGCCGGTGTCATGGGTACATGAGTTCCTGCTGTGTATTTATAGGAAACCTGAATCCAAGGAAAATAGGTACAGGATCATAGGTCTACTTGATAGAATGAACATCTGAGCGCAGAATCTTGCTGCTACTTGGCTAATGTATGAATCTTAGAAAATCTACACTGATTACTTTGCAGACAATCAAAATTTTAATTCTAAATTGCACAGAGTTTCTACTACCAACGAATTTTAGCTTATTAATGGAGGAATTGAAGTGCAAATTTGAGGAAAAGAGGGAGAGGGGATGAGGAATGACTCCAGCCTAAAGCGAGCAAGTGTTTGTAATAATTGACCCTTCCTAAAGCAGAGGTTGGCTGTAGCCAGGAAAAGTGACTCTTCCAACTTCGACAGCCTGTCCGCTCCAGTCTTGGTGGAGCGCTTGAAAGAAAGAAATGCAACATTTATGAGTTTGGGTCCCTAGGGGTGGTTAGAGCTAGAATGCAACTTTCGAGGTTTAAGAATCCCCCCACTAGCTGGATGTTACAGCCTTCTTGAGATTGAAGGTGGAAAGAACAATTCATTGAAAAAATGAAACCCACCAAATGGGAGGAGGAGGGACAGCTGGTTACCTTCACTCAACACATGGGGCTTGCTGATTTTTTGTTTTTTCCGATGTCTGCACAAGCACTGAACCTCAGTCTTACCAAACCTTTAATCACCAGAAACAAGGCACTGGTTAAGTGGGTTGTGTGAAAGGGTTCAGAAACCTTCCAATTTGCACCAAAAGAAGAAAATGGGTACCGTCCTCCCTACTTCAACTCCCCCCCCCCCCCCCCATCTATCAGGATTACATGATAACAGAACACCGGCTTCCCAAAGCCTTTGCTGGCTCCCTTCAGAAGACCCTAAAATTTGGGAGCGCCGAGAGGAAATGCAATCCGCTCCGAGCCTGTCTTCGGACAGCCAGACACTCAAGAGCAAGCAGCAGGACATCCAGTTCCTTCGGCGCCGATGTAATTCAGCGACTTGTGTGAACACAGCCATGTGCCTTATTCACTTCCTCTGCATCCAAACTCATTTCTCTGTGCCGCCGAGCGAATTTAGCTGGGCTCAGAAGCAGGATTCCCTGACTGCTCTCGCAGGCACGTCTGGCCCCAGACCTTTTCCTCCTACGCGCGTCCAAGTGAAGGTGCACAAGAAGCGGAACCAGGCGAGGATTTGGCCCGGAGGTCGCGGAGAATCCCCGTGAGCTTCTTAGGATTGAAGGGTTAAGAATCCCGACCCCAAGAGCCCTGGGCTGGACAAAGGTTTCCAGGCAGCTAAGCAGGCATCCCAGATGCCTTCCAGAAGGGAAATCGAGGCAGCCGCCGGGTTTCACGCTATTTCCACAGGCGCTGCGTTCCCCGCATGGCTTAGCCTGCTGTTTTGGCTCCCACGGCGTTTTTGATACAGTGCAGCCCTTTACACATTCCAGTTGACAGAAAGGCTGCTTAATCCACCACTTTCATTTGCTATCTTCCAAAGAGTCCCCAGACTTCCTAAGAATGTTGGCTTGGATCGGTTCTCCATTCACCCACTATTTTTTATTTTTCTGAATTTGTAAGCATATTGCTCGCTTCTCTTATTAAATATCTTGCCTCTAGAAGGATCACGATTCCTCCTGCAAGGGCCACACCGCTGCTTTCCCGTTTGTTCCTACCCCCTCCCGCCAACCCGTTTACTCTTGCCTACTTATTTCTTCAGAAATGAAGAAAACGATATTTTGATTTTGTTACAGTAAATAGAAACAAGAACGAGAACTAGTCTTTGGCTGGGGAAGGGAGCTGCGGAGAGAAAGGGTGGTTGCTGAAGACTGTTAACTTTGGGCCTTCCTTAAATTGGGTCAACAATTCAGTTACTGGGTTCAAATTTAACTCCAAGCCTCCAAGCCTCTTGCTGCAGGCATAACCCCCCCTCCCCCAATCACACTTAACTGCCAAAGAAACTGAAGCGGATTTGCGCGGTGCCCCACAATAAGCTCGTTTCTTTTCAGGGGAAAGACCCCTTGATTTTGGTTGGTGACCAAAACACCCTGTGGCTGCCAAGTCCAAGAGAGGGAACCCCCGCAATAGCCAGCGAGTGATCAAGGTGTCCCATGGCTGGGGCCTGACACTCGCGTTTCTCTTGGCGGCAAGCAAAGTCTTCACGATGCTCCAAGCAGCCTGGGAGAGTTCAAACCAACCGCCCTTTTAGAATTAAGCAACAAAGCAATCGCCAAAAGTTAAATTGATTTTTATAAATTAGAGGGGGGAGAGTACAGGGAAGGGATGGACAAACAAATATTCACAATTCAATGGAAGTAAATTGTCATGGTTGATTGCAGCTCTCCACCTAAAAAAGGAGGACATTTACTGGGAAATGGGAGGAAGAAAGGCAAAAACAGGCAACAAATGGCATGAACATTCCCACCATAACGTTTTTCTTTTCTCCAAAGGCCCGAGTATAAAATTCACACTGAATATAAAAATAATTATTATAATCACAACAACAATTTTAATACAACCAAAAAGTGCTAAAATCATATTATCTCCCAGATTGCTCCCCATAACTGCGAGAAAGTCAGATCACAGGGCGGGAAGCCGCGGGGAAGCTCTCCTGCATAGCCCTGTCGGAGTGAACAGAAGACGCGGAGTGCGCCGCTCGGGCACTGCCCGATTTCCTCGGAGGCGTTGGAGCAAGAGGACGGTCCGCTCGGTTGCCCTGAAAAAAACTCAATTGTTCAGCGGGGGCGGCGGGGGTCAACTCTGTTCTGGAGGCGTTCGGATAGTTTTGAAGCAAGAAAGGAGGCCGGGAGACGCAGCGCCAGAAAAGCAGAAGCAGCCGGAAGAACCGGGCCTTGTCTTGGAGACAGGTCCAAAGCTTTCCCTCAACGGCGCTTCCATTCCTTCCTTGAGTCCCTCGCTTCCACCCACCCGCTGGCCTTCGGGCACTGGAGAGGCTGGGATTCCGGGACCCGAGCCTCACTGGATTGCCCCGGCGGCGGCGGCGGCAGCACAGGCGGAAAGGGCCCAGCCCGGCAGGCAGTAATAGGGATAGTAATAAGAAGGCTGGAAGGAGAAGAGGGGAGGCGGCCGGAGCACCTCGCCCGGGTGATACTGCCTCTGGTCGTCGCGGACTAGCACCTTGACCGCCACCTTCTTGGCTGCGGGCGCGGCGGAGAGCAGGTCCGCGGCCAGTTGGCGCCGCTTTGTCTTGTAGCGTCGGTTCTGGAACCAGATTTTCACCTGCGTCTCGGTGAGCTTGAGTGAAGCGGCCAGATCGGCGCGCTCGGGTCCAGAGAGGTAGCGCTGGTGGTTGAAGCGCCGCTCCAGCTCGAAGACCTGCGCATGAGAAAAGGCCGCCCGCGAGCGCTTTTTGCGGGGCTTCTGGGCCGTCGAAGCTGCCATCGGGGCCGGGGCGCCCACCGACGACATCGCTTCATCTTCCTCAGAGAGAGCTTTGGAGCACTTGCCGCCGCGCTTGCCTTCTTCGTCCTCGTCGCCATCCTCCTCATCCTCCTCCTCGTCCTCTGGGTGGCTGCCAGCTCCTGAGGAGGGAAGAGAAGAAAGGCAGAGTCAGGATGCGCCAGAGTTTGGGGGTGGCCCCGGTGCCAGGCACCCCGCACCCCCACCGCTCCCCTGCCACCACCTCGGTTTCTCCCCTCGGAACAGAGAGACTCGGACTTGCTGGAGGGAGGCTCGGTCTGGCTCTGGAGGGCCCCTTATGGGCTCCCCATCCCGTCCCGCTGGGCCTAGAGTAGACATTGGGCGCTACATTTCTCCTGCTCCCCTCAAGGCAAACCGCCTCCCGGGGGAAGCCCAGGCAAGGCGCTGCTGCTGGAGGTCGCCATCGTTTCTCCATTCCCCACCAGCAGCGGGCCAGTCCTGCTCTAGGACTTTTTGGCGAACGGCCCTCCAGGCTCCTGAGCCTTTCTGCTTCCGGGGAGGGAGAGCCGCTCGCATGGCCATTCATCTGGGTCAGGGTAAACTCAAGGCGAGGTTGGAGCCCTCCAAAGTCCTCCTTTTGCTTCCTCTCCAGTTTGGTAGGGCCAGAGGGGCAGGGGGCTCCACTTTGGGCTGGGAGGGACGCCCAACGGGCTGCCCTGTGAGGGAACGACCCCAAGGAAGACTCAGAGGCAGCGCCTTCGAAACAAGGGAGGGGGCGCCGGGCAGGGATTGTCCCTCAGATGGCCTGACTGGGCGCGCACCCTTTTGTCTGCCAACTTGCAGACCTCGGTCTTCAAAGGCCGCGACGTGGGGCTGAGAGGAGGCGGCCCAACGGCCCGTCAAGGAAGGAGCGACACAATCCTGCAGCCAAATCAGGGCGCCAGCCTGTCCAGCGAAGGGGTGGGGAAGGGGGGAGCAAAACGCCATTAAGAAGCAGAACAGAGAAGAGCCTCCATCCCAACTCCAGCTTCCCAACTTTGGCATATTTTGATTTCCCAGCGGCCAAACTTTCTGCGCAAATCCTGCAGGGGTAAGTTCTCTGTTAGCGGAGCCACCAGGCTCCAGTCTATCTCGCCGGGTTTGTCCAATAAGCCGCAGTTCGTCAAATCCAACGAGTTTCAGTTGGCTCCGTCCTTTCCAGCTCCCAGGTATCCTTTTGCTCCAAAATCTCACGCTGGAGTGAAAGGATCTCCGGCCGAGCAGCAGTCGAGCCTCCAGAGGCAGAGGCTGTGGAAAATGAGCTGGATACCACCAGGAGTCCTTACTAGGGTCGAAGCAGGGCGGCGCCTTCCTCTGTCTAAGTGTTCTTGCAGCAGATTCATTTGCACGGAACTAGCAAGACGCCGTCGCTCCCACGAGCGAAGCAGGTCTCGCCCTGGCATGGCTCCGACTGGGGGACGGGAAGGCCAGAGCCACGACAGGCGTGATCCAACAACGGAGGAGCGAGGCGGCTCAAACCTGTCTGCTCACCTCCAAGACACCCGCCGTGCCCAGCGCCTCCGGATCCCGTCACAAAGTGCTTCCTCTGGGGGGAAAGGCGGCGGGAAGCCCCTCCATTCGGGCCCTCCGCTTCTGTGCCTCCTTGGAGCTCCTCCTCGGACCTGGCGGTACCTTCCGGACGACGCATCCTTAGTTCTCCCGCTACCCGGCTCTCCAAATGTCAGGGCCGAAAACTCTTCGCTGTGGCCGACACAGACCGAAGAGAGGAGGAGACGCGCCTCTCCCTGCCTGCCCCGCCGCCAGGCTCAACCCAAGTGCAGCAGTTGCCAGGGAGGCACCATCCAGCAGCCGGCACCCTCCCCGCTGCCCCCTGCACGTGGGATTCCCCCAAGCTTCCGGTCCGCTGGGTCCCTGGAACCGACCCGAGGATCCCCTTCAGAGGCCCGGAAAGCTCAACGGCCTCGCTCGGCCGGAGACGGGCAACTTCCTCGGTCCGCGTGTCCTGCGCGAGGCCCGGAGGATGAGAGAGCCAGCGAGCGAGGCGGGGGGAGCGGAGTCGGCCTGGGGGGCGGCAGGGAGGAGGACGAGGGCCTTCTTCGCCTCCGGTCTCAGGCTTCGCCGCAATCCATTTCCTGCAGGAAAGGACTCCTTCGCGATCAGGTTTGGGCTTGCCTTCCCCGAGAAGAAGAGTCTGAAGACTCGGCGAGAAGGCGTTTGTCCGTCGGAAGGCGGCTCGCGGGGACACGGCGGCGGCAGGTCTTCGGGCCTCCGCAACTACGGGAACCAGTGCGTGCTCGGAAGTGCGCCGAGTCCCATGAGAGCGGCCGATGAGCGCGCAGTTGGCGACGTTCCCCAGCCTCTGGCCGGGCGGGAGGTCGAGGGATCTGGGCTCCCCTGCGGAGCCTTTCCAGGCGCGGCCGAGTTGCTGGGAAGACGGCCCTCCGCCTCCACGGCCCGTTTCCCGGCTGGGAGAGGATGCTCCTTCCCGACTCGAACGAACTTCTTCCCGAGGGGAGGCGGCGGCGGCGTGGGAAAGCAGCAGCGGTCGGGGGCCAGAATGGCTTCTGTGGGTCTGCAGCTGTTTCTTCCGCCAGGCCCGGCAAACGCCACCTTTTTACCCCCGGGGCCGGGGCCATGCAAGCCCCTGAACGGGAGCGGCCCGAGGCACCAGACCGTCCAGCCCCGGCCGATGATGACGCCGCTCCCCCTCGGAAGGCGGCCTTCTAGCGGCGGACCAGAGCACAGAACGCTTCGGCCCCGGAGGATTCTCGGAACGCAGGGAAGGAGTGCGGCGCCCTCGGTGCCCAGTGAGACCATCTTCCCTCTGGGAGAGAAGCGCCCAGGCCGGCCTTGCGCCCCCCGCCCCCTCCCGTCCGAGCTTCTTCGGCCCGGAGAGCTCGAGCCCGACTCGGCCCCTTCCAGGTTGCTGACCCGGCCTTGTCCCCCCTCCCCACCCGCATCAAGTCCCGCTCCAGAGTCCTCCCTTTGCGGCTCCGGAGGCCCCTGGCTCACCTGCTGTCGGCGGCCCCGAGGCTCGGCCCGGGGGCTGGCTGTGCGGGGACGGCGGAGGGCCGTCTTGCTCCGGACCGGCTCCTCCCGCGAGGGATCGGGCGTTGCCCTGGCCGGGCGGCCTCTCTCGGGGCCTTCGGGCGTCAGCGGGCGCGTGGCCCTCCCCGTCACCCCGCTCCTGCTCCTCGTCGTCCTCCCTGTCGCCGTCGTGCTCCTCGCTCAGGACCGAGTCCGAGTCCCAAAGGGGCGGCCGGGGAGCTGCGGGGCCGGAGCGCGGCTGCTCCTGGAACGGCGGCGGCGGCCGGAGCGCGGGGCCCAGGGGGGTGGCGTCTGGGCCGAAGAGCCGCCAGCAGCAGGCGGGCGCGCTCTCGGGGCCGGGCAGGGGCATCGGCGGGCGGGGGCGGGCGGGAGCTGCGGGCCGCGCGGCGCCCCTTTCTTTCTTGGTGAGGAGGGCTTGGATGGAGAAAGGCGTCGGGGCCGGGCTAGCGCCGCGCCCGGCCATGGCTGGGCCGGCTGCTCGGCGGGCGCCCCGGGCAGCAGCGGGAGGTCTGCCTTCAGCTGGGCGCTGCCCTCGGCGCCGCCGTCGGCGCCCCCGGGCCCGCTGCGCACTCTTCCCATAAAGAGCTCGGCCGGCAACGAACCTGCCGAGACGCCACTCCGGCCGGGCAGCTCCCGGCTCCGGCTCCGGCCCGCCCCGCGCCTCTGCGGGCTCGCTGGCCTCCGGCCGCCTTTTTCTGCCCGCCCAGCTGTCAGTCCCGTGGCGGAGCGCCGGGGCCGGGGCCGGGGCCGGCCCTTCCCCGAGGGCGGGGCTCCTCCCGGGCGGCGCGCCTATTGGCTGCTCCGCTTTTCCGGCCCGCGGGGGAGTCCCGTCCTGGAGCGCGCGCCTTAACCCTTTCTCGGCCCAGGCCCTGCCTGCGAAAGAGCCCCCGGCCGGGCAGGAAGGGGAGTTCCCCGGCGCCGCTGTTCTCCGCTTTTGCGCCTCTGCCAGTACAGCGGGGTGCACCTTTGGGGGCTTTCCAGCGTAGTTACGCTCAGCCTCTAGGTGGAGCGACCAGCTGCCGAAGCCTTTGCTGCACCAGGGACATTTCCTGCCCAGGCCTTTGAGGTGGTGACGTCAACTTCACCCTGGGATGACGTCGCATCAGAGGCCAATATGAGCGAAATCATTGTTGGTCAACAACAACAACAACAACAACAAACTGTTGTCAACAACTGTTATTATTATTATTATTATTTGACGTTTTATGATAATTACTGCCCCGTCCTTTCTCCGTCAATAGAAATGCTGAAATTGAGAGGCCATCTGCTTTGCATGGAATGAAATTAAAAGGAAAAGGTATTTTCACTGTGATTTTTATTCTGCTTCTGAAATCCGTTCAGAGATAGCGAAGAACCTGCTTATAATGTGGAGGTGCACCTCGACCTTGTCTTTTGATGCTTGAGAATTCATAAGGCTGAGACCCGAAGGGAGAATCAAGGGCGCGTTTTCGTCTCAACATAAAAAATGCCGTTTGAAAGCTGCTCAGAACCGAGCTAGGCAAAACAGAGTCCAGGGTTTTGATTGCAACAGAAAACTTAGAAGCGATGTTTCCAGAAAAAAATCTCTGCCATGTCCTTTGACAGGCACCGACACTCCACGTATCTGATTCAATAGTGCTTATGTGCAGGACAAGTTTGCAAACTGATTTATTTTAAAAAAATATTCTTAGCGTAGCACGGATAAGATTCACCCTGAGGTGAGGAGGAAATGGGACGATTCTCTAGAACTGACCGCATTGCTTTGTGTATAAATTGTGAACGAATCAATCTGTGTGTAAATCAATTTTATACATAAGGAATCTTGAACGAATTCAGAGCAAAAATAAAGTGATCTGCCTCGGGGAAGTGGTGGCTGATAGAGTCCAATATTACACGTATCAATCAGTCCAATATTTTTCGGTATGGGCAATCTCAGACAGTTGCTGGATGTTCCAGGGTTGCAGAGTGAAAGGAAGAGGTGGCATGTATGTGTGCACCTCTATGCGGAATAGGCTTTGTGGGAAACGTGTCAGTTCTCCAAATACTAAAATGGAGTTGAAGGACCTCCAAGGGATTTGGGCAACTGGGAATTAGGAGAGGTTTAAACTTGCGATATACTGTAGATTATTTGCAAAAAAAAAAAAAAAAGGCCAGGGAATTTACGATTCATAAGGACTAAAGAAACGGAGCGTGGCCGGGGGGGAGGGGGGAGAGAGAGAAGTGGGACAGACGGACGGGCCCGCACATTTTTGAAACGCGCAGCTCCCGGGAGACTGATGTGGGGGCTATGCCTGGAGATCAAAACGCTGCTCCTGCGTTTCCTTTAAGGCAAGAACGACTCGGGGGTGCCACTCTGTGGGTTAAGGCACATTCCTCAAAATAAATAGGCCGAGATAGTGTGCGTGTGTGTGTGGGTATGTGTGTGTCTGCCTGCCCCCCCCCCCCATCTATCTATTGATCGATCGATCTTGCATTGAGACTAGTCAACGGTTTTAATAAAACCAAGTCACAACTCCCGTAGAACCAGTAACATCTTCAAGAACGGTTCCTTGAAGCATCGCGTGAACTTTGAATCCCCGGCTGAAACCTCTCCTGCCCCCGCCTTTCCCTGCACGGGGTTACAGATTATCAAGCGACTTTCGTTTCTTCCTTGACCACTGGGAGCACGTCCTTTTCCAGTAGCGGGGAGTTCCCTCTGCCTCACCCGCGCGGCTTCCTGATAGCTCTCTGAGCGGTGGCGCGTGTGGGCCTCGCGCGGAGGAAGGGCCGGGCTGGGGGAGACGCCCTGCTTCGCCCCCCGCGGCCAAGTCCCCCACCTTCGCCGCCGGTGCCCAGGTGGCAGCGCCGTCCCGCTCGCTGCTCCACCACAGGGAAGGGCGCCCGCCGCCAACCCCCCGGCCTCCCCGGCGGAGGAGACAGGGGCGTGTGCGGGGGCAGCCCGGCCCCGCCGCCGGGCCTGGGAGCGAGCGGGGAGGATGCTCTTCCGAGGCCGGGGCAAAGGGCCGTCGCGCGTCTCCAGAGGGAGGCAGGCAGGTGGGAAAGGCTGCCTGCCCGAGCCCTCCTTTCGCCGCCGCACCCCGACGGGGCGAGGGCAGGGAAGGGGCCCTCTCCGCTCCGCCACCCGGCCTTTTGCCCCTGCGCCGGGCGGGAACCGGGAGGGAGAGAGGGGCCTCCCCTGTCCCCCCTTCCTGCCGGGCAGCCTGCAAAAAGCAGCGGCCGTCAGCCCTGGAGGCGAGCGCGCGGTCGGCAGCCTGGCGCGAGAGGCTCGGGGTCCGCTGCAATTCCACGAGGGCGGAGGGAGCCGAACCAGTCCCGGGGCGTCTCCCCGCCGAACAGCGAACCTGGGTCTCCGCCTCTGGAACCAGCCCGAGGACGCGGGGGCGCAATGGTGAAGCGGCGAGGAACCGGCAGAGGCGGGCCCAGCGGCGGCGGCGGCGGCGGCGGCTCCGGTTGAGCCAAGTTGCTCCCGCCGAGGGCCAAGCGGAGGTGGCGGGCGGCGTTGGCAAGGGCGAAGGCTGCTCCTTCTGCGGAGAAGCTGCTCGGCCTGGCAGCGGGAGGGGTCCTTCCTGCCGAGCAGCTGCGGCCCCCCGCTTGGCTGCACGAGTTCAGCAGGAGGGGCGGGCTGGGGGTCGGGGCAGCAGAATGCCTGACTGCCCACCGCAGGGTCTCATTTCCTGCACTGGCACCGCATGGCGAAGCTGGGCTCTGCAAGCCAAAACCAAACCATCTTCCAAACGATCCTGGCTTAGCACGTCGGGGGAAGGGTGCCGGGCGAGACCAGTCCGCGGATGGAGGGGAAGCTCAGCGCCCGGACGGAGAGAGCTCCCTGGGAGGACTCCCCCTGGCCGAGAGAGTGAGAAAGAGGGAGGGAGGCATCGGACTGCCAGTTCCAGGGGGAAGGAGACCTCGCGGGGTTTCTCCACCAGCTCGCCCGGCCCTTCCGACGTCCAGGGCTGCGGCCTGGAGGAAAAGCCTGAGGAGCGGGGCTCTTGTTGGCCCTGCAGGACCCGGGCGCCGCCTCGCCCTCCGGGCAGTGTTGAAGGTGTTCCCGGCGGCTCGGCTTTCCGTTCCCTCCGGCTTTGCAGGGAGCGAGCCGGGGAGCCCGACCGGTGGGCGTGGGACGCCCCCTGGAGACAGAGGGAGGCGGCAGCGGACGGCGCCCCTCACCCTCTCCCTCCTGCGGGCGGCCACTGGCTCTTCCAGCCGAGCCCCTGCACGAGCAGGCGGAGCAGACGCAGCGGGCCAGCGGGGGTCTTGGCGAGCAGGGAGCGGCCCGAAGGCAACGGGGTGTGCCTTCCGCGGGGCTTGGCGGGAGCACCAGGAAGGCTCAGAGCGGGCCTGCGGTGAGTTGAAAGGAGCTCCCTGTTGGGGCCCAGTGAGCCACCAGCGGCTTTGGCAAAGGAGGCTCAGACAAGCGCGGGGGTCCCAGAGGCAACTCTTCAGCCAGCAGCCTTGCTGCAGCCTGGCTGGCGCTGGGCACCATCCGCCAGTTTGACTAATGCATTGGCTGCAGCCTGCCTGGAGCAGGAATCTGAGCCTCCCTTGAGACCCCGAAGATGGTGGGAAAACGGTGGTCGATGCACCAGTGGCAAGCTTTGATCTGGGCCCCAGTCCGGGCTTCAGAAAATGGCCAGGGCAGTGGCTGTTTGAGCTTGTCCTTGAGCCTGAAACGCTCTCCTGGATTGGTGTGGGAACTGCCCGTGGCTGTGGTTTTAGCTTTTTATCGGGCTGGAGCAGCTTCCTAGAGGAAAGGTTGTGACATTTGGGGCTTTTGAGTCTGGAAAGGAGATGAATCATGGTATGGATAAAGTGGACAAGGGGAAGCTATTTTCCCCTTCCCAAAATCCTAGAACCTAATGAAATTGAATCCTGGAAGAATCAGGACAGATAAAAAGAAATATTTTTTTACACAATGCATAAACAAACTTTGGATTTTGCAGGAGACATGATGCTAGCTACCAGCTTAGCTGGCTTCAAAAACGGATTGGGCCAATTCATGGAAGTCCTGAGGATCAAGGGCTCTTAGCCTTGATGGCAGCAGGACTGCCCCTGAAGATCAACTACTGGAGGACTAGTGGGCTCCCTTGTGCAGTTGGTTGGCCACTGTGAGGACAGAGTGCTGGATGAGACAGGTCAGGGGTCTGACCCAGCAGGGCACTGTTTGTGTTCTTATATTTCCTTAAGCCTGAGGAAAAGATCTTTTGACCACAGATGACTTTCCAATCTTTTTAAAGCTGCGTTTTCTAAGCCTAGTGTTAAGCCAGTACCTTTGTGAGAAATCATTCGCTGTGTTTATTGGGTTGGGTATTTGTTCCTAGTCTCTTCTGCTGTGTAGCAATGAGAGATAGCACCTGCTTTCTTGCAGGGGTTCCTTCTCAGAAAATGGATAGTAGAATAATTGCATTTTACCACATCCTCCAGCTGGTGAGCAAGTCACAATTGCTGGGCTCATGAACATTATTCTGTAAGAAGACATTTCAATTCTAACATTTCAGTATTAAATGTTAGAATTGCCTGGCTTCAGGAAGTAACTTGTTTGGGTCAGGATGACAGATCTGTGCTCTGCTTTATTTCAAGCCAGCTGGTACAAGCAGTGACCCCTTCATAGCTCTCTGGACTAAGGAGACCCTCTAGTCTTCACCTCACTGGCTGCCTCCATATTGTCATCCAGTGTTTTCAGCAGCCACAGATGCATTTTTTGCCTATCTGCAGTTTCAGGATTCTGAATTTCTTTTAAGATCTATCTGTCCATCCATCCATCCATCTGTCCAGGGTTTGTCCAGCCATGAAGTAGCTTCAGCCATTCAGTCCAGGCTGTTTCTCACCACAGCATAATGCTGGGCTGCAGACCAAAAATAGCTCTCAATCACCACCTTCTGGTCCCTGATTGTTGAGAATTCATCTTCAAGATTTGGGCAAAACAGAAGACGTCTCCCTTGTTAGGCTGTTCCTGCATTTGGATTCCCTGCTGCCAACCAAAAAGCTTTCGTAGATGAAGCTTAGTTCAGGTCGTCTACCCAGAGATGTTACCAGATGGGAGGGGCTAAATTTATGGATTAAGGTTTATTTGCCAAAGGTTGAACAAAGGACAGAAGAACAAAAGATCAAACCACTTGCCTGTTTAAAATCACCTAAGTCTGTTCCCCAGCCTGGGCAGATGCTCTTGTGTTAGAGGTGAGGGTGGGCAAATGGAGCTTTGGGGACAGGAACTGAAGCTATATTCTCCCTGCAACCTTTTCTTCTTTGTGTCAGACAAAACTCTTGGGTCAGATCCTTGACAAAGCTGTTAGACTTGAAAGTGCTTTAAGGGAGATTAAAATCTCTGTTCTGAAACTAACCCTGAGCTCTCACCACTAGACTGTATCTGTTCCTTTCTTGGAGCAATCCTTATGCGCAGAAGAAGTAGAACCCAAGTGCCTTTATTCTTTTCCACCAACACCATTAGGACTTAAAGGTAACAAACTCTTGCTCAACTGTTTCTTGGAAGCGTAGGCTACAGAATTTTAATCTTTCTCATTTTATTTTCCTTATAAGGGAAAAAAATCTGTGTTCTTTTAAGAGCAGGAGATTTACAATACAAATGTTCTTTATTGAAATTTACAACCTCTCTGAAATAAATGTCTGAATCTTACCGAGAATGCTAGAGAGAAAGGTCTTGTCATCTTTAAAAGCTCAAAGCCACCTTTCCTGGAAAGCAAACAAAATACACTTTTGTACCCTTATTTTTTAGAGCAACTAAGTTGAGCCCTGGTGGTGAAAATACTACTGCCAGCCCTGTAGCCCTGCTTCAACACTCACCCTTGCAGTCCTGCCCTCTCGGGTTTCTCTACGCCACTAATGTTGACAATTGAGTTGAAAGTCACTACAGAGGCTCATCTGCATCAGTGCTTGAATCCATACTGTGATTGTCAGAGGAGGGCATCAGCTGTGTCCATGAATGTGTGGGAGGCATGTTGTGTGGCTCATAGGAGCAAGGTGGGCTTCGCTGTCCATGTAAAGTGACATTGATGGCTCTGCCTAGGCCAGAGGCAGGCAATGGATTCTTCAGGATATTGCTTGTCTCCAACAGTAGCCAAACCTGGCCAGTGTGGCTAGTAAGGAAGGAGACTGAAACCTGCTGCAAAGACTAGTTCAGGTCATCTACCCAGAGATGTTACCAGATGGTAATTCCTCCTCAGCCAGGAGGAATTCAGCCTGGGACCCTGCATGCATCTTATATGAGAGGCCTGGAGATCAGCAGCCTCCTGTTATGCTGGGGCAGCTGTAGTGTAGCTAGAGGGATAGGAACCTACAAACAAACTGGGATTTCTCTGTGCTGGAGTGGGGTGTCTGCAGTCTTCTAATGTTTCTGTTCATGAGGCAGCTGCTTGGTAAAATTACACATTGAATTGAAAGAGGGCCATTACAAGCTCCCCGAAGAAGTCTGGGAGGTTCAGAATTGAGACTAGTCTTGTGGAAGTCTCTGTTACAGTTTTTTGGGAGAGGGCTGAGGAGGGAAATGTCACAGAAGTTGGCTGGGAAGTTTCTAATGAGTTGGTGCTTCTTGACACTCCTGGGTCAGTTTTTTCTCCTTTTTTCCAGTTCAACCAGCCTTTCCTCAGCCCCCTGCCTGTTCTGCCCTCTTGCAGGCTGCTAAGGACAGAGTGGAGTGCACCATCCAGCAGGGCCGCAAGGAGATCCATCTGGTGTAGTGTCACGTCTTCCAGGGTCTTAAAGCCAAATTCCTCTTAAGAACAGAATCCTCAAAAGTCCCCCAGCAAGTACTCTCATAAACCAAACGTTAGGCTTTGGTGGTCATACCACAACTGGCTGAGGATGCCAACACCGGGGGAGCTGTTGGAGGACAGAAGGACCTAGCCAAAGAGGAAGAGAAACTTCCAGGTCTCAAGGATAGGCTAGGAGGAATCTAAGTCAGGAGACCAAAAGATAGGAAAGATAAATGGGGCAGTGAAGTCATTTTAGATCCACTCAGGCAAACTTCTTGTGGGCGGCACTGCACCTTTTAAGGCCTTGTTCTGCCCCTCCCCCATGGCAAAGGGAACAATTATCTGGACATCTACCCCCCCACCCCCGCCCATTGAACTTTTGGAGGAATGTTCTATGTACAGAGAATCCAAAGTGGAACTTTTGAGGCTATATGGTTGTTATCTGTGGGAGAAACTAGAAACCAAACATTGCATTCCACAGTGAAAATCTTACACTGTCAAGCATGGAGGTGCAGTGCCATGATTTGAGGACACTCTTCTGCCTCAGGTGCTGGGTGCCTTGCCCTTTCTGGAGGAAGCTTGAGCATTGCTTTGTATCTACAGGAGATATCATGCCACCTGGAAGCTGGAGCGCAACTGGGCCATGAAAAGAGAGAAAGACCTTCATGCAAATCTACAAAGATAAAGAACAAATTAATTGTTTTGGAACGTCAAGTCATTCTCCAGATCTAAACCCCATAAAAATGAGGCAGGACCTGAAACAAGCACTTTATGCTTTAAAACCTTCAAAGTTCACCTTGGAGGAATGGACCAAAATTCCTACACAGTGATTTGAGAGGCTGATTGCTAATTATAGAAAGCGTTTGGTTGCAGTTATTAAACCTAAAGATGATTAATCTAAGAGCAGTTCTTTTTCACTCTGGCCTATTGTAAATTGCTTATAAAATAAACAAGCACTCAACTGTGGCATTATTTATTCACTTAGACTTCCTTTATATATTGCAGGACCTACACAAAGCACTGATAACATTCACTAGTGAAAACAGGTAAACAGTCAGAAAATCCAAAAGTGGGTGAATATTTTTTGACCAAACTCTGCCTGGATCCATGTTAGTCTGTTGGTCTTTTATGCAGTGCCCAGTTCCAGCCAACGAGACCTTTCTCCTGTAGCTGCTGTGGCACAGCCTGGCTTGTACAAAGCAGGAATCTCTGGCCAGACAAGTAGGGGTGTGGCTTCTCTGCAGCATAAACAATGGCATCTGACTCCTTTTCAGGGATGCCATGTGCCAGTGGGATTCTGCCTCTGAGAACTTTTTGCTGAAATAAAAACTGGCAGTTGGGCTTAACTGGTGCCTATCTGAGAGTCAGGACCACTCCAGTGACTCTTCTGGATATGTCACTGAAAGTTTGGAGTCATCAAGTCCCAGACAGCTACTAATAGCTGCCTTGCATTTCTAATGCTTGCTTATTACTTCTTCCCTGGGATTTCTATGCCACTGTAGCCCAGCTTACATTCCTTCCATAAAGTCAAAAAGATAAGATACAAAAGTGCTATAATGAAATATGAAGTGACTGTACACAATAGTAACAAACAAACAAGTTACTGAGAGAGAAGCTATGGGCACCAAGAACAAAACCATCCAAGTTTTAACTCCAGCTGTTCAGAGCCTTCTTATCCTTCCTTCCCCAACTTCCTCTGGTTGGCCTTTCTTTCCTGGTGAGAGCAAAGAGTGGGGAGGCTCTTTTGCTGCAGTGGGCACAAATTCGGGATAATAAATGTGGAGCTGGCTTCCTCCCCTTTCAAGAGCTGATCTCGGTTATTTGCTCACAGTTTGAGTTTCCTGGGCTTTGCTGGTCTCTGCCCCATCTTGATTTGCAGATTTAGGGTTATCTGAGCATCTTGAATAGTTTTCTTCCTTCTCATCATCACAGCCCCAGCATTTATCACTTTAAACTGAACAGCAGGTGCCATTTAAGCTGGGTTGACTCAGCTTGAACAGATCCTTCTGGAGCACTTCACAGGCATTTGGATTTCACCACCCTGAATAGTTTCATATCATCTGGCCACCTCACGGGCTTATTAAATTCAGTTATGAACTAGTGAAAAAAACCCTATCCCAAAACAGATCCTTGAAGGATGCCTCTTCTTCTGTTTTCAACTACTTGGCATCCTTACAAAAGGGCAGGTCCTCTTATCCCTTGGCCACTACATTTTCTCAAGATGAAGAACTTGGTCAAAAATATTTTTAAAATCCAGTTATAAAATATTGACAGTAAGTAAGTAGTAGGGCAGATTTCCATTTGCAGAATCTGTGCTGATTTTCCTTCAGCAGGGCTTATACTTCTGATACTTAGCTATATTTTCTTTCCTTACAGTTTGTCAGTTGGCTTAGAAAAAAAAATATTAAGCTGACTGGGCTGGAATTCCCTAGGTGTCTCCTGGAGCCCTCCTAATAACTGGGGTCTCATTAGCTCTTTTCCAGCGCTCTGGCACTGGAACTGATTTGAAAGAGAAGTTACATGCTCAGAGGCCAGCAATGTTACCTTTGAGGTTTTCTTAAGAACTGTCAGGATGCAGTGATTTGTTGTTGCTGTCAAACTGTTCTAGGACATCTCCTGGTATTTCACTTTGCTTTTGTTCTAATAAAGTCAATTCAAGTTCAGGACCTCTTCTATATTCTTATCCTTATCCTTATCCTTATCCTTATCCTTATCCTTATCCTTATCCTTATCCTTATCCTTATCCTTATCCTTATCCTTACTCTCCTCCTTCTCCTTCTGAGCCTCTTTGTCATCAGTCCATGTATGCTAAAGGCAATGCTACTTCTCAAGTCATGTATATTTTCTGCTGGACCTTATGAAAAGGATGCTGTGGGAAGCACCCTATAGTAGATCCCTTGAATACAAGTCCTGATTTGCAAAATTTTGCAATTTCGATCTTGTCTGTCACTTTCTAAAAGGCCATTTCTGGGGTTTCTGGGCCTCTGTATTTTCCCTCAAGATCCATTTATGCTTCTACCACAGATGGAGATAGGGAGTTAGGACTCGAAACGTTTTCCAAAAAATCAAATGGAAAGCAACAAAAAAGAATGAGAGAGAGAGACTTATTTCTTGATCTGAAATAATCAACCAGAACTTTTGTTGCAGGATTTCTTTATAAAATGAATCCAACACTGTTCCACAGTCTTGTAGCATGGTAAAAACAGAATCTCTTCTCCTTTCAACTTGAACCTTGTGTTTATGTTTGAATTATGTCTCAAAAGAAATTTCATCAATAGTGATGAAATCAGCATTTTCTCTGCTAAAGAATATGGTCCACCAAATTATACCACTAGAAGCCTGTGTTTGTCTTCTGAAAGTTCAAAAGTAAATGCTTGGACCTTTATTCTCTTTTTAAAAGAACTAAACAAAATGGACTTCAATCTGGATTTGTTACACAACTATTTTGAGCTTGTGTTAATGTTAAAAAAAGCAGAGCATAACTCATCATTGTCTCAGAGAAAATCTTTTAGGGTTCTGTTTTCTCTGGGCATTAAATCAGAGGTAAAAAGCAGTTTAGATTGAAGCAAGTGACCGCCTGTTGTAAGTGTGATTGTTAACCGTTACACGTTTCCTGATATTTTTTCTTCACCTCCCATTAATGAGCTTTGGCATTTAGAAATTATTACATCACATATGTGACAAGTAAAAAAAAAACTTTTAAACTTAATTGATCTGGCATTCCTCTATAATAATCAGTTGCTTCTTGGAACCAGGAACACAAGGAGAAAAGGGAAGGCAGGAAATATAGATTGGTCATTTGGTTTAATTGGTAGCTCTGACCTTGGATAACATAGTCCATATACTAATTTCTTCAACAGTTAAAGCCTAACTCTAATTAGCTGCATCTCCTAGATGTGTGAATAGTAAAAGAAGGAGCAAATGGTTAGATGCTTTCAAATCAATATGGTAAATAAAGGATTTTAAATCATCTGCTTAAACATCTGTTTTTGAGGAATTTGTCAATTAATGAATTGAAAGGTATTTACATACCCACAGTGACCAGGGTGGCTGATAGAAGGACCTATGGATTCTGGAAGGGGACCACAGGGTTTCCTTTCCATCGCACTGGAAAGCCAAGGACTCACTGCCCCAGATGGCTGGCTAACTCTTCAGGGATGTGGGCAGGGACACCGACAAGAGACTGGTAGCTGACCCAATCAGCCTCTGCTGATGCCACTCTGTCACTGGTGATAGGGAAATGCTTTCACCTGTGTTGAAGGCACAGTTCTCACCAGCAACCCAGGCATTTTGGAGATGTTGAAGCATGGCAACCCCACCCAATAAAAACAAGAGCTAAGAGAAACCAAAGACAGGATTCATATTTTCCAATGTATTCATTTTACAGTAAAGCACCACACCCAAACACCTTTGAAACCCAAACCACTCAAACTGATTATTTGTTAATCATCTATTTTGCTGACTGAAGTTTGTAAACTTCGTTCTTAATTTTCAGGATAAAAAGCACCTCTAAACAAGAAACCCATATCTCAAGGGAGAGAACACAAGACCTCTTGATTAACTGGGGATCTGACAGGGCTCACGCAATCTCCCATACTTGCTTCTTCAGGGCATTTCAAAAATGGCCCCATTCCACCAGCTTCTAACCCTGCTTGGTTGCTCTTGCGGTTCATCTCGGGGAAGGCATTTCAGATTCATATATTGGTTCATACTGTTTTATATACTTCAATTCTGTTGTAACTTGCCCAGGGTCTTTCGATTGGGATGGGTAGAAAAATAAACAAACCCCAAATATAGTTCACTTGGTTCTGTTGTGGTCTATTCAATAAACCATGGTTAAACACATCTAGCATGATTGGTTAAAAGGCTGTTATTAGGTCAGACAATGTCTGCAGTGGCTGTCAGATGCTGTAGGGGACTAACAAGCTAACATTGAAGGAATCCAAGATAAACTTCCACTTAACCCCAGGAAGGAAGAGGAGTTGAGAAAGAGACTCAAGATCATCCTACCTTGATTCTCTTTGGTATAAGAGGGGGCAGAGGGAAACTCTGGCAGGCCTTAAGATCCTGTTATTCTACCTGACAACTGAGTTCCAGTAGTTCTTGTGATGTCTGTTTCCTGACCTGGCCTACCTTGAAGGGCTGATGGATATAGATAAAAACATCACAATCCATTTCTGATCTCTGACCTTCAGCCAAGAATTTCCTGGGATCTGCCCTTCATTTCAAAGCTTTGGTTGCTAGGAAATTACTCCCAAGAGCATGAGTGTTTGTGCTGGGTAGGTGGGTGACAAATCATGATGCAAATACTTATGTATTGTATCAGAAAGTGGGACACAAGTTCATTAGGGCCAGATTTGGATCATGGCATCACTCTGTGTGTGTGTGTGTGCTCATTTTTATGCAATCTTGGTTTTTTGGGTACACCACTTCCCACAACCTGAAGATACCTCAATTTCTGAATCCTCATTTGAATTGCTTGTTCTCCCATATCTAACTGTTGTAGAAAAATATTAAGTCAGCATTATTAAAAATAGGCCCAGCACCATTATAGTAAAGAACAAAGGAGATGTAAATTAAATCAAACTTTTCCCGTTTTAGCTGCCTATATTCTATGCAATACACTTGGCATGCACCTGACTTTGCGGGACAGATCCGGCAATTGCAGTTAAAGAAGCTTCTAATAAAACACTCTTTTTACTTGTTGGTATACTTTAATTGGGTGTAGTAATTCATTTTTCCGCAACATTAACAGTTCTTGCAGTTGACAGAATACAATTCATTTTCCATTGCTTTTCACAGACTCTTCTGGATACTTTGCTTTGATAGGAAGGATACAGATAATTCAATTTCAGAATGAGGATCTTGGGATTTACAGGTGAAATTTGAAAAATTAGAATATCGTGCAAATGTTCATTTATGTCAGTATGGCAACTCAAAAGGTGAAACCAATATATGAGATAGACGCATTACATGCAAAGCGAGATATGTCAAGCCTTACTTTGGTATAATTGTGATGATTATGGCGTATCTCATATATTGGTTTCACCTTTTGAGTTGCCATACTGACATAAATGAACATTTGCACGATATTCTAATTTTTCGAGTTTCACCTGTATAGTCCAGTGCATTTGCTTATGACAAAGATGCTCCAATAGTCTGGAGGGACTTCTGCTCTTTCCCCAGACCTGAGTTTTTGGTGGCTTTCAGACTTCGTGCCTCTACTGAAGCTCTTGAGAACCCATTGCTAAGATGCTTATAAAACCTTACCTTTATCTCAGCTCAGACTTTAAAGATCAGTGTTAAATCCAAGTTACTTCCCCTCTAGATGATACTGTTCCAAGGCAGTTCCTTAATCTAAAAGTGTTCTATGTCACAACAGGTGGCTGCATCTCCGTGACTCTGGCTGGTCTTGAAAAAAGCTAAGCTGAGCAGGACTGGTAAACACTTGAATGGAAGACCACTTGGAAATCCCAAGGCTGAAGACTGATCTAAGAAGCTAAAAACATTCTGGAAGAAGACTGTGGCAAATCATGTCTCTCTGTCTGCTCTTGGGCCTAACTTTGCTGGCCCAGAGTTTATGTTTCAATTGGACACAAACTGATTGAGCACTGGATGCACAGCAGACGCCCCCAGTCATTTTGGGCTGGTGTGAACTTGGAGATATCTTAATGTCATTTCATGAATGGTGTTACAAAGTGCTGCTCTAGCAGTCTTCAAATCCTCAGATGGCTCTTTTGGGCCTGGAGAGCTGCTCCCCCTACCTGGACCCTCGGTGTTGCCTTTTTCTGGGCTGGGGGCACACTTCCAGGCAAAGAATGGCTTGCAACCTCCCTCGTGTTTATTTTCTAAAAACTGCATGAGGCCAAGAACCATTCTTAGAATTAAAACCCATGCTCAAGTCTTGTGTTTGGCTTTCCAGCACCCCAGTTTCTTTCTTTAAATACAGTCTGAAGAGGAGAGAAGCCAACAGGTACCAAGGAGGTACACTGAAGCCTCGCTAGAGACCCTGAAATAAAACCCATCTGCACCCTTTAAAATTTCAGCACTGTTTCCTTTGGGGTTAGAGTAGATTTGAAGGAATCCATGTCTCTATCCACCAGAAAGATTGCTCCCTGGCTTCATCTTGTGTCCCTGTAAGTTTTTATTCTACAGCATGAAGTCATTGTGCAGTTCATTTTTCCCCACTGCCAGCCAGGGCTACGGAGGTGGAACAAAGGTGGGGAAATATATGGTCAAAATGATTCCTGGTAAAATAGCTGAGCCACAATTAATAAAAGAACTGGGAAAACTTGATACAGATTGACTTGGAAATCTCATTCTACGTTTTACTACTCCAGGAAATAGTTTTTATTCTCTGCAGTCAAGTTCGACATCACACTGCTGATAAATACTAGCATTCTTTTCACACAAGGAAGCTTCATTTGCCCAAATACATTTTTGACAACCTTTTAGAAACGTCATACAATATCTTACAGTGCATGCATTGATTCAGAGAAATGAACATCATTTTGTGATTAACTTTATCACTTGGCAAAGACTGACTTCATCCCCAAAGTGGCTTTGTTTGAATTACTCCATAGCACCATTGTATGGGTGAAGAAATATAAAAGGAGCCAGTGCTACTGTTGATAACCTTTTTTAGAGTGCACAATTTAAAAGGCACAACTGTAAACTCTTATTAGTTTCAAAAGCAGCATAAGTTCCCTTTTTGGACAGTTTCTCCACACCTGCCTGCGAGGACCAGTCTTTGTGGGACTCCCCTTGCCTTAGAGAGGATGATATTTCAGAGAAGATTCTCTCCTTACTGTCTTCTTAAAGCAGCTGAGAAACACAGTCAAGATGAATGTTTAAAGTTCATATGTTGTCACGGAAACACAGGAAGAATAACCTGTTTAAAAATAATGTAAATGTGCATACTTTGCTTATTTATCAGGGACCATGCATATATTGTTCAAAATATATTGTCTTCACAACAAACCTAAGTTAAAAGCAGCTTGAAAGTAAAGAACATATGCCTCTCTTTACCAATAGCTTAATGAGCAGAATTACACTAGGTTTAGTCCATATATCCAGGAGAATGAATTCTATCTTTTTAAAAAATGATGCTGTCCCATATAAACAAAACAAACTCAAAGGGAGGAGAAAAACACCAATAAAATCCAGTCAATTTGTTCTTAAGCTAGTTTTCTAGTTGGAAGAAAGTCTTTTTAGTACAAGATGCAGTCTAAGTACAAGATACCACTAACCTGTGGTGGGAGAATCTATCCTCTGCTACTTTGGTTTTCACTTCATTGGGCTGAAGATGCAGCCATTTATACATGGGCGAAGTTCAGGATGGTCCAACTGATGCCAGTCAAGGTGATGGCCTGGGGATTGTACAATCAGCAGGTGTGGATACAGATAGCTATCAAGTCAAAGAACTAAACAGGTGACACCCACATTTGATGGCTAATGGTTGTAATGATAAAGGGATTAACGTGATTCAACTATGATAGCCAGAGAGGGAGTGCTGATGAATATCAGATAATTAACTTTCTGTGTAAAAGTAGGTGACAACTCTTTGTGAAGGCTTTTCAGTGCAGAAAGGGGATCCAAGTGCCGCCTGGGCTGCTCCCTTCCCCTGCCATCCATGCAGCTATGTGAGAAAGCACAGAGCTTGTGTCCCCAAGAGTTTGCACCAGGAAGCAATACTTCACAATTTGGAGGGGGGAGGGAGGGAGGGGATTGTGTTTTTGCAGCTATGACACCTTGCAGTATTTTCTGCCTTTGCACCATGCAAGGCTGTGCTGCAGCAACAACTATGAAAGTCATTTGAAGGTGTCCCTTCTTTGGGTAGTCTTTCTGTACCCAAGAAGCTGGAATTAAAGAAAAAATGTGCATAGCTCTCCATCAAATTGATAACTGCTTTAATCTGACATGATTCAGTATGATTAAGAATATAGAAGGATTAAGAACTCCTATTTGAACATGCAGGGGTGTCCACAGGGTATGGTCAAAAAGGTCAAGATGGCAGCCACAATGATGTAGTTGAAGCTTCACACATAAAGATCAGGCAAGGCTTTGACTGAACTGTCATGGCCACTATTTTGACTTTTGTTCATATCCTACAGACCTCCTTGTGAACATGATTGACCCTTGTTATAATTTCTGTTTCATGAGCCCAATCCAACACGAAGTGCCATTAAGTTGCTGGGCTCAGAGGGTTACGTTCTTGTCTAAGTGCAAGAAGACATACTGATGATGTTGTGGTGTTCTCATCAGAATGGGAATCACCAGCAGGCAGCAACTTTGGACTATCAATTAGTTTGCTATCTCTGGGCCTGGCTGGATTTGCGAGCTGGAGATCTTGGTACAGCAACTTCCTTTTGTCCTCTTTTCTGATCTAGGCCCTCAGATAGTACAGAATGAAACAAACTGTCATCATCTGAAACAGAACAAGATGGAATTAATTTGTGCTGTTTTAGAACAGAGGGACATGTGGACTTGCTGGGGTGTAGGTTTTCCTTCTTTGGCAGAGTTGTTCGACTACAGGATTCAGAGAGTTTGTAGTAATTTTCTGCAGAGCTGCCGTCAGAGAGCTCTAAAGATATCAAGTCAATTAAGGTTTGGCTGCTGCTCAGGTTAGCAGCAGAGCTTGTTTCAATTCATCCAATCATCTCAGATTTCTCCTTGTTTGCAGTTCGGTAAGGCTTCGAAGGAGTTAATTAATCCTGTTTCTATAGCTTCATCAGTGACAATTCTTTCTTGCATCATCTCAGTATGATTATTTGAGCAGTGTCTTGTCAAGGATGCTCAGGTGCTAGGCTGCTGTGGTTTTTATCGTTTGGCACACTGCCCATGGCATGAGGCAGGGGAGTTTCTGTCTGGGATGTTAAACCAATTTTTTTTCATGTCAGAAAATGCGCAGTGGATATATTTGAAAAGTGGAAAGAAAAAATTTCATTTTGAACAGAATGCAGGGAATGGTTAAGAGACAATATAATTTATGTTCTATCATGCTAGGAAGCCTTCAACAGTACTTAGGCCTATCATATGACAGCGGCATCAAAGAAGTGAGCTGAGTGATAGAAGGATAGCTCTTCTGGCAGACCAGTGTCCAATGTTAAATCTGTTGAGTGTAATCCTTAGAGCAACTTGATTTGTTCGAAATGTGTGGTTGTGCTTATTTGGATTTCTCTCTTTGGTAGAAAATGAGGCTGTAAGCTCTGCCTGTGTTTGGTTGTCCTTTTTAATCTGAAGTTGTTCTTCTGAGCAATTTACTTTCCTTTGGTTGCCCATAGACAGATCAGAATTGGGGCCAGTGTTTTGAGTTACTGTAAAAGCTGCTAGCTTATCTGCACAACTTTGCACTAAAGTTTCAAAGGCTGTTTTTAAAGAGTCCACCTTTGTGTTTATAGAGGTTAATTATTCAACTATTGAAATTACAGTTTGTGCAATTAATAAGCATTTTCTGGCAGCAAAACCTGTGGTGAATTCCTTTGGCAATTACTTGACTTGCTCTTCCCCCATCAGAGATGTATTAAGGCTGGGGGAGGGGAGTAAAGGCAAGGGTTCGATCTGATGGTTCGATTCCTCATGCAAAGGGGAGGATAGCTCTCATATTGGTGGTTTTTCCATTTCTGTTTCCAAATCCCAGTTCAGTATATCATAACTATTGAAGGTAGGGATGAAATAGAGAGGATTTATTTTCTTATTATTTTTACTCACAGGTTTCTTGTCCATCATACAGTCATCAATTTTTGGCTGCTTTGGGGACTTGAAGGGAGTCTGAGAACCTGGGCTCGTCCGGTTGCATTTCTTGTTCTTCCCCATTGCTTCACTGCCGACTTATTGTAACTGAAGCCTGTGGGATGTTTTAAGAACTTGGTGTTCAGTTTTAGAATATCTCTTGCGGAGAATGTGTTTATGGAATAAAGCTAGATAAAAATTAAGATGTATAGCTAGGCTGTTTATAAAAATGGACAGAACAAATAAAATATCCTCAGGAGCTCAGTTGGGAAGCTGCTGCTCCGTCGCCATCTTAGCTCTGCCTCTAGCTCAGAGCGTCAGAGACTTCTGTTTGGGCTTGACTTGTGTAAATATCAATAGACTCAGAAATGCTTTGGGATGATGCCCTTTGAGTGTAGAAGACAAATACACAGTAAAAATTAATATAGCAATTCAAATACCAAGACTCTAGTTTTGGAAATGTTTTATAATTTATATATAAAAATTTAATAAGAAACAAAGTAGAATATTTGACAGAAAAATCCACAGTACAACAAAAGACCCCCAAACAAAAGAAACAATTAAAAAATCAATGCTGATTTTAGTTATAAAAGATGAATATGAACATTTTAAAATAATCTCAGAGTATTTGGCAACTTACATCCTTTCAAGAGACAAATGCTGATAACAATAAAAAAGCTTTACATGGAACTCAAATTGAAGATTTGTTCTTGAGAGAGTAAAATGCAAGTCTACTAAGATTTTGGACAACTGACCGGGTTCTATGCTCTCTTTAATACTAGTGGATAAAGTATAAGATAAATGGTGCAGAATGACACACTGCTGATCTTTTAAGTCCTCTTGATTTCAGTGTTTCAGTGGAGAAAGAAAAGCACTGGGAGAAGAACAATTAAGAGCTCCACATGGAGGCGATTTGCCCCTCAGGTGAAAGTCTTCTTTTAATGCATTCTAGCTGGGACACTGGGAGAAATTTTACAAGTGAGAATACATTTCCAAGGGAAAGGGCACGTTGAACTCAACACTGTAAATGCCACTTTTAACTCTTAGCATAGAGAAAGTTACAAACACAACAAGGAAGGAACAAAGCTCTCCTTATGCCCACCTACTTGACTCGAATATGGCGAGAAAGTACTGAGCCCAATCAGCAGAGATCTGTCAGTTTTGTTGAAAAAGAGCTTCCTGCTTTTCTCCTGGTCCTACCCAGTGCTAACCATGGCAGCACAACATTTAATAATCCAGTTAAAACAATTAACATAAGAGGATATTATACCAGTTCTTGCTGTTCAATAAAGTGTTCCCATTAAGTTCATACACAATAAAATACAATCTTTTTTTTAAATAAATGATTTATATACAAAAGGTGTTAAGAGGCCACTAGTGAAGAGTGGATTGGAAGCATCAGCGAATTCCCCCAGGACACAAAGTAACCTTCTCTAATGCATACTGTCTTCTGGATAAAGAAATAGTTTATAAAGCTGTTTAGATTGTTACATATGCATTATAAGTTACACCTTAGAAATAAACACATGCAACCCCACCCCCCCAAGCTTTACAGAGCAGGGAAAGTCCTCTCCCACCCTGCATCCCCACCGACATGGGCTCCAACTACCGCTTAGACTTTTTCAAGTCAGTCTCATCGGCTCTCTGATGATCCTTCTTGTGTGACACTGGGGGACTTGCTTCCCTTTTGCGCTTGGTGGGCTGAAATTTTGAACTGAAAATATCAAAACAAACAAAAAAAATGGTGATTAATGTTAGCAGGCACGGAATCCAGTTACACTGTCAAAACCACACACATACCCTGCTTTGGGAGGAAGACTCCACAATTATTCCATTGCTGGCTAAGTTGGGAAGCAAGAGAATGTGGCGCCTAGCTGCTGTTCCGCTCCCCTGTTGGGACGCCTTATGGAGGAGGGTGGCAGAGCTGCTCCTCATCACCAAGAGCCTCTTTGGAAAGGCATCTGCTGCCACTTACACTGGAATCTGTCCTTGGCCATCTCAACTCCCCTCCATTCTCTCATCTGTATTGTGGCGACCCATATACGATTCATGACCAAGAGACGGAACTCTAGAAATCTCCATTTCTAGACCCTACCACACTGGCCTTGGTCAGGCTGGCCGGCTGGACCAAGAGGAGCTGTCGGCCAAACGTCTGGATGCCTCCCTCTTCCCTTCTCACCAGGCTTCCTTGACCTCCAGATCCCTATAAAAAACTGAGTTCTTCCATGAGGGTTCTACTTAAATGTTCCAGCTTCCATTTTCCAACTAAATAAAACTGTATGTCATATAACTATGGTTATGCTTGCTCACTGGCTTATTGTATTTATCAACTGCCTCAATTGGAAGAGACTCTGGGTGGTGCATATCCTGAGGATGCTTCCATCTAGATCTCCTCTTTAGTCCAATGAACACAACAATTAAATTTAGATTGTTAAGTGCCTTGCAGGCAAGTAGACGTCTTTTGTTTATATTCAATAGATCCTGTAAAAAAGGCAAATCCACTCTTGGGCTGCAGCAGTAAAGATATTAATTTCCAAAGTAAAAATAAATTATAATTGCACCTTAATTGCACTGGTTAACCCCCCCTCCGCTCCCCGCTTGGAGTCCTTGTCCAGTTCTGAGCAGCGTATTATAACAGGATTCAAACAGGAATGGATTAGAGGAGAGCAACAAGGACGATTAGAGGATCAGAACTAATTCCCATGAGGAGACACTGAAGGAGCTAGGCATGTTTAGCCTTAAAGAGAAACAGAAGGGGAATCTGAGGATAAATCTTCAAATACCTGTACAGAGGTCACACAGAAAGCCCAAAGCATCGCAAAGTGCAGGACGCTAGAATTAAGTTACAGAAGTACCAGCCTGCTTGGGTCTGCTTGTCCCACCACACTTAACATTGCAGAGTCTCTCAGTCCTCCAGACCCTGGAACTCCCTGCCAAAGAAGGGAGGACTATCTCAAGTCCTCTTACGCTTCTGCTGACAGCCAAAAGCATTTTTATTTGATATGAAGTAGCTTTTGGCTACTGAGTGAGGGCTGCTGTTTTGGCATTTTCATGAAAGGGATTATATTTCACTTAAATGTTTTTAATTTTTATTTGCAGTCATCTTGGGTCTCATTTATTGGCAGAAAAGTGGGATAGCCCCCCCAGGGCAACATCAGTTTTCCTGTCTTGAACAAAGATGTAGAATAAGAAAGCATGTTTCTCTTCTCTCCCCCCCTGCCCCCTACTGTCTTTCTTCTGGACCAGTATTTGTAAGGTAGAAAGCTAGGATCCTTCTTCCTGAAGAGGAATTTGAGAATCTTTGTGGACTAAAACAAAAGATACTGTACATGCGCATCAGCCTCAGGGACACTTATTAAACAGCGCCCTCTACACCATTCCTGCAGCTGGTCCCCCCAAGGCACTAATGGTTCACGCCACTATTTGGTTCCTGGCTGAGTCATGAGATACTTCTGTCCTATAACAGTTATCTCCTGTTCCTATTGATCTTTCCTGTGTTTTTGGCTAGTATGAGGAACTTCCTTCCTTCCATATTCCCTCTTCCAAACCTGCCTGGGTGTCCAGCCATTCCTGGGGCCAATACCATCAACCCATCTTGAAGTGGATTTTGGACCGCCACCTGCTTGTTCATATTGGTTTCCACCACTTAAGGCTGTTCCAGACAAATATAGACCTGGACATTTTTGGGTTTTGAAGCTGCTGAATGCCAGTGACACATCTATGATATTACAAAAGTATGTAAACTATACTGAAGCAAAATAGAAGTTCATATATTCACATGAATGAAAAATAAACATGATAAAAGATTATTTCCCAGTGTTCCGTTCAAAATTCTGGAAGCTATCTTTTAATCCATAAAGTGCCACCAAGTACAGTAACAGAGAAGCACCCTGCCAGATCATATCTGATTTCCAGTCACGGCCAGCCAGATGCTTCTAAAGCATAGCGGAAAGAAGAAGAAAATGCGTTCTCTGCAATCAGCCCACCATCACTCTGAATGGTAATGATCGAAGCAAGAGGGAGGAGGGGAATCTCAAGTTACTTTCATTTCTACTTACTGGGCCAAACGAGTTTTGTTTGCTTTTGCAGTGGCAGATGACGGCTTCTTCTCTACTAATTTCCGGCGATTTTTAGGAAGAGCTGGGGCTGGATTCTGACTTTTGGATGCGGCTCGGGTTGTTGGCTTGTTTGGCTGCTTCCTGAAAAAAATGAGCACAAACACTGAAGTAGGGCCTCTTCTAGGATCAGTTAAGATGACCAATTAAAACCCTAATCCCAAGAGTTGGAGCTCAGGAGAGTCTGTAGTTAGATGGATGTTGTTGGATCAGGGACTGGGTTTTTCTTGTTTGTTGTTGGATTGTTTGATTGTTGTGTTTTCATTACTGCTGTTAGCTGTCCAGAATTGTGCCTCACAAAATGGGCAGTCATATGAAGTCCGCTGGCTAATAATAAATTTATTAGCTTGCTAATAAATTCAAATAAAATAAGTTCAAATAAAATAAAAAAGTTATGGTAAATGTTCCCACACTCTTACTTATCAAACCTCTGATCTCAATAGGAGAGAAAGAGAGGGAAGTTGACACTGTAAAGCGAAAAGAACATAGGGGAGGATGGGTAGGTATGCTCACTTCTAGGTCTCTCGGGTGCTAAACAAAACAATAACTTGGTGCTTTTAGGTAGACATTTTTGGTAGACAACATTTTACATTGACCATTCAGAAGGAAATGAACCCCTCTTATTTTACGTCTAGCTCAAGGATACTGAGGAGGTTTCTGAAGTGGAGTGTCAATTACCTAAGACATCACATCTATCATCAGAATGTGACTAAAAAGCAGCAGGACAACTGGTGGTTTGGTGTCATGAATGGCAAACAAGCAAGCACGCCTCATGATGGCTGGTAATGAGTCTCCTCGTGTACAGTAAATACATGAAGCTGATGTAGCCCCATATTGTCCTATTCTAAGTTTTTCTTGATTCCAAAAGTTCTTCTGGATTGTTTCCTATCTGGTTTCCAGACTGACTTTGGAGCTAAGATTTTAGTGGCTCTTGAGGATGATTTCTATTGACAGTGGAGAGGGAAGTATAATATATGGGGCATTATTGGATAGTAGCTTCAGTCCTTACAAAATGCAGATTTTTAAGAAAGATGGGAGACCACAGCTCTGCTTACATGACACTAAGAATCGCCTTATTCTTGATGCTATTTAAAATCTACATGAAATTGCTGGATGAAGCCAGTAGAGTTAGATTTCTGCCTATGTGCTGGTGATGCCCAGTCCCCTTGTTAGTCTCTATCATCTGACTTTGCGTGACAGAAGTTTTGACTTGTGATCTGGATCACTTTTTGATCAGAGGAAAGCAAAGAGATTTTAGTTTACTCTGCCTAAGTTGGAGACATACTGGCTGCATCACTGGATGACCTTAGATTCAAAAGGCACCTGCCACACTTCCCTTATGCACCAAACTTGCAGGTTTGGGGGTGGTTCCAACCTTATTCCTGGATATTCACATGCTAGGATATCCACAGGAAAGGGGTCGAAAAAGTCAAGATAACAACCATAGCCATGCGATGAAAGCCCCACTCCCTTTTTTACATGTGACACATATAAAAAAGGCTGGGTCTTCAACTACGTGGTTGTGGCTGCCATTTTAACTGTTTACCCCCTGCCACTCCATGGACATCCCTGTTCACATGGTAACTGTAGCCAGAAATGCTTCATTATCAGCTGGGAACTTCATTGGATTTGAGACAAACACACCAATGATTGCACAAAAAACCAGCCTTAAGTTTTTTTCTGCTCAATTCCCACAACAGCCCTCCACATACTACTGGCAAGTCCCTTTGAATCATTTGCCAAGCCTTGGCAGAGCTGGCATTACCTTTCTGCTTCTAATCTTGATGCTGACCTAGTTGTGGCTCCTGAATGCATGTCATCTCCATCTGTTTCACCACCGTTTCCTCCACTGTCCCCTTTCTCCTTGCCTTCATCCTGGCCCTTGACTTCTTCTTCAGAGGCTGGTCCTAGCTTCTGACGTTTTTTAGATGGCTCAAGTGTGTTTGTTCCTGCAAAATGTTATTCACAGTATCAAAGATCCACTCATGCCTCTGAAAAAGACAGCTGTTTTTTAAATTTTAAGAAAGGGTATTCTACATGGATCTTGTAAATGGAAAAAGTAATTTTCCGTTCCTTTATGTTTTAATTCATTTTTGTTTAAATCTCTCCAAACACATTTGTGATAGTTTACTTTTTTCTTTCACAGACAAAATTCATAGAAAACTCAAGCGGATTTAGGGAAGCAGCTGGGATGTACCAATCTTGACATGAAATTACAGTGATTTGCACATTTTCCCATAATATTTACTTTAGCTATAACCCAATGATTTTCCTCCCAATGAATAAAGCTGATCTCTTTACAAGTTAATAGACATCTTAAACAATGAAAAGTTAAGAGAAGCAGAGGAGGTTCTCTGTCTACCTGTTTCCTCTGATGAAATACGAGGCCGTTTTGGTTTCCTTCCTCTTAACCGCACAACCACCTCTGTCTTCTCTTTTTCAGCTTCCTAACAATTGGAAGTAAAGAAAAAAAGCAGTTCCACAAAGGTCTTATAATTCTGTAAATATATTTAGAATTAGGTTGGAAAACAACATGAATTAAAAATTCTTCAACTTACATTGCGTCTATTATTCAATAAATCATTTACTGTAAAAAGAAAAAAATAATTAAGGATGTACTTTTATCAAGATGTTAAAGTTGAACCAAAAAATGTTAAACTTAATTAACTAAAAGAAAGCCTCTCCTTGCATGCTGTTCCTCCTAAACTTATTACAATATACTAAAGGCAAATGTAAACTGTGGCAGAGATGACAGACAAGGGTAAGATGGAATGACTTCATTCTCCTTGAAAATTAGAATTCTATATAATTTTATGAGGCTGGGTGTTAATTAAGAGCCGGATATCAAATGAAAAGATTAATTGCTGGTGACTTTGCTCTCCAGCCACTGCTGGTAAATGTCGGGTCCTTCTGTAACAAGACTGTTTTCACCTATGGCTTGGTGATGGATGAACAAGCAGATCTGGCACATGGCTGGACAAGGGCAGGAATGCTGTCCTCTTGGAAATGTGCCTTCCCGGGTTTTGAAACCTGCAGCATTCTAGAAAGGGTGGGTGGGGGTCAATTATCTTTCAGTATTTTTTTTACTGAGGTTTTTTGTTTTATGATCAGAGTTTCATTTATTTTATTACTGAATTCTGTGTACTGTTCTATTTACTACTACACACCACCATGAGTTATGCTATCTGGTAGTTCAGAAATCCAAACAATCAACTGGGGTTACTGTTTCTAATACTGCCAATCTTTGAGCATTCCTGGGGCAGTATGGAAGGGAGCTATGCTGCCAGGTTCCCTTGCTATGCCCTGCTCACAGAAATCAACAGATCAGGCCCACGGAAACCACAGAATTACACAACAAATTTTACTAAGCTTGGGAGGGGATTTCACATGTATTAGAACCACCATGGATCTCCAGACAAGAAAACTTTGTAAACATTACAGCCAAATTGTTGGAGTAGCAAGTCTTTAAAGAAAAAAAAGGCAGATGCATTTTATCCCATCTATTTTTCATGCTAAGAACAGATGTTGGAATCATTACCTTTTGGTATAATCATCGGCCTACTGCTGGTGCCTGAAGACTGCAGTACCTAATTAAGAAAAACAGCCATATTTTCATTAGAAAAATTAAACTTATGAACAAAGCTGGGTTTTTCAAAGAAACTTCTCTCCATAGCTGATCATGGTTCTACAGTGAGTTTATCAGTGCCATATACACACAAACATACACACTTTTAAGTACATTTTTGTCATGGCTGGCATTTTTAGAATATACTGTAAAACATTTTTTGTACGCAGAATGGGTCATCAATCAGAATATTAAAAACTGCAATCAATTTTGACACTTTCTTGATAGTTTTATATATGAAACAAAATACAGTACAGTATAGCATGGAGGCAAAGATTAAGAGCCAGGAAGCCAGCAGATTATACCGCATCTGAACTACAGCCTCACGATTTGGCTTTCATCTATCCTGAACAGGGATAACCCTGACCCTGATGTACAAGGCAAGTGTAGAGATTGCTTGGAAGTATAAATATAAAATTATTAAAGTTTTTGAAACATATTACACAAATGCAGCTGGTATAAATTATGTATAACATGAGTTATAACTACCCAACTGGGAAAAAACACTGACATGGCCCGTAATTTTAGTTTGTTCTTGACAGCATGCTCATTATATGATGACATGCATATGTGGATAGGTTTCAGAGCACCAAGTAGAGAACTTCCATATTAATTCTGACAAAAAAGCTTTTCAATGGAGTCAGTTACCAATCAGTAATAATAAATAGTACAAAGAAATGTATGAGCTAATTTATATATGCTTTAAAAAAAATTAATACAACATCTTTATTAGGCTTACCAGCCTTTGTTTGTTCTATGATTAAAATATTTAAAAAATCATCTGCATGAAAATAGTTTAGAATTAGCTATGTTATTTCAAGATAATTAATCTGCATGAATGATAGACTGGTGCAAAAATAGGAGGAGTTGCCCAAAACATTTCTATTTAAGGAATTCAGAGTGTGAAACCTTGTGAAACTCTCACTCTGAGTGTGGAACTGCTACTTCAAAAATCAAATGGGCTGTTCTGAGCACTCTGAATTTTTTTTCTGAATTCAAAATAGCTGTTTTGCGCTTGAAATATTTCCCAAATACTCAAAACAACCTGCTTCACATTCAGAATAAAAGGTTCTCCAATTTTGTGCTTGAAGGTTCAAAAGGAAATATTTTTCATACTTCTAAAAAAAAAAAAGAGTGTAATTTTATTTTATTTATTTATACACCGTTTATCTACTTAAAGGCCTACGTAGCATAGGGCCTGGTTACTTGAGGGACCACCTGTCTCCCATAGCATCTGTCCAGCCAGTTGGATCTGGCAGGGTTGGCGTGCTCCGGGTTCCCTCAATTATACAATGCCATCTATCGAGACCCTGGAAGCACATCTTCTGTGTAGTAGCACCTGCCCTCTGGAATGAGGTTTCCCCTGAGATCTGGATGGCCCCCACTTTGCTGCTGTGAAGATCTGGCTCTTCGCTCAGGCCTTTGGCAAGGGAGAGTGAGACTTCTCGCTTCATTCCATCCAGTCTGTCACTTTTGCCATCTTTCATATTTTTTTCCCCTTTTACAGGTAGTCCTCGGGTTATGACCATTCATTCAGCGACTGTTCAAAGTTACGATGGCGTTGGAAAAGGAGACTTACAACCGGTCCTCGAAGTTCCGGCCATCGCAGCACCCCTGTGGTCATGTGATTCAGGCACTTGGTAACCAGCTTGCACTTACGACTGGTTGCAGCGTCCCACGGTCACATGATCACTATTTGCAACCTTCCCTGCCAGTTTGCCACAAGCAAAATCAAGAGGAAGGTTGCAAGTCATTCCTATAAGTCGTTTCTGCCGTTTTTTCTCCTGAGGAGCCCTGCTACGGAGTGTCAGATCCTGGGGATTCAATAAATCATTTACCCTTGTGCTCCCCTCATGCTGCACCCACCCCTTGATCTACCTCTTCCCTGCTGGGTTTCAGAAATGCAAGTTGGACCTGATTTTTCCATCTAGCCCAGGAGAAAGGCATGCTTTGAATGCCGAGGTGCATTAGGGGACATATGACTTTTTCTTCTAATGATACCATTGAGATTTTTATTATTTGGGGGTCGATTAATTTATATTGATGATTTTTAAAATGATGTTTCTGATTGTTAGCTACTTAGAGCTTTCAGGAATGAGCAGCATTCAAATATAGTAAATAAATAAATTGTGTAGGCCACTGCAGAAGAGAAAACAAATGTAAAGCTTAGGGGTTGAAGGAATAATCTTTTATTTATTTTAAAAAACAATTATATAGCTGCTCACCTAATGTATTATAACCTTGGACAGCTTACAAACAAGAACAATAAAAATAAAAAGCATATAAACAAGCACAAAAACTCCCAGTGCCTCCAAAAGCAACACACCCCTCACATCCAACAAACAACCTTCTTGGGCTCGACCCACACACTACCCCAGGACTTCTGGGAAAAGTCAGATCTTCAAGGCTTTTCAGAAGGCCAGGAGGGTAGGGACCTGTCAGATCTCAGAGGAAGGGTGTTCCAAAGGGCAGGGGCCACTATTGATATTAGATTGACTGTAATCATCTTCTAGCTCCCACCAATGTTTTTTTTACCAAACAAACAATATACAAATAAGTTCCACAGAAAGACAATACTCCCACAACCTCTGCATGCAACTGAAACACCCCAGCCAAATGCTTACATTCCTCATGACTGTGTCCACTGTTGAATCTTCACCTGGAAGGAAAGAATAAATCCCCTGAGTTCAATGAAACACTCAAGTCTATTTTTTAGGAAGGGATGTCATCATACTTACTCTGCACTGCTACTATTTCAACAGGATATTTACGAGGTCTTCCTCTTTTTCGTTTAACTACTGCTTGCTGCTGTACCTAAACAAGCCAAAAGAGTATTATTTGTTATCAAGCCACTTCAAGATACCCTCTAAAGCAAATATAGAAAGGATGAAGAGGTTTGAGAAACATTAAAGAGCTAACAGAGTTATTGTGATCTAAGCTTTTTTCAGGTTAGCATCACTGAAAACCTATATGTCTATCTGGTGGCACATAAAAAAGGTGGTTGTTAGTCTCTAGGGTATGTAAAATATTTCATGAATTTTCAAAAAATGCCCTGTTTTGAGTAAGAAATCAAAGTGTTTAGTATGAAACAGGCTATCCTGAGTATTTTGGAAGTACCTTGAGTTAGAAAGAGAAGTGTTCCAAGTTTAAAACACTTTGTTTTGAGTTTGACATGCTTCACAACTACTCAAAAAGGCCCATTTTTTACAGTAGAAGGAATTTTTTTCTTTTTTTCCTTCCTTCAGATTCAGTTAGGAACTAAGCTGTTAAGGATTTTGATCTAAGAGTCATCTGCAACATAGCTATTATCTTGATTACCAAGAAAAGCACTACTGAATTGTTTGTTGGTCTGGGTTTTTTTGTCTTTTTTGCCATTTTGTATTATTGTTACAGTTGGGCAAAACATGCTGATCATCTGAACCACACACAAGCAACTTTCAAATGAGTGACTGACACTGACCAGATTGCTTGCCTCAACAGGATTCAAGCTGGATTCCAGACCTGAAGTGTTAGAAATATCCCCTCTGCCAATAATTTCATCTGCAGGAAAGAAATTCGAGAAACCCAACTTATATTAAATGCTTACATAATCATTTTTAGCAACAGCGTAATCTGTTGACTTCCTCTGAACGGCACAAGCCTGGCTTCCACTTGCTGCACACCCCATCATTTTTACTTCTATGACAACCTAGATAAACTTCAGGGAGTAACTTGTCTTATATTTTGCTGTATCATGGATCTAAAATCCACGTTTATACGGCAATTTATAATGCTAAAAATTAACCAGGAACTGAATGTCCAAAGTACAGAAATAAGCACTTTGCTTCTACAGGACAGAAATGTCAGATAACAGAGAACCACCTATCTGGGGGGTGTAGCTCCCCTTGTTCAACACAACATGTCCCGAGTTCCGACACGGAATGGTTTCTAATGTATCGACTTGAAAAGGAGCAGGAAGCAACTCCTACATCCTAGGAGGCTCCTCCTTAGAAATGGCCATACGTACAACTAACGCCACATGCACAGCAATGTCATCACAAAAATGCTGTGATTGTATACTTGTCTCCCAAAATCTGATGCAAGTCACAGCCCTTGCCCCTCTGCAGGCCCCTCTGAGTAATAGCTAAATGTTAATGGGTTCTCCTGTGGCATGTCACTTCTGAATAATTTTTCTAAGCAATGTCTTTAGATACCATGCCCAGATCACTAGATAGGGAGTGTTGAAACACCCCTAATATAAATATTACAATTCCACTGTTAAGGTTACATAGCCAGTTCCTGGCTGGCTGGCAGAAAAGGAACACTTTACACCTTTTGAATAACTTGTACAGGAGGCCTCCCAAACTGAAATTTCAGATTTTCTGGAATAACTTTTAAGACAAGGCATTGTATTGTATTGTATTGTATTGTATTGTATTGTATTGTATTGTATTGTATTGTAGCGTATCGTATATCATATCATATCATATCATTTCTTCATCTTCATCATCATCATCATCTCAAAACGGGAAATGTCTGTAAAGAAATTCTCACTCATTTAATGGGTCATGCGCATAATAGTTACTCGTGGGCTGTTGTCTTTTGTGGAAAACTCAAAAGCACCACATTCGGTATCACCTTTTTCTTTTACAGCTTCTGAGGAACGTTTCTGAGGCACAGCATGACATACAGGTATTTCTTTTGAGTTGCTGGCAGTTTCTTTCTAAACAATTATAAATAAACAAACTGCTGATTAAAGAGGACAATCTCCTTTGAAAACTGCTAAAATACTCTCTCAATTTTCTCTCTGCATCACCATGCATTAAATCATCCTGTTTGCTCAGGAAGATTATCAAGACAAGGACTACAACTCTGGTACATGCTCATGAATCAAGGTTGGCAGCAGGATGGCAGCTTTCCAGCATCTTCTTCTGGGAATGCTAGATTCCCCCTGTCACTCACAAAGGACACAGTGACATTTTGTAACTGGCAATGTCTGACATGGCTCCTATTTCCAAATCACCATTTAAATATCTTGTTGCGGGTACACTGACCCAGCCCTTGGAAACTGGAGGAAAAACTAGTATCTCTGATTTTGTGTTGCAACGGCTACAGCACCTGTCCCATTAAATTAATTTCCCCAGTTACTCAGAAACTTGGGGAGCTGGCTGGACTTTAAATTATTTCTTCTTCCACACTGTAATGTACATTCTAACATAATTGGAATCAACAGGATCACACATTAGTAGGAAAATCCTCTAGAATCATCATATACCTATGTGATATCTATAGGTATATAGATTTCATAGCACTGTGTGTGAAGGGAATGAGAAAATAAATTATGGTTTATGGCAATTAAATTTGTTGGAAACTATGGTAAATCAATGGCTTTCTCACTGTATCTTAAGGTAAGTAAGGACTCTGTGGTTATATGCATCTCACACCCTTCAGCTTCTAGCCATTTCATTGAAGTGTAATTTAATAGCAGCTTAAAAAGGAGGTACAAGGAAACAAAAGAAATCAGGAAGCGAACTGGCTCCAAAAGCCATTATTGCTTGCTTGCAAGATTAACTGTTTTGTTCAACAAATTCTGATTTGGGCTTGATACACACAACCGATAATGGTAACAAACCTGAAAACTAAGAAAAAATGCAGGTTTCAGAAATTGTTTCTTAGAGGACAGGTTCTATAGATTAGAGCAAACCAGGTCCTGTTTCAACATCACTTGACATGGGTTACCAAGTTACCTCCTTTTCAGACTGAAGCAATTCTGGCTGCTTTTGGCTACAATAAATAAAGTGTCCTCTCTCTGTCCCTCCTCAATTTCAGACCTTCTGCACACCACCATCTAGGGGCATGCTAGCTAGTGATGGCTTTGTAAACTAGTAATTGTAAATACAAGGGTATATTAGAACTTTGTATTTGAGTGAGCATGAGTGCAGTTGAAATGGAATAATTAGACCCTTCTGTTTTTATTTATAAATAATAATTTATATTCCAATCAGGGATATACAAAAAATCTAGAAATGATACTGGATATAAAAAGGAAAATTATCTGCCATTAGCGGTCATTATATGTCCATAATACATATCTCTTCTAAGGTATTTTAATGAATCACAGAGTTTAAAAATACCTCATTAATTTCTTGTTTGGCCTCCTCTTCCAGAACCTGACATCGTGGATCACTACCTGCAAAATGACATTAATGCTTTCTTGAAATGGTTTCCAAAAGCATAGTTGAAAGAGGGATGAAAAATTGTATGCAGCAGTTTCTCAATCAAGCAAGGCCATGGTTTGAACTACCTAATTTACCCTCTTCAACAGCATGATGCCTGGGTGCTTCTAGCATGAAGCTCTCTTCCTTCTGATCAGGTCCTTCTACCTGCAACCAAAGAAGGAGAGGAGAAATGAGGACAAGGACCGCCTTGCTGGATTGGCCAGCTTTCTTTTTCTGGACAACAGCCTGCCAGGTAGGCCAGGGAGGAATCCAAGCAGGACAAAGTAACAGCTCTTTACACGCTTTAACATGTTGCTTCTGACAGAGTGTTCTTATAGGAATGTTTTTAAAACAGTACTGAGTTATCCAGATGAATTTGATTTTCATCTACCAATTTTCAGAAAATAAGGATTTTTTTTTAAACTTTCCTTCCAATGAAGACAAAGGAATACCAATCGCTAAAACAAGCAGACTCTCCCCACCCCGAAACCCCAGTGCATACCTCTAATAATTCTTCTTTAGGAACCTGATCTTCTGCCACTTCTGTTATGACTGAAGTATGTACATTTCCAAGGGCTAAAATACAAAAACAGAAGTATAGAATTGTTAATCAGAATCTAGCGTTGACATGGCATGTTGAGTGCCTGAAAGCATGCTACCCACACATCCAGTGAGGCATGGACAGGTCATCTTTCCATCCCTAAAGGTAGTATCAGTTGCTGGATTTTGGTGGAGGGAGATGGGTGGATGATTGTTATTTCTAATGCTAATTTCCCATGATCAGTTAGAGCAGGTACCCTGTTGCTCATGAGCTCAGCGGATTTTCACAGAAAGTTGGCAGTCAACTGCTGGGTATTGCAGAGGGGCTGACACCACAGAGGGGGGTGGATTGCTCAGCCTTGTTGCAATTCTGAAACTATGTGGGACCAAGATGAAGAGAATATTGGTTTGGCCCAAGATCATCTGACAGGTTCAGGATCTGAATAACTTCCCAATTTACAGTTCCATTTCCTAGACTCAACTTCTATTATCTCAAGGGATGCATTCTAAAAATGGGAAAAGTTAAGGAATTATTATTTTTGCTAATTTTAATGACTGAAACATAAGGCACCTGGTTCTCCTCTTAATGCTTTCTAAACTAAGAAAGGAGTAGGAGAAAAATTGGGCTCCATCCACTCTAGGGAATGACTCTCAGGGCTAGAAAAAGGTATTAGAAATTCACATGCAGGCATTTGAGCGACACAAACTACACTCCCATCCCAGATGCTACATAATCTCAATCACTCAAATGAACTGCATTTATCCTTATAGAGGGCTTTAGCACAGGGAGTGGTATAAACAGTTAGCTTTTGCTTGATTTCAGATACGGGAGACATCCGTACACTTCTTCATTACATGCTGTTTGTGGCGGTTCTCTTCCAGCCTAACAACTGTGGATAATGAGACCAGGGTAAAAACAAGCCCAAACCCATAGATTCATGAAATTCTTTACCATGGATACCAATCTGTATTTACCAAACATGGATATGTGAAACTGCAGATAATTATGGTCATTAACCGAGAACGCATCTTGATATCAAGAAATAAATACTTAAATCCCTTCAAATTTGCCCCAGATGTAGAGGAACTAAAAGCCACAACACTTTGCAGCAGCCGTGGATGAAAGCAGCATGAACAAAAATATTTTTTGCTTCACACCTGTCCTGGAGGAAACTCCTCTAAAGCACAGTTCAAGATACACTCTAGCCATATTTTGTTATTTTCCTAGTTTGTGGAAAACCCCTTTTTATACAAAGGACAGAAAGCTTCTCTATATGTAATTTGTTGGAAAAAATCTAACTGGATGGGAAGGAACAATGTCATATTCTCTATTTAATGAGCTCTTTTAACTACAGTATCCTGAGGCAATAATTACAATTTTCTTCTTCTCTCATCATCATTTGTCAGAAAAGATAATAGACAGATCATGTCTAAGTGCAGCAGGAAGAGACATAGATTTTGGGATTAGGAGAGGACTTTAACTTGCCTCCCACTTCTCCCACATCCTTGTCAACCACAGTGACTCTGCACAAACCCAGAGAAAGCAAAGGAGCGAGAAAGAATTGGAAAGGTCCAATCCTGATACACTCCAGTTGCTCACTCCAAGGCAGAAAGAGGCCCGGGGGTAGAAAGGTCACGGCGAGCCACTGACAGGAAGCTTGCAGCTCCCAGTTGTTTAAAATTCCAATTTACTGGAACTTCCTATTGTAAACTTAGAATATTGCTAACTCCTGTTATTCTAACTACTCATTGTGAATGCTCATTTAAAATCATTTTAAGTGTGCACATGGTTTCTTTTATTATTACTACATTAGGATACAAGGGAAATAATCTTTCAGTTTTAAAAATATATCATCAAGTACAGAGTTAGATCTTCATTTGTTAAACAGCAACCGGGTGTTTACATTCCTTGCAATTTTGGACTATGAAGCTCTTGGTCTGCTGTGCAGAAGCATCTCTGACAGAAGACATGACTCTCTTTTAAACAACTTCCTTTTACTTAGGCTGAATTTTATCAAATGAAGAAGGGGCTTTCTAAAAATGTCTGTAGTGGGGAAAGTAATACAAATATAACACTTAATGTCATACTGTATAGAATAATTTAATACTGCCCAGATTTCCATGTAAGGATCTTATATGTGAAGTTGTACTTTAGCTATTCTTTGTGAGAGTACAAGCAACAAGTATCCAGGAATCACTAATTTGAACTACAATTATGCCTACAACTACGCAGGGCAAACAGGAGAGTTCAGAATTTCTAGAAGAGATTTTTCTAAGTGTGTTCCATGGAACCCTAGTGCTTTATTCACTAGAGTTTTGTTTCTTGGTCAGGGGTTCTGGGAACTTTTTTTTAACCAGCAGGTTCCATAACCTGAAAAAGTTTGAAAACCCCTGTTCTGGAGTAGTAAGAACACCTGCAGGAAACTATGTCAGGCACTATGAGTGAAATTATGTATTGTTACTAGAGATCAATGAGAAGGCAACTTTCGCTTCTCTGTTTGATCCCTCACACATTTGTATATATTGCAGACATATAGATTTAAACACCTTAGACTGCCTTTCAGAACTACAATCACAGAACATGTGAGTAGGAAAAGATTGTAGAGCTCATCAGAATCCGTTACACCACTGCCAATAGGTGGCCATCCTGCCCCTGGCTGAAACCTCCAGTGAGAGGGAGAACATCACTGTTCTCATGTGATGGTTCTACTGTTTAATGGCGCTTCCTTAATCCAGCTCAGCTGAATTTTGGATTCTACCCTTACTGCTAGAAATGCAATGGAGAGATTAACTTTTGAGATGTCTTTTTAATACCCCAGACTACAAAGTCATTGGATATACAGTCCTATGTTAAATGTAGATACTATAATTTCATTGATTGGGACACCAAATTATGACTTGTTACAACAATTACTGTCATTAAAACATGAATTTACTTTTAAGAACCTCTTCAGGCTGTTTCTCTTCACAGCGATGTTCCTTTTCTGGACTTGTACACGGCAGCTGCTATGAAGAAAAGGGAAAGAATTCTCTTTCAACACTAACAGTATCAAATCCTATGGACACCTCTATTTGAAAGCAAGTATGTTGCTGAATAAAACTGCAGCAGAATAATAACAATAAAAACAATAATATACTGCCATCTTATCTCTAAAGCAGGGGCAGGAAGCACGGTGACCATGGGGAATGTGCTCTTGCTAACTCTCTTAACTCCTGTGGGAGTTTTCAAATCTTGAAAAAAAATCAATGTGGGAGAAAGCAAGAATGATAGACTCATCTTCCGGGTGATTTGCCTTACTGGCATTACTTATAAGTTTTTTTCCATTACAAAGGGAACAAGGAGCCTCCAGCAGGGTGAATGAAATTGAAATTAGAAGTGACTGACTATGCTGGACAGGAGGTATATTTCAATTAAAGAAATGAATTAGAAGCTGGAATACTTCAAACCAAAGCACCTTACATTCTTTTTATTTTCAAGCATCTGTATCCATGGTCTACAGAGCTGCTGCCGGACTGCATCCTTTTTGGGCTATTTTCTATCTGTTGGCAAGCAACTAGCTATGAAGTCTATATTTCAAATATGGAGCACACAAATAGGCATGGGCTCCCCCCCACCTCAAGAATCTGCTTATACAGAATTTTATCACATTACAGCCCAGCTTAATTAATGTTTCTTGAATGGTCTCTTAATTTCAGACTTTCATTTTCTTCTAAATAAGTACAAAATACTTTAAACGAAATGACAAATCAAATGACAAAGAATTAAACATGTCAAAACACCACAGTACCTCATCAGTTGTTGCCTCCATCCTTGCTTCCAGACTTTCAGTCTCAAATGTAAGTATCTCTTTATTGTCTAACAAAAACAGTTTAAACAATTATAAAAGAGTGGTTACAATCAGTTACAATCTTATGGTTATCTGGCAAAATTTCATCCTATACAGATGGCTGAATAAAACATATTTTAGGAAGTTAAATTTTTCTGAAAGTTTACTTGGAAACAGGATTAGAGGCTGTTGTTCCAGAGATAACAATCTAAAGTTAGAATGTTTATTCTGTTTTACTCTTTTCAATGAGAATACTATAGCTTGTTTAAATTTAATAATTTTAACATTTATTTATTAGTTATTTATTATTTTATTAAGCAAATTTATATAGTCATCCATCTCACCAAAAGTGACTCTGGGCAACATTCAGATAAAAAAACAAATATAAAAAAAATAAGAAACCTCATTAATAAATACCATAAAAATACAAACCATAGGGGAAAGGAGAATAAAAATGGCCACCCTTTTTTCAGCCATGGAGCATCTAAGCAGATCTCTGGTTCTCTGGGACCCTCAGACTTGATCACATAACCAGGTCTTGGGGCCTTCCAGAATAGCAAAAGGGATGGCACTAATCTAATCTCGGGAGGAAAGATATTCCATAAGGCAGGCACCACAGCAGAGAAGGCACGTCTCCAATTCCTCCCAATGCAGGTCCTTAGCCAATGGTACCTGCAACACGCCTTCTCTGTGATATCTGATGGGGTGGGCTGATGTAAGTGGGGAGAGGTGGTCCCTCAAATAGCCTGGTCCCAAGCCATGAAACAATATTTAATAAATATTTAGAATTTTATAGGAAAACTAAATTTATAATGGAGAAAAGTCACTACAACTTTCATCTAATTCTCCATTAGATTCTGAAATGTATTATGGCAGTGACAGGCAATACATCTGGTCCATTTACTTCAATTTTTGAAGTTCATTATGCATTTGCTTATACTTTAAATGCACATTACTATTAATAAAGTAATTTTATTATGTTATGAAACGGGCAGTGACTAAATTTGAAATATAAATAAATAAAATAAAATAAATTTTTGGAATGACGAACTAAGACTGATTTTTTACAAACTGTATTATTCATAGCTATACATTTATAATACATTAGTTTTCTTAATTGTTAGAATGAACGAAGGTCCAAACTATCAACTAAACCACTTCCACCTGTATTATACAGGTGTGCAAAATGAACAGGTATGTTTGAATGGCCTGTGTTTGAATTGAAACGTATGTGTTTCAGGTGATCTGGTCCATGCCCGGAAGGAAATGGGCTGTTTAGGCAGAAGTGGCTTGGGATAGGAGGGAGAAGAATGGGAAGAATCCAAGGCAACAACAAGTGAAGGAAGGGAGACTTGTCTGTTTACCCCTTCTCTCCCCACTGCAGCTCCCAGATCAGCATATCCCATCAGCCTCCCCGCCCTAATCTTCCCAGCCTCTTCCATTCCCTCCTCCTCTGCAGGTGCAGGAGAAGGCGGCCATGTTCTAGAATGCCCTTCAGGCAATAAGAAAAGAGAACATGCTTTGCTTGCATCCCACATACTGTACAGTGAAAGCAGCCACACACAACCCAGCCCCTATTAATTTGTTAGACTACAACTCCCATCACCCCCAGTCAACATGGTAATGCTTTGGAAATTATACTTGATTGGTCTAATTGTTCAGATATGGGAGAGAAGAAGTAACCACCAAGGCTATCTTTAGATATGGGATGATTGGACTATGTTTGCTTCAAACAATCCAAATTGAAACCTATGTCCACAAATGCAGACCCACCTAAGTCATCCATGGCAAGAAATAAAGTTTCTTCCAAGGAGAATAATTTTTATTTTTTGCATTATCCATGACATTATTTCAAGGTGGCTATCACAATTTACCATGACATCAAGATGGTTCATTTTTCTTTTTAAGCACCAATGATCTATAAAGCTTTTTGGCAATATAATTTGTAAAGTGGTCCATGAAGTCTGAAACAATATCTGACTCCTTTCAGGTTTTCTAGGCTATAGCCCTGACTATTTGCCATGCCAGCTGTGGCTGACAAGAGATGTTCATAGAATATCTTGGACATTTATCCTAGCCTATAGGATGTGACAGTACAGCTGTCACAGGTTGAATGACTCCTTATTAGATTTTGGTGTGCTCCTTTGTGGGATGGGAGTGGGGAGGCTGAGAATCTTTGTATGCAGAAAACAAAAATTCCAGTGTGAGCCCTTTGAGGTGGGCAACACCACGAGGGATTCCAGGAATGCTATTTTATTGTTGTAGGGTAGAATAACAGAATCTTGAAAAGCTGTTAAGATCAAGGCAGGGTCATTCTGAATTTCTTTCTCACACTTTCCTCATTCTTAAGACTAAGTCAACCTTTCTGAAATCCCCCCCTTAATTCATCATTCATTCTTTCCCCATTCCCAAGGCCAGGTCTATATTCTTTCACAATCGGGAAGAAGAGAAAAAGCTTTTTCTTCCCCTATGAATTTAATAATAGAGTTACAGTCTGTGGACGCTTTCACACTTCTTCCTTTTTTAAGGTGACAACAGAAAAGATGTACTGATGGCCAGAACTTCAGGTACAGGCTGGCCAAAAGAATAGGCTGGATAGAGAATGCAAGGAGGATACCCAACAGCCCTGCCTGATTTGCCTAATCCATATTTTGTTTCATCTGAGATCTGAACAACCCAGAGGTTCCAGGTTTTGGTTCTGCTGAATCAGTGTGGTTCCAAATAGTTTGGTAGAACTTTCGGAATATGATGATTGGTTCTAGGTTCAAAACAAAACAATATTTCTATTTCATTCACTTTTTAATAAATTTGACCAAAAGATAAATTGCAGCAGAATCATTTTAATCACAGCTAAAATTTAAATATATAAAACTTAGTTTTTTCCATTTTTCTATGTATCCATAATATCCCATTTCAATTTAATAAATTATCACATTATCACAAATGGATCAATTATTTCTACCTTGTTCTTCTTAATTTTAGATCAGTTTAACTACCCATGTTTTGCCAAAGGTTTTTTCCCCCCTAATGTTCTTACTGAATGAAATGGCTTGAGATGTAATCTATGAACAGAATCAATTTATTCACATTCTGCTCCTTTTCTGTCATTTTAAACAACATCTATTCCTTCTAACTGCTTAATATTCTATATAATGTTTGAGACAGGGACGTGTAAACATCTGGTCAACACTTCCTATCATCAACAAGTTTATGTACTTTTTTTCCTCCTCACTTGCCTTCCTATGACCCTATTGATCTCCAGAAACACGGGTTAAATAAAAATATGTTATTTTTCATTTTTTAAAGCTGTCAGGAAAGCCTCAGTTATGTAATAGCTTTGATTCACTGTACTCTCCATTTAACCATTTGAAATCACCACAGGCTAATCCTTTCATTTAAAATGGATATACTTTAAAATAAGGACAGTTATGGAAAACTACCACTGGCTTATTCCTCAGGGGAATGTGATTGCTCCCCACTCTCTGAGTGAGTGGAAGGGCTGGTACAGAGGAGATCTTTTCAGCTGTCAGCCTTACCTATGAAACTCCCAACTTTCAATGTTTTTTTGGAACCTATACTCTTACTCACCCAAATACAGACTTTTTAATTTTTCTAGCCATGTAGTATCTGCGTTATTTCCTTCTGCTGTGATTGTAACTAGCCTTTTATTTATTGCATTCATTTTATTACAAGCTGCTGTAGAAAATATGACCTGAATGGTGGTATAGAAACATTTTCAATAAGCAGAAAACAGTGTTCATGTGAACCAAGGTGTTCACTGTTTTTAATATTCTTAAAGTGCTGAAACTTAATCCTGATTTCAGATGTTTCTCGTTTAACCTATTATAGCCTTCTTTCATAACATGATGAAACTTGAGATACTTCGTTAATTGATTCCAAACTCTATTAAAAATTCTAAAACTCAAATCTGCAGTACATTAAAAACTCCAGAACCTTACCATTCTTGTGGAGTCCTTGGTGCTCTCTGAGCTTTGTTGTTTGCTTGCAGATATTTCATTACCCAACTAGGTAACATCATCAGTGGCTGCTGGAGAGGATGTGTTCTGGTCCTTTTGTTTCCTTTTTTTATTAAAAGACCAGAACGCATCCTCTCCAGCAGCCAGCACCCAGATAAGCAGGGATTAACACCAGGCAAACAATCAAGCAGAAAACAATACCCTAATCAAGGAACTACCAAGAAGAAAACCACACCCCAACCAAAATTGGCAGGATAAACTACTGTAGATAAAAGGGAGCAAACCCCACACTCACCAGCACTGATGATGTTACCTAGTTGGGTAATGAAACGTCTTTATGAGCAAGGAAACAACCAAGCTCAGAGAGCACCAAGGACTCCACAGTTCAACCCTGAGCTACATATATTCTTTTCTATTGGATTCTTACCGTTATTTTTTACTGTATTTCCATGAACAAAAGCGTCTGGTACTTTAGCATTTACATCAGGAATGCTACGCTGTGCGTTCTCAGAATTTCCTCCTAATTCAAGTGGTAACGAATTAGGGGTGGAGACATCTCTTTCTTCAACACGTTCAGTTTTTAATACTGGTTGGTGAATAACAAAGTCTATCTTCTCATTCCACATTTCTTTTTCCAATATCAGAACAGCAGGTTTTGACAGAACCTCAATATATTGCCTATCATCTTGGGCTTTATTTCCATGCATATATGTTTCAGTGGATAGCCCATGACAGACAGAGGAATCAAAACTTATTTCTGTACTGGGAAGTCCCACTACATTAACAGGTTTCACTGTATTTGCAGAAATTTCTATGCTTTCAGTATCGCCATCAGTCTTGGATATGATTGAAGGTTCTCTACCTTCTTCCCCCTCCTGGATTCCTTGACCATCACTAGGTAACTCAACTGAATTATTGTTTTTTAGATCTGACAACATGGTGGGATCCAATTCTTCAGAGTGCGTATCAGTTTTCTCTTCTACTTCTGTGCTTGCCAATGTATATGGAGCTTCCTCAGAGGCAGCAGTGGGAGAGACACTGTCACTTTCTTCTCCTGATCTGGCAGGGCCCTTTGCAAGATTCTCTGTAGTTGAGGCAACACACGTCTGATCAGATCTGCTGTTACTAATACTGAACTCAAGGTCATGACATATTCCTCCTTTTGTAACTAAAGGCATATTGCTTTCATCTAATTCAGACTTTTGGCTTGTAGCTTCTTGAACAGTCTTGGATTTTTCTATTCCTTCTGTGGAGACCACTGTATTTTCACTTCTCTGTTTTATTTCTATTGGCACAACTGCACTATGTGTAAGTCTGTCACATACTTCAGTTGCAGGTACAGCAAAATTCACAAGTTTTCCTTCTGTTCCAGAGATCTGATTAATTTGTTTCTCAGCAGGAAACTCAAAATGTTCTACTGAACTTGTTGAGATTGTGGCAGTATCACCAGTTTGCTCCAGTCTTAGATCAAAGCATTGAGCAATGTCTTCATTGCCTTCCTCAGAAATAGGAGTTTCTATGTCTTCAATTATACTTGTGGAAATTGTAGCACATTCATCCCTTTCCTCTCTGTCACCAATCACCTGGATTTCATCACTTCCTCCAGTGGATACACTGGGTATATGAATAGCATATATTTCCACACTGCTGGTCTTCTCTACAGCTCTGGTAGTATCAAGTATAGTCCCAGTATCTTCCACTGTTACACTTGGCATTGGAGCTTCAAATTCTTCTAAAACACTAGTAGAAACTTTATTAGACTTCATAACATCTCCATCTTGATTCATATATTTGACAGTTGTACTTGGTGTAGGAGAACTGAAATCTTCGGTTGCTATCAGACTTGAGGCTTTCTCTAAGTTTTCAACTGTTCTTGCAACAAATGGTAATGGTGGCTCATTGTACTTGGCAGAATGTGCTGAGATAGAGCACAATTTGGCCCCACTTGTAGAGATGATCTCACCTTCACTTTTATCATTTTCACTAGCAGATGCTGAAACTATATTTACTTCCTTAGAGACCATCTTAGTCAGGCCTCCACATTTCCTGCTATCTAAGGAAGATACAGTGCTCTCACTCTTCTCTTCACTAGCAGATGGCTGATCTATACCATGTCTATTTAACAGTGCACTGTTACACTCAAATGTCTTAGTAAACAGAGACTCATCCTCTTTTTTGGGGACAAAGGCCATAATATTTTCATTACTTATACCAACACTAGTGGTGCTACTTGCAATAGTCCCTTTTATATTGTTGTGAACACCATCAACCTTCATTTCTTTTGTTAAGCATGTCATGCTATCAATAGAACTTTTATTTGCATTTGAAGAATATTCACCCAACCCTGTTCCAAGCTGGTCTGCAGACAAACAGACAGAGGAACTTCCATGTTCTGTGGCTCCCATACTAATAAGCAACGTTCCACTTTCCTCTGTCCCTGTACAAGCCAAAACATGTTCTCCTTCTTCATTGCCCCTTCCTGTACTAGTTACAAAATTTTCACCTTCTTCATCCTCTTCTTTTTCACCTGTGCTGGTTACACAGCCTTCATCATCAATATAAGAACCCTGGCTGACCTCAGTAGCATTTGTTTCAGCTCTAACTTCTGTACTGTCTGTGGCAAGTTGATATTTTTCTTCTGGATCTAAGGCTCCTGCAAAACCTTTCTGGTTTTCCTCCAAAAGAGTACAAGCAGGATCATCTTCTGCTGTTATTCCTGTGCTAGTGACAGCACTCTCACCATTTACAATGTCTTCACTTTTGTCAGCATGGGATATTGTTGCTATGTTATCTGCCATTTCAGGGCAAAGTCCAGTTACAGCATTCTCCTGTGAGTCCGTCCCAGTCACTGAACAGATAACAGAGCCAACATGCTCAGTTTCTACACCTGTACAAGTGACAGTGCCCTCAGCTGCTTTAACTTGTTCAGCTCCAATTGGATTACTCTGAAATGCATCTGGATTTTCACCAATCATGGATTGATTCTGAGCTTCAGTACCTGCACTGGTTACAGCACCATCACTTTCTATTTCACCAATACATGTGGCACCACCATCAAAGTTGCTTATATCACCACAGTGGGAAGCCACACATTTTTCTTCAGAGCTTGCACTGGTTACAGCATCATCTTTCTCTTCTGTTACACAACTATTCACACTTTGATCAAGTTTATCTCCGCTTCCATTGACTACCTGTTTTGTACTTTCTTCTACATAATTCACAATGCATTCGCCACTTTCTCCTTCCTTTGTGCTGGTTGAAGAACTTTCACATATTGCAAGCTCTTCCATAACTGCACCACTTTCTTCAGCCGCTGTGACAGTCCATTCACCAATAGCTTTTTCTGTTACAGAATGAGCACTTTCTTCACTTTTGATCCAAGGGCCCAAAGTGAAACCTTCATCTGCTTCTATACTTGCACAGTTTAAATGAGCCTTTCTTTGTTCTTCTGAGCAAGTAATGATGGCTTCACCTTCTGTCAGCAAATCTGACATGTCTTCAACTTGGTTTTCTCTAATACTAGCAGCTGTGGCAAGGTTTCCAGTAGGTGTCTCTGTGCTAGTTCCTATAACATTTGCACCAGTTTCCATGCTACTGTGAATAGTAATGCAATGGCTACCTCCTACACTGCTGCCTACTACACCACTTTCATTATCTTCAGCAACTTCTTTGATATCATTTCCTCCTTTGATTAGTGCAGATACTTTGCTTTTTTTTCCTGGAACATTCTTGGACACTGAACCTGAAGATAATTCTATTAAATTACTATGATTTTTGTCTGTTTGTGGTTTGAATTCTGCAGTATCCTCACTGAAACGATCCTTTTCTAGTTTCTCCAAGTTGATTAAAACAGATTTGTTTGCATTTACATTTGCAGATGCTACTTCTGAGCCTGTGAGATTATCATTCTCTAGAATACTAGTTAACGCATTTCCAGTTCTTCTTTGCCCAGTAACTTCTTGAATGCCTGCTACAGCACATATCCTTTCTTCAGCTGCTGGTTTAGAAGGTAAATGTATTGTGTCTTCTGGGTTTTTAATTCTTATATTGGCAATATCTTCTGTCATGTTTGCACTGAGTACAATACCACCATGAGATTCCATTTTAACAGCATGTGCTTGACTGTCTGAAATGGTATCTTTAACATAAGATCTATTCAAAGATTCCTCTTCAGATCCATTATCTGAAGGATCTATGATTTCTGCAAGATCTATATTCATAGATTTCTTATGTGCATCTTCTTTTGATAAATTCTTTATTAAAGAACTGCTTTTCCAACTTTGATTATCTCTACTTGTAAGGTTCTTTGGACTCTGATCATCCTCAGTCATTCTATGGAACTTTAAGTTTTCATTTTTATGAGCAGCATCAAGTAAAGCCTGATCACTTTCTTCATAATCAGCATTCACATGATATTGTTGTTTTTCAACAGAACATAAATCCTTTGCAGTCTGCTTAAAGGTATCACTTGATACATCCATTTCTTTAGTAGAAAAAACGTTCACTTTTTCTTCAGAGTTACTGAAATTTGAGTGCAATGTTGTACTGAATTCAGACATTAAATTATGTTGTGTTTGGTCTTTGACAGTATTTTTCAGTTTAGCGTCTCCCTGTGAATTGTTACTTTCTTCCTCAATTTGGGTTTGTTGATTTTGTGTATCACTGCAACATTCCTCCATTGGCTCCTGGGTTTGATCAGAATACAGTAAGTGCCCAGTAGTCTTCTGAAGAGCAATGAAAGGGCTTGTGACAGCTGGCATTTTTTCTTCTCTTGTATCCATTTCTTGGGTTGATGTACTCACCTTTCGATGTTCATTACTTAATCTTTTAATAGGCTTCTTCTCTGTGTGTAGATGTTCTGGCATCTTTGCACTGCTTTCTACTTCTTTAATGCTTTTGTCTTCTAATCTGCTTTCATCTTCTTTCTTTTTCACATCCTTGTTATTATGCTTAAAACTTTTGCTTTTGTGGCTGTCTGCTGACCATCTCCTTTCCAGTCTGGAAGTACTCAAATATTTATCACCTTTACTTCTCTCTTTTATTTTTTCTCCCAACTGTACCTTAAATTTATGACTGGCATCTTTTTGGGAACTACTAAGTGAATGTGCTCCACTTTCAATTTCCAACTCAGTGGAATTTTCTTCAAAAACTTTCATTTCAGGTTTGAACTTACACTGTTTATCTGGATCACTCTCTTCTGTATTTTTATCTTTGTCCAATTTCTGTACAGATTCCTGCTTGGAGAAACTTTCTTGTAATTCACTTTCAGGTATTTTGGCTGGTTTGTTATGACTCTTGGACTTGGGTTTTAATAAGATCCTTTCTTCTAAGGCACTCTTTGATCTTCGCCTGACTTTGTGTAGACTGTCACCTTGCCTTAAAGCGTTATCCAAGTTGGATGATTCTGCATCATGCTTATCTTCTTCGCTTCGTTTTGATGTCATGGATGAAACATGAAACTTTGAGGCACTCTGTGACTCTTTTGGTGGCCTAGAATCATTTGGTAATTTCTTGGATTTGTATTCTGCTTTCGATTTTTCTGTGGAAAACTGCCTCTCTTTTCTGCTGTTCTCTTTACGTACACTCTCTTCATTTTTTTCAAAAATATTTTTCATCTCTTTGCTGTTCGTGGAAGTCTTTCTTTCACTTCTGTGCTTGTTTTTCTTTTCAGTTTTATCATCAGGCAAAACTTTAGCTAGCTGACTATTTTTCTGAACAGCCTCTTCATTTCTCGGGGTTTTCTCAGATGGTACATTTTCAACATCATCATTTGTTTTCTGAATATTATCTCCTTTACATTTATACTTCATTAATGATTTGTCTTCAGAAAGACTTTTTTCTTTTTCATTTTTATCTTTTGATGGTCTAGCCTCTTTCTTCAGTACATTCTTAACACCTGGTGTTTCTGAATCATCCTTTTTAATATGTTTTTCATTTTTAAGTGCATTCCTCTGCTTGTGAGGTTCTTCTGGACTGGCCTCTGCCCTGTCAAATTGAGATTTCGGTTCAATGTCTGCCTGGGTGCCCTCCATTTGGAAAGAGGTACATGTTCTTTTCCTGTGTTCCTTTTCAACCTTGATTTCACTTTTGTTTTCATCGGTTGAAAGTCCTGATTCTGCAAGTTTTCTAGCAACTTTATTTCCTTCATTTTTGCCTTGACTGGCTTTCATTTCTCTCGAGGGCAACTTTTCACTATTCTGCAAGACAAAAAAGTGACAAATTGTTAAGTAATCTTTAGTTCAAATACTAGTAGCTTCATTTATAATATTTATAAAATGGGCTGGATCCAGACCTATGCTTAGTGGAATTCTGCTGTTGCTAGAAGCAATTTCTTTCAACCATCCTACGCACCCCCAACACTATCTCCTATGCTATTCTTAGAGAGTGGGAATCCCTCCCAGGAAGGGCTGATCTTCAGCTGTGAGAACAGAAAAACTGCTGCCATGTCTCCCTGATCTAACCCATTGTTAAAATAAGTTTGAATCCAACCCGTGTTCTTTTGTAATTGCAATTCTTCATTTTAATTGGAAGAATGGTTAATTATGCATCTATTCAAAGTGATTATTTCTTTTTCCAAACAAATACAAGTACTTAATAAACATCTAGCTCAACAATTAATAATAATAGTCTTTGCATTTAATAAGAAAATGAGGGCAAACTGAATTAGTCAATTGCTTTATTGGAATAGAGATTTACTATATAATTCAAAGCAGTCAGAAGTAGATGATCAGCAGAGCTCATTTCATTTAAAGATTTCTGGCACATCTCCCCAAGAAACGCTTCAGATTCAAATGAATCCCTTTTATACCCCCTTGACTTAAGAATATAGATCTCCCACTGGCTCTGCAAATGCCACGTGTCAGCAAAAAGTTCACACTTAAACAGATGTTTTAAGAATCACAAACAGTATCCACTTTAGAAGGTGTTTACCAAATGAACAATTTTAGCCAGCAAGAGTTTTAAAGCTTTTTTAAAAATTAAGACTTACTTCATTTATCTTTTCAGATTCTCCAAAATCTTCCTCAGGCTGTTCACATTTTTTCTTCCTGCCCTCTTCATCATGTCTAAAAGTGTGAGAGGATGAAATTATTGAAAGTAACTATTTTTAGTAGATATAGAACCTGCTTTTTAATTAATTAATATTTAATCAAAGTAACTGGCTAACTATCTGTCAGACCTATTGTCTTCACCTTCCACTAAGACAGTCATGGCTAAAACAAAAGTGAGACCCACAGCATTCATAAAGAGGTCAAATTCACAGCATCCATAGCTTCTCTTCTTTCTGAGGATAAGGAGGATGTTCCAAACTGAGAGCTAGATCCTGCCTTCGGGACCAGAAAGGGAGGAATGAAAGGCTACATCCTGAAGAATGGAGCTACTAAGGGCCAAGATAACATGGAAATAACTGTAAGACATCTATAGAAAAAACTTATTAGATAGACTGGAAGCATTATGAAGAGCAGAAAGGCATATGGTGCAATGGAGGTAATAGACCTAGAATCTCAAGGACAACGTTCTAAGAAAACAGAGCTAGGATTCAAACACCTGCAGAAAGGAAACAAAAGTCAGTAATTTTGCTTCTTCACTTTTGGAAAGAAGTTATTTACTACCTGGGCAGGGTAAAGAGAGGAAAAGATTCTCCTTGAATCCAAACACACCAGTTTAAAACTTGAGGATCTTAAGAACTGACTAATTAACTCTGTGAATACCAGCTGCTTTTGCTCAATCTTGTCCTCTTGTCATGCAAATTCAGCAGAAGACCATATATGTCTGCTCCACACGTTTCTTCACATGTTGCTGTTTCCAAAACAACCTGCAGAACTTGTAAATCCATTAAGAACATCAGGATAACCTTACTGAAAGCTCCCCTGTCCCTCTAAGAACCATTAGATTCTATACAATTGTTGCAAAATGGTCCAGATGGCTTTTCAGTGGAATGATATTGGGCATTTGCAGGTTTGTTGGGTCCTGTACCTTTGGAGGTGTATCATAAATATTTTAAGAATAGTAAATTGCCATCATCATCATCATCATCATCATCACCACCACCACCACCACCACCACCACCACCACCACCACCACCACCACCACGAGGCATATACATGGTAGCTGCAGCCTATTTCATTAATACATGTGGATATTAAGATCTTAACTACCATACTGGTTTTGTTGTTGTTCAGTTGCTAAGTCGTGTCTGACTCTTCGTGACCCCATGAACCATATCGCGCCAGGCCTTCCTGTCCTTCACTGCCTCCCTGAGTTGGCTCAGTTTCATGCTCATTGCTTCAGCGATGCTATCTAACCATCTCATCCTCTGCCATCCTCTTCTCCTTTTGCCTTCAATCTTTCCCAGCATCAGGGTCTTTTCCAAAGAGTCCTCTCTTCGCATTAGGTGACCAAAGTATCTGAGCTTGAGCTTCATTATCATACTGGTTAGATACTTGTATATATTACTCACCCTTCCCAGTTGGGGTTTATCAAAAATAGTGAGGCATCATACAACTTACATTTATTGATATAATGGCTATAGCCAAAGGCAGAAAGAACTCCACTGCACTAGTATCTTTAGATGCAGAAAAAGCTTTTGATTTGGTTTGGATTAAATTGTTAAACCAAGTGCTGATTAGATATGGCTTTCCATGGGACTTTGTTCAGTGCCAGAGTTATAACAAACTGAATGATTCAGACTCTTCTGAGTTACAATGTGGCACTCGGCAAGGCTGCCCACTTTTGCCCTTGCTATTTAATTTGATCCACCATGGTAAGGCAATCTTTAGACATTAAGGGTATTACATTGGCAGTGTATGAGTATAAATGATGTTTATATGCTGATTATATTTTGGCAATTTCAGACCAGTACTCTACCTCCCTCCCTAATTGTATAAAGGTAGTACCAAATCAACATTACTGGTACAGTGGCAATAAATATGTTGAAACTTTTAGAAAGGTTTGGACTGGATTTAATAGACGGGTTAAAATTCCTTTAAGCTTGTGGGGTAAAATTAATGTCATTAAAACAAATATTGTCCCTTGTTTGATTCATGTACTTAGAAGTATTCCTATGTTAATACCAAATAAATATTTCCTTCAGATTGATAGTCACTTGGGAAATTTAATTAGAATAGTGGGCCAGCAAGGTTTTCCTTGGCTAAAATGAGGCAACTGTTTGAGGAAAGTGGCTTTAATTTATCTGATTTGCAAAAATACCATTGGGCTAATATTTTATCAGCCACCAGCATGTGGAATGAAAATATAGTTGAATATTACTCTTTATGGCCTGTGTTGGAAAGTTATTATCTATTTCCTTTGTGACCATGGCAAGTCCTTAGAACACCATATAGCAGAAAAGGTGTTTTATTTCCAAGAGCGCATGTCGTGAGAAATCTGTGGGCTAGATTGGTTTTTGGTAATGAGATTTATTAATAATTAACTTTAGAAAAATTCTACTTTGAAAATTGGCAGTAAAACATTCTATTGGAAAATTTAGGTGGAAAATTTTATGACATTAAACCAATTGCTATGTAATGGTTGTTTTAAGGATTTTTGCCAACTTCAAATTGAATTTGGTCTTCTCAGTTCACAACAGTAGTCATGTCTTCAACAACTTTTAACATATTAATATGGGTCAGACATTTGGCCTCCTCAAATGTACCTGAGATGCTCTTAATTGATGGAATCCATGACAGAAGTAAAATCTATAACATATTTCTATCAAGAATATTTTTAAAGTGGATATTTCTGAAATATTCCAAAAACAGACTGGAATCTCTGATAATGCCCCATCAATGGATTCATGTCCTTAAAAACGTTGAAAAGGTATCTAAAGATCTGAGATTAAAGTTGATTAATCAAAAATTGTATTTAGGGTATACTGGACTCCCCAAATAACGTATTTGAAAGGATGGACATCTTTTCCATGTTGGAGGTATAAAAAAATTGAAGGTTCACTGACCTATATGATATGGTCATGTGATAATTTGATATCTTTTTGGAATAGTGTGTCAATGTATATAAAGTAGATTTATGGGAAAATTTTAAATGTTAAAGATGTTAATATGATGTTGACTTTTATACCTAAGCTTTGGAATCTGACTGTTTTTCAGGAATTATGGTTGTATCAAACATGGGGGGAGTGACTAAAAGAATTATATTGAGAAATTGGAAAAGTTATATTATTCTAGATGTTATGGAATGGCTTTTGGAAATGTGTGATATATCTGCTTTGGAAAAGGCAGTATTTTCTATTAATCAAATGATGAATGTATTACTATGATGTATTACTATGGCAGAGATTTTGTGATATTTTACAATATTTTATACTGATTATATTATAGTAGTTATTTATTAGTAAACCAGTGACTATTGATATAAGGGCAGTTATTTTTTCCCCTTTTTTCTCTTTCTTTGTTTGAGGTTGGGATTTTAAAATTTCTTTTCTTTTGGTTTCCATTACTTTTTCCCTTAAGTTTAAATTTGTTTTGTTAATTATGTATTTTTAGTGTATTTAATTTTTTTTAAAGGAATATCATGATATTTTCTCTTACCAGAAAAGATTAAGAGAGGGCAATATCCCTTCCAAAAGATGTTGCTATGGAAACAACTGATTCCCTCCCTTCTCCAAGAGGAATAGTTAAACTTTCATCCAGGCTGAGCATGAATAGAACCCACAGGGTCCAAAGAGTGCCGCTCTGGCTTTTTAGACAAAAGAGGGATTTGGAGGCTAATTCAAGCTTCTCTAGCATGTTGGAAATCATAAAATGTAGGATCAGGGAACAGAAAAAATCTTGCTTTTAAATATAACGAGAGCAAAGTTTTCAAAAAAGACTCCAATCTACCAATAGAAAAATAATTTTGATAGTAATAATCTTCACTGGAACAACTTCACAACATTTGAACAGACTCTATGGCACATGTCCAAGAAACTTATTAAACTACCAATATAACAAATGGCATCACAGAAATGAAATTATATAGGGGCACGCACAAAGAAGCTCTCTCATTACGGAATACATTGAATTGAATTATTGGGGCATAGTCTGGCTTTTAAATCATCTTTATATGGAAGTAACAAAATGATACTTCATCTTTTCTGATAGACTTAGAGATCAGAAGGATGAGAAAGCATTGTTTACACATGGCTTTTCCTGAACTCTGTTGGACATCAGACAAACTGCACAGATTGCAAAGAAGGCTCATCGTAAGGGTTCCAAATTGCATATTTGCTGATGAACTAACTCTGATTAATTCCCTGTTTGATAGTCGAATCAGACTGTTGGAAGCTAAATTTGTTCTGGTGATCAAGGAAAAGAATCACAATTTGCTTTTAGCACACAAATAATGATCTGCTGCAGAAATGTAAACCCTATGTATATGCAGAACACTATTTTTTAAAATTGTTAAACATTACTATTAAAGATACAAGCATCTTTTCTTGTTGGTTTCCCCTCTAAAGTCAGAAAGAAAAAAGGGGCATGCAGGGATATACAGGCTTACTTAATTTAATTCAGAAAATTTGGAAAAGCTGTGTTCAGGGGGCCTGCTCCAGGGAATTAGAACTTAGCTGGAGGCAGAAGATAACTCTCTCAGGAGCTCCTGGCTATCTTGGTGGCTGGACACTAAACTGAGCTCCTATGTACTATGTCGAAGTGTTGAGGTGGACAAGGACCCGTAGTTCCAGCTGGGCAAGAGAGATTTTCTTCTTGCCTCACCTCAAGTGGCCCATTAGCTGCTACTGATCTGGTTGGCCCAGCTGGGCAGGCAAAAATTAAAATAAATACAGGCACTAGAGCGTTTCTGCTGTTACTGACACAATGCTGCTCATTTTCAGCATCCCTTTTGTGATGTTTAGGGATCTTTAATGAAGCAAGCTCCATTCATGTCTTCAAGGAGCCCTTTTGGAGAGGCGTACAACCAATTTTAAAGATAAAGGAGAATTTTAAGAGATAAAGGAGAAATTATAAGCTTCTAGGGAACCAAGAAATGGGCTGAAAGAGAATTTCAGGGGGTCAAGCTGAAAGACCCTAATCCAAATACATCTTCCCATGGAAAGCAAATGCTAGCTAGCGAGATTATTATGTGCACAAAGGTGGAAAAGTACTGTAATACCTACAATGGGGGGATGGATCGTCAAATGATGGAATTAGCAAAAATGGCAAAACTGACTTGTCTGATCAGGGATAAGACAATAAGTATTTTTGTTAAAGACTGGAAACCTCTTGTGGACTTTTTGCTGAAAACGGAAAAAAATGAACTGGTGATTTATGGATTTGCTGATTAGGGTCTTTCAGCTTGACCCCCTGAAAGGTTGAATGTGGGAAGTATGATATAACCTAAGAAAAATAAGTTTGTTAGTAACTTGCTGCAAAAAAGATCAGAAGTTCGTTATGTATTTCTTTTTCTTTTACTTGCACTACTTTTCACACCTTTATCTTTTTTCATTTCTTACCTTTACTTCATACAGGTAGTCCTGGCTTAACATCCATTCGTTCAGCGACCAAAGTTACAACAGTGCTGAACGAAGGGACTTATGATCGGTCTTCGAAGTTCCGCTGTTGCAGTGCCCCCATGGTTGCATGTTCAAAATTCGGGCCCACGTGGGCTCACTGGTATTTACAGCTGCCTTTTGGCCACCCGCGTACCTGCTGCCGTGCTAGCCGCACACCACTACTGTACCGACTAGGGCTTTCTTTCATGCCACCTTCTTTTGCACCAGTGCAGCTGGGGCTTCTCTCAAGTGCCAGCCAGGGCCTCCATTTGTGCCCTGCCCAGGGCCTTTTTTCATGCTGGCACAGCTGGAGCCTTCTTTCATGCACCGGGGTTCTTCTGAAAAAGAATGCCCTGGATGAGGCACAAGGGAGGCCTTGGGCGGGGTGTGAGAGAAGCCCTGGCTGCACCAATGCGAAAGTAGGCCCCGGCCAGTACAGTAGTGGCTTGCAGTGTGGCAGTGGGCAGGGCTGGGCAGCGGGGGCAGCAGTGGGTAGGCGGGCAGCTAAAAGGGCAGAGATGGGGGGAGATAGGCTGGTGGGGGGAGTTGGAGGCAATCCCTTACCTTACTGAGGCTTGGGGCTGAGAGGGACCAAGCCTGGAATGGTTTGGATTGAGGTGGGTCCTTGCCTAATGATTGGGTGGGATTCAGTTAACAATGGCAACCAGGACTGCTGTCGTTAAGCGATGCAGTCACGTGATGTTATGCTCTACAACTGCAATGCTTAGCGATGGAAATTCTAGTCCCAACTGCCATCATTAACCAAGGACTACCTGCATCATTTATCTTTTATTTCAGTGTAAATCTTTAATAAAAATTGTAATAAAAAAAAGAAAACAAAGCTCATTTATGTAATGTCAAATTAGGCATCTATCCCCTTCACAAATACACTTTTTCAGGGAAACTAAACTGTCACCTCAGCCATAAACATTTAGGAGGCCAAGGAAGGTGATCAACTAGAAGGTCCTGGGAGGTGAGCCAAGCTCTGGGAAACCTAAAGAAAGAAACTAGAAAGAAACTCTGTTTGTGGAATAATGCCTCTTTGTTCTTTCAAAACCCCACTGTTTTTGTAGTCCTGCCCCATTATCTCATACTTACACTCTAATTGTTTTACTGACCTCATTAGGTACATTATGTGCTATATTCAAATACTTGCTCTTATCAACCAATCAAATACCTTGCACAATGTGCATTTCTAGACTGCAAAGTCTGTTCATTATTAATGGCAAATTAATTCTGGGCTGAATTTTGGGCTGTACAGTGTAGAGTAGGTACTGCATAAAGCACTAGAGTCTTACATTGTTTTTAGCCTATTTTATTATACAGTAATTTTCTTTACTTTTCTTTACACTTTTATCTTCCTATCTTATTTTATTGTATTTATTTTTTCTAATATGTATGTTGAGTCTGTGACCTGTAATAAAGTAATTGACTGATGCAAAGCTTGTCTTCAGTGATTACTACCTGAGAATAGCAAGTTAGCTTTGTAATATGCAAACACCAATGTAACTCAACTTTAATGTAAAAGTAAATGAAGGTGTACCTTGACTCTCTCTTTCTTTTCCTGCTTAGGGCTACTTTCTTTTCCAAAAATCTTTGTTCTTTAAGCACATCCTTAATGCTGGCACCACCAATTTTTAGATCAAGGCCTCTTCCTGAAGGGTCTTCCAAATTTTGGATGCTTTTACCTAAAACAATACAGGAAAATCTCAAGCTGCACTATCTCATATAACCATGGTTTCAGACTAAAGGAGGTGTCCACTGTTTTGTCAAAAATGCACCTAGTAGTAAAGCACTGCAAGAAAGGTTGATATAAAGTAAAACTCAGTTTTACTTGCCAGTTTTCAGAGATTTTGTCTTTTCTGCAGCCTTCTGTTTCCTCTTTTCTTCAAGTTTTTCTCTGTTAAGCTGTCTCCTCAAGAGTCTCTCTTCTTTTTCTCGAGCCTGAAGATACAAAGTGTGTGGGACAGTGAGTCCCAGAATAGTACATGAATAGGCTTTCAGTTCCCTTGTCCAACAGCTGCCCTTTATTACCTCTCCTGAAGTTTCTAAGCCCACCTGAAGCAGCACTTTATTAGTTGGGTCGTGGTGGTGCCAGAAAGCAACATGGTCCATGCGCTTCCCTTCTGTGGCTCTCCAGATGTTGCCCAACTACAATTCCTGGCAGCTTCATTCAGTACAGCCAGTGCTGAAGGATGCTGGGAATTGTTCTTCCACAATGTTTGGAGGGCTGCGAGATCTAGCAGGATATGCTAGCTTTCATCTTTGTCCCCCTAAGCAGCTTGGAGTCAAGTTACCTGACACACTGTCTCCTCCAGCTGGTTATTCGAGCCTGCACTCCCTGGAGCATCTTTCCTATTCCCTGTCCACAGAACATGGGAAATTATATTGTGGTTGGGTTTAGTGAACAATGGGCTACAGATTGTGGTTAAAAGAAGTAGCCCACAGTGGTTACTTAACTTAGCATGGTTCCATGTGCCATCCAAAGCCAGGCAACAGATCAATCAGTGGTAAAGTTTTTTTGGGCTCCAGAAGAACAGCCAGGTCCCACCTGTTCTGGGCTACTTTTTTTACTTGTTAAAAAATGTCAGGAAGTGTTGGAAGTTCAGCCAACTGAAAAAAAACCAGAGTCAGCTGCATCACCCCAATTATCTACATTCAGTTCTAGTTGGAGACAATAATAAAACTGCTCTGATCATCTTGATGAGTAATCCATGCCAGAAACTAGGTGGGGGAAGGGAGGCCTTGCCAGTTGGCTTGGATTTCCTAACAACTCTTCACCATTCTAGATTGCCTGGCAGGCCTGGCTTTAGGGGTCCTGTTTCACAGTGGATCTGCCCCTTCCTCTCACATTGAGTCTAGAAGATGCTGCTGGAGGACTACTGTTCAACAGTGAGGCCACTGACCCATGGGATTCCATCCATTTTCCATTGCTCTTCAATGTCCACAAAAATGTACTTGGAGAGGTTGTTTGGAGATTTGGAGTTCTATGCAACTCCACCCCTGAAACTGCTTAAGTTCCACAATGGGCTAGATGAAGAAGAACAGGTTTAAATTGAATCCAGACAAGACAAAGGTGCTAGTGGCAAAATGAAATCCTGGACCTGGGGATTAAGTTCAGTGAGTTTTGGGCAGGTTTGTTCTCAGCCTGAAAGAGTAAGTTCGCAGTCTTAGATTATTCTTGGACCCTCAGCTGTCACTGGATTTGCAGGGGGCATCTACACAGAGCAGCAATTGTATCTGGTGCATCATCCAAGTCCTTCTCAACTTGTTGGATGTGGTAATGGCTGTCCATGCCTGGGCTACATCCCAGCAATACATTCTAAGAGGGTGCAAAGTGCCTGAAAGTTGCAGTTGCTACAAAATTTAACAACTACTCGACTGACTGACTGACTGACTGACTGACTGACTGACTGACTGTCTGTCTGTCTGTCTGTCTGTCTGTCTGTCTATCTATCTATCTAGATTGTTATAGCAGCCCAACTTCAGTGGACTCTGGGCAGCATGCAACAGCAAAAAAATCCATAAAAACAAATAACACATAAAACCACACAGACAGCCCATACTAAAACAATCTTAAAAGCAATAGAAATGCAGGGTAGAAGAATTATAACTTTGTACAATGAGAGAAATCAATATACAGAAGTGAGTTCCTATCCATCCATCCCCCACTATGGATGAAATGAATCAGGGAAGAATGAGATTCCATATAGTCCAGAAAGAACCAATAATTTTTCTGGTGAGAGATGGCAGAGATAGCAACAGGGCATTTGAACCCATGGAGACATCCTTAATCCTTTCTTTCAATTTAAGAGGTAACAATAGATGTTAGAGTAGCAGCAATATATAAAAATTAGAAGGAGAAAAGGATTCTGAAACCAGGCACTTTTTGTTTTTGCCTTAAATTCTGCCAACAAGATATGCATCTATACAAATCGTTTCAGAGTTAGAATAAGGGACTACTGGCTGCCTGCATTGCATGTAGCATATATAACATTGCATGTGTACACAACTTTCCCTGCCAGTCTTTGAGAAGTTGATATTCATAAGAAAGACAGACAAGCACTTCTGTGGCCCAGAATCTTCAGCCTGGAGCATGGAACCACCAATGACCAGGTAATGCTGGAAGAAGTTTCTCAGAGTGCTATTCATCCAGAGAAACTACCATTCATGAAGGAAAGAAAGTAAAAGAGCAGCTCAACTCACAACTGACTGGCGACGTTGCTCCACTGTCCTTTCATCGTCTGAATCACTGTAATACTTGGAGTAAAGGTAAGGCTTGTGGACATAAGCGTGTCGTCCAGATTTCATTTTTTTATCATTTGTCCCATCTACCTCTGGTTTTGCTTTCATCTGGCTGCATTCATCTTCCTCGTCTAAATAAAATTTGAGAAAAGAAAAGTTTGAGGAAAATTTCATCTTTAATTTAGATTTAGACTGAGGTCCAAAGAACTAGATAATGCCCCCAAAGCAGGCGAAGCCCTCTTCCCAACCAAACCCTTTCTCAAAGCTGATGTTGATGAAGGATTGCAGCTGGAAGTGAAAAACCATCAGCCTATCCAAAAGCAAGAATTCTTTTGGCATTTCAGGATCCTAGCCTTACCTTTCCTCCATCTATTCATAATAAAAATATTGTTCAAAGAAATAATATGTTAAAAATCCTACACTATTTTACTACCCAACTATTATGGTAAGTCCATGATAAGTCTACAAATCAGACTAAATTTAGCTATAGTTGTTACCAAAAGACTCTGGAAATTGCAGTACTGCATATTATCTGAAATGTTTTCTGATAGCCTCAGCTATGATTGTCACATTAGAGGAAAACTATGAATTGGTTTTGGATATTCCATGCAGTATCAGTAAAAGCACAGAATGATCCTTTTAGCATTCTAGAATGATAACCCAAATAGATGGCAGAGGTCAAAGCAATCAAACAGTTTAACATTTGAATGCAGCTTTCTGAACTTAAAATACAGAAATATTTCAACTGACCATTCAATATAAATTAACAAACTGACTCTATTCTTATGAACAAAGGACACTATGCTGTAGTATGCTTGAGACTAATTAAAACACAAAATGAGCTTTGTTAAATGAGAGTCTACTCATGGTCTGTAGTTAATGCAAAACAACACATCATATTAAAAACAAATATATTCTGGAATAACATTATTTTTCACCTATGTGGTATCTAAATGTATGAGAATGGACAGATTCAGGCTTACTGTTATTAAGGCAAGACGGAAGTTTATGTTTTGTCTTGCCTGGAAAAGATTTCCCACCAATCTTTGCTTGGATTCTGTGCCCATGCACAGCATTTGGAAGCACATCTAAGTTAATTTTAATTTCTGAGACAGCTTCATGGAGTGAAGAACTGTACTTATTTGTTGTGCTTAAATGGTACACCTGAACTGAATGTATGTAATATTCAGTTGCTCCAGCTAGTAGTGCTAAAAGTATATAAGGGAGTTATATTTAAGGAAGAGCATGTTCATTCTTTTATTCTCCTCACTAGCCAAAGGTCAAGACTACTTTACCATCAGAAACAATCTCTCCTTCTTCTGTGCTATCAGAAAGCAAAACTTCTTCTTCACTGTCTTCTTCAAAGGAAGAAAGATCACTGGTGTGCACAGAGCTAACAGTAATATCACTCAGTATGTCCACATCAGAATCATCCAACACTATAGAAGGAAAGATACAGGTGACTTAAAATATAGTCCAGAATCCACAACATCCCACAAGTGACTGGAAATGGCTTCCATGCATGCCTGGTACTATCCACCTTCCACAGTGCTGTTGAAGATAATGACCTTTAGAAGTCTCTCTCCATTAGTCTGCAAAAGGTGTGCATGTGTGTAAAAAGGTCTCAGTGCAGAAACTCATCATTCATTAAACAGCTTTCCAGCATGAGGTTTTTTAAAAAAAGAAATACAGTGAAGGCCTTGCTATACATTTATATTTGAAAAATGAGCATCTGAAAATGAAAAACCACCAAAAGACAGAAAAGGGAAAATTCTGACCTAGGAACGGCCACAGAAGCTCTTCCTTGTCACTGACGTGCCCAGGCTCCTATTCCCCAGCCTGGTACCCTCCAGGCACACTGGGATTCCAATTTCCCAGAATTCTCAGGCAGCACAGCCATTAGCTAAATCAGCTTGGAGCTACAGCTTCTGACATGCCATCATACCAGGAGGGCACCAGAATGAAAAAGGCTGCACTAAAAGACAACTAACTCCATAAATATAGATATAACAAGAGATCAAAAGAATGCAAGAAAGAAGATGTGTCACAGAAGAAATCAATTACTTTAGATGAGATAAAGCAATATTAAGAAAGAGGACCTAACAATAATCAAAACTGAATAAAACATATGAAAGAGTTTTAGTGTATCTTCTATGAGAAATTAATGTATTTTAGAAAGATTGTTACATGATGAAACAGCCAAAACATGCAAGTATAAAAAGCTATCCTATAGTAAAGATTCCTGGCACATAAAGAAATTAAATTAAAAACACCATAAAGTGAGAAATAAAAGGTCCTGAATGAGAAAGCCAAGGATAAGAATCTCAAAATACAACATGAAAATGAGAGATTATTAAAGTTCTGGTTTAAAAATCTGAAACATGGGCAATTATAAACTAAGGAAACAAAGTATAAAGATACTCACTAAAAACAATGAACAAGTATAGTTTGAGATAGATAAAAAGAAAAAAAACATAATCACATTTAGTATTATCTAGCAAACATGTTAATTGCGATGTTTACTTTCATAAAACAATTTAAATCCTGAAAGTCCAGTAAGCTAAAATCTTCAGAAAATTATCACGCTGCAGGTAAAACAAAACAAAGCAGGATCATTCTAAATATACATCATCAACCAATAAAATGTAATGCCAATATCTATTTACCCATATGAAAATTTTCTAAGGAAATCAAAACTGCCTTTCCATTTGTTCCAACCTGCTCATAATGAATAAACACCTGTGATTTTATACCTTCTTTTGTGCTTTCATTTTTGTTTTTGCTACTGTTCTTTTCCAGAGCTAAATGTTTTATCACTTCTATCTCTTTATCTTTCATTGTCTTTTCTTCTCTTGCTTTTACATCATCACTACTTCTTCTTAAGAAGTCCAACTTCTTGTCAGATTTTTCTTTCTTTTCTTTTTTCTTTTCTCCTTTCTCCAAGTTTTCCAGTTTTCTATCAGATTTATCCATCAGTTTACTTTTTTGTTCATCGCTTTCCTGAAAAATTTCCTTGCTTGGATTAAGCAAGCTGCTGGCTTCTTTTGACGCAGTTTTTCCTTCTTCACTTGAAGAAAATGAATTACTTACATCTTCACAGTTTACTACTAGTTCAAAGTTTTCTTCTGTAGGGTTACAAGGAGTTTTTTCTCCATCAACAAAGTCTTCTGCATTCCGGTCTCTCTCAATGCTGCCATCCAAACTGTGCTGAGACAGGAGTTTCTTTGAGAATCTTTCATTAGTCTTGGCATTTGTTGCTTCTGTAGAAGCCCTGGCGGCACTGGCTTCTTGGTTTAGAGATGTTATGGTCTCCAAAATAGACAGAGCATCATTAGCCATATTCACATTTGGAGTGACAGCAGGAATACCTACAAATAAGAGTAAGGTAAGAGCAAATATTAGTATGAGGTATTGTATATGTACTGAAGAAGCTAAACCAAAAAAGAATCTCTTATTTCAGAGTGTCCAATGTGATCCCAACCATGCATTTTGGCACATCCTTAGACACTAACATTTCATTTGTGACAATATGCCATGTGCAATAATTCTGCTAGGTGGTTACTCAAAGGATACAGTGGTGGCAGTGGGCTGTTAAGAAAGCTTTCTTTATTGCTCTGATTATCATAAGATAATGTGCTCTAACCTGTGTTTGGTCAACTTTGTGCCAAAATTTCTGTCACTTGCACTCTAACGATCTGTTAAGCTGCCTCTCCTGAGAACCAGAGAACTTTCTTAACTCTAAAAGGTTGGAAAGGCACTCAAAAACCATTTTATCAGTAGCTCATCTCATCCCCCCACCCCCATAACTATACTAGAGCTTCAACAGAATCACAAGCCCTGTGACTTGGAAAACTTCCCAGAGCATTCAGGAATCTTCCCGATGCCTATGACTCTGGAGGCAGATCCTCCTAACAATATCTTACAAGCAGGTGAGATGGCTACAGCTCCAAATATTAGAAAGCATGAGACTATTAGCGATTGCTTTCAGAAAAAGAGTATGCCCTCAATGTGTTAGTCCTGTAACATATTAAAAGAGCCCTATGACTGTCATGGAGGCCCTAAAGTTCTGAGTTAGCCTTGACCATGGATGTTGAAGTCCCAAAGGAACATCATTTTTGAAGTCTCCAACTTATCAGCTAGCAACCTTGGCAATAAGGTTGGTCAGATGGGTGCAACATCAAGTTTGTTAAAGGAGTATTAATAGGTTGAACAAAATTCCTTAGAAGGGAGTGACTGCTATATGAGTTGAGTGAAGTAAAAGAGATGGTGGTGGAAGATAAAAGCAATAAATATTGGAAAGACGCTTGCATTTTTTCACCTACCCTATCTTCCACTCTGCCCCCCCCCCCATAGGTTATCTGACAGAATTTTGGGATGGATGCATTGGAATGTAATCCAGGCAAAGGAGAAATGCTTTTGATACAGCCATCTGATGAAAAAGAGAGAAGTAATCTAATAATATCAGAAAGATACACATTCCTAAAAGAGAAACTTGCAGTTTGACTCTGAAAATTAAGACAATGGCAGAAGTTGGGAGTACCTTTTTATAAACCACGGCTTTCAGTTGTAAGGCTACCTCCAGAAAATGAGCCTAGCCATAACTATAGCCAGACTGGACAGCATTAATTAGCTCTATGTTGGGATGCCTCCAAAGAGTAATATCAAAGCTTCTGTTGATAAAGAAGCTATTTTCTCTTTAGGACACTAATTTGGAAATTGGTCTCAGTAACATCATTTGAATGTATGCTGCCATTAGGAGGCATTACTTCAGCTCTTGCTTCCTTACATCACCTCTCTGTAACTAGTGTTACTCTGTAACTCAAGATTAAAAGCATATTCATTTTGCCAAGTTAAGAGGGAAAAAATACCTTGCAGCAAAACAGAAGCATCTAATTTCTCTTCAGGCAGGGCGGTGCTGGGACTGGTCTCTTCTTGGTGATTGAGTGTGGCTAAAAACTCGTGGACAGCCTTTTCTACCTGTGGCCTGAATATGTGGTTGATCTTTGGATCCACAACTTGAGAAATGATTCTGTCAATTCCCGATTCTAACATTCCAGATCTGAAATGAAATGACAATGTAACTTCTTATCTAGGAAGTTTTCCTAACACAATTACTTTAACACTTTATGTTAAACATAGACATAAAGTTTAACACTTTATGTTTAAGATTTTATGTAGGAAGGGGAATATGCTGATGCTAATTCATAGCAAGTCTCTTCTATGAACATTCTTGGTAAACAAGATAATAAGGCACGCTAGAATCATTATTTGCATATATCATGAGAGAGAATAACAAAGAGGTCAAGAGAACTCCCAGATAGCCTGGGAAAAATAATGTTACAGTAAGGATGGAATTCAATTCATCAAGACAGATCAATTTAAATTAAGACAATTTAAATCCTGGTTTTATAAAATCAGTAATTCTTAAACTTTAGATTCACTAAATTTACCTTTAAAATATAAGTGGTTCAAAATGCAACCAAACTTAAAACAAACACTTAAAAAAAGGATCCAGATTTGCTTTCTGTAAAGGGAATTGATTCTCTGGAGCAGGATGAAAAAAAAAAGTGAACTTTACAGAGAAGGAACATTTCACACTGCATTTTTAACGTTCTCCCCTCTTTTTCTTTGTGAGAAAAATATAATATATTGCATATTTTCTTTCACATGAAGTTTTTTTAAAAGAGATAACTGCATTTCCTTAAATCACTAAGACTGAGGCATCACAAATAAAAATGACTTTTCTTTTCAGAGCAGTTGACAAGGCTGTCTGTTTTCGTCACGCAGTACTGATAGTTGAATGGTTCCAACAAATACATCTTTATGCAAATTGGGTGCAGAAATAATAAAGATCAATCTAAGACTCAGTAATTAATTCTCATGGTTCTTCAGATCCCAGCTAAGGCATTATTATTGCTTTTCTAAAAATCTGTCTCATGGAATATATCCTTTAAGTACTGTTTCAGCATCAATCAGATCATGTACCGTGTATTATAATCTTTCAAGTAAAAAAAGCAAGTTAATAAAAATCATAAAAATCACACCATAAAAACCCATAGTTATTTCAGAAAAACCAGTTTAAAGATATAGACTGATACAAATGAATGCTCAGTCATTAAAAATCTATAAATAGTCCTAATCATATTTCAGTTCTGCTTTCATTCACCAGAAGTACTATACTACAATCCTGCAAATTGTTTAAATACTCATCTTTGCCTTATTCCTAATTACCTCCAAATGCTTTCATTTATAACAATGAGTCAAGATGAATAAAAATCAGTTATTTAGAAGAAAAAAACACATGATTAAAAACTTGAAGGGCAATATTAGTTTATTTTAAGCATGTTAACATCTAGACTTGATCTTTTAAAGCTGACAATCATATATCAAACACAAGATGCTTCAGTAAAAACTGAATCTCCCATATTCACATCTTAAGTATGATGCATGAACTGATACATGAAATATATTTGCTATGGTGAATTTTTACTGAACTCAATCCTTCTCAAATCTTATAAGCTATTTTAAATAGCATCCTCACACATCCACGCTGGACTTCAAACTAAGAAAGTTAGCAGTTCTTTGGACCCTAACTACTATCTAGGGTCTCCCAAACATTTACTTATGTATCAATCAAATTTCTATCCTGCATCTTTCCAGTCAAACCAGTCGATCACAGAGCCATAGTTAAGGACAATTTGTGAAACTTACTTAAGAACCTGTTGCCTGATATTATTTCTTAGTTGGTTCTTGTTCAAGTGAGGACTCCATGTATGAGTTGCTAGATGGTTTGAAACAAAGTTGTCCACCCGCTGCCTTAGATTCTGATATGCAGGCTAAAAAGGAAACAGACACCTTGTGAAGCCTTCTTGTATAACATTCCTTCACGTTCCCATTAGGGGAGACAAACAATTTAAGAACCTTAGTTTAAAATAATTCAGAAACAGTGGAGGGAGCACACAGTACTTCCAGGGTCTAGTAGGGAGAAAGGACAGATTTAAAAAAATAAAAAAACCTTCATTGCCAAAAGTTCTGAAAAGTTGATGCAAATATTTCAATTACCAATTATTCCAATATCTTAATGTTCCTAAAGGCAAAATGTTATAAATGCTACATTTACTTGAAAAGAAAGCTAGATCTTTTCTCTTATTTCTACAAAGAGAGGGTCATCATAGATCTATTGTGTTGAGAATCTGTTAAAGGAGGCATTCAATCTGATCTCGCCTTTGCAGGTCTGCCCTCCTTACTCCTTTATAGTAATATATAGAATTTTTATAGTAAATACTGTAATATTTGATAGTCACAAGTTTCATGATTTTAATAATTCCAACTATAAATCCTGCCCAGTAGGTAAACATCCTAAATCATATGTAAGATATTTTTATCCAGTCATTGTATGAGGTGATTCACAAGGCAGTTTATAAATCAGTGTAAAAATATTGAAATCAAGAAAAATAAAGAGAGCAACATCAAATGGCATACTATATTGTTGCCAAGGCTTGAGGGGGCCTTTATTTTTATAGTTCAGAAAACAGTAAATCAACCCATCACCTATACAATACTAGTTCTTTTGAAATTCACTACTTTTCACCCTCAGTAAACTAACCTTGAACTTCCAAGGCCAGGACAACCTTATATACAGGTGAAACTCGAAAAATTAGAATATCGTGCAAATGTTCATTTATGTCAGTATGGCAACTCAAAAGGTAAAACCAATATATGAGATAGACGCATTACATGCAAAGCGAGATATGTCAAGCCTTACTTTGGTATAATTGTGATGATTATGGCGTACAGCTTATGAAAACCCCAAATTCACAATCTCAGAAAATTAGAATAGTGTGAAAAGGTTCAATATTCTAGGCTCAAAGTGTCCCACTCTAATCAGCTAATGAATCCGTAACACCTGCAAAGGGTTCCTGAGCCTTTCAATGGTCTCTCAGGCTGGTTCAGTAGGAATCACAAGCACAGGAAAGACTGCTGACCTGACAGTTGTGCAGAAAACCATCATTGACACCCTCCATAAGGAGGGAAAGCCCCAAAAGGTAATTGCAAAAGAAGTTGGATGTTCCCAAAGTGCTGTATCAAAGCACATCAATAGAAGGTTATGTGGAAGGGAAAAGTGTGGGAGAAAAAGGTGCACAAGCAGCAGGGATGACTGCAGCCGGGAGAGGATTGTCAGGAAAAGGCCATTCAAAAGTGTTGGGGACTTTCACAAGGAGTGGACTGAGGTTGGAGTTAGTGCATCAAGAGCCACCACACACAGACGGATCCTGGACATGGGCTTCAAATGTCGTATTCCTCTTGTTAAGCCGCTCCTGAACAACAAACGTCAGAAGCGTCTTACCTGGGCTACAGAAAAAAAGAACTGGTCTGTTGCCCAGTGGTCCAAAGTCCTCTTTTCTGATGAGAGCAACTTTTGCATCTCATTTGGGAACCAAGGACCCAGAGTCTGGAGGAAGAATGGAGAGGCACACAATGCACGATGCTTGAAGTCCAGGGTGAAGTTTCCACAGTCTGTGTTGATTTGGGGAGCCATGTCATCTGCTGGTGTTGGTCCACTGTGCTTCATTAAGTCCAGGGTCAACGCAGCCGTCTACCAGGAGATTTTGGAGCACTTCATGCTTCCTTCTGCAGACGAGCTTTATGGGGATGCTGACTTCATTTTCCAGCAGGACCTGGCACCTGCCCACACTGCCAAAAGTACCCAAACCTGGTTCAATGACCATGGGATTACTGTGCTTGGTTGGCCAGCAAACTCGCCTGACCTGAACCCCATAGAGAATCTATGGGGCATTGCCAAGAGAAAGATGAGGGACATGAGACCGAACAATGCAGCGGAGCTGAAGACCGCTATTGAAGCATCCTGGTCTTCCATAACACCTCAGCAGTGCCACAGGCTGATAGCATCCATGCCATGCTGCATTGCGGCAGTCATTGCTGCAAAAGGGGCCCACACCAAGTACTGAGTACATATGCATGCTTATACTTTGCAGAGGTCCGATATTGTTCTATTTCCAATCCTTGTGTTATTGATGTCATGTAATATTCTAATTTTCTGAGATTGTGAATTTGGGGTTTTCATAAGCTGTACGCCATAATCATCACAATTATACCAAAGTAAGGCTTGACATATCTCGCTTTGCATGTAATGCGTCTATCTCATATATTGGTTTCACCTTTTGAGTTGCCATACTGACATAAATGAACATTTGCACGATATTCTAATTTTTCAAGTTTCACCTGTACATTTTATAACAATGCTTCGAAAAAGGTGCTAGAATCAGACATAGAATTCTAGCACATGGGTATTACATTGGCAATATATAATTATCCAAAGTAGGTGCTCATGGTACATTGGAAGAGACTATTATACACAAAAGACTCTGAATACATGAAAATACCTTGGATCTTTTGCTAGTTCTAAAAGCTGGTCTGTAAAATAGGACAGCACTATATTGAAACTAAAAATCAGGGCAGCAGACAAGTTGTCCAAATGTACCTAGCAAAAGGGCATGAGGAAACTGATAAAATGGTTTTTAGCTTACTATCTTTTGTCATATCTTCTGTTAATAAAGCCCAGAATTTATTTATCTACCCAGCATCCAAGCCCTATTCTGATGACCCAAATGTAAGACAATCCAGCTCCTGAAATGACAGTTGAGTCTATGCCTGTCAGAGATAGTGAAACATAAAGTAGTTTTAGAGGATGCATATCTCTAGTTTGAGCGACTTAAAATACAATTAATGACACTTCTAAAAATAAGTACTGTTAAGTCAGGGAGATAGCACTTCCATGTTCAATGATATTACACCAGAAAAAGACTCTCCCTTTGAACCCCACCCATGAACTTCCAGAGGCATCTGACTGCTGTTGACAAGAGAAGATGGGACTAGATCAACCCGAGTCAGGTTAAACTTTTTTTTCTCTTTTTTTTTAAGGAAATACACCTGCAATCAGTATCTGTTCAGGCTTGCAAAACACTTGAGAGTGTATTTGGCAGTGGAGGCCATCTGCTCTACTTGCCAGCCAGCTAAACAAGACCAAGACTGGGCAGAAGGCTGGCAGCAAGAGAGCCGCTCGGACAGGAGCTAACAGAGAGGTACCTTGCTGGCGCAGGGAAGGGTGAGCACCGCCATGAAGAACTAAATCATGCTGCATTGAAAGAATGATAGCCCAAGTTTTGGGGGCAATCAAGGGCCTCTTTGCCATCAATGCATGCGGGGCTCCGTCTTTGCTGTACCAGATTAATTAAGGCAGCTCCACCTCAGGACTTTCCTTGTCTGGCTGGTGGGCGAGGTGTTCCCAAGAGTCCCAGGCACCCGGAAGGACTCGGACCCTCTGGATCAATGTTTCTCAACCTTGGCTGCGTTCAGATGTGGGGACTCCAACTCCCAGAATTCCCCAGCCTGGGGAATTCTGGGAGTTGGAGTCCCCACATCTGAACGCAGCCAAGGTTGAGAAACACTGCTCTGGACGTTCGCCGGACCTTGGCCCGCGTTTTTCGTACAAGGGGCAAAACGGGGGGGGCGGGGCGCGGCGTCAGGGGCGGACCGGGAGGAGGGGACGGGCGCCGAGATGGCCGGGCCCGGGAGGGAAGCCGCGGCCGCGGCCGCAGCCTTCCCACCTTGGTGTCCACGTCGGCCAGGCAGTCGCGGCGGAACTGGTCGAAGAGGCCCTGGCTCTTGAGGCGATTCAGGATGAGCGACACCAGCTCGGGCTCGGCGGCGCCCGCGGAGCTCCCCGGGGGCGGCGGGGGCGGCGGCTGTGGCGGCGGCGGCGGCGGAGGCGGCGGCGGCGGCGGAGGCGGCTGCTCGGGCGGCGAGGCGGCGGCGGCTGTGGCGGGGGCCGCGGCGGCGGCGAGGGTGCCGCCGCTGCCGGACATGATGGCGGCGGCGGCGTCTCCCTCAGCGGCTGGTTCCCGAGCAGCGACCGCGGCGAGGCTCCGCCCTCTATCGTGCGACCCGCGACCCCGGAAGCAGAAGAACACCAGGCCGGAAGAAGCCCTGACGACGACGGTTGCGGCCGTCTCCGAGCTACGCCCCTTGTGGCGTCACGCGGGTGAGGGAGGCGGCTTCCCTTCCTGGCTCCCGCGAGAGCCCTGTGAGGTCAGATACCCGGGACAGAGTCGTACAGGGAGCTCCGTGGTTGAGCGGAACTGAGTTGTTGGTTCCCCTTTTCCTTCAACAAGCATATCAGGACCTCCCTTCATTTCCTCCCTACAACAACCCCGCGAGGTAGGCTTGGGTTGAAAGTGAATTTCCATGGCTGAAGGTGAGGCCGCGGCCCCCATCTGCGCCCGTCTCTCGAGCGCTGCTGTGCTCGACCGTCCTCAGCTCGTCTTGTAGGTTTCCAGCAGCTCCTCTCCATCGGCCTGGCTCTGGTTCAGGGATCAGCCTTAGCCTTATGGGTTTTGTGTTCATTTTTGTACAGTTCCTCCGCCTTAGTCACGCCATCTTTCCTTTCTGTCTCCCTTCTCTAGCAGATCTGTGCCTTTTCTCTCTTGGATCATGTGCATTTTTGCAAAAAGTGTTCTCTGAATCTTTATAATTGTCTTAAATCTCTCGTTTTTCATTGTTATCCTCAGGTACATCGACCAACAGGAGCCGCCACGTGGCCGGTTGCATCCTTACTGAGACACTCAGATGTGGTAGCCAGATGTTACTCTGTGGCAGTGTTTCTCAACCTCAGCCACTTTAAGATGTGTGGACTTCAACTCCCCTGCCTCTTTGGTTGTCCTTCAGCACAGATGAAGGAGTTCCATAACTGGGTTGCTGTCCTGAGAATGCTTTATCCCAGGTCTGCCCCCTGGTGGGATCATAAGCACTGCCATGTCACCTGATGTTGCTGCCCAGATTCAGTGTTATTTGAGGATGTGATCTTAGTTGTGTCTGAGGCTGGGAATTTATAGGCAGCCAGTGCAGTGCTCTCAGGCATTTTGCACCAGCTCCTCATCGGTAGCCCCATATAGAGCTCATTGCTGTCATTCTTTTGTGAGATTTTTAAGGCATGGACCAGGGCTGTCCCAGTCAAAGTAGGGTCATAGGTGATGCGCTAATCAAGTGCGAACTTACTCAGTACGGACCACCTTCCCAGTATCTGGACCTGGGAATCATCTGACTAAAGTTCTGCCATACTGTCTGGATTCAGTCTCATGTTTTTGGTCCTTATCCCTTCCCTCTGGGTCTCCTGGCAGCTGTCAAGCCTCTGCATGGCCTCTCCTGTTTGATACTGGTGACATGCTCCAAGTCTGTGGGCGGTTCAGCTCTAAAACAACCAAAGCTGATGAAATCACCCTAGCCATTTCCTCTGTCAGGGAAACAAAGTTATTTCTGGGGGAATAACTCCATTTAGAACAGGGAAGGCTATTACATGTTGAATTATGAACACTTACAGTAAGTGTCTCCATTTTGCTGGATTCAGTTTCAATGTTTTATCCCTCACTCATCCCATTATTGTTTAGGGAACCCACACTATTTCCTGCAGGTGTTACAGAGGAAGAGATTTGGGTGCGGTCAGCAGAGCGTTAGCATGCAGTTCCAAATCTGGTAATCTCTCCCAGTGTTCTCTGAAGATATTGGAGACAAAATGGGACACTGTTTTTAACAGCAGGCACCCTTTATCTCTGGAAGAGGAGCAAAGCTGTTACAAAGGAGAGCCTTTTGTTCCCAAATCACCCAGGTGATCCAGAAGGGTAACCTGAGCCATGGTATTGAAAAGCAGAGAGAGAACAAGTGAAGAGAGAGAGAGAGTTACAGCTCCTCTGTTGATCCACAGACAAAGATTATTTATCAGACTCGTGGCCTATTCTGAAGCCAGTTTGAAATGGAGCAAGATTAGAGATGTGCAGTATTTGGATCCAAAATAGGAAATGCGCTTCTGATCTGTATTTGCTGTGTGTGTTAGTGGTACTTTCATAAAGAAGGCAGGAAAAGGCATAGCTTCTTTTAGGTGCCACTGACAGACAGCAGAAATGTGACCATGCTGGATCCAAAACTCCTTTCCCTCTTCAGATCTGAATACCTGCACATCTGTAGTCAACATAATGCATTTACTACATCACTTTCTCTAGGTCAACCAAGAAAGGCTTAATAGAGTAGTCTATAATGGCTGATATAGGAAAATACCAATGCAGACCTCTTTAGAAGGATCTAACAATTGCTGTCTCTCAGAGAGGCATTCATGATGTTAGCCAAACCGCCTATAATAGCCTCTTGGCTAGAAGGTACAAGTCAGGATAGGCAAGAATTCAGAAATCAGAGAGGGGAGTCTGTTGTTTCAAACAGCCTGCAAGTGGTCCTTACGACCACTCATTCAGTGACCCTTGAAAATTACAGTGGTGCTGGACAAGGAGGACTTGTGACTGTTCTGCGATGTTGCGGCTGTCATAGCATCCCTATGGTCACATGATTGGCTTGCAGTTACAACTTTGCAGTATCCCAGTCACATGATCGCCATTTGCAACCTTCTTTGCTGGCTTCCCATAAGCAAAGTCAATGAGGAAGCCAGCAGGGAAAGTTGCAAGTTGCCCCCGTAAGGGGTTCCTGCTGTTTTTTCTCCCAAGGAGCCCTGCTATGGAGTACGAGATCTCAGGGATCTCATACTTCATAGCACCCCCCCTTACCCACCTGCGCTCCCCAGTGCCCACCAGTGGCACCCCCACATCCCCCCACGCTCCTTACCTGGGACTTCTGCCTCTTCCCACTTAATGACTCGTGTGGTCCTGGGGTTACAATGGCACTGGGGGCTCCTGGGATTGCCATTGCTAAGTGATGCAGTCATGTGATGTCATGCTTTATGACCGCATCGATTAGTGACAGAAATTCCGGTCCCAATTGCTGTCATAACCCGAGGACTGCCTGTATCAATATCTTTGGGTGCTACAAATTCAAATGGATCCAGTGTAAGTGTACAAGAGGAGTTGCAAGGCATCCTTAATATTTACTTTGGATCAATGGGGATAATTAAGAGTGCCCCAAATGCAAGATGTTTTATCTGCAGAGAAGTTCAGTGAAAGCATCACAAGTGTAGGGACTGAAATTAGCAAAGAGGAAACCAACAAGAGCTATGCCAAATAGCCGTTAACTGGAAGAGTGGAGGAAGAAGCCCCTAATTTAAATCTTTGAAAATGTATAAAAGTCTCTGGCTCTTTTGCACTGTACTGGGCGATCATGTGTTACGTGTGTGTGGCTTCATTCTTGTCTGCAGTGAAGCTGAACCTAGCTGAGCCATACCTTGAGTCTTCTGCCAAGTCAAGCTGAGAAGCTGAGCTAAGACTAAAGTCTTGGGAGACTGGTGATTTACTATGAACCTGAGGGCAGAAAGTCAGCGGGTTTTGTAATCATACATAATTCTTTTCATTCAAGCCAGAAAGTTCTATTTTGGCCTCATCTATCCACAGAACATTCTTCCAGTAGCCTTCTGGCTTATTTATGTGGCCTTTCGCAAACTGTAGATGGGCAGCAATGTTCTTTAGGGAGAACAGTGGCTTTCTCCTTGCAACCCTGCCATGCACACACCATTGTTGTTCATTGTTCTGATGGTGATCTTATGAACACTGACATTCCCCAGTGCAAGAGAGGGCTTTAGTTCCTTAGCAGTTACCTTTGAAGCCTCCCGGAGTATTACATGCTTCACTTTTGGTGTGATCTTGGTTGATCAACCACTCCTGGGAAGGGTAACAGTGGTGCTGAATTGCCTCCATCTGTACACAATCTGCCTGACAAGTGGAATCCAGACTCTTTGGAAATAGTTTTCCAGCCTGGTGAATATCAACAACGGTTTTTTGGAGGTCCTCAGAAATCTCCTTTGTTCGAGCCATGACAGACCTCCCCATCCCTGGGTTGTGAAGATCAGACTTTGAGGGTGAAGACGCATAATTCTGTTCTTTAAATAAAGCAGGGCCTCCCACGCTCACACCTGATTATCATCCCATCGATTGAAACGCCTATCTCCCCACGCCAATGAACCAATAATCCTAGAGGTTCACATACTTTTGTCACACACAAATAAGCAGCTTTGGATCATTTTCCTCAAGTCAATGAACGAGTACTCGTTTTGGACTCATTTGTTGAATTGGGTTCTCTTTATCTAGTTTTAGGACTTGTGTAGAGAACAGTTCGCGTTTTAGGTCATATTTATGCAGAAATACTGAAAATTCAAAAGGGTTCACAAATTTTTAAGCACCACTGTATATTATTTAGCATGAGAAAATGTAAACATGAAAAGTTTAGTTATAATGGGATGCAGTTTGGAGAGATGGTAGGCTGTTATATGTGGAGAAAGCCTACTAAATTTCATACATTTTTAAAAACCTGCCCATAACATTTTTTGCTTTAATTCAGAATGGGACAATATTGACAGCAAAGCATAGATCATTATTAAGGGATGAATCATGCCAAAATCAATGTGGGAGTTTTCAAACTCTGCTTCTTTCAACTATATTTTAATATAAAAGTGCCCTTTTTTGAAAGATAACATAATGAATTTTGCAGTGAAAATTGATCCTATCATGAAGAATAATGGTGACAGATTTCAGGAAGATAAATTGTAAGGGTTAGAGATTAACCCACTTGTCTTCCACAGAAGGAAACACAGTCCTTAAACAAGTTGGCTAGATAAGACAAAGGATAGATAAACAGTAACTGCGTGACTGGTTCAACTGTTTCTAATTCCCTCTACCACCACTATAAAGACATCAGATGGAGAAGTAATGATATTATTCTCTTGGCATGGCAAGAGGCACTTTGATCTCAGGCCAGACTAATGAATTCAATACTCCCTCTGTCTTTCCTCCGAGCTGAAGTATTTTATTATAGTAGCAATTGCCAAAAGAGAATGCTTTAAATGGTCTCATTCAGTACATTGGTTCCCAAACTACATATTAGAGCTGGAAGATTTTCAGTTTGCACAAGGTGAATTTCCTTTCCCCCTAATGTGAGTTAAAAATTATCCTGAATTCTCCCACTCTGTCTTGGGTTTGGGATTTGCACCAAGTTGGAGTGCAGCCATAGTACTCTAATGAATGGCCACTTCAGCCAAATTAGCTGAGGTTAATTGGTTCTAGCAAAAGCTGAACAGAGACTTTGGAAGCAGACTGCAGTATGCAAATGCTTAAGCCATAATTAATGTGTTAGTCATTATGGCTTTTGCAGACCCATAGCATGATGAAATAACGTGTCTTTATCAAAACTTGTATGGGAGGTTGACTACCATCTGAAGTCAGCCTTCGGTTCAGTCACTTCCCCTGAAGCTTCATGTGCCTGCTGAAGCTATGGTATATAGGCATCATCTTACATTCAGTACATATTTGCCTTACAGAAGAGGCTAAGCACGAGAGACCAGGGGATAGTCGCTGTTCCAGTTCAGATGAGGAAGAGCTTTTCTCCACTGCTGACTTAAAGGGTTGTCTACCTGTTTGTGGAGTTGGCAGAAAACTAAGACCCCCTTTTGCTTGCTGCGTAACTCTGATGTCCTGACTTATCGTGTGCAGGGCATGATAAATTAAATTCTGGGTGGTTCCTCTAGGTTTGTTTCCCTTTCTACCACTCCACACATCACCAACCAGCAGGAAAACACTTGAAGCAGAGCAGCCTTGGTGTGTAGCTTTCAAGTATTTAAGAAAGTATGCAAAGCTTGAAAACAAACCAGGACAGTGTAAAACTCGGCGCTTTATTTTTTTATGTCAGCATCCTTTATTTGTTTGTCTTCCCTGTGGAGAGAACTGGGTGTAGCGGCAAGTCGAGAGGAGAAAGATTGCCAGGCACCGTGTCCTGCAGTGGTGCCCAGCTCGGGAGGAGAGTGCCTAGGGACCAGAAGGGACAGCATGTTCTCATGCCAGGCTGAAGTGACCAATAGATCCTGGATTGGTTCCACCCCTGTGCCACTGACAGCATGATGGTCTGCTCTCAGTTTAAAAAGAAAATATTGCTTTAACCCTGGTGCAGCTAAAGATGACTTGCAGATACCTCATTCTTAGGCTGAGGACAAAAGGAATACAATGTCATGAGTACATGGTAAAATAAAGATGATGTTGCAGTCTTGGCCAAATGTGGTCAAATCAGAAACTTTGATTTTTGCTCATTTACACATTCTTTAATCCATTTTGCCACCAGGTGGCAATATTTGGTTTTTAAATCTCAGCTCCTGTAAAGAAGTGTGCTCTTTTTCTCATTGGAAGAGGGGATCTTGGATCTCATCTTTATTGTCTAAATAATTGTTCACACTGCAGTATAAAACATAGCAATTTTATATAGTGGACTTACTATCTGACAGTAATAAATGAACATAGCCTTGGGCTATACAACCTTTTTCCCCATTTCAGCTTTTATATCACCTATGTTCCTAGTTTACAGAACAACTGCCAGATGCACTTTCATCCAAGTGTGAATCTCCCGCCTTGAAATGGAAGTATTTTACAACTTTCCCCAGAAGGGAGGGTCCAAAGGAATTAGGGGCAGAGAGGCAGGCAGTAGATCTATTGGATCAGATTTGCTTGCAACAATAATAGGGCCCATATCTTAGAGTGCAGATGGATGACTTCCAGGAAGACCTACAGACTGATTCTTCTCATTTCTGTGTGACTGAAGAACACTAGATTCAAATGGTTGTTTATATGCTCCTCTTCTTTTCAGGGAAGAGGTGTTACAACTTTGACATGACAGTAAAACAGTTGGACACGGGGGAATGTTCAAAATCTTGCATCTTTTGCCCAGGAAATTTTGATGGCCAAGAGCAAGAGTTGATGGCAGGGTTGAGACTGTCATGAATAAGCCAGCTGGTTTGCTTCAACCCCTCTTGGACCATGGGACATGGTTTCCCTGGATTTTATTATCAATCTTCCAGCTCACAATTTTGGAGTGGAATAATGTCCTTGCAGATGAGATTTTCTAGCCACCTTAAGATCAGACTGAAACTATGCCCATCATGTTTTCCAGTACTTTGTAAAAGCTTCTCTTTGCATAAAGATCCATGCCAAGGGCATGGTTGTTTTCCCAATTCGTATAAGTAAGTTCAAGTCTTTTGATGCTTCCTTAATGCATAATTGTTCAAAAACATGCTACAATGGTGCTTGGTGTTTATCTTGGTATTCAGAGGGAAATAGCGTCTTTTTAAAAAGCACATCCACGAATAGCTTTATCCTATTGTTATTTTATTTTTTTGAAAAAATAGTGGCAAAAAATAACAATAGCAAAGATCAAGAGACTGGGACATCATATTTATTTTATTTCATATTAAATTTAATTGGCAGATGTTTCAGTAGCAGTCAACCTTACTAAAATGGACCATTAATCTGAATTCGTCATCATCCCTGCATTACTTCTGCAGTTAGGAATTGCAAAGATTTAGTGTCTGTGTTGAGGGCTGATGGACAGATTGATATTTGTAGGATAACTATAAGCACTCTATTTTAATGAATCTTATTCTAATTTTTAGAGTTTGGTTTTTAAGCCTTTTTTTGTAGCTTTAAGATTTTTTAAAAATTCTTTTGTACACCACTCTGAGTTTTTCCAGGAAGGAAAGAAGTATAGAAGTAAAACATTACCACCACCACCACCACCACTACTACTAATAAAAATGTCCTTGGGAGGAACTCGATGGTGGATAAAAATGCCAAATCCAGTCTAAACAGCTGGCTGACTGTGCGACCAACTGTGATAATAGTTACCCTCTATGCTAATTGCAGTGCTTTCAATACAGACCACTTGTAAGTAGCAGTAGTCTATCAGACATGGTAACCTTTTATTTTCAGAGATTTCCAAGGGTAAAGACTCAGGAGTCTTGTAATTCTTTCAGTTATATTGATGCTTCTTCATGTGATGCTTACCAGATCATAGATAGCAGCATAAGGAATGAGAAGTGGGGAAAGAACCAATCCCAAAGGGTAAACCATCTTCCTAATAGAACATAAAATGTATTGTAGCATTTATATAGGTCCTAGGAATTGTTTTGTCTTCATTAGGCAATTACGTGGCACTGAATTTCTGTACATCGATCAGTTGTGATGCACATGAAAAAGGGCCAGGGCTTTGGTCACATGGTTGTGGCTGCTACCTTGCTTTTTTGAACCCCCCCAGTGGAAACACCTGGCCTGATCTTCATAAGCATTGCAAGCATTGCTTGTCTGAGCAATAAAGAAATTCCAAGTTCCAGCCTTGCTTTATTCTATCCCTTCCTTATTTGCTTTCTGTTTTACTCCTATAATAATATGCATCATCTCTTGAGATTTTACCTCTATGCACCTGCATTTGCCTTACTCCCAGGATCTTGTGGAAGCCAAGTCTGATTGTGTTCTGGTTCCTAGAGTCATCTTTGAAATATCTTTATGATGGGGTTCTTTTCGAACATGTCCACTTTACAGCTGGCAGGGAACTCAGCAACTTATACATCTCCAAAGAAGACATGTTGGAAAAGAACCCCATCATAAAGATCTATGGATTCATATACATATATGGAAAAATGGGAGAAGAACATTTGTTACTGCTTTATATAGGAAATAAAAAAAAAGATGAGGCATAGTTAAAACAAGATGGTGCTTGTCATACATGTAGAAACAGAGAATGTAAGGATTGGGATTTTGGAAAACATCTAGCCTAGCCCCTGCTCAATGCATGTATGAGAGCACTCCTATGATTGTATGGATCCTGTACTAGTGAATTGTATAAGCCTTTTTTTCCCCCTTGGCATGGCTATGTGAACGCTTTCACAGAACTGGTGCAAGGGCTGAAGCTAGTGAGACTGAAAGCTACAATTCTCCACTGGACAGAATCATTATATAAACTTTCCTTGGGTGCAGCTCTCTGCCAAGCCTTGAAGTGAGTTGCAGAATATCAATTGACTCAGAAAGGTGGGAGGATTCAAACCTTAGAACATGTATGTGTCTATGGGTGTGCACATGTATACACATATACACAACTTGACTGCCATGAATTCCAGAAGGCAGTTTCTTCCTTCTCTGCAGTCAATGTCAGTCTGTGAAGTCTCCACTGTTAGCTCCCTACCAAATGTAGAGTAGAGTTTCCGGAGAGCTGGGATTTGTTGTTGGGCCTAAAGGAGAAGCCTGATAACTGGGTAACTTCCCACCTAAAGGGAAAGCTTACTTTCAAGGACATCAGGCATCAGCTCCTAACACTCCCTTGGACTTAATTCAGCATGGCTGGGTTCCAAGTCTCATTCCTTCTTCACCATCTACTGAGCTTTATTTTTTGGACCTCTTCCAATCTTCTAAAAGTTTTATATATAATAGGTTTCTTTTATGTCCTAGTACCACAATTAATCTCATTTATTGTTTTTTTTAAAGAGGGGACTGCGCATTCTTTTATAGCTCTGTTCTGAAACCTTGTGTAATATATTAGCTATCTGGTGAAAGAGCTGTTACTGTTGTTTGCTGGTAGTTGGATCACCGTTTCTACCTCTTATCTCATCTTTCTCTAGCAAATTTGATTGAAACCATCAGCAAGGATGCAACTAAGCTCTGTATAAAACCCTACTTTTTCTTCATGATGGGAAATGGGCACTAAGGAAACTTGACCAAAATAACAGGACACCCAAATATACAATTCATTGCATGTCTTTAGAAAATAAAAACCCTTCCTGTAAATATTTTATGGTAAATTTGAAGGCATGTTGCAATCATTGTCTTGCTGAAATATCCAACTTCTTTTCAGCTTCAGTTTCTTCATACCAAAGAAAGAGAACTATGTTGGAATACTCTTCACAGTTCCCAGACTTGGAAATGATTGAAAATCTGTGGGGAGATCTTGACTGTGCAGTAAGATATTTCTGAGTGAGAAGAGTTTTGATGAAGTGAGCTGTGGCTTATGTCACATCATAAAATTGCTTAGACTTAAACGATGCTACTGGGTTGTTTCTGAAGAATTCTTTAAGGAAGAGTGGGGAAAAATTCCCAAAGCAAGAGTAGAAAGACTCTTAGCTGCTCACAGGAAACATGGTGTTGATTGAAAGACAGCCAAAACTTCTTCACCTGTCACATTCATTGTTTTCTTATTTTGAATCTGCAAACAACTGCCCCTATTTTTGCAGAAAGATGTCTGGTTAGAAGAAGTTAGTTCAGTTCTTGTCATGCTCACTGAAACATACAATTTGACCAAGGATCCTCAAGTTTTGCATGCGACTGCATTTGTGTTATGAGAACAGGAATGCAGATTGTGTTTTTATGCACTTACAGATTTTATGGCACTGAATTAAACCCAACTGCCTTCAGAATAACCTGGACCATTGAACTCTGATCAGGCTTCAGACCAGCTCATACAATTTCTACAGAACCTGTAATTTGTATCGTATCTTTTTATCTAAAAAGGCACAAGGTAACTAACTGAAGAGAAAGAAAGAGAAAAATCCAACGTCTGCCTTGTATTTAACTTTCTTGGAAACTATGCAGGCCCTTACAGAAGCCGTTTTGTGATGGAGCTCATGGTAGTTTTTTCTAGGGTTCATATGTGGTCATAGACTAGAGACCTTTAGGTTACTATAAAATGAATCTATGAGTAATGCTTTATTTAAGTATTTTGTAAGTCAGGACAAAATAAAACTTCACGTAAGTTTATTTATTTTAATATAAAACACACAGAATTATCAGTCAATATAGAAATAACTGATGTAGCAATTGATGACTTTTGGTCTAGTATGAAATAATGTTAAAATAATTCTGCTAACATATGCATTGTCCCACTTTTAAGTTTACATAGGTTGTGGTGATGTGAATATAAATATGACACTATAGCAGATCTCAGTTTCTATGGCAACTGGATTAGTGGGATGTTGTGAGAGCAAGAAACCAGTCCTTGAAATAATCGTGGGAACTGATGCAGCTATTTGGGCATCACTCAGGATGTTCTGCGATGCAGAGTTTTCAAGGAAGGGCAATGTTCTTCTTAATGGCTGAAACTGAAGCTAAAAAGGCTGGTGGGTCATGGGATCTCACCAATGAAGCCAGGCACTCCCCCTCCCCAATCAATGGGTGGTCTGGGGGTACAAAGAGATAACAAATTGGCTACATGACTGCAAATCTAAGAGTGCTGGAGAGGCAGTGACATAGGCCTGGCACTTCACCTACTTGATTCCCACCAACCCTGCGATCATGGTGTCCTGGTTTGAACCTATTTTCTCCTCTTAAAAGCAACTTTTATCAGCATACAAAGCACAGAATGAGTGCCTGAGCTTCTGGCATATGGCTTTAGAACAAAGATGCTGTTAATTTTTCTGTTGGGACTCCTACCTGGATTAAGAGCTTTGACTTGGATTGTAATTCAGGTGAAGTGAGAACCTCTAGTCTCATCAGACTCTGCAGTGCCAGAAGGAGAGAGGCTGAAAATCATTCCAGTATCATGATCAAGTCTTAATTCTGGATTTCTCCTTCAGTCCAAGGGGATCTTGGGAGTCCAGATCATTAAAGCCAGTCAAGGAATCCTGTCCTCTTCACATTAGGGAGCCACATCTCCATATTAATACCAGCAACATGGTACATACAAAATATTCCATGCACAAACCATTCTATGTGTTTCAGTGTTCTGTTCCATGTGTGGAGCAAAATGGTACTTTCTGTTATAAGTAGAGACTGAAACAGTTGTTCTGGGCTAAACTTGTTCTGGTGGAAGAGCAGGACTAAACCATGGATTCTGAAAGCAGCAGCCAAGGGGAGGCACTGGAAAATCAAGAGGGCAGATGGGCATTTAGTCCTTGGCTGTAGGACCTGCAGAGGGAAGAGCGGGGGCCCTATTTGACCCACAAATCACCTTGAGATCCCTCTGAATTCCTCTAGATTTTGGTTCATCTGAAATCCTGAACATCCAAAACGTTCTGAGTTTTGGTTCTATCAAACTGCAGCTGATCTATAACAGTTCAAGAGAACTTCCAAAAGGTAATGATTTGCTCTGGATTCAAAGCAAAACGTTTTTCCTGTTTTGTACACACTTACCAACTGCAGAACCGGCAAGTGGATGAACGAGGTGGGCCTTCTCTATAAACCTAATTTTGGGGGGGGGGCAACACCATAGAGGAGTGGGTATCATATTTTGGAAATACTGTCAACCCTTGATTTAATAGACTTCGGTTTAGTGGACTTCAGGTACAACGGACAAACATTTCATTCAGACTTCACCCCCTAACTTTTGTTAATTACGGTCCATAAAATAAGGGACTGGCTGTTAAACTGAGGTTTTACTGCAAATTATGAGATTTACTTCAATTACATAATTACACAAATGATGTAAATTGATGCAGTGTAATTTGGATTTAATAGACAACACTTCCCCCAAGTGGTCCATTAAATCAAGGTTTCATTGTTTTGTTACTAAGAAGCAATACAATCTTATCCTGCTAGGTCTGATAGCTCCAGTTCCACCACATTTGACTGAACAAGATGCCTTGGAGCCTGTCCCTTCAGATGGCTCCCATGGTGGTTGTGAAGAAGAGAGCACCCAGCCCTTGGATTCTCTGTGTTGTAGCTCACCCTGTTGCACTGTGCAGGCCATGGAATGGGAGGCAGGCAAGATGGTGGGGATCCCATCTTCTCCAACTAGGAACTACAATCAGAAGGCACACGTGTGTAAATGCACACTTTCTGAGAGGTGTATTTTGTAAGCATCTGCAAAAGAAAAATTCCCTCAGTGGCCACAAAGAAAGATGACTGTAGTGGTGCAAATAATCTCCCACCATCTTAGATGGGAAGAAAAGGGTAATGTGGAAGTTCTTTCCTTTCCTTAAATGTATCTGCACTTTTTTCTTTTAGACGCACACTATTATATTCATTTAACAAAATTTGTAGGCTTACCCCCATTTGGTTGAATCTTACAGGGATAGAGAACTAACTAACTAAATAAATGAAATCAACAAACCATATAATTAAAATGCAAACCAATAATATACTACTTAGCTGCGGTGTTTGCTGGTACTCAACCAAATCAACTAAGCATGTTGGAAGAGGATGGTCTTAACCACGGCAGGAGAGATGGGAGGAGATATATTTCATCCGTTAATATATAATTGATCAGTTAAAGTATCCTCTTGACTGCCAAGTAGACAGCTTGTCTTCATCTCTAAAAGATGAAAGTCATCTGGGCCTTTCAGTAAAATCAGAAAAGGATCCATCCCTATTCGAGGAATATTTTAATGTCCAGTTTCTCAAGCTTGAATCCAAGTTGGGCTTCGCGGAATGTATCTGCCACAAATAGAAATTTCTTGGCATTTTAAATGCGGCAGATATTCCTCCAAGAATCTCTTATCTACTATTTTGGTGATAGCTGATGCGTTTCTGACTAATATACTTGGCATGAAAAAGCCACAGCTTATAAAGACAGTCTGAAAGTTGCTAGCAATGCTGGCTACAGAAGGGAAATGCTTGGATAATAGTAGACTAACAAATCCATTTCAGATGCCAGGACCCTCTGGGGACTCTGATCATATTGCCCGTTGATGTAGACTGCTAACAATTTTATTGTATGATGGTTCATACTTTCAAATTGTTTTATTGGTCCAGTCAGTAAAGCAGAATTGACACCTGCACCTGAATTTAGCAGAATCATGGTTAATCTGCAAATTATGCTCTTCAGAGCAGAAGTCCTCAGTTAAATTTTCCTGGCCCTGACTCTACTTGTTTTATTTGCAAATACGTCATCAGATATATTAGAAAGAAAGAGCTCTTCCTCCTGAAGATAGGACTAACCCCTCTTCTTCTAAGGGTCATCCATCTCTGCACTGCTTCTCTGCCTCTTCTCCCCAGCTGGAGGTGTCCCTGTTCCAAACTGTGATAGTTACTCCAGTCCAAAGCAGGGAGGGATGGGCAGCTTTTCATTACTGCATCCTCCACAACAAATCAGCTGGTTAAAAATGGCTCAGTCAGCATCTTCAGCATCGAAATGAGGCATCCTTTTGCCACATACAGTATGACTTCAAGTACTGGATGCCCATCCATCTGTTCCTCCCATGTATTCCTACAGCAACAGTTTAACTTCCCCTGCAGAGGGGTTTTCCCTGCTGCTAATATCTGGAGAGGCCCAGCCATGGGTTATTTACCTGGTGCACCACTTCTCCTCCATCAGTAACTAGAGGGAAAGAGTGTTTTTGGTCAGGATCGCTGGGTGTAGAACAAGCTTAAAGCTTCTCCCCTCTCCTTCAGTGCACGAGATTAATTCTAATGAAGAAACAGCAAACTTCACTCCATCAGTATTGTTGTTGGCCAACAGCAGTCTGAATAAGGAGCAATGGGGAGGGGCAGAGAGGCTAAATTAATGATTAAAATGGTGCTGGAGATGAAGGGGTATGCAGTGCAGCTCTTTGCTTGTTGTCCCTCCACCACCACCACCACCCCAGCGCAATCACCCTCAGCTCTCAACAGCTTACTTAGTTGTTCTATGGTGACTTGTCCACAGCCCAACTACACTTTGTCCTCCTTATGTCCTGTTCTCATTAATCCCACTCCTGAAGCAACTGAGTAGCCAACTGCTTGGAGCTTGATTATGTTGAGGAAAAGGATGTGTGCCCTCTTCTCAGTATAACTGTGAGGGTGGCAGCAGAGAGGGGAATTTGGGAAAGGTTACTGCATGTTCTGTCGGAGATTTCAGAGGCCTAGGTTAACAATTCCTGGGTAGCATCAAGATACCCTTTCCAGCAACCAAGTTGTACCCTTAGAAGGGTAGGATTACTGAGCAGGTATAAAACCACACCATGATATTGATGATCTGGAACACCATGAAGGTGTATGCTTTTGGTAGCAAAATGCCTCCCCTCCCCAAAGGCTACAGACTTTAGTTTGACCCTAAAAAGCAATGGAAGCAGGAAAGGAATGACAAAGTCTGTGGACAATAGCTGACTGGATGCAGCCTTCCATGCACTTTGTAGTTGGGGTGTTTTGGAACAATAACAATGAATGCATTGTAAGATTATAAGGTTTCAACAGGGAAAAAAATTATTAGTTGATCTTCACATTTCTTCCAGTTGAAGAATTTCATAGTTAAAAAAAATTTCTTGCCTTCGTATTGTCTGCTCCCAATTTACAAAGTACCAATTATCCCTTCCTATTACTAATTGCTGCTTCTGGGCAGAATTTAGGAGGGTATCCTTTTTTGCTATCTGATTATCTCTCAAAAGCTGCCTCTTATCTCAGTGGGCAGAATAAGCATGATAATTAAAGAATTAAGCCTTGCTCACTGAATCACAAAGGTGTACAAATTCACTGGCTGTTTCATATTTACTTTCCAGTTGGAGGAATTTAATTATTGCACCTTGGCTTTGACCACACTTGACTGACTAAAATCCTTGCAAGTGGTTCCTACTTATCTTTGCCAAATTACTACAGGCTCCATTCACACATTCTGAGACTACTGCCCACATTAGTCAGGCAGAGATTACTTTTTCTCATTGTCAATGTATCTGTTCTGTTCGAGCTGAAATATTAAATATTTTTCCAACTTGTTTTTCTGTTCCTGTTGAAACAAAACAAAGAAGAAGCCTGCTATTGAAAGAACTATCCAAATATCATAAGCAATGCTGGTTCATTTTCCCTCTGGACTTAGGCAATATGCACATGTATAGGTTACTATTTATTTAATTGTTGCTATTTTATGAAATCCCCTTCATGGATCACTGCCTTGTCATGGCGAAGGGGCTTGCGTAACTCAGTGAAGCCATGAGCTATGCTGTGCAGGGCCACCAAGACGGACAGGTCATGGCGGAGAGTTCTGACAAAACGTCCACTGGAGAAGGAAATGGCAACCCACTCCAGTATCCTTGCCAAGAAAACCCCATGGACAATGTCAAAAGGCCAAAAGATATGACGCCGGAAGATGAGCCCCTCAGGTCGGAAGCTGTCCAATATGCTACTGGGGAAGAGCGGAGGGCAATTCCAAGTAGCTCCAGAAAGAGTGAAGCGGCTGGGCCAAAGCCGAAAGGACGTTCAGCTGTGGATGTATCTGGAAGCGAAAAGAAGGTCCGATGCTGTAAAGAACAATATTGTATAGGTACGTGGAATGTAAGATCCATGAACCAAGGCAAGCTGGATGTGGTCAAACATGAGATGACAAGATTGAACGTCGACATCTTGGGAATCAGCGAATTGAAATGGACGGGAATGGGTGAATTTAATTCAGGTGACCATTATATCTACTACTGTGGGCAAGAAATCCTTAGAAGAAATGGAGTTGCACTCATAGTCAGTAAGAGAGTGGGAAAGGCAGTAATGGGGTACAACCTCAAAAACGACAGAATGATCTCAGTGCGAATCCAAGGCAAACCATTCAACATCACAGTGATCCAAGTCTTTGTGTAAGGTTTACCCCGTTTGTCTCAGAGAGAGTCTCGTGACACGTGTGTTCAGCAAAGTTTACTCAAGTGTAACATAAGTAAATACAGACAAAGCCAGGGTTGGCTTGGCACATCTTACAATGTATTTTATAGCTACCCCATCCCTGCACTTTGCCCCGTTGCTTGGTTACTGATTACCCGCAGTAATCCCCCCCTTGCCCAAATGGCAGATTTAGTCCGGTTCTTTTGTGTTAATTGTTGTCTATTGGTTGTGTGTTTGTTGTCTTTGTTGGGTTTTCCTGTTGTGCGCAAAGCTGGGAGTTCTCAAGCACGCGCTGATTGCTTTGCTTCCGAGCCGCTGCGCTTTCCTTTGTTTGCAGCGCCCGAGGGAAGCTGAGCTGATGCAAAGTATCTGCTTGCGGTTTTGAGTTTAGCACCGCCACCTGTTGCCAATCAGCAAAGCATCCGCTTGCGGTTTCACTTCTCCTTTTTCTCTGCTAGCGCCTGGGCAGTGAAATTGACTAGGCAAAGCTGAGCAGCGCTTTTGCTGTGCCGTGCCATGCCGGCTGAATCTGACACTATGCCCCAACCACTGATGCCAAAGAAGCTGAAGTTGACCGGTTCTATGAAGACCTACAACACCTTCTAGAACTAGCACCAAAAAAAGATGTCCTTTTCATCATGGGGGATTGGAATGCTAAAGTAGGAAGTCAAGGAATAATCAGAATAACAGGCAAGTTTGGCCTTGGAGTACAAAATGAAGCAGGGCAAAGGCTAATAGACTTCTGTCAAGAGAACAAGCTGGTCATAGCAAACACTCTTTTCCAACAACACAAGAGACAACTCTACACATGGACATCACCAGATGATCAATACTGAAACCAGATTGATTATATACTTTGCAGACAAAGATGGAGAAGCTCTATACAGACAACAAAAACAAGAACAGGAGCTGACTGTGGTTCACATCATGACCTGCTTACTGCAAAATTTAGGCTTAAATTGAACGTAGGGAAAAGCACTAGACCACTCAGGTATAACTTAGATCATATTCCTTGTGAGTACACAGTGAAGGTGATGAATAGATTTAGGGGATTAGATTTGGTAGACAGAGTGCCTGAAGAACTATGGACGGAGGTCCATAACATTGTACAGGAAGCAGCAACTAAAACCATGCCAAAGAAAAAGAAATGCAAGAAAGCAAAGTGGCTGTCTGATGAGGCTTTACAAATTGCTGTGGAAAGAAGAAATGCAAAAAGCAAGGGTGAAAGGGAAAGATATAAGCAACTGAATGCAGATTTCCAGAGAATAGCAAGGAGAGATAAGAAGGCCTTCTTAAATGAACAATGCAAAGAAATCAAGGAAAACAATAAAATGGGGAAGACTAGAGATCTCTTCAAGAAAGTTGGAGATATCAAAGGAACGTTTAGTGCAAAGATGGGGATGATAAAGGACAAAAAAGGCAGGGACCTAACAGAAGCAGAAGAGATTAAGAAGAGGTGGCAAGAATACACAGAAGAACTCTACAAGAAAGATCTTAATGTCCCTGATGTCCATGCTGGTGTGATCACTGACCTTTAGCCAGACATCCTAGAGAGCGAAGTCAAGTGGGCCTTAGGAAGCATTACTAACAACAGAGCTAGTAGAGATGACAATATTCCAGCTGAGCTATTTAAAATACTAAAAGATGATGCTGTTAAAGTGCTGCACTCAATATGCCAGCAAGTTTGGAAAACACAACAGTGGCCACGGGATTGAAAAAGGTCAGTTTACGTTCCAATTCCAAAGAAGGGCAATGCCAAAGAATGCTCAAACTATCGCACAATTGCACTCATTTCACATGCTAGCAAGGTTATGCTCAAAATCCTACAAGCTAGGCTTCAGCAGTACGTGAACCGAGAACTACCAGCTGTACAAGCTGGGTTTTGAAGAGGCAGAGGAACTAGAGATCAAATTGCCAACATTCGCTGGATCATGGAGAAAGCACGAGAGTTCCAGAAAAACATCTACTTCTGCTTCATTGACTATGCAAAAGCCTTCGATTGTGTGGATCACAACAAACTGTGGCAAATTCTTAAAGAGATGGGGGTATCAGACCACCTTACCTGTCTCCTGAGAAATCTGTATGCGGGCCAAGAAGCAACAGTTAGAACCAGTCACGGAACAACTGATTGGTTCAAAATAGGGAAAGGAGTATGACAAGGCTGTATACTGTCACCCTGCTTATTTAACTTATATGCAGAGTACATCATGAGAAATGCCAGGCTGGAAGAATCACAAGCCAGAATTAAGATTGCAGGGAGAAACATCAACAACCTCAGATATGCAGATGATATCACCCTAATGGCAGAAAGTGAAGAAGAACTAAAGAGCCTCTTGATGAGGGTGAAAGAAGAGAGTACAAAAGCTGGCTTGAAACTCAACATTAAAAAAACTAAGATCATGGCATCTGGACCCATCAATTCCTGGCAAATAGAAGGGGTAGAAATGGAAGCAGTAACAGACTTCATTTATTTGGGCTCCAAGATCACCGCAGACGGAGACTGCAGCCATGAAATTAAAAGACGTTTGCTCCTTGGGAGGAAAACTATGGCAAACCTAGATAGCACATTAAAAAGCAGAGACATCACCTTGCCGACAAAGATCTGCATAATCAAAGTTATGGTTTTCCCAGTAGTAATGTATGGCTGTGAGAGAGCTGGACCATAAAGAAGGCTGAGCGCTGAAGAATTGATGCCTTTGAACTGTGGTGCTGGAGAAGACTCTTAAGAGTCCCCTGGACTGCTAGGAGGTCAAACCAGTCAATCTTAAAGGAGATCAACCCTGACTGCTCATTGGAAGTGTAAGGTTCATGGCTACCCAGAAAACTTGAAATCAGTCAGCAGCACAAAATAAAAAACTTCAAGCAGGGACTTCTCTAAGCAGCATTTTATTTGGCCAAGCAAAATTCTGGGTGCCCACACCATGCACCAAGAGAGAGCAGGGTGGCACACCCTTGGAGACAAAACCACAGCCTTTTATAGTATTTTTAAAAGGCAGAACTTATTACCATTATAATGAAGATGAGTTTTACAGCCAGCCAAAGAAACTTAAACAGAATACATTATTTCCCGCCCCTGTTTGCTTACATTAACTTTATTCCCTGCCCTTGTTTGCTTACATTAATTTAAAGGAGTTCCCCCTAACTCTTATACCTTGTCAGTCCCTGCAGACCCTTGTTCTGGGTCCTCCCTCCTTATCAGGCTTCAGACTTAGTCTCTTCAGGAGGAGTTTTCCCTATTATCTGAGCTTGAACTAACCTCTGTGGTTAGTTGCTTCCTCTTGCTATTTTGCTAAGTGCTGTTAGTATTGAAGCTTGGCTATAGAGAACTCTGCAAATGCTCTAAAGCTATGAAGTTAACATTGCCAATTTAGATATTGCTTCATTGCCAGTTTAGATATTGATCTCTTCAGAAGGATTGATAATGAAGCTCAAGCTGAGATACTTTGGTCGCCTAATGTGAAGAGACGACTTCTTGGAAAAGCCCCTGATGCTGGGAAAGATTGAAGGCAAAAGGAGAAGGGGACGGCAGAGGATCAGATGGTTAGATAGCATCACTGAAGCAATGAGCATGAAACTGGGCCAACTCAGGGAGGCAGTGAAGGACAGGAAGGCCTGGCGCGATATGGTTCATGGGGTCACGAAGAGTTGGACACGACTTAGCGACTGAACAACAACAACAACAATTTTATGAAATAGCTAAATGACATAAAACCAAGGAAAATGTTAAAATGTAGCATTAATATGATTGGAATCAAATGCCAGCACCAGTAAAAGTTAATCATACCAATGGGAACCACAACTGCTCGTAATGATCATTGGAAGAACAATATTAAAGTGGTATAAAGTGGAAGAGTATTTCACATGTGCTAGGAAAACCATTTTCTCCAGACACACCATTTGTACTTCAGATTAAGGGGCTCTCAGAGAAGGTTCTCCTTTGATGATTAGGACATATGTAGGAACAAATGGAGCAAACACTCATTTTGGTATGGAGATTTTATAATCCAAATCTAAAGTTTGGTTGGGCCTAAAAATAAATAGGGAATTGGTATTGCTAAGGAATAACTAATATAACAGTCCTGCCTCAGATATTGATCTGATTGCTATATTTTGTACTGACTGCAATTTTTGGATTGCCTTCCAAGTTAAACTCTTGTACAACATAGTACAGTAATTGGCATGGAAACTCGGCTTTCACGGACCACTTGAAGTCATGTTACTCCACAATCAGATTGGCTATAGCTGGGATAAAAATTTTATGCTGGTAAAAGGAACTGCATGACACTAAGGCTAATTGGGTCTCAAATGGCAGTAGTGAACCAAGAGTCCAAGCTATGAATATTCAGACCTCTTCTGAACAGATGGGACATTACTGATTCAGACATAGATGTTAACCTTATCTGGTCCATTGTTGTCCCCAGACACCATGCTATGTAACACATGCCTGTCTCATATAATGGAGAGAAATGCAGACTTCAGAGAATTTGTCTACAGTATATGAGAGTCTATTTGGTGTAGTGGGCAAGGTGCTGAAGACTGAGTTCTGGTCCTCCCCTGGGGAAAGGATGTTTTTCCCAGAAAATAGGGTTGTTGCCCTGGGGAAAATAGGAAGAGGGTACACCATTTATGCCACTATGGACAAATGAAAACATGAAGTTGATGATGAATCTCAGGAGTTGTTAGCAGATTAGCAATAAATGACATCTCATCTTGGTGAAGATGCATAGTGATCTTTGGAGGCTCTTATATGGTATACAGATGTTCCATTTGAAAGAAACTTTAGTATTTTTTTAATTTATGTTGTGCCACTCTAGTTTGAGAGTTTCAATTTCTGCTCTCTGATTTAGTCCCAGGAAAAGAGCAGAAATGCATGACAATGTTTCTGTTGCAGGGCTTTTTTGCCCTTTTTTGCCCTTTTTTTCTCCTTGTCCCCCTAGCTATTCTATCATTTCTCCCCCTGATTTTCTTCTTACACTCTGCAAGAGCAAATAGCAAAATGGTAGCAGGGCAACAAAGCAAAGGAACAAGAATTCAAGGAAATGTATTGTACTAATTAAGTAACAGAGGTAGGGAAGTTTAATACATTGGGGGGACCCATCTAGGGGGGTTGTCCTGGGACCCAGAGAACTCTGCTTACACCCCTGAACCTCGCTCTTGACAGACCAGTCGGCTGCGTGATGGAACATTTTCCCTGGAGTTTGTCCGCTGCAATATTCTGCAGCTTCCTAATGGCTGAAATTGTGATCTCTACAACCACCTTGGAGCTGTATCTCAAATCCACCTAAAGAATATGTATAAGGCCACAGTATGCTGCTACGAGATCAAGGGATGTTGAAACAGTTACTTTCAATTATGAAACAATGTTTTTGAGCTGAGGAACTTCAATTCAGAACTGCTGTTTCTAACTCGAGCCACCTTAAGGGTGGATGGTCTCCAGGACTTTGGTTCTTCCCAGTAGCAGCCCCAGCTCTGATTGGCTGCAGGGCCTGGTAAGCCCCTCCCTCCGGTGGCTGGTCAATGAGCTATCCTCAACCCTAGAAGCTCATGGTCCATTCATCCTTCAACCAGTGGACCTCTTTTCTGTTTCTTCTCAGGCTGGTTGAAGGATGCCCACAGTGCTACAAAGCATCCCTTCCCTTCATTTCTTTGTCTTAACATTTTTAAGTTGCAATTTAGGAACATTGCTGTTTTGTTTCTATGACACTGAACTATCAGTTCTTCTTTGCTCCAAAGCTTCCGTGGGTCTACAGAGGAATGTAGGTTTGTAAGAACAACTTGCTCCCTGTTGTTTTGAGTGTTGCAGCATCAGAGCAGTGAAGGTGCCACAAGGAAAAAGGAAAAGTTTCTGTGTTAGTGTCAGAGAGAAATTGGGAAGGGTGGTGGTGCTGAAGGCATCCATGTGTGGAAATATCTGGGAAAGCAAAGGAAAGTCAGGGGACCAGTGAGAAGGGTACAGTCCCTAAAAGGAAAAGGCAGATGAAGCCAGGGAGGGATGCTTGACTTCTCTGCTCAATGGGAAGGACAGGAAGCTGTCTTGCAATGGCTGTAGTGTGGCCCATTGCCAACCCCCTACAGTCTGGACTGGAATTTCTGACGTTGGCTTAGGAAACAGCCAGGAGTGGCATAGGAGACAAGCAAATTGCCAAAAATGTAGATGCTGTATCCCTAATGGGTTTTCTTTATTGGAAGGAGGACTCAGGAAAGAAATGTCCTGGCTTTGTTCTCACAAGTATTTCAGAACATTAACTCTCTTACAGTGCAAACCAAATGGATCAAAAGAGTCTTGAATGACCTAGAGTAAATCAGTGTTTCTCAGCCTTGGCAGCTTTAAGGTGGGTGTACTTCAACTCCCATGCTGGCTGGGGAATTCTGGGAGCTGAAGTCCACCCATCTTAAAGTTGCCGAGGTTGAGAAACACTGACCTATATCACCAATTCTTTTCCACTTATGTCTCTCTGGAGAAAGCAAAAGCTGAGCATTAGAAGAACCAGGTGTGGGAAGATGCACCCTATTTCCATTTATATGTCATTAGCGAGGCAGTTGCAGCACCATCAGGAATATGGATGTCTTCAGTGACAATGAACAACATCAGAATTCCGACCAAAGTTGAACAAAAAAAGTTGTTGTTCTGCTTAACAGCAGGTTGAATTAAGCAGAAATGAAATTGTTTTGCCCTCTTGGAAAAAGTACTCCAAGCAAAATATTGCTCTTTTTTTGCCAGAGCAAAGGAGCCTGGCTAACTTTCTACCATTAAAAGTTGGAAAAATGGAATGCAATTAGATATAGGGCAGTGCAACGATAATTTAAAGGCTATACATCACTTTGAATCAGGCCCTGAATATGTGCTATGTGTATTTCATCACTATTAACCTATGCAGATTTCCATCACAGTGATTCCCATTCTTTGCCACGGCTGCATTAATGCCATTTCTCTTCCCCATCATCTCTTTAAATAGCGATTTCCTCATTTTCATATTAATTGCATCAGTTAACTGATACAATGTTCTAAGTGAAGATGAGCAGCAGGATGAATGGGGAAAAATGGCACTTTCATTCTTTTTGCTTAATCAATTTCACCAGAAAATGCCTTAAGTTGCCTTCCTATAATTGCTTATCATTAGCCACAGCAGCCTCCTGAAACACCTTTATTTATTTCAGGCTCATCCCTGACTGATGGAGAAGTCATCGCTTACCTATCACAGCTCTACAGATTTTCCTGCTTCTGGGCAGTTGGCTTGGAGAGAATACCCAAGAGGACTTGGGAAAAAGAAATGCAAATGTATTTAGAATATGAATTAAGAGTGGAACAAAAGAACTTTGGCCAACAGGAAATCATAAAATGCTCACGCCCCCTACATTTTCATTCTAAAAGGCTCTGGCAGTCATAGGTTGTTTTAAAGGATTTTGCTTAAAAACATCTGATTGCGCTATTAATTTGCAGCTTCATATTTTCAAGTAAGCAGGTGTGAAGAGAGTCAAGATGCACACAGGCATATCTTGAGTCAAGATCTTGAAATAAAAAGGCAACCTATGAAATGGAGCTAGAGATACTTCATCTATTTCTCCTTTTTTCAGATCCTGTTTCATACCCATTCAGGGTCATTTGAATGAAAAGCTTCTATCTTTTATGCTACGGTCCATAGAAATATTTGTTTACACAAAGATCTTCCCTCCCTCTCTGTGTAATGGGGGAACAGTAACCAGGAGATGATACCACAATCATTGAGGATGGATGGATAATTATGGTCAGGATGGATGGATAATTTACATGGCTAAGGTCCATTTTGCTTTAAAAGCACGTGCTGGGTTTTTTAAAGGTTAAATCAATAAGGATGACTCTTCGGCTCTGGGGCTGCATTTTAAAAATCATCATCATCATCATCATCATCATCATCATCATCATCATCATCATCTCATGATCAGTATCATCAGCATCTGCAAGGGACTGGCTGCTCATGAGATCTCCATTTCATAGATGGCTGAACTTCTGCTATTTCACATCCCCTACTTCTGGCCAGCGTGCCATGCTAGTCATTCCGCTTCCCTCTTCAAAAAATCAGGGATGATAAAGAATCCTCTGTAGCCACAATTTTAGGCAAATTACTGAATCTGCAACCTCTTGCTTCGAACGATGGCTTTAGTTCACCACCCAAAACCAAAAATAAAATGGTTATATTAAGAAAAATACTATATTAAGAAATCTTATATATTGGATAAGGAAGCTATTAGCAAATAATGTGCTCATTAAAATGCATAATAAAAGGTATATATTAGAAGAAATGAACATGAACATGCATAATTAATTTTCACACAGAGTTTTGTTTTTGCTTTTGCTAGAATTGGAAATAAAGCAGAAAAGAACAGAAGTGAAGCTGTTCCATCAGTACATGGAGTTACTGTAAGTTGCTTTCCTTTCAAAGCAGACTCTCCCTCACCATAATTTCAGACAATGAGCATATTCATTTAGCAGCTGCTGAAAAACTTCCCCAAGTGCCTTTATTTCTGTACCGCCTTCATCTTTGACTGTTTTGCAAGAGTGTACAGGAGCATCACTGATGTTACCCCTTTCTCACAAATGTATCTATTTTTCCTCTGATCTAATGGGAGCCATTAATCAAAAGCTTCTTTGTGGTTGGCTTTTTCTAGATCTCACCTGAAAGATGGCAGTCAGTCTATTTATTCAAATGTCATCTAGCCACAGCTATTCTCTCTAGTGACCTGAACAGTTTCTAGTCTAGCTGGGTGTTGCAAGAAATGTAACTTGGAGAAGTGGCAAGTCATTTTTTTTTCTTCCTATCTCCCCATTTCTTTTTCTAGATGTAACATGTTTTGAGATTGTAAGCCTGGCAGAACTGTGTTACAAGCTTCTTTAGAAAACATCTGGCCTGAAGAGTGATCTAAAAGTGTCAGAATGTAGTTGAAAGGTGTGGTCCTCCTTTAGCCACCTGGTCAAAATCCCTATATCTCAACATTGTCCCTAGAAATGTGGGAGAATTCCAGCATCGCCTTCTTTTTGATGTGATACAGCAAAAGGAATCCGACCTGCCTTGGCTGAGTATTTAATGAGTGGGATTTCAAACACTGCATACAGGATGTGTTCTGAAAAGTTGTTACAAAATTAAATTAAATTATTAAATTCAGATATTAGGGAAGTACCTACTTTCTTGAAGTTTCTTTTTTAATAGAAACATTGAAGGTTATAGAACTTTGAGGGAATCTGCAAACAATTTATGCAAGTGATGAGAGTTGTCAGAATAGGCAGCATATAAATGATTGCAAGCAGAGCAACACTAATAGAAATGGACTATAGATGGATCCCACCATTCTTCCCATCAGCCCTTATTCCCAGCTGCCTTGGGGAAGGAATCCTCCGATCCTAGCAAAATGAGGGGGGAAATGAATCAGTGGTGGTGCTGATCTCCAATGGTTGTCCCCATTGACTCATGCATTTCCATGCTTCCTTTGAGCAAGGAAGAACAAGAAAGCAGTGCAGCTCTCTCATAGGTTTCAGAAGAAAACAGAGTTCTTCAACTTCTGTGATTGTGAGGACAAATTATTATTAAAAACAACATTCAGGTTACTGGGCAAGAAATCTCCATTTCTGTGAGCCTCAAAAAAAGGGAATAAAAATGAAAAGGAGTTATAGCAACAAATATGACTTCCCAGTTCAATTCCCTCCTGCATTAGCCCTCAAGTCATTTTTAAAAAATCAGATACCAAAATAAATCTGCCATGTGCTAGGCCAGAACCTTGAAACAGATCAGTTTTGCTTCTGCTGAGGTGTCTATCAATTACTGGGAGTTGCTCTAAGCTTGACAAGGATCCCTTGTTACAAAGGTATTAGTGCCAGAGTGTTTGATTGATTTAATTCTCAGCATTCTCGACCAAGATTCTCCGTGTCTGTGGGTTAAGTATTCCAGACTTTGCCCCTTAAGAGTTCACTCCTAAGAGATCATTTCCTTACCACAACTAACCCAAGAGAAAATGTATCTTCTAGTTCGCCAGCTGGAGCTGTTCTTCTCTCTGAAGTCATCTGGGTATGGAAGAAGAAAGACCTTTTTTGACTTCATGCTACTTGTCACTCTGCAGGGGTGCCCTTAGGGTGTGGTCAGAAAAGATGGTGGCCACAATAAGGTGATCAAGTTTTGCTTGTTTTTTAGGTACATTGCATATGCGTCCCACATAAAGAACAGGCAGGGATTTGATTGCACCATTGCAACTGCCATATTGACTTTTTTGACCATGCCCTGTGAACGTCCCTGTCAGTCAGGAATAGAGGAATATCAGATGGCTGCCCTCATGCCCCGTTGACTTCTTGATGCCAATGCGACCTGAAGGGCTAAAGCCAGAAGCTGTGCCTCCTTCCCTTTTCATTTTATCCTCAAGAAAATCTCCTTTTTCCTTAGAAACCCACCATGGTCCCTCACCTTAGCAGCACTCCTGCAGCCTGCTGGTGTCCCGTGGGATGATTCTCTCTCCTCTCTTAATCTCCAGGTGCAGCTTCAGCATTTCATTTCCACCTGAGACAGGGCATCATGGAAGTGTCTTCCTCCATATTTGTGGAGCTGCTCTGTCAGTTGGGGCCTTGAAGATAATAAGGGTCCTTCTTTATTCCTCTCCCCACCAATTTCCAATTAGCAAGTTCGGGGCTGCGTCTTCAGCCTTTCAGCCAGAAGGTCTCAGCAGGGGTTGCTCTTGAATCCTAATGACAGAGAGGAGGCTGTTTATATTTTTTAAAGAATCCATCTTACCTCACCTTCATCCTCAGTTGAATACACTTCTAGAAAATCAGGGCCATTTTTTGCAAAATGGGTTTCTTGGGGGGTGGTTTAAGAGGTTGGCAGTTTGGCTACAACCCTTTTCCATTGAGGAGCAAAGGTATATCTTGGGGGTTGTGGAAGGAGATTTTGTGAATTGGTGGCAGGGAGAGGGATCAACTGGGCAGATTGGAAAGCAACAAGGAGAAATCCCTGCCTGATCAGCTGGAATCCAAGCATTCCTTCCCATACTCTCCTTGTTGGTTGGAATTTTAGCACTGAAGGAGCAAAATGTAGAGCTGCTGGAACAGCTTCAGAAGCAATTCAATGCACCTTTCCAAGGCCTGGACTGTAGGAGAGGAGCTGTCCACAAAGGCCTATTGAGGGAAAGTGGGTTGGATGAGGAAGGAGGGAGCTGGGACTTCCCCTTCTGCTAATTTCATGAGAGGTTACAGTTGGCTATATTTGAGAAATATCTGGTCTTGGGTGGTGTGTGACTCATTCTGGAGATTTTTTAAGAATGTATACTTTGATTTGTCATTTCCCATTGTTAACTCCTTCTAATGTTTGCTTCTGTCCTTTTATTCTGCATTGATCTAATTTTTATTTTGTTTCATGGCTACTGTATATAAATAATAGAATTGCTGCACCATTCCCTAAACTCAGCCTGACAGAAAAGCAAATTCTGATCCAGTGGGTTATCTTGTCCCTGCTGACTTCATTATGATATGGAAGAAACCTACTGGTGTTGGTGGTGGTGGGGGGGGGGGTGTCAAAAAAGTCAACCACAGCGGGTTTATGTGCAACATGCATAAAAAAGCAGAAGGCTTTGATCACAAGGTCACAGCTGCCATCTTGCTTTTTTTGATCCCACCATGGATGCCCCTGCTTATGAGTATTTTGCCCTGCATCTGCCATTTGCATTCCATTGAGTTAAATTAGTTCTCCCTCCCTTGGGCGTGTCTCTTTCCAGAAAGCAGAGTGTTGTGCCAAATATGGTTGAAGCAGGAGAAATACAGAGGTGCTCATTCTGACATGTATTTCTGCTTTCTGCTCACCCAGCCACCTGCTGCGATCCTTTGCTATATTCAACTAGACCTCTTCTGACATTATTATGTCAGTTACCTCCAGGATGGAAGTGGCAAATAAATAAATAACACACCCCCACCCACCCCCACCCCTAGCCCAACACTGTAACCACTGTACCATACAGCCCTGGATTAACCATTAAGCACAATAAGTACTTGGACACCAAGGGAAGAGGCTTCCACTGTGAGTCATGGCTGACTGAAGAAGTCTCTGCAAACAAGCAGAGAGGACGACCGTTGTGCAGAACGAAAGATCGGCGAGTAGACCGGCCCTTTGAATCTCTCTCGAGAAGGAGAGATTGGGAGATTGCCCATGAGTGCTCTGAATGGCAGCTCCTCACAAGGAGACCATAAAATGGCAGTTTCCCATGGGTTTGAGCACCAGGAGCGGAGGGAGATGACATCTTTGCTCTCAGCAACGGCAGAGCCTTTCATAAGGACACTAAGCCAGCCGAACTTACTTTCTAATCACTTTTGGAAATGTTCAATTTAACCACTTTATGGATATTAGAGATCTTCAAAATGGCAAGGTCAATTACATTCTTCTTCAGATTTAAGAAACTTTAAATTTCTCAAGAATTTAAAATAATATACAATTGGCAAAAAGTTAAAAAAAAAAAAAGGATTTTGATTTAAGAAAGTTTTAAATGAATTGAGTGACCAGAGAGATTTGTAATATTGGTTATTTTTGCTCTAAGATTTGAAAAACAAATATATAATTTAATAATATGCTCATGGGAAATGACTAAAATGGAACTAAATTCACATTAGGAACTGGGGTTTGATGAAGGTTGTGAATGGATACTAGAGGGAACTAAAGGACCAGGCAGAAAAGAGTTAAAATGGCTAAGCTGACTATAACTTTTTCTTATCTTAACGAGTTTTTTATATGGGCTGAAGTATTAATAACTAATATCTCAGAAAGGATACAGATTTCAATGGATAAGCTTTTAGAAGACGATGAGAAAATCTTTTTTAAACTTTTACCTGACATAGATATTAAAGAGCTTGAAGGCATGGAAGACAACAAAAGTGAGATTACCAAATTGGGAATACGAAAGACAACTGTGATGGAGGACTTGGATGAGGAGGTTCAAGGTCAAGGGGAGAAGCATCTCCTCAGCCCACAGCCTGAGCATGTGAAAGCAGAGGGTGAGACTGGCACCACCCTAAGGAATTTGTAGTGTTTCGTTGCAGACTTTGGGAGTGAGAGTTAGTCTGGTGAGATTCTGTCTAGCAGGTGGAAGCTAATAAAGTAACTGAGCAATTCCAGAACCGTCCCGTGGAGTTTCTTAGGCTGAACCTAACAACTCAGGGAAAGGATCTGGACATGGAACAGCTGCGACAAGAAATCTGGACAATGCCTCTTCATGGGATTTACAAAGTAGGCTGGTGAAACCTTTGAAGACTTTTTAAATACCAAAGAGTGATGAAAGATCAAATCCTACAATGCCATAGAAATGATTTAAAGGTAAAGGTTGTGCAGAGGAAAAAAAAGGAATATAAAATTGGACTATCTGACCAGGGATAAACTATTTGCTTGATATTTCTGGTAACTCCGAATGGAATTTTTGCTGAGTTAGCATTGAAAAGATGATGATTTCTGGATCGCATATAGTTGTTTTTTTTTTTAATCTGTAACTTTAAAAGAGGGTGAAATTAACTTATTAACGTATGCTTGGTGCGATGAAGATTGGAAGCCATTTGTTTATTATTGTTTTTGTTGTCTTTTTCTTTCTTTCTTTCTTTTCTTTCTTCTTTTTTCTGTAATTTTTGCATTTTTCTTTCTTTTTTTTTCTTTTAGTTTCTACTATGTTTATTAAAAACTTCAATAAAATTATTTTTAAAAAAAGGACACTAAGGGAAGGGGGGCACCTGAGTTTTCCCCCTATCATACCCTTAACTCTTTTACTGTCCCACACAACTTCAATTTTCAATAAACGTTTGACAATTTCATTTTTCTCTTCCAAGTGCATTAAAAAGTGTTGAAAATTTGCATTTTTTTCCTATAGCTCGACTTACAAGTAAATAATTTGCTTGTATTGCTTACTGCTATTTAGGGTTAATTAAAAAAAACAACAAAGTTTATATTTAATATAGTTGGGGGGTCTGGCCTGGGGGATAGCCTTGAAGAAAACTGAATTTTTAATCTTTTATTTCTCCTTCAGCACTTTCTGAGTCTTCATGTGTGTCACCTAAGCAGTGGAAGGGCCGAGGGACACCCTTGCTGGACTGAGCGTAGGGCATCAGTTGGCCTTAATCCAGCCCTGGTTCCATAGGGTCTTTGCAGAGAATGAGTGAGGAGCTCTGTGTGTGTGTGTGTGTGTGTGTGTGTGTGTAGACTAATATCACCTTTTACTTATTTTACTGACCAGACTTCCTCTGCAAGGAAGAACAAGAGCTGAGCTTTAATGAGATCTTGAAGCCTCTGTCCTTGTTCACACAACCACACTGGTATTTCAGAGGTTCCTATTTTGCCCCCCACCCCCCATTCTTTATTTCCAGCCCATTTTATTTTATTTGAAGATCAGGCTGTTGGGCGGTCTCTTCCTGCTGGCCTTCTCTGAGATGCAGGAGATGCCTATTGCATTTGCAAAGTTAAATCTGTGGTCATGACCATCAGCATGCTGATAATAAAAGAGAGATTTGTATAGACTGTGGGAAGAAAATAATTACCTGCATCCTGCTGAGAGTCCTCACTGAGGGGAGATGGATAGGAAAAAAACATTTTTTATATGTGAGAGAGAAAAATTATAGTCTGCAATAACAACAACAACAGGAGTAAAGGAAGCTGGTACAATCTCAGAAAAGGAATATTCATTTGGATCAGGAAACAAATAGGAAAACTGTGTACCCCCATTTTTCCCAGTAAAAGTAACAATCAGCTGACTGCTAAATTCCCTGCTGGTATTTGAGACACTTGCAGAGGGTTTCCTGTGCTGGTTTCCGTCCCAGCATGAAAACTGAAGCATCTGGCCAGCTGAGGGCCTTTCTTGTTGCAACTTTCCCTTGGAGGTGAGTCTCCTTCAGCAGCTTTGTGTGGTTGCTGTCCAGAGTAACCTCAGCTGTTTCCATTTCAAGTTCTGATGTTCTTTTTCATCACAAAACAAAAATAGAAAAAAATATGCCTTAGTTCAGGATAAAATAATCAGAGAGGAATGTTCTTCCAGGCCTTCTGGTTGCCTCCTAATAGAATGGTGCACAGACATCTACCCCACTTCAAGGCCAGGCTCTCTGTAGCAAAGGCAGAGAGATCCAGCTTGCCTTGAGTCAGTCGTGGTCCTCAAGTGTATTCAAGAAAAATGTAATGGAATGCCACAATTACAGCTTCTCAATCCCACATCTCCCCAGCCACATCACAATCTTGTTGCTGAGTCCAGCACAAGGTCCTCACATCCTGATCCTCTATGTGTCTTTGTTTGACCATCTCAATTTCTTGTTCAAACCATTTCCACATGACTTCCTTCCAAAGCTGGAAGGAAGCCTGATCCCACCTTGCCTTCCTCCATCTCCCTGGTTGTTCTTCTATCCTGGCCAAATAAGGGGGCAACTCAGAAGCCTTGGAGAAACTACAGCTGTCCTGCATAGATAATTGCTTACATCCATAAAAGACTATGGGCCACTTCTTCTTCTGGCTACCATTGCCTTTCATGTGCTCATACAGGTAATTAATCTGCTGTGGGATGTGTGTTTATATGCACTAAGGAGATGTGCTGTACTGTCAGCCCTTCCAGGTAGACTAGATTAGGAAACCAGAATTTAGGTTTCCAATTTTACTTTTGGAATAACCAAAATAACCAGAGTGTAGGCCAATATTACTTTTGTTATGAAGATACAGTAACAGAACCTTGCAAGTCTGAATGTGCTTCCCCACTCCCTCCCTTTATCTTACTGAGAAGTAGGTAGGGTCTTGTCTGAAACGTTTTCTCAGGTTACACTTCTAGCCCAGACTCAGGTTTCTTTTATCTGATGGTAATCTTGGTAGTGGCTCTTCTTCCTGTTCCTCAAGGTTATTTGTTTTGCCCATTACAGGTACTGACCTGATCTGTGCCAAGAATTCTGCACCTTCAGCTGGCTCTGGCAGTTTCCTGCCCCCTTCGATCCAATCCCTGACTGCCTGACCTGTCCCACATTCTTCCTTGGGCTGCCTGGAGGCCAGATCTCTGCTGCTTTGCCTTTCTGGATGGTTTGCAAGCAGTTAACCGTCATTACACTGGACTGCCCAAATGTATGAAAGGTTTAATATGAAATGGAACTGCAATATTTGGTGGTTTATGTGGTTTTCTGTTTTTTAATGATGCCTGCTACAAGCACACCTGTCTGTATAGTCTAAAATGAAGAGTGGCATTCAGAACACCTCATTTGGGTCAGCAGGGCAGTGGAGCAAACTAGTGCACCCATTGCCAAGAAGGTTTTTTCCCCCAGACTGAGGCTTTGATAGGAGAACACTGTATAAAAATGGTGACACACAGAGTGGTCCTACTACCTATTGGAGGAGCCACTTGAGGCAGTGGGAGGGCAGTAGTGCTGTTGGGAACCCCCAGTTGTTGCCTTTGTAGTAGGGCAGGCTGGACTTGTACCAACAGCAGCACCGTTCTGACCTATTTGGGGTGCACTGAGAGGGCTTGTGTGAGCAGCCTAAATACTCTGCAGCAGACCCTGTGGGATGGAAGCACAGCAAAGCCCCTGTCTGGAGCTTCCCCTAGAGATTTGCAGTAGCATTTCTGTAGTTTACAGCCTCTCTGGGGAAATTCTGCAAAGATGCTGCCTGGGAGAAAAGCTAAAAAGCACTCTTGCTGTACCCCAGTGCAAGGCTGGAACATTGCTTTAGGTAAAGAGCAGAATGCTCATGCATGAACACACAGACAAAATACAAGGAGAATCCTCTGCAAGAACAGGAAAGAATTGGGATGGACTGGATCCAGCCTAATCTAGATACCAGCTGATTTAGTCCTAGCTGTAATGGTGTCCTCCATGACCTTTGTTTCTAGCACTTCAGAATATGTTTGAGATCCTACGGAGAAAAGAAATAAACCCATCCCTTCTCTGGGTGTTCAGTTCGAAAAGTGGGCCTGGTCCTTTCTGCAATTGCCTTTCCATTTCTCCCTTTCCTGCCAGCCCATGAAACTTGATGGGCCTTTTGCTAGGGCAAAAAATCATCAGGTGACCCGTGTGGTCATATTTTACCAGCATAATCCCTGGGGACCAGTCGATCCAAAGTGTAGATAAGAAAAACTACAGGGTTCCTTTGCGAGGCCATCTAGGAGATGTCACAGCACATCTTCTGCATTTGCTGCACATCACACATATGGAACCAGCCAGTTGTAACATGCAGAGTGTAGAAGCTTAATACTGTGTCTAAGGAAGAGAGAAGCAATGACTTGATTTTGAAACAATTGTCTTCAAAGTTATAGATTTGATGAAGTGGAAAAGGAGGCACAAAAGAAATTATTTGATGCTGAGGTGATGGGGGGGAAATCATTCTCTAAAATTGGACTATTGATCTGAAATGTGCTGTGGGGAGGCTGTGCAGCCATATTCAGTTCATGGCAAGAAAGCTGAATAAGAAAAATAATTGTTTTTCATGACTTTTTTCTAGTTTCAAAAGATGAATCTGATTTCCATCTTTTGTTCAGAAGTCATGAGAGAAGGAAGGAGTTCAGTGTCTGCATGCAATGAGTGCCCTCTAATTCCCTGTTTCACAGAATGCTAAGACTTATAATCCTGACTAAAAATGCAAAACAGAGTTCTCAGGTACTGGGCATTAATGTTGCATCCAGATCACCGGTAGAAATAGTTCCATTGCCCTGGATGCAAGTTCACTGTCCAGTTCTAGGCACTGTGCTTTAAAAAGGACAAGCCAACAGAGGCTTCCTTTTCCATACTTTAAATACAATAGCTTCTAGCCTCCATCCCAAACAGCCCCCAATTACCCTCCTCAAAATTCTGCAGTAAAAATGGTTGACCCCATGATTTGGAGTTGGGCTTGAGAAAGCTAAAGCACGAAACGAGAGCAGTTTGCCTCATATTTTGACGGTGGAAATGCTACATCAGGAATCACCCGTTTGGCTGCTAAATATTTGCAGCAGGGTCTTGGGGCGCTCTGGGACTACATGTGGCTGCAGGTATCCCACAGGATGTGTGTTGGCCTGTTTTAATTGAATGGGATTTCTTAATAGAGTGTTTCTCCTCCTGCAGACAGAGCAGACTTCCCACCTTTCTGAACTGATCCCTGCGAAAACCTGCGTTGTCTTCTTGTAGCGAGAAAGTTTTCTCAGAATAACCTCTGGCTGCCTACTTCTGAGAGTTCCCAGGAAGGATGAAACCAGTCACGTGGAGCCTCCTGGTGGTCTGTGTAACTGAAAACACCACACAGGATACACACCGTGTAAAACTAAAGAGAATTTCACCCCCTCCACAAGAGCAGGGAGGAAATTATGTCAAACCCTGTACATGGGGAACTGACTTAATGGAACATCTGGATCTTTCTGCTCTGAGAGCTTAAGGGGAGGTGGACCATCTGCATCAGTATTTTTCACACTTGGCAACTTTAAGATGTGTGGACTTGTAAGGGTTCTTTGTTATCCAGGGACTGGACACACCACAGTGTAGCCAATCTGTACAAAGTGCTTTATTGTAGCACACACCTTTCCACAACACCAGATTATTGCTCTTCACCCATCTAGGACTTGCAAGGTGATGTTGTCATGTCAATATGGCTTTAACACCCAGTCCTTTAACAGTTAGTTCAAGCAAAACTCTTTATATAGAGAGTTTATCTGTATAAAAAAAATTATACAGACTTCATACATTTTATAATGTATAAAATCTGTATAAATATATAAAGTTTGTAAAGTCTGTAGAGTGGCATACAACCTTTAAGTCTTTTCCATATATTCTTGCACTAGTTGAGAGAAGGTGCTACTTCAGTGTGCTTTTCCTCTTTTAGTCATTATGGAGCTCCCGGCAAAGCTCCAAGCTCTAGGCAGGACTCCCACCAAGATAAGCTGCTCACCACAACCAGTGATCTTGGCAGTTGCATACTAGTCCTCTTGCCTGCTTGTAATAGCTATAGCAGTAGACATCACCTCTGCTTCCCCGTCTATAGGCTGTTTGCTTGTCACATTTCCTCATATGCAGACACCCTCTGCACGCACGCACCCCCCGTCCCCCCCCCGTCTTAATGTTTGCTTTTCTAAGCTAAGATCCTGGATGGGGTTTGGGCTGCTTCTGAACCTTGGCAGGTCCTTGAAAATGCCAGGGTGTGGCTCATTTTCCCAGGCAGCTGGAAAGCTAGCGTGGATGCTTGTGAGTAATCGGGGAAACAAGGAAAATGGGATGAGAAGTGTTTCTGCCCAGCTGCAGCTTACCTTTCCAAAGCATAGGCAGCAACTCCAACTTCACTTCCTCACAGCACCAACTCCCAGAATTCTCCAACCAGCATGCTGTATACTGGCTGGGGAATTCTGGGAGCTGTAGTCCATGCATCTTAAAGTTTCCAAGTTCAAAAAACACTGCTCTACGCCATTCTGAGAGATTCTATATTTCCCTTTTGGTTGCACTCCTAAAGCTAATGCATTGTATATAGTCAGCCAAGTGCAAAGGGTTTAATTCCCCACAGAGTTTGAGCCCTATAGGGTAGCATCTGGATATCTATGTCTGTCAATTCCCAATAAAGATGAAACTTGTAGTGTAGTGCCTGCCTCCTGGTGTGTTTGTGTTTGAACACAGACAGAAAAGGGTTTACTAGATAATTATTTTAATCTTAAAAATAATAACAAGTATCTCTCCACGATCTGTATTTGAGAATACTACACTTTTTCAAAATCTCCCTTCAAGTTAATCTCTTTATTTTCCTGAATGATATCTATTTTGAAAAGTGACATTTGAAGAGTAACCTTTCAATATAGTGCTTTTAATCTTAATCTTCAAGCATTGTATGTGGTAGGGGACTTCTATTTATTCCAAAGAGATAATATTCTTTTTAAATATCAGCATGTGAATATTAGTATAACCTTATGATGCAGCACATACACCAACACGCACACATAGACTGTGATAGAATATGGATGAAAAATAATTTGGAAATGGATTAGTTTTAACAGTGAATGAAAATGTTTAGATAATAACAATGCAAAGTGTTTTATTGCAGGGAGAAGAAACAGTTTATAAATATTTGGAAGTTATAGTTCCCAGTATCTCTATATAATGGTTTTAAATTTTGGCACAAAGCTATCCAATGAGCAGTTCTCTACTTATACTTTTTAAATAATAATAATAATAATAATAATAATAATAATAATAATAATAATAATAAAAAAAATGAGCAAGGTCTTTTGGAGGGAGTCAAAAGATCAAGATGGCAGCTGCAACCATGTAATCAAACTCCCACCCCATGTTTGCATATGTATAACACATGTAAAAAAGAGTCAGGGATTTGATTTGGCTGCCATCTTGACTTTTTTGACCCCCTTCTGCCCAAGGATGCCCCTGCAACAAATACCACACTTATTTCTTCTGGGGACTCCAGAAGGGTCAATGATCTTCTCCTCCCCCCCCCCCCCCGCAAGATCCCCACGGCTGAAGCTCTGGTTCTGGGTGGATGTGCAGCTTTGGATCCAGGAGATCCAAGACCTGCTACACACCTCTGATGTCTGGGGAAATTTCAGCAAATCACTGGTCTGCTGTACCTGCATCCTCTCCAGTTGTTTTCAGTAGTTGTTCAGTGGGAGAGAGGGGTGTGCATGCGTGTGAAAAGTATTGATAAACAATAGGCCAAAACAGAGCAGTGAACTTGGTTGTTTGTTACCCGTCTGCCTTATTAGTCTGTCCTTGGCAAAGGATTGGAACCATCAGCTGTCCAGCAGAAAAAATAAGGTGCTCATTTATTTATTTATTTTTTAAAGTACTTGGGATCAAACTACACATGATAAAGTACCACCAACTATTTAAAATTAAGATTAGGCACAGGGGGGTCTAGACTTTGTCAGGAGCATGGTGTGAGGGTGAGGTCTTAACTGTTCCCATTTAAGATTTTCCCCAACATTCACATTAGGGCAAAAAGAAGTCTTTTCTTAAGGATATTTGCCTTAAACATAAGGCAAGTATTTAATTAGATTCTCATCTAAGGAAGGAAAGATAACATATCTTCTCCCTGTTGGATATACTCCTGATAAAAATTATTCCATCATCTCAGCCCAAAGCCTGTGGAAACTATCCCCACCCCCTTAAAAAATATTAAGCAAGGATAGAAGCTCAGGAACATGATTTGGCCTTCCCCTTGGGAGAGAGACATATTGGGTTCAAATTTCCAACCTTCCAGTCTCAGTTGACCCATCCTGGAAGCAACATGTGCTGCTACCTTTGATCATGATTTTCTCAGCTGACTACTCACCTAGTTACCAGGACTCAGTCTGATAGATCACCTTCCCCAGAAGATGAACCTGTGCATTCAGAAGCTGTGATGCTGAGCCCCAGGACAAGTGGAGAAGGGAGAGATGCAGGTTCTGCCACTCCAGTATGGAGGATTCTGACGTGGAACTGGGCAAGGCTGCTTTGGGGAGTGGTGGTATGTGGAGAGCTAGAAGACCTAAGACAAACTCATAGCCAGCTACAGGGGAAGGCAGTTGCTGGGAGCTGAATCTCTTCAGATAATTTGGGGCTGCTCAGGGTCAGCTGCACCTGAGTCTTGGACATGAAAGCCCCCATCTACCCAGGAGGAGATTCTCTGGTGGAACAGTTTCTGTGAAGCTGTGGGTGAATTCATGACCCCACATGGATTGAGAACTGCAGCTGATTCCCTCTCAGAATTGGACCACTGGACTTGGGCTCTTGTACTTCCTGATCCTTCACAACCCAGAGGAAAGGCTGAAAATAATTGCATGGTTTATGACCACTGTCGCTTGTTTCCTTTTTGCCTGACTAGTTAGTAATAAAGCTGGTTTTAACTTCTACACTGCTTATGAATTTTATCCTTGGAAATAGACCTTGCCATGTTTACTACTGAACATGCCTTTCACTCACGCTACCGGATTTGGGCTGCACAAATCTGTCTGACCACGAGATGGCAGCACAGAGGCAGAGAAAACTCTAACCAGGGAGCCCAGGGGTAGCAGTAAAGGTAGGGCAGTGCAGGAAAGATTAAAATGGTTAAACACTAAATAGCAGCATGCAGGAAATAGGATTTTGGGAGATGGTCGGGAGGAAAGAACTAGCCTTTTCCTAGACCTACTGGCTCCAGGGTCCTAAAGTCATGTAATGGAAGGAGGCTAGAATGGAGGGGAAATAAGCTGGTCATGGGGAGGAGACCAAAAGCCAGTTGAGAAACATATATAGGATCCCAACTTTGATTGTGGCAAGTTGAGTGGGACAGAACAGTGTCTCTCAACTCAGCAACTTGAAGATGTGTTGACTTCAAGTCCCAGAATTCTCCAGCCAGCATGCATGTTGGGGAATTCTGGGAGTTGAAGTCTACACATCTTGAAGTTGCTGAGGTTGAGAAACACTGGGAGAGAGGAAAAGAAAGGAAGGACGCTGGGGGCCATGGGAGCCTCTTCCCGGCAGGACGACCACCTGTGATTAAGAGGCAAGGAGACATGAGGCTTAGTGCAAAGTATTCTGGAGCCTTGGGCAGTTCAGCCAAGGTGGAGCCCAAGAATCTACAGGTTTCACCAGTAGGAGAATTGCTGAGTTATTTATTTGATGGCTGTGTGGGTGGGAATCATAGTTTGGAGGGCCAAAAGAATGGGATTGGAGATCAAGGCTAACAGGAGAGAGACTGGGAAAAAATAAGAGAAAATGGCTCCATGAAGACTCTATGCCAAGCTACAAAAACAGCAATACTGGATCTGCCCTTTTTGTATGTGCATCATATCGGAGCTGCTGTTGTCACTTTGACAAAAGGGTTGGATCCTGTGAATGCCTCTGCCTTGATATTTAGCCCTGAAGCTACTTCCTGTTGGATCTGGCTCACTGGTTTTAGCTCTGCCCTTTGGGGCCACAGAGAACAAGTCTTCTTCTGTGTGACATTCAAATATTTGAACACTGTTATCACGTGCTCCTTCAGTTGCCTTGTTGTTCCATATCCAGTTCCTTTAATCATTTGTCAGAAAGCTTGGTTTCCTGCCCCATCACCAGCCCGGTAGCTCTCCTCTGAATCAACTCCATCAACTGTTTCATCAGGACTACTAGTTACATTGCTTTCTTTGATGTAATGTTCTCTTGCAATTGTTTTTCCTAATGTGTACATATTTCATTACCTTCTAAGAGGGTGGGTTGGTTGGCTGGTTTGGCAAAGTACTTCATTAAAACTTCCGAGAAGTATGTATTCCAAAAGTGTTTATTTGTCAAATTTATACCTACTTACTCCTAGATGCCAGCCCATGGTGGTTTAAATACATCATTAAAAAATACAGAACACCAACATCAATTAATAACTGGATAATTAAAAAAGCAGTAAAAGAATTAAAAAGAATAAAAATTCTAGTGCAAAAAATAGGAGCGAACACTTGCTTATTAAACTGACTTTCAAGTTTCTCTTAAAACCACTCAGTGAGGCTGAGTCTATGCCCTGTTTCCCAGCCTAGCCAAACAGACCCTCCACAGAAGTTTCTTTGTTGTGATAGCACCCAATGTGGACCTTTTGCCTGGTGAAGAGGTTCAACATGCCCTGCATGGCACAGAATCCAACCTTAATCACTCTGCATTTAATGCAATTCCCAGTTGGCATTGTCCAAATGTATATGATGCCCAAGTCTGCTGAAATCTGAATTATTTAGGCCCTGACTATCAGTTCTCAACTATTAAAGTTACACAAAAATGCATAACATTAAAGAAAACTGCTGGAAAAATGCATATATTATGAACACAAACCTATTGTTAAAATGTGTATTTATTTATCAAATTTGTCATCACCCATCTCATTGAAATGACTCTGAGTGGTTTACAGCAGAGATAAAATCAATTAAAATACAATATAAAAACAATCTTAATAATAAATAAATACCAAGAATGATAGAGAATTGGCGAATAACTCAGGGAGCATTGTCAGGGCGTATACAGTATTATGAAAAAAGAGCACAAACATGTTGTGCATTTTTGTGCAGAAAGGTCAGTCATATTTTTGCGTGCATTTCTCTGTATCTATCATCTATCTATCTATCTATCTATCTATCTATCTATCTATCTATCTAATATCTATCTATTTATCTATCAATCATCTTTACTTTTTGCTTCGTGGGTCCTCAAACTGGCAGATTTCATACAATGGCTGTCTAGTGTTTACAATCTGTAATGCTCAGAGGATTTTCAGCCTAAGAATAGGGCATAAAGACTTAAACAAAGAAATGCTATATAATATTATTATAAATACGTCAAAATAAGAAATATTTCCATTTCTCTCTCCCCCAAATTGTGAAACAGACCATATGGAGGTAGCAATAATGGCAGCGTGGTATGCATTGAAATGTTTATTTTTCATTGCCTATACAAGATCTGGATTTTCTTCTTCTTTTCACCTTGATGTTTAATATTTGTTATAGAGTCTCTTATGTAGAAAATTATCCATATTAGCATCTATCAGAAAGAATCTCTAAAAAGTGCTTTGTGCCTGTCAATAATACTGATAGGAAAATGGAATTAAAAGCTTTAAACTTGATTGCCATTAAATTGCTCTGTATTTTTTCAGTTCAAGGACCATCCTGTTTTGTTCTTTCCCAAGATAGCTGTGTAATTTTCACATAGATGCAGAGCAAATTAATTACAAATCACTACTGTGGCTGCTGTGTTCCAACTATTTGAAGTTTATTCCAATAATCCAAACCAGGAGTAACTCTTGCACCTTCAAACTGAACTAGAGTATGGCTTGGACCCTGAGTCCGTGGCAGCTTTTGTGGCTCAAAGGAAACTGCCTGAGGAATGTGTTGTGCATGTGTGTCTGTGTGTGAGAGAGAGCATAGCTGTTCATGCTTGAGTGCATAAACAAAGGCACCACGCTGGGCTCCCCAGGTCATCAAACAGTGATCCGATTGGGCTCTGGCTGAGTGAGAATCAAGATGGCAGAACCTCCTGCAACATGTTTATTTCTAGTAGACTTCATTTGAACCGATTAAGAGCTGGAAGACCACTATCATTCATTCCATCTGCTGATCAAGTCAAAATGCCTTAACCCTTTCCTCCATGGTTCATCTACAAATGGCCTTTGGCAGGGCCTCAACACAACCCAGCCTTTGTTGTTTCCCTCTTTCAGATGTGCAGCCCTCAGGGAACTCCAACTTTGTATTAATTATATTTAATGCTAATTAACTTTCAAGTATAAATGATACTTAATTTAGCATTTGTCCTGGCACTACCTACTTCTTTCTTAAGGGGAAATCCTGCCTAAGAAAGGCCCTAGTGATGTGGCCAGCAGTTGAGGTGCATGCCCACATGCCCAGCTTTGTTTTCAGTTCAACAGACATGTGTATAAGGACCTTGCTGTGAAGAATGCAATGAATATATACAGTTTCTGCATTGAATTGATCTCCACTTCCTACATACGAAACACCTTTTCCCTTAAGGATTTCAAAGAGTTATTAATATATAATTGCGTTAGCTACTATGGTGATGGTTGCTATAGAAAAGGGCAAGAGATGCAGAAGCCAATTGGCAGGCATTGCTGCAATGAGTAAGTGTCAGCCTGCCTACTCCTTTGGAAAGAAACATCATTTTTCATTGACACAAAAGAGAAAGTTGTTCAGTGAGATCCATTTCCTCTCTCTCATTTTGGAGCTTAAAAGGAAAACTTCTGCAGGAATGTAATTCCTTGGACATTGTGGGGCTTCATCTGGATTAACCAGGCTCCCTCTTCTTCTTCTGCCATTAGACAGACTAGGGGTATCGTAATATTTCATTTCTGTCACTGTTTTTTTTTAATTCAAAGAGTCAAGATGGCAGCCACAAAGCCCCACCCCTTTTATGTGTGCCATGAAGGAGGTAAAAAAAGGGGTGGAACTTTGATTGCACAATCACAGCTCCCTTCCTGATTATTTTGGACAACTGTGGCAGACACCCTGAAGGAAACAATTGGTCTTATCATCCATTTTCAAGAACCAAAATATCTTTATGAAAGGAATGAAATCAGCTTTGCAAACTGAAAGAGAGAAACAAAGGGGTTGAAGTTCCCAGAATAGTTTCCCCTTCTGTAGCTTTCAGAGCAAGTGGCCCTGTTATTTCCGCACACTTTTCATCAACTCTTTCTGTGTTATGTCAAATTATTTAAGGAAACAAGTACCTGAGTTTTAACAGCAGGACAGTAGAGAGAATAGAAACCTAGAATAGTCATTAATTAAAAATTCCACTGTCTAGAGAAGGCTGTATTGTATTTTAAACATGGTTTTTCCCCCAGAGCAGAAATAGGACATAGTCCATTCCATCATAAAAGTTATAACAAAATGGGGTTAATCCTCTTTCTAATTCTGATCTCATCTCATGTGAAAAAGATGTAAATATTCTGGGTGTTTAGCAGCAGTAATTTTTGCATCTTCAACTAATTTGCCCAACAGTTGTTTTTCAAAACCATCTAAAAATAACCATCCTGAGACATTGAGTTCCATGTATTAATTATAGGTTGTATAAACAGGAATTTTCTTCTTCCTTTCCTAGTTTTAAACATTAGAATTAGAGACCTTTCTGTCATCTTAAGAGAAGGAGGGGAAAGGAGTAACTAAAGCAAAACCCTAGAAAAAAGAGATTTTCAAGGACATTTCTCTCTCTGCCTTGAAAACTGCAGAGAAATTTGTTTTCATGGAAGAGGGAAACGGCCCTGGGAAACTCACTCACTCTCTCTCTCTCTCTCTCTCTCTCTCTCTCTCAATCTGTGATATTTAAGTTGGGACTGGATCAGGGATCCTGTATTATTCAAAGAGATCAGTCTGAAGAGTGATATTTTGGTTATCATGCAACTTTTTAAAGAGCTGCATAACTCAGGCATCTGACAGGTGGAGGGAAAGAGTGGATGTGTTAAATATTCAGCAAGAATGGAAGAGGGTATATTCTGCGAACTTTCTTCTTGCTTTATGCCAGTTCAGAGATATTCCTCTTCCTTCGCAAATGGGCACGTGGCAGGTTGGAGAGGGAAGGAGGGGGTGGCGGTCACCCTTCCAGCCCTTTCAGTTACTTGCGCTTGGCTCAGGGAGAAGAGGAAGGCGAGGGCTTCCAATAGCACAGCCCATTAAGAGCAATGCGTGTGACTCACTGGGTGCATCTTCAGGCAGCATCAATTGCCTTCACTGCATTCTTCTCTCTGGGGTGGTACTGGGCCACATGTTTGATTATGCATCTGCTATCCATAGTTCCTTCAACAAATCTTTCATGTACCAACTGCAGTGAAAGCCTTATCAGCAAAGAAGAAAGACACCAAGCTGAACTGCATCCCACCACCACTTTTCACTGGCAGCAGTAGATAAGGGAAGGGCCAGGGAAGAATCTCAAGGAGTCAGTGGGGGAAAGGCATCGAGAATAGCAGTTTGGTACTGAAAATCAAACCTGTCTGGCTGATTTTCCTGCTTTCTCTAAAAATTGTTATTTAATGACACAGATTGGCTAATTCTGGTCCCTGATGACCCCTAAATGCAATACAAGAGAAGACTACATCTAACATTTCTTTTTAAATTTTCCAAACCACCTCTGCTAACATTTCAAAAAACCTTATTCTGCAGAACCACAATAAAACCTTGTCATTTTTATCCCTTTGAGGAGAAGCAAAAGAGATAACATTTTATGACAAAATAATTGGGTATGTTTTTATATAGGATGGGGGAAAGAAGAGAAGGAAATTAAGATTGATGGGCTACGTTAGACTTTTAAAATGCAGTATAACAGATGGATGCCAGAGGAATTCTGATCCAGTCACGATGGACCATTTCTGTCCTCCAGCCAAACAGAGTAAGAAAATGGTCTGGAACAAATGGAGGCTTAACTTGAGATTCCTGCTGAAAGCATATGATCACATTCATGGTACCTAAGTAGAGATGAATTCTGCTTATGCCTCAGCTGATGGACTAATTTCACATTATGCTGGCAAGTGATTAAGTTTTGGAGTTAAGTTACAAGGCAGCAGAGAAAAATAGAATATCTTTGCTTCTATGGAGTAGCAAATTCTTGCTACTAGGAAATAACCAGGAAACTGCTCTCCATCCACATCCATGAACTGTCATTAACCTAAAATCACTTTGAGTAACCGTGAACATGAATATTTTTTAGAAGCCTCTTTGAACCAAATCATGGACATCAAAGTTGCTCTTTTAGAATGAGGAGAACTGTGCCTGCCCCACAGGGAATCTTTTGAGCATAAAGCACAACCTCAGTTAATGCACAAAAGTACACATTTCAAACTGAAACTTAGCTTGAAACAATGGAAGACATTGTTTGAAAGGTTCCTGCAGGTGAAAACTTTCTTGGGAGAATTCTATTTCTGGTTATCCTCTTATTACATGCTATTAAAATGCTAGACACAAAATGGTAAGAAACTATAAGTATTACAAGCAGTAGAAAATAATGAGGATCCCATTTTTTTCCTATGCTTGTTTGCTAAACATGCCAATAGTACTCTTTCCCACAACATTTGGTGTGGTGTCAAGTCACAAGCCAGAAAGGAGATTTATGTCACCTACATTAACTTGAGATAGGGCAGTCTAGTGGCTAGGAATGGGGAGATCCAGGTTCTAGTCCCCCCTGAGCCATGGAAACTCCTTGGGGACTTTGTGAACATCAGCCTAACTTATAGGGAGGAAAATATGGTGTGCAACACTATTTGTCAACCTGAGCTCCTGTATGAATTGTGGAATATAAATACAAATCCAACCAATTTGATCCCTTATTTAAACTTCAGGCAAGCCAAAAGCAGAAGGAACCATTTTAGCTATTCTCATGGCACTGAAGACAAGGTTTCAGATCCCTTGGCACCCAAATATATAGCGCATTTAATTTATTTAATATATACATATAATGCTTACATTTGTGCTTCACACTCTAGGAATCTGAAATATAAAAGGTTGTCTTATCCATGCCACATAACCTCTAGAGGTTTTATTCTGTCCTATGTACCAATATTCAGTACCTAGTTCTATAAAATTAGAAGACACTTGAAACAGCTATTTCTTCTGCTTTATTTTGCCTAGAAATTCCTTTTTCCTGAAGAGTTTAACCAGTGGTTGGAGGAGACCCCACTACTAGCTCATTCCTTTTCACAGCCCCAAACTTCTTTTGTTCTTTTGGAGTTTGCCTTTGTTTTAAAAGCCCCACAAGTAGTGATGTAGTTTCTCAAGGATGTATACAATGGCTTTCTACTTCCTCCCAAATCTTGGACAAACTCTGGTCCTCCTCTTGTTCTCTTTTGTGTCATTCTTTTGGAATGTTCCTATCATCTCTATGGACTCTCTTTCTTCCAGAAGTCCTGGGTGGGTAGCTTCATCTTTTGCCTTCTTCCCTTCTATCCTGCAGATTTGCTTGGAGTCTGGATTTGGTTCCTTTACTTCAGCTCCATCTTCTGAAGGTGTTTCCCAGGTTCCAAGGAATGTTCTGGATGATCCCTTCCTGTCAGGATCAGGAGATCCATCTTGCCTGATTCTTAGTCCTTCTGTCCTGGTGGGAAGACCTCCCATATGTATTCTGCTACATCTTCTCTGAATAGGATAGCAAAGGGACCGTCCTCCATCATCACAAGGGGGCAAAATGTTGGTCTCAAAGAAATCTTCTGCTTGCTCCTCTCTGTCTGCAGTTCCCAAAATTATTGAGAGGGTTGGGAACTATGATTCATCTCTCTTTCCTAATTATCCTGCTCAAAATATGGAAAGAAACTTTTTGGCAAAGACTTCATGTTTTCCCCACTTCACAAAGATTCCTTGCTATTATACTGACTACCTTCCTAGAAACTGACTGAAGTGATAAATTGCATGTTTTTATTAGAAGATTCATTTTGCCCCAGGGTTCATTCTTTAATTCACCATTATTCCAAGGAAGGTAGTTTTTGTACAGCATATTTTGTCCTCCTTAGCCCTGAAACTTTAGTCTGAATATTTTCTAAGATGCCACATTGATTCTGAAAGGCCTGACAAAATGTAAAAGATATTCTAGGAAGAGTTTCATATGTATTATTTAGAGGTTTTTACACATGAAATTTTATGCTCCCCAAGGTTGAATGTAAGAGATTAAATGCAGGAGATAATGTCTTGCATTTAAATCTAGACTTCTTGTCTGTGTCAGAGCCACTGAACAACATATCCAGAGAAAGACCTTTCAGAGATTTTCTTAGGTTTAGCTCTGCAGTGTAAGTGACTTTCTCTGAATGGAACTTTTCCACTGGCAGGTTATTCTAATTCACTGAGAAAAATCAGATGTGTTTGAAAATGAATCTTTGTCAAAGTTCTTCCTCCTTGAATGTTCCTGGTTAATAGCCTGAACATCTTCTTTGTCCTAACCCTACTGGAAGACAACTCTACTCTTTGTAACCTAGTCTGAAATAGTATAACCTGCCCTTACATTTAAATACTTATTGTCATTCTTTCTGATGAGTACTTAAGCTAAATTCACTTCTGTCTAGCCAAACTATGATTGATTTAGGGTCCTCCCAAACTCCATAGCCCTTTCCCATACTGTCCAAGAGAGGGACAGAGGGAGGGAGGGAGAGAGAGAGAGAAGAGGACTGAGCAAATTTCAAAACCCCTGTTAACCCCCATAGCCCCACATAGAAAATCTCAAAGGGAGAGACCTTTGCCAGTGGCATCTGCCTGTCCTAATGCAGCTGTAGTGGAAGTCATGTGCGAGGAGGATACTGGAATGGAGGATCAAGGTTATCAGGAGGGAGGGGGAGCATTCCTGAGCAAGCGCTTCCTCAGCCTGCAGCAGGACCATGAGAAGGTGAAGAAGCTGAGACTGGCCCTTCCCTAGAGTCTCACGGGGTATAGCCACTAGTTGCTTTAGCTTAGGTTTAGTCTGGCGAGATTCTGTCTATTAGGTGTAAGCTAATAAAGGAATTATACTGGACTGGACCGCCTCACTGTCGTTCTTGGGCTGGGCCTGACATCAGTCTCACCAGACTCCTACTCCCATCAAGAGGGAGGAAATTTTCAGCATGGCTACAGATCCTCAAGGAGCACCGTTAACTCTGCAGCATCTGGCAGCAGCATTGCTACAGCATCAGCAGCAAGTGGACACACAGATCAATAATCTACAGACCATGATGATGCAGCTGGTGCAGCAGCTAGGACAGAATGCCCAGCAGGCAGCAGCCAGGCCACCGGTCCTCTTGCATTCTCATGGAAGCATGCCAGAGAAATATGGAGGGGCCGTGGACCGGTTAAGAAGCTTCCTGGCACACTGTGAGTTATTCATGGACAGCAGACCTGCAGAATTCCCTACAGACCGCATGAAGGTATCTTTCGTGTTAAGCTTGTTGAAAGGACTGGCAGCAAAGTGGGCTACTCCCATGATAGAGGCCAACGACCCGGTGCTCAACAACTATCAGAATTTCATCGGGACCTTTAGAGGGCATTTCGGAGATCCTATCCAGAGAATCACAGCCAGTTGGGACATTTGAAAACTCAAGCAGGGCAACAGAAGAGTGAGATTATACATTGCAGATTTTAAGCTGTTGGCAGGAGATGTGAAGCGGAATGAAGTAGCTCTCATTGACCAGTTTCGAGAAGGGTTGAACAGTGACCTTCAGGATGAGCTGATAAAGCAGGGAACCCCAAATACACTGGATGAACTTTATCAGCATTGCGTGATATTTGATGCCAGGTTGGAGGACTTAAAACAGTATCAAGCCAGCACGAACCAAAGTGCCTATTGGTCTCCCCTCGCAGCTCTCTCTCCTCCTCCGATAGCAGCCTTGGGGCCAGGAGAGGAAGAGCCAATGCAGATAGGAGCAGCCAAAAGGCCAGTCTCTGTGGAGGAGAGGCAGAAAAGGAGGGATCTAAATCTTTGTTTTTACTGTAGAGCCCCAGAGCATATGGTAAGGGCCCAGCAAGGAATGTAACAGCACAAGCCAGGCATCAGGAGCAGACCTCGGCTAAACGCACAGCTTCAGCCACAGCAGCGGACCAGGGAAACTTCGCAGGCCCCTCTCAACGGAGCTTGCAGGAGGGGCCGTCAAGCAGGTAGGGAGAGCTCATTCTGAAGACAGCAGGCAAGCATTTTTTATTACCCCTATTACTGTAATTACTGTAATCTGGGAGAAAGATAGAACTAGAAGCTCTTATTGATTCACGAGCTACCACGAACTGCATAGATACTCAGGCAGTGCAGAGATGGCATTTGCTGACAGTAGATTTAAAAAAGCCCATGGAAGTAGAAACTATAGATGCCCAACCATTGATGGTGGGTCCCATTATGCAGTCTATGGTGCCGCTGCAATTCACTATCAACAATCATACAGAGTTTTTGCCCCTTTATGTAACTGCATCTTTACAAGTACCCATAGTGTTGGGCCCCCCATGGCTCAGGCTTCACAACCCTTCAATAGATTGGAACACAGGAGAGCTATCATTCCCCTCTCCCGACTGTCAGCACCACGAGGCTTGGGGGCACTCTCTCTGCTCACAAGGGAAACATCCAGACGGAGGGAGGGGACCTACCCGCCAAGTATGCTGATTTTGCGGACGTTTTTGGGGAAGAGGAGGCTGCTGCACTACCCCCCGCCCCGTAGAGACTGTGATTGCACTATTGATCTGAAACCAGGGGCAAAGATCCCAGCCAAGCAGCAATATCCTATGTTTGCAAAAGAGTTAGCTATTCTCAAAGAGTACCTGGATGTTAACCTAAAGAAACGGTTTATCAGACCGGCTTCTGCTCCCATGTTTTTTGTCCCAAAGAAGCTGGACCCACAGACTTCAGGGAGAGGGTAGAGCAAAGGAGCTCCCATGTACACTGTCCACGATTACAAGGAGCTAAATAAGGTCACGACACGGGATCATTATCCACTGCCATTGATATCTGATCTTTTGGATTGGCTGCAGAAAGCACACATTTTTACGAAGTTAGACCTTAGGAATGCCTACAACCTCATTCGCGTTAAGGAGGGGCATGAATACCTGACTGCCTTTGATACAAGGTATGGGAAGTTTGAGTACACAGTAATGCCGTTCGGGCTTGCTAGTTGTGGGGTGGTGTTTTCCAGGTTCATGAATCATATTTTTTCTGACATCATTGATTCATATGTAGTGCTTTATCTGGATGACATTTTAATATATTCTGAGGATGCAGAGTCTCATAATATACATGTCAGAAATGTATTGCAGAGACTGAGGGAGAATAAGCTTTTTGCCAAATTGGAAAAGTGTGTGCTTATGTCAATTGGACTATTTGGGGTTCAGAATTTCAACAGAGGGGTTACAGATGGACTCGGCTAAGGTGCAAGCAGTGTTGTCATGGCACTCTCCCCGTAATGTGAAAGATGTGTAGTGTTTCCCAGGGTTTGCTAACTTACAGAAAGTTCATTCATAATTTTGCTGAGAAGGTCAAGCTGCTCACACAACTTTTAAAGAAAGGAAAGAGATTTGCTTGGACTGATAAGGAGCAGTTGGCATTTCAGGAGTTAAAACAACTTTTTCCCTTGCAGCCCCTCCTCCTTCACCCCGATCCCTCGTGGAAGTTTGTCCTACACACTGACGCTTCAGACGTTGCAATAGGACTGGTGCTTCTGCAAGCCGAAGGAGGAGGCGGGGGGAAGTTGCTTCCATGTGCCTTTTTCTCTCACACACTATCACCCGCAGAGAGAAACGATGACATTTTTAACAAGGAGTTGCTAGCAATCAAGGCACCCTTCCAGGAATGGAGGCAATGGCTGGAGGGGACAAAATTTCCCATGCAAGTTTGCACGGACCATAAGAACGTGGAGCTAATGCAGAGTACACAGTCACTCACACCCCGGCAGGTAAGGTGGAGCCAATTTTTCTCCTGTTTTGACTTTTATATAACCTATGTCCCTGGGTCCCGAAACCTTCTGCCAGATGCGCTTTCCCGTAAGCCGGAGTATTTAGCAATTCAGCTGCTGCCCACCCATGCTGCAATCTTGCAACCCCGCAACTTTAGAAATCAGGGCGAGGATTACGGGACTGAGAAATTGGGGGTGGGTCAGCAGGCAGAAGACTTCTTTGCACGGATAAAGGCACAGCAGATGACAGACACATATGCGAGGGCCCGAATGGATGACCTCCAGGGGACCCAGCAAGGTGCAGTCTCCCTGTTTTCAGTGGAAGGGGGGCAACTTCAGCATAAGGGTTGGTTGTATGTTTCCCTATCTTTATGGGAGGAAGTATTGTAGCTTTGCCATGATAATGAGACAGCTGGCCACGGGGGAGTTTTTAAAATACTCCATAGGGCTCTAAGAGAATGTTGGTGGCCAAAGATGGCTGCAGACATTAGAGGCAATGTTGCATCTTGCCACGTGTGCAGACGAGCTAAGCCCCTCCATGGGAAGCCAGCTGGGCTCTTGCAGCCATTAGACCCCCCCCCCCCCACTTGACCTTGGGATATGATTTCAATGGACCTCATCACTGATCTACCCCCGGTGAAGGGGTATATGTCCAGTAGTAGTGGACCTATTTACAAAAGTGGCTCATTTTATACCATGCAAAGAACTGCCTACAGCTCAGGCCACGGCACAGCTCTTTTTGGACCACGTCTTTAGGTACAGAGGAATGGTTAACTGTGTAATAACAGACAGAGGCAGTCAGTTCTCTTCTCAGTTCTGGAAGGCCCTTTTCCAGTTGCTGAAGGTCTGCATTCACTCGTCTTCCGCTCACTACCCTTCTACGAATGATAAGGCGAAGAGGACTAACCAGGTGTTGCACTGGTATTTAAGGTGTTACAGCACATACAGCCAAGACAACTGGACTGCTCTTCTCCCCTTGTCAGAGTTCTCATATAATAATTCTGTGCACTCCTCGATTGGAATGTCTCCATTTCAAGCACTGTATGGCATAAGACCACAGGTTTTGCCAGCAACCATTCAGCAGGGAGCAATACCAAGCATAGCACAGTTTCTCAGAGAGCAGCAGGCAGCTCAGGAGCTATTGAAGGAACAGCTGTCAAAGGCAAAGGAGGCATACAAGAAATCAGCTGATACACACAAGCAGAAGGGTCCAGAGATTTTAGTAGGAGACAAGGTATGGCTTTCTGTTAGATTCTTAACTTCCACCAGGCCATCAAAGAAGTTAGACTCTAAATTTGTAGGACCTTTTAATGTCATTCAGCAAGTGAAGCCAGTGGCTTTCTGTTTACAACTACCGGCTTCAATGAATGTCTATCCTGTCTTTCATTGTTCCTTGCTAGTCAAGGAAGCACCCCCAAGTGCCTTGAGATCCTGGGATCCTCCACTCCCACCGGTCATAGTCGAAGGGGAAGAGGAGTACGAGGTGGAAGTCATTTTGGACTCATGAAGGAGGGGAAAGGAGATTCAATATCTGATTCATTCTCACATTCTCCCAGGAACCCAGGGGCAGAGCGTTCCTGGGAGAATGTGAGGAATGTGCACACCCCAGTGTTGGTCTGCAACTTTCATCACCGTTTCCCCAACAAACTGAGGCCTAAAAACCTAACCGAGTCTCGGGATGGGTGGGAGCAGGCAGAGGAGCTTGAGGAGGAACTTGTGGAAGGTTTGGTGGGGGCCCTGGGGCAAGTAAGGGTGGGCACAGAGATTGCTCAGCCTTTGACTTCTGGCTTACATCTCCCAGGGGGAAGGGGGGCTGATTCTGCTAACTCTGTAGCTGTTTTGCAGGATGAGCCTCCTGATCAGGAGGAGTTGCCAGGGAGCGTGGGGGGAGGCAGCACACCTGCGCTTTCATTGCCACCACCGCTGCCCAGCTCCCATGAGAACTCAGAGGGGGAGTCTGACTTTGAAGGTGGGGGGGTGATATAGTGGAAGTCATGTGCGAGGAGGATACTGGAATGGAGGATCAAGGTTGTCAGGAGGGAGAGGGAGCATTCCTGAGCAAGCGCTTCCTCAGCCCACAGCAGGACCATGAGAAGGTGAAGAAGTTGAGAACGGCCCCTCCCTAGAATCTCACAGGGTATATCCACTAGTTGCTTTAGTTTAGGGTCTGGTGAGATTCTGTCTATTAGGTGCAAGCTAATAAAGGAATTATACTGTACTGGACTGCCTCACTGTCATTCTTGGGCTGGGTCTGACAGCAACTCAACCAACCGCTGGTTGAAGGCATCTCCTAGGAGCAATTAAGCTGTTTGGCACCAGCCTAACAGGATCTCAACACAACTATCACAGTGTGGAAAAGTCTCACAGGATACAGAGACTACACAGCCAGCAGGAGCACATGGATTGTGGAAGTTTGATTACCAACAGATTTGCTGTACGAGGTTCTTGCCACTCTGCCTAAATTTCTTTGGGTAACTACAGAATATTAAAAAGAATAGCCCTTGTTCATTCCTCAGTTCAACATCCCCTCAGTTGATTGCTAGATGATCCACAGGGACCAAGGGAGGCATCTTTCAAGTCTATACACTATTATTTCTGAGAAGCCTTTTTTGACATTGCTATACCCAGACTGAGTCAACAACAAGAACAACAACAACAATAATAATGCCTTTGAGCCAGTCTTGACTCTTGATGGCTACATGGACTAGGCCCTGCAGTTTTCTTGATGAGCTTTTTGGCAGTGGTTTGCCCTGGTCATCTTCTTCCTAGGGTTGCATGGCCCAAGGCTACCCAGCTGGCTTTGTGCCCACACTAGGATCAAAACTCCCAGTCACCTAGTTTCTAGGCCAGTACCTTTAACTCCTCACCAAACTGGCTCTCTAGGGAGGGTTATACATATTGGAAAGCCAATAATTAAATAGCTAAAAAATAGTTCTCTAACATCATTTGAAGAAAAAAATAAAAGTTGTCCATCAGGCATGATTCTGATAGCTTTAGCTTCATAGTAACAGCTTAACAGTAACATCTACAGATTATAATTTTCTCAGCTGCTGTATATATTTAATCTTCTTTTGTATTGTGTTTGTAATTAGGTTTTAATTGATTTTATTATTGTTTGCCACCCAGAGTCACTTGTTTGAGATGGGCAGCCATATAAATTGAATAAATACAAATAAATAAATAAACTACTGCACAGAAATTAATTACTTCTGGATCTTTTCCTTGGTGGATTTACCTAGCCATTGGGGAAGAAGAAAGGCAGTTCTTGAAATGCTTATCAATTAAAGTATCCAGCTCAATCTCTATTATGATCATCAACCAGCAAGGAAGAAATAAAAGCACAGTAGAAGCCAGAACACTGATGACATAATTAAAGAAAATTATAACTCTCTCTATTCAAATTTAATAAGTTACTAGATAGGACTGTTGAGTCCTCCTAGCTAACACACACATTTTAACTATATGGTATAATGTATTACAGTCTTGATGGAAGAAAATCAACTTAAAATTAATTGGTGCACCCTAATTCTAATTGAATTATGGGAATCGCAATAAAAAGTTCAGTACAATAAAATGTGAGCTAATGTTTCCACTGCTCTGGAGACACAATGGCACACTCATTTCTCATAAGGAATTGCCTTAGATCTCGTCTCTTGGTATTTGATTATTTGACTATTTGATGTTAAAACACAGTACCCACACTTAAATTATCCGTGCATCACACATTACATTTTATTATTAATTTTGGTCAGTGACCAGCTTAAAGAAACAAACCAAAAAATAAAAAGTACAATAAGATGAAGTGTACAAATATAGCATAAATACACATGATAAAATAAGTGATACAACAGTGCACACTATTAGCATTAAAATTATTGGATTAAAAATTGTTTCTAAATCTAAAAGGGGAAGTAAGTATTCAACTTATAAGGAATTATAATATAACAATATAAACATAAATCATCCTTTAAAATTTAGAAAATCTGTGGTATTAATCATAGATGACTAAAAACAATGATTAAAATACAAATAGAGTAATTACTAATATAAGCCAGAAATCAATTGTTTATACACATTCACTGCCGATGTACAAAACCTGGCTACATCTTATGTGGCAGGACCATTCTTATTTGATAAAAGAAGGTCAAGATAACATTCCTTAGGGCAACCAGGAATATGGGGCAACAGAGGAAAGGTGAGCCTTTTTTGGATATCGTAAAACAGACAATTTAACAGCATGTGAAGGAGGGACTCAACTGTACCCTCACCCAAAGGATGGGTTTGACTAGACCTAGGAAACTTATTAAATTTCCCATACAGTATAGGAGTGCTATGTAGACTATTGAATCTGACCCCCAAAAAGAACCTTAATTGTGATGGAGAAATTAATGAATCAGTATAATTAGATGATTTTCACCAGGGGTGGTTAAGCTGTGCTGAGACAGATTTGGGAATAAGATCTCTCTCTCATTCTAATTATTAATGTCCAGGAGCCATTTTTTAATGATTCTCTTAGCCTGAGAGAAATCAAGAAACTGTAAAGACTCAAAGGAAAGGCCAAGCTGTAAAGACTGAAGAAGAAAGTTGTTTTGAAAGGATTTCTTGGGGCCATGAGGATTGAAATTTGTCAGAGGGATGGATGGAATTAATCCAATTGAGAAATAAAACACAGTAACATAAAAGCTGTTAACCTAGTTGGTTTAGAACAATCAAGCTCTTTCCCAAAAACATTATTGGGAATTTTGCTTTATTTGACACTTGGCACCCCTTAGCTTGCTCACATGCTATAGGCAGAAACCCTTGGAGGTAGAATTTTTGTTCATAATAATTTCCAACTAGAGAAGACATTATCAGCTATGATGAAACAGGTAAATCTTTTCAGGAAGAAAAATCAACATTTGAAAATTATAATCTGGGTCCTACCACAATTTCGTAAAGCTTTGATGGAATGACCTCTAATGAAGCAAAATTTGTAGCACAGGGTAAGCTGCACTCATGTAGAAGTTGAGCCAGTACATTACTCCATGGTGTTTGCTCAAAGCCCAACTTGTTGAACGTTATGCCCTTCAGTGGTTCAATTTATCTGCCTTTTTACAAAGACCACCATCTTGGTTTTGCTATAATTAATCTGCAGAGATTCCTTTCAGCAGAGAACAACCCGTCATGCAGCATTGCCCCTTATCCAGTTGGTAACTGACAAAATCCAGGCATAAAGCAAATCTGTAGAAAGATTTTTAATCTTTTTAATCTTGTTAGAACAGAGGCTGTTGCTGTCTGAGATCTTGAGATACTACTGTAAAGTTTAAAAAAGAAAAACAGTAAAGAAAAAAACCATCCAGAAATATTGTAACTTGAATATACAATTATGCAGAAATTCTTCATCATTCCTAATAAATATATTTAAGATTAAAGACCTCTTAAAAAGTTAGGAGTCAGTAATTATTATATTTGCTTCCTACCAACTGTTGACTTATAAACTGAGATGAATGTAGAAGTCAGGGAAAATCATTATCTAAAAGTTATGTTACTTTAAAAAGCAGTTGATAAGTGCATAATCTCTTAAGCATTCACCTGGGTTCCACCTTTACTAAGAAAAATGCCTCCCCTTTCCCACTGACACAGCATTCTCTGCTTAAGAAAAGCATGGTTTTCCTTGTGCTCCTGGCAGCTGTTCCTACCATCGCAAACCTATCTTTCTGGAAAACAGCTATCACATCTCATGCAGTGAAAGGAGTCCATGCAAACATGCATTTGGCCATTTCCACACTTGTAGCATCTTCAAAAGTATTTCAAACATAAAGTCCTCATCAATATAAATGAGGACAGACCTTATACTGTTTCAGTGATAATGGCTGGTGGATGCCAAAAGATGTTCTAAGTCAGTTGTGGGGAAATGGCCACAGCCTTAGGAGAAACGAATCCTGAATGAACATGGATCTTCAAAGGCAAGCAACCATTTATTCATTCATTTAATTTGTATATCAGCAAATCAAAAAGACAAACTCACTGGAAGTTTTTAAACAGCAGCAGATGAACTGATAACTGATTAAAGAGAACAAAAGCTTAAATACTTATTTATTCTTCATAATATATATTTCATGGTGGATCACAAAAATGTACAAACAATTTCCCAAAAGTAAACAGTGAATGCAATAAATCTAACAAACATTGGATACGGCTTCCTGATTTGAAAGGAGAAAGTAGGTGGGCTTGTTGTGTTGGGAAGCTGAAATAATTTTGATGGTATTATCCAGATGATTAATAGTAATAAAATTAGCATTTATTACTGTTCTTTACTGGACCAAAACAATTAGTTGAGTATTTATAGCTGAGTTTCTGCCAATTCCAAGGAGAAATACTAGCCATTGTCTCTCATTAGTAACTGTCCTATGAAGCATGTGACCTGCTGGATGCTATGAAAAATGCTCATTTTTTCCTTTTTTAAAAGAAAGGCTAAAATAACTGTCATCAATCAAATCACAGTGTATAGCTTCAGCTACAAACTTGAGATAAGCAATAATAATAGAAAATTACTACTTGTCTACACATTAATAACACCCCTGTGTTTCCTGTTACAGGAAACTGCACTTGGTGCATTTTTAATTGAAGTGACCACAGTGTAGGGAACTTGATAGAATAAACTGATCTTTCATAAAACATTTTTTCTATAGTACAGAATCACTATATAATATACATTATTCTTACCCCCACACCCAATAAAACAGGTTTCTTAACAGTGTTGTTCATGCTTTACTTCCAGGCTGGTAGACAGATGCCTTCCTCTGTTACTCCTTTTGGGGGACCCTAAAAGTTTCCTCCCAGCTACGTCTGTGGAACCGTTAAGGGCATGGGAGGTAAGGGGGCTGGAACAGTAGCAGCAGATTCAACACACTTGTAGGTCTGTGCCCAGAAGGGCTCCTTGTTATGCAGAAGTCAGGGAAAGTGGTGAGAACAAAAGAACAAGGAAATGAGCTAAATTCTGAACTCCAGAGATGTCCCTGGATTGAGGCCAGGCCTGGGAGACTGTTCAGGCAGGCTAGAGTCCATGCACACTACAAATGTAATGGTCTTCTCTAACTCAGAAACACAGCCCCTGAGACACGATCTAATCTTAAATCCATAAGAAAGCTTAATATTATACTCTGTTCTCTTAAGGCAAACATGGACTTTTAAGGCAAAAGTGCGTTATCAGCTCTAGTTAACCCACCAGGACCTTGAAAAACTATGCCTCTCTGTGAGAGATCATTTCCATTCAATTGATGCATGTTTGCAGGCCTGTTCTGGTTGCACATATGGGCATTAAGCACAGAATTACACATGAGAAAGAACCATTTGTTCCTTCTTTTATTTCATTATCTATTTGTTTACAAAGTTGACCATTCTGGGAATGTCATATTGAGTGAGATCCCACCCTGGCATTTTGCTGACTGGCAAATACCTCTGAGATTCTGTACAGCCAAAAACTCATGGAGTAATTATGGAGACCTTTCAACATCTTAGTACCGAAATTAGCAAAGATGTCATGTTGCCCATTCTATACCATGTCTTAAGCCAACATCTTTTCTTCTAATGCTCTCCTTTCTGGCTGCCTGTGAGTTCTACTAAGATGAGCAATAATGTTGGGTAGATGTTCAAAATGCCTGTTTTCACAATGAAAAAGATATACAACAATACCATATGCCATTCCCAGAACAAATAATTGACTGAAAAAGTTTTATTGGTTTTATAGCAGTTGATTACTTCATAAAGTTATGAAGTAACCTACACAAATATAGCCCTGGGGTTACTCCTAAAAATGCTTACAGCTATCTGTGCAGCCTAAGTGACCCTTTGCGACCCTCACAGGATAGTCAAACTTGTCTCATGCTGATTCTCCAGCAGTTTATGCCTCTGGTTTAAGAGCTGGAGAAGCCTGTATGAGTCTTTGGCTCTTTAGGGTCACTCCGACTGAGCCCTACAGACATTCTTCACTGCTAACAGCATTTCTATACATAAACCCCACCCTCATGCATATAAAATATAAACTCAGCCAATTCTTTGTCTTGCAAGAGGCAAGAATGAGAGATGCATCAGCTGTTAAGTTAACCCAAGATAGTCTCTGGCTTTAGAGATATATTCCAGAGACAATTTCTTCATCAATATAGCATGTGAGGCTTATCTCCTTCCTTCCTTCCTTCCTTCCTTCCTTCCTTCCTTCCTTCCTTCCTTCCTTCCTTCCTTCCTTCCTTCCTTCCTTCCTTCCTTCCTTCTCTCTCCAAACTCCTAACGATTCTGGGTGTCTTAAAATTAAAAAAAAAAAGCTAAGAACAGTACAAACATCTACAGTATGTGAAAACATAAGGTTCGAGGATGATTTTGGAAATGAAGAACAAAGCGCTTCCATTCCAGCCTCCAGACATGCAGCTTGTGACTTATGAGACTGAGTCACAAGTTGTCCACCAGCTGTTTTTTGCCACTGAAGTAATCACCCCCCCCCCACTTTTGATGTCAATTGTCTTTTAATCCATAATGTAAGTTGGATTTTTAAAGATTTTAAATATGTTTTCTATAGTTTTCAGGGGCTTGCGTTGTTTTATGCTCCTGTTTTAGCTTTTAACATTGTGTATGTTGTATATTTGTAATTATTTAAATTATTTCTGTGAGGTGCCTTGGGTCTTTTTGGAAAAAACAAAAACCACATAGCTAAATAGTTCTCATTAAAGGCACAAATGACCAGGCTCAAACTATCCTACTTTGGACACCTTATGCGAAGCCCTCGCTCTCTGGAGAAGGCTCTGATGCTGGGCAAGGTGGAAGGAAAGGAAGAAAAGGATGACCAGCAGCGAGGTAGGTAGACTCAGTTACAATAGCGAGGGGGACCATTGGAAGATCTGAAGGACTAGGTTGGGGATAGATCACCATGGATAAGATCTATCTATGTGGTCACTAAAAGTTGGCACATAATCAATCAATCATTAATCAAAAGCCTGATGGTGTCTATAATTAATAGAACAACCATCACCAGGGTACAATAGCATTTCTATCAAGAAAATACTTCCTTTCCTTTGATCTACTTAAATACAGGTACAACTAGAATCTTCAGCTACTAAAGTACAGTAACACCTCAATTTAACAGATCCCCTTTCAGCACACTTTGGACACAATGGGAAAATACCCACTTAGCCATCCCCTAAAATAGGGATAGGTCTGCTGCATCTGAAGTAGTGCAGGCAAGGCAGTAAAATTTATGTTAATTTTACAACATCCATAACAATTTACTTCATTATGCTAACACTGCAAATTCAGTCATTTTTAATTTATGTGACATTATGAAATTACACAATTATTCAAATGAAGTACATTGATGCAAATTATATATTTTCAGATTTAACAGACATTTGGCATAACACTTCTGCCCCACCCTCCATTAGTCTGTTTAATTTTACTGTAACCACTAATCACCCACAGTGTCTGCTATTCTATAGGAATTTTAGCCAGAATCCTTTCCTTTTTACTACAAAAAATTAACCAATTATGTTTTTGAGTAGATGCTTGATTCAGTTTCCACTAAAAACCTTAAAACAGAAATGTTGATTGTGTCAGGTTCAGCCGGCACGGCGGTCCTAGGAAAGCCAATTCCGCCGCCTGCTTGCAAGCCGGGAAAAAGGGGAAGTGAAACCCGCGTGGCTGATTAATGGCCACCTGCGCCTAGCCAGCGGGGAAACCGCAGAGTGGAAACAATTAATTTACAATGATAGGCGGCGCGAGCGGACAATGAGCAGAGCCACGAGCCGCAAAGCTAAGATCACCGCACATCCAGAAAACCCTGGTTTTGCACGCAACTGAAAGGACCCCAAGGGAACCAGCCCACGCTGGAGGGGTAATCGACTAAGGGACAATGGAACCCGGGCTGAACCTGCCATCTGGACAATCAAGGGGGATTATTGGGGCACTGATAATCCGCAGCATGTAACGCGATCGTGGGGTGAAAGCGCAGGAAGGGGAGAGGTATAAGTAACCAATGTAATTGGACCAAGCCAGTCCTGGAAGGGGTAGAAATGGAAGCAGTAACACACTTCATTTATTTGGGCTCCAAGATCACTGCAGACGGAGACTGCAGCCATGAAATTAAAAGACACTTGCTCCCTGGGAGGAAAGCTATGGCAAACCTAGATAGCATATTAAAAAGCAGAGACATCACCTTGCTGACAAAGATCCGCATAGTCAAAGCTATGGTTTTTCCAGTAGTAATGTATGGCTGTGAGAGCTGGACCATAAAGAAGGCTGAACGCCGAAGAATTGATGCCTTTGAACTGTGGTACTGGAGAAGACTCTTAAGAGTCCCCTGGACCGCTAGGAGGTCAAACCAGTCAATCTTAAAGGAAATCAATCCTGATTGCTCATTGGAAGGATTGATAATGAAGCTCAAGCTCAGATACTTTGGTCACCTAATGCGAAGAGAGGACTCTTTGGAAAAGACCCTGATGCTGGGAAAGATGAAAGGCAAAAGGAGAAGAGGACGGCAGAGGATGAGATGGCTAGATAGCATCACTGAAGCAATGAGCATGAAATTGAGCAAACTCAGGGAGAGAGTGAAAGATAGGAAGGCCTGGCGCAATATGGTTCATGGGGTCACGAAGAGTCGGACACGACTTAACGACTGAACAGACAAAAAAAAGTCCTGGCTTTGCTTGTAACTGTTGCGTTATGCTTGAGTAAACCCTCTTTTGTGAACCACACATGTCACGGGAGTGTTCTCTTGACAAACAGGACAAGATCTTACATAAAGCCAGGACTCACCACTAACGCTACCTGGTACCCACCAAGGAGCGCTTATTTCCTTTTGAGTATAGGCAATGGCCAGCGACGGGGAATCCATTGGTCAGTTGGAGCAGGAGGAGCTTGGGATCGCGGAGGCGATGGCAGGGCCAGCCGGGAGCGACGGGATGGCAGCCGGAATCGGGGACCCCCCACCAGCGCGGTGGTCGATCGGAGTGAACCAGGGGCCCGACAGATCGGGGGTCACGATGACCTGAGGCTCAGGGTCCCATACCCGAAAATGGGAGGATGAATTTGCCAAGCTAGAGGCGAGGGTCGAACAGCACCTGGACTCCATGCAGGTGATGCTCCAAACCATACTGCTGAGAGTGGGCCCATCAGCGGCGAGTGGCAGTGTGAGCGACGGGGGCAGTAGCCTGGAACCCCAGCCGGCACCGGTGCCAACTCCACAGTCAGTGGATTGACGGGCGGCAGATGCCTTGAGACTCCGGGGCATAACTGGAAAGTTCTCAGGGGATCCAGAGCAGCTACCTCACTTTTTGACCCATGTCCGCAGCTTCATGCAGAGGGATGGTCACCTGTTCACCAGGGACAAGGACAGGGTCTCTTATGTCGCCAAGCTGCTGGATAGCCAAGTGGTGAGCTGGGTGATCAGATTGTATGATGCCAACGCGGCGGAGCTGAGGAGCTTCCAGACTTCATGCAGGCACTCCGGGATAGATTCGAGGACACCCTGAGTGCCAAGCAGGCCGAGGACGACATCCTGCAGTTCAGGCAGAGGGACAAGTCTGTGGCCGAATACGCATTGGAGTTCCGGAGGTTGGTAGAGAAACTCATGGACTGGCCAGAGTCTCTCAGGGTAAAGTATTTCAAGAGGGGTCTCAACCCGGAGATCCTGGAGCGGGTGGTGGGCCGAGATGACCCAACCACTGTGAAGGATTGGATCTGGCTGGCCGGGACGGCGGAGTCAGCGTGGCGGCAGATCCAACAGAGTTCATGGAGGCGGGACCAGGCAAGAGATCGACCGAGGGAGAGAACCACGGAGGAGAGGCGGAGCAGCCGGCGACAGCCCGCGGGGGGGCGAGAGATGCCCAAGGCCCCGAACCTATGCTTTAGGTACGGAGGGCGAGGCCACCGGGCGGCACAATGCCCGACAGAGCGGGAAGGAGCCCCACCCCGCGCAGAAGTCAAGCCACTGTGTCCAACTGGGAAACGAGCGGGCAATTGGCCACGGAAGAGTATGGCGGCGGTGGTGACCGAGCGAGGCCAGATGGGGTGGTCGACCCCTGAGATGGCATCCTCCGGGGAGGAATCGGGGCTGGCGGGAAACGAGGCACGCTCGCACTGAACAGCATCCCAGTGCGAGCAGGGGAGCCGAGACGTGCGGACCCAATAGCCAATGAGGACTGCCCCCCCCTTCAGGTGAGTGCACATTGGGGGTTGAGGTCCTGGGGGGAGGCACAGCTGCAGGCACTGCTAGATTCAGGCTGCATGCACTGCCTGATGCACCCAGCCATAGTCTCCAGGCTTGGGCTGCAGCTGCAACGCCTCAGAGAACCCATCGCGTTCAGCCAACTAGTTGGCTCACTAGCGGGGGGGGGGGGGCGGCTCAGTATTACACCGAGCCGGTCCAGATGATGATCGGGGACCACCAAGAAGAGCTGAGGTTCGTGGTGGTCCCAATTGCCGACTACGCGGTGGTGCTCGGTTTGGCGTGGCTGCAATGACGGAACCCACGCTTCGACTGGGCATCGGAAGCATTGAGGTTCGAGGATGAGGAGCTGGGGAAGTGTGAGAGCAGGAGGCGTCGGCAGAAGGAGGCGGCCACAGCCGGACCAGCGGAGGGTCCAAGGCACCCGGAGACGGAGCAAGAGCAGACCGAGGTGGGAACTCAGGCGGAGGCAGTGGCGGTGGCAATCCCAGAGCCCCGAGGGATGGTGGCGACACTGAGGCAGTTGCAGACGGCGGCGGTGAGCGAAACCAAGACGGAGAGCGGTTTGGGGCCCGGAGAAACCCAGGAAGCTGGGGGCATCCCGCGTCAGTACTGGAGCTTAGTGACAGCGTTTGGGGAGAGAGAATCCGACCAACTCCTGCCCCATAGGCCCAGCGACTGCGCCATTGAACTGGAGCCAGGGGCAAAACTGCCCAAGCCAAAAATGTACTCCCTATCAGTGAAGGAGATGGGCACCCTTCGGGAGTTGATAGACAAAAATCTGGTGCGAGGTTTTATCCAGCCCGCAAAGTCACCACTGGCGGCCCCGGTATTGTTCCAGGAGAAGAAGGACGGCTCGCTCCGGATGTGTGTAGACTATCGGGGGCTGAATGCAATCAGCACCGAGTATAACTACCCCCTCCCCTTGATGAAGGACCTGCTTTCACACCTATCTAAGGGGAGGGTGTTCACAAAATTGGACTTGTGCGAGACGTATTTCAGGGTTAGGATCCGCGCAGGAGATGAGTGGAAGACAGCGTTTAATACCCCACTTGGAAGCCACCGATTTTGCGTGATGCCATTTGGGTTAAAAGGGGCCCTGGGGGTATTTATGCAGCTGATAAATGAGGTGCTGCATGACCTACTATTCTGGGGCGTCCTGGTCTACCTGGACGACATCCTAATCTACACCGAAACCCTGGCGGAGCATGTGGAACTGGTGCGCATGGTGCTTAAGAGACTGCTAACGGCCCAGCTGTACGCGAAACTCTCAAAATGCAAGTTTCACCGGGAGCAGCTGGACTACCTCAGCTACCGTATATCCAGCCAAGGGATCGAAATGGACCCAGCGAAGGTGAGGGATGTCCTGGGCTGGGAAGCGCCGCGGACCCGGAGGCAACTCCAAAGCTTCCTGGGGTTTGCGAACTTCTACAGGCAGTTCATTCTGAACTTCGTCCAAGTCGCCCTCCCCCTAACAGTCTTGCTGAAGACCAAGGGCAGCAGGAAAACCCCAAAGCCCAGCATGGCACTCGCGTGGACCGCGGAATGCCAGGAGGCATTTGAGGACTTAAAGCGGAGGTTCACGGCAGAGCCGATCCTGCGCCACCCAGACCCAGACCGGCAGTTCGTCATCCAAGTGGACGTGTCAGATGTGGCAACGGGGGCGGTCCTGCTACAGCCCAGCCCAGAGGGTCCCCTCCACCCGTGTGCCTATGCCTCCTGCAAATTCACCGAGACAGAGAGGAGGTGGATGGTGTGGGAGAAAGAGGCATACACGGTAAAGTGGGCCCTAGCTACGTGGAGGCATCTGCTGGAGGGGGCAACCAAGTCGTTCGAGGTGTGGACGGACCACAGGAACCTTGAAGCCCTAAAACCCCGCAGAGGCTATCGCCTAAACAGGCACGATGGTCTCAGTACTTTGGGAGGTTCAACTTCACCTTAAAACACATCCCCGGGAAGAGGAATTTCCTGGCAGATGGGTTGTCTCGCATGCCCCAACATGCCAGCCTGCGAGAGGACATTGTGGACTCCATCATCCCCCCAGGCAGGCTGGCTGCAAAGGCTGTCACCCAGAGCCAGACCAGGAGAGAGATGAGGGGCCTGGTGCCTGAGTTACAGCAGGGTTTTGCGGAAGCGGCAGAGCAGGACTCCTGGCTCAAGGAAAACTGAGACATGTTAACCAGCCAAGGGGGCTTCTGGTGGCACGAGGAGAAGGTGTACATTCCGGAGGAATGCCGGCGGAGCGTCATGGAGAGAGCCCACGACAGCCGGAGCGCAGGGCATTATGGCTTTGTGAAGACGCTCCATTTAATCCAGTGGCAGTTCTGGTGGCCAACGCTCTGGAAGGATGTAGAAGCGTACGCGGGAGGTTGCCCGGTGTGCGCAATGGCGAAGGGGAGCAAGGGCAAGCCCAGGGGGCTACTCCAGCCAGTGGTGAATCCCGACAGCCCATGGCAAGAGATCGCCATGGACTTCATAGTGGAGCTACCGGAGAGCAAGGGCAAGACCGCCATCTGGGTGGTCACGGACTTGTTCTCCAAACAAGCGCACTTTGTGGCTTGCAGGCAAGTCCCCACAGCAGAGAGGTTGGCGAGGCTCTTCGTATACCACATCTACCGGCTGCACGGTGCTCCCCGATGGATCATCACTAATAGAGGGGGCAACTTCGTCGCACGATTCTGGAGAGAGTTCCTGAAGTGGGTGGGGACACAGCAGGCTCTTTCCTCCGTGGTGCGCCCGCAGACGGACGGAGCCACCGAATGCCTGAACGGGGGGCTCAAGCAGTACCTGCGGTGCTATGTGGGGCACCAGCAGGACGACTGGGCGGAGCTACTGCCATTCGCAGAAGTAGCTGACAACAACGCCGTCCACAAGAGCACCGGGTTTTCCCCATTCAAAGTGGCCACCGGGCGAGATTTCGTCCCCATGCCGGAATTGCCTCAACCGGCATCCCGCATAGACTCGCTAGACTCCTGGTTCGCCCAGATAGATGCCACGAGGCAAGCGGCGTGTGCAGCGCTGCAGGGAGCAAAGGCAGAATACAAGAAATACGCCGATTGCAAAAGGCTCCCCGAGTGGCAGTGGAAGGTGGGGGACCAGGTGTATCTGTCGACTAGGAACTTAAAAACACACCAGGTGTCGAAGAAACTCAGCCGGAGGTTTGTGGGACCATTTCCCATCATGGAGATAATTAACCCAGTAACTGTCAGGCTGACGCTCCCCAAAAGCCTTGGAAAAATCCACCCGGTGTTTCACTGCAGCTTATTGAAGCTGCACCAGCTGGGGAACAACTGGCACAAGACAGAGGCGACACCGGCACCCATAATGATTGGCGGGGAGCAGCACTTTAAGGCGAAGCAGATACTGGACGCGAGGAGATGCAGGGGGCAGATCCAGCTGCTGGTGCAGTGGAAACATTTCCCCAAGTCCCACAGCGAATGGGTAAGCAAAGCCCATGTAAAAGCGCCGGACCTAGTGCGGGATTTTTACGACAGGTACCCCGGGAAGCCGAGGTAAAAAGAGGGGGGGGGGTCTGTTTTCAGGGGGGCGGTATGTCAGGTTCAGCCAGCACGGCACTCCTAGGAAAGCCAAACTGCCAGGCTAAGCCAATTCCACCACCTGCTTGCAAGCCGGGAAAAAGGGGAAGTGAAACCCGCGCAGCTGATTAATGGCCACCTGCACCTAGCCAGCGGGGAAACTACAGAGTGGAAACAATTAATTTACAATGATAGGCGGCGCGAGCGGACAATTAGCAGAGCCGCGAGCTGCGAAGCTAAGATCACCACACATTCAGAAAACCCCGGTTTTGTGTGCAACTGAAAGGACCCCAAGGGAACCAACCCACGCCGGAGGGGTAATCGATTAAGGGACAATGGAACCTGGGCTGAACCTGCCATCTGTACAATCAAGGGGGGTATTGGGGTGCTGATAATCCGCAGCATGTAACGCGATCGCGGGGCGAAAGCGCGGGAAGGGGAGAGGTATAAGTAACCAATGTAATTGGACCAAGCCGGTCCTGGTTTTGCTTGTAACTGTTTGAGAACCACACGTGTCACGGGAGTGTTCTCTTGACGAACGGGACAAGATCTTACAGATTGGGAGGCACGTTATAAAGATAAAATGACTGAGATCTAGAATTAAAGACATCAATTTTTAAAACAGAACTTTTTCCTATCACGGTGAAAGTGATAAATGAACAAAAATGTTATTTATTTATTAAATTTTTCAACTGACCATCTCCCCCCAATGGGGGAACTCTGGGCAATTCACAACAAACCTTAAAAACATAAAATATATAAATACATAAAGCCTTAATTAAAAACATTACTAAAAAGAAGAAGGAGAGACCAAGAGGATTATTAAATGAAATATTCTAAAATGAATGGCATACTTTTAGGTTTTAAGTGCACTTTTAAGTTTTTGAAGAAAGAAGCCTATTATGACCTGTTTTAATTAAGCTAATGAAGTTTTCTTCGATCAGTGTTTTAGTCTTTGAAATGGAAAAGTTGTATGCTTCCTCAGTGACTTATGGCTTTTTCCACAGTTCTGCATGCAATCCAAGAAAGCAAGTCTTAATATAATCAGTGGTATGTTATTGGACACTTTTTATTTGTTTTTTATTTTGTCATTATTAATTTTGTTTTGTGGGTGTGTGTTGACTTAAGTTAGTGTTGACTCCTGGTGATGCCTGTGTAAGGTTTATCCTGTTCGTCTAGAGAAACTCTCGTGACACCTGTGTGTGACAAAGACGTTTACTCGAGCGTAACGTGCATAGTTACAAACAAAGCCAGGACTGGCTTGGCACATCTTCCCACATAATTTATAGTTGCTCCAATCCCCCTCTAGTTCCGTTGCTTGGTTACATATTGCATATTACAGATTACCCACTGTAATCCCCCCCTTTTACTCGAATGGCAGGTTCAGCCCAGTTCTTTGTTTCTTTGATTTTTGTTAGCCGGTGGCATGGTCGTTGCCTTCGTTGGGGCTTTCTGTTCTGCACAAAGCCGGAAGTTTCCAATCATGCGCTGATTGCTATTCCTCAAGTCCGCGGCTCTCCCCTTTGTCTGTAGCGCCCGTGGCCATCTAGTGTTAACACAACGCATCGGCTTGTAGTTTAGTAAAGCGGCGCCAGCTGGTCCATTAATGAGTTTGCGGTTTCGCACTTCCTCTTTCTTCGTTAGTGCTCGAGCAGTGAAACTGACTAAAGCGCGGCTGGGCAAGTTCCTAGCCGTGCCACTCTGGCTGAACCTGACAGCCTGGGCCAGTCCCTGCAGTTTTCTTGGCAAGATTTCGGAAGTGGTTTGCTATTGCCTCCTTCCAAGGGCTGAGAGAGTGTGACTGCCCAAGGTCACCCTGAAACCTTATGAAAAAGGGCTCCCAGTTTCTCTCATCTTTATTTCCTTACATTTGAAAACCAAAGAGATAACAAGGAAACTGATGTTCATGAACCTTCACACATTTCCCTCATTTCTGTTATGTTGGAGGGCTTTAGGCAGACATCCTGTCTCCTTGAGTGTCAAGGCTGTGGAGATGTGGGAGGAGGTGACCCTGGTCTGCATTCTGGGAAGCAGTGGAGTTCGGAAGATTGGAGGGGGGTGCCCCCGAACTCTGGCTAGCAACCAATAGGTCATCAGGAAGATAAGTTTCCCCCAATAATAAGGAGGATCCAAAATGTATGCCAATTTCAGCCAATCATTTGTTAATTGCTGTATCTCTTTGTAAGAAACATGTATAAAATCTTCTTCTTTGGGTGTGACCGGGATTCTTCTCTGTCTTAAGGGGAGACCCCAGCTGACTCTACTGGCAAGCTTTCAATAAAACTTGAAAATCTAAGCTGGTACTTTCATGTCTAATCTTCTGCCAGACTGAATCCTAATTGGGGAGAGTCAGAAACTCTCAAATTTTGCTAACAACCCCACTGGTGGTGTCCCTAAGGCAGGACAAGAATTCACAGTCTCCCAGTTTCTAGCCTGGTGTCTTAACCACTACACCAAACTGGCTCTCTCATTATTAAACAGTACAGTATAAATCAGACAATTTTAACAATTTGCTGCAGTAATACTTAGTTCTTATATTGGATGTGATTCTAGAACTGTCACTGGAAGGGGTTAAAAATGTCAAAAGAGTGGTCACGACCACCCAATTGAAGCCCTGCCCTTTTAAATATGTGTCACAGCTGCCATCTTCATTTTTTTACCTGCCCCCTGGAAGCTCCTGCATAATCTTACTGAAATAAATAAGAAGAGCAATCCAGCTGTAATGAACTTAAACTGAGCAGTGTGGCTTAGTTTGCAAGAATTTACATGTTTACCTGTAATGAGAGTTACTTTGTGGAGTAAATGTAGAGAATTGCACTGGAAAAGAGCTTAACACTGAACCTGTTTTATTCAGATTTTAATATTTCCAATAGTTATGACACCATGAAGGCAAAAAATGCTCAAAAGCAAATTCCTGCAAATATGAACATTCCCCAATCTGGTTCAACTCTGAGGGCAACAATTTCTGAAGTCAATTTAAGCAATTTGTTGCAGATGCACTAATGTTCAATTTACTAAAACTGTGCCATCCATTCATCAGATTATTTCCAGTAAACTGTCTTAGAATTGGCTTTGGCCTCATTGCTTTTATTTTCCACAATACGATTTACACTGCACTCACAGTGCCAAGAGGGAAACAAAGGCCCATGGAGGACATCCAAGTTCCATGGATGTCCAGTCAGGATGACAGTGGCTGCCATTTTATATAGAGAACCTTGGCATAGTGAGGGCATAGATTCTTTCATTAGCCTAGTGCAGTTTAGGGAATGGCAAGAGATTAGGTGGAAGGTGACAACATGGTTCATCCTACTAACTGCAAGTAGCCCCTGAATCAGCCATATTCTGGAAGCCAAGCACCAGGCCCATCAGTCTGACAACCACATTGGCCTTTGCATAGCATGTGGAGAGCCACAATTTGAAAGCAAGTGGGATGTAGCCTGAGGTTGCAGGATGGGGGAACAATCTTCTGCAAGTCTTAAGGCACTCATTTTTCTCCATATGCAAAACCCAAACCTAGAGTGGTTGATGTGTTGAACTAAGACTGGGGAGACCCAGATTCAACTCCATCCTTAGGCATGAAAACTCCATAGGTGAATTTGAGTCAGTCTTTCTCTCTAAGACCAAGATTCCAAAACAAAAACTTAATGAAATTGGTTTAAAGAACAATTAAACCTGTGATATCTTAAAAACTAACAAATTTGACATGGCATAAGCCATGGACCAGAGTCCACTTAAGGGCTAAAGTATAAATATTCTGTGGAGTAAATGAAACCATTCACAGTAGCAGTTATGAGTTAATGCATCTATGGCTAAGTTAGGTGATCCTGGCATTCTAAAATTTTTGAGGCCATGGAGCCAAACCAGGTTATGCTTTTGTCACTAGTATGTTTTACTTATACCTGTAATCAAGAAGCAAAACACAGTGATAACCATGGATTATTGAACAAGCCATGTTCAGCACCTAATGCTAAGTCATAAAACATGTGAAGACAAACCCTAACAAACCAGACAGTGGCCTCACACATAGTTTGATCCAGACCTTTTATTATGGGTGATTTGAATGGATGTGCAATGTAATGAAAAACTTGCAAAAATACGAACATAATTTTCTGTTTAGATGGTCTTTGTAATTTTGGTAATTATGATGCATATAACGAAGTGAATAACTGCTTTCAGTTCAGTGAACAACTGCTTTCATTATGGCATTGAAACTAATAAATAAGAAAAATGTGAAAATTGCTGAATTCTCAGACATAATCTAGTGCTATATGGTTTATTTAAGAATAAATTCAAATGAATTCAATAGACTCCTAGATAATTATGTGTGGAATTGCAGACAAATTTTGCTGGCAATACTAGTATGCACATATTGATTCTAGAAATATTTTTAAAATGGAAAGCTGAACATTTAATTAAACCCTTTGAGAAGATAAGTGAAATAAATCTTCCAGCTTTCAAAAACAACTAAGGATTTCAGTGCTCTATTCAACACAGAGTCACATATTCAACATTATGCAAAATGGCAAAATAAATACAAGTTACAAAATTGCTGGAACTTTCTGGCAGAAAAGGAGTCTCTGTGTGGGTGTGAAATACTTGCCAGCAGCTAAAGTCTGCTTTTCTTTCTTCACTTCTCATCTCCTGCAGGACTTAAAGAGAAAACTCACTTTGGCTGAGGATATCCAGTTAAAAGAAGATCAAAATGAAAGTCATTTCTCACTCTGACACACCTTCCAGTGAAGCCATTTACGATAACTGGCTATGTAAAAACGTTGAGCCAAGTTGAGCAAATCATTTGCTTCAGTCTGTTTCCTAACTGGCACCTTGCAGCCCTGAGGAGCTTCTATTAGTGCAGCACAGCAGTGACAGAATATTTGATAATAGCTATGAAACTCTTTCATTTCTAGTTTATGGAAATTTTAGCATGTTATTTAATAAAATAAAAACACATTTCCCTTGTTCTTTAAAAATGAGTTTCTTAATTATAGTAATATGGTTCTCCACTCCAAAAAGTCATATCTGAAACCTCTCATTAACTTTTAAGGGAAAGATTTAAATTGTGGTTCCTCCAGTAACATTTAGATTGCTTTGGTGTTGGTTGTTAATGAAGAATTCAGTTTGCACATTAAAAAAATCATTGCAGGTTTCTTTAATATCTGGGAAATTATACTTTGCTATTGCCAACTTAATATTGCCACTTCATACCCTTTATTCTTGAAATTTACAACAATGTTGGCGAGCCGAGGAGTAGTATTTATTCTGCAGTAATAATTTGTTTGGCATAATACCCTTTATGTCTCTACATAATAAATTCTGTAACATAGCACATTAATGACATTGTTTGAATCATCACTGTTGTAGCACCCATGCAGAAATGCGCTGCCATTTTTTCAGGTTTCTTTCGTACCCTAAAAAATAACGATTGGTACATGATTTTGGAGAAGGTTCTTAACAAGGTAGGAATGATTAGAAAAGTACCATCAACATTATGCTGATAACAAGTACTTAGAGCTCTTTTGTGCTAAGATAGATGCAGCAAACATTTCCTAAAGCTGAAGTCCCCAGTTCAGGGACAGCAACGATTGGGGGCCCAATGAGCATATCTGAAATTATAAGAGAATATTTGGGTTATCTCACAAAGCAGCAACCACATGTGATGGGCCACTCACAACCACATGGATTTACCAGATGACAAACTGATAATTCCCTTCTGTGATTCTCTCAGGGCCTAACATCTCAAATCCAAGCTTAAGCTTGTTCCTTCCTGGGCGTTTCAGCACACTTCCAGATGAATATCAGGACTGTAACCATTCTCCATGCTGCGGGACAGAGAAACTCTTGTAAATGAAAATGAGGCAGTATGGCCCCTTCTTTTTCCCTCTCTAAATTAAATTAAATTAAATCAAATCAAATCAGAATATATATAAATTCAGATAAGGCATGAAGTCTGATAAATGCCAAGGAGAGATTTACATCCATGGGCATCAAGCTGCCTACCCCGCTTTGAAATTTGGGATCAGATTCCTGTCCTGCCCCCTGATAGGTTTTAAGTCTGTCTCTTTCTGAAATGTGGAAATGAAACATAGAAAAGTCTAAATGTAAGTATGGGGGAAGGGAGTTGATTGGGGGAAATGCTCCAAGCGTGGTGAGTTACTTTAACAAATAGGATAGAAAAATTAACAACAAAGTTAGGAAGGAGGCAGTGAAATACAAACGTTTCTCCCATTCTCATCTTGCTGGTTTCTTACTGGCTGGATTTTGAGCACAGCACGCATCAGAACATGAGATGCCCATATAAGCCAGGATTCTGTTCATGGGTATGGTTATAAAAGTCAAGATGGCAGCCATGATGATCCGACTGAAATTCCACCTGTTTTTGATGTGTGGACACCCCTGATTCAGTTGCACGTGTTGGTCCACCAGATGCATCCAGGAAGCCTACAAATAGGAGTTCAAGGCAGCCCCCTCCCCAGCTGATGTTCCCATACACCTCGTGTGTAGAGACAGACTGCCTCAGAGCAATCTGGCTGAGTTTTAGACACATTCTATGTTTTCAGAATAAATTTCTCTTGAGTAACCAAGAAGAATAAAAAATAAAAGAACATCAAAATAATGCTTTAAACAATGTTATTGTTGGTGGTAGGTCTTCACTTTGGCTACAAGCCTGATCAAAGATTTGCAGCATCATGTGGCCTCTTAACCTTTCCTTCAGTCCCAAAGGGAAATTCAGTCATCCTCCATGAAGAGCTCATGTATTGCAAACCCCAGCTTCAGTCCCTGGCAATTACAAGTAGGCTGGAAAAATCCTGCATGGAATTCCAGAGTGCTGCCTCCTGCCAGAATAAAGCCTATTTGGGACTTTGGTCAAAAGCTGGAGGAAGTTTAAAGGAAGCTAACTATGTCAAGACTGAGAGGTCAAAGATGCATCAGGAAAGAGATTCTAAGAAGACATTCCCATCCTTAGTTCTTTACACATCAGGTTCTTGCAGGCAGGACTCAGGCTTGGCACTGACATCTCCAAAGCAAAAAGTTTGGAAAACATTGAGGAGAGCCAGAGAATTGCAACTGGACTCATTCCATATTCTAAGTTGTCTAATTCCAATTTAACTAACAATCATAAAGGTTCCATATGTCACTGTCCATGAAGTGAGGTACATCTGGGCCTGCCATTGGCTATATCCATCATAAGCATCTGGTAGAAGCCACAGTGACATCACAGACATCATGATGTCATTACACAAATAACACTGATTATATTTGCTTCCTTGCATTCCCATGGATGCCTATGATATTGATACATATAAAGGTATTTTTAAAATGTTGGTTGCACACCAAGGGTGTGAACAGCAAAACCATTTTTGCTGCATTTCCTTCCTTTTTTGGAAGGAAAATGTAAGAACATTCTTAGGTAAAAACTTGTTTAGAAAATAAATAAAATAAGCGACAGAAAAATATGCCAGATGTGAATGCCCAGGAGTTTTCAGTACTTCTGAAAGGCTTGATCTGCTAGGCAGAGTGAAATGACTCTCACGGAGCAGATGTTCACAAGGAGGGAAAAGACATAGCAGCTGGGGCCTGTCCTTGGCATCTGCAAGGGCTGAATTTTGATTATGTCCAGATTATGGCACATAGAATTATAGACTCCAACATTGTGTTCTTTACTTCAGGTAGCTAAATATCTTGAGCCAGCTCTAGTTCCTGGAAAATTTTGAATAATGAGTTAGAACATGTACAGATGTAAGGGCCATACCTGCTTAAAGAACTGCCTTCAAGCAGACTGAATGATGGGATGGACTGAGGAGGCTGAGCTGATGGGAGTAGCAATAATATGGCTAAAATATCAGTAATCGAAGTTATGGAGCCCTATCATAGCAGGTGTGGGACATTTCTGCAGAACTGCTGCCCGTCTTCCATAAAAGAAGGATCACACTGTGGATGGAAAAGGAGCAACACTTGGGGCTGATTAGATGGCCTCCACTTTACCCATCTCAGACAACTAGCTCATCTATGGAACTGAAGGACGAAGTATGGTTGAAGGCAGGAGTAGAGAACTGGGTGATAATATTTGCATACAGAATAAATGTAGTTCTTTCAGTATGGAGTAGAGTTATGACCGAAGTAGGAAAAGAATTATAAGTCTTCAAAGTCACATTCTCCCTCTTCACGCAAAGCCATCAATTTTTCCAAGTACCTTCTGGTTCTCTCCTGAAAATGAAACTAATGATGAGGAACCTCCAGCTAAAATTTGGGACCATAAATTACAACTGAATGTGATGGATGGCAGGTATTTATTTATAAAAGGAATGTATGTTTTAACACACTTGACTGTAAGTGAAAATCAGATGTTAGAGATCATAGTTCACATTGGGAGAAAAATGGATCAAAGAGCAAAAGGATACTGGAAGTCAATTTTTCAGAAACTTCCAAGTGAATTACTCTTATTTTGCCTTGGGTGATGCTTCCCCATTTCCCTTTATTAAATGCATTAAAGATAAGATTTACACCCAGGATTTCAGAGCAACACATACACTCTTTTCAATTATAGGCAGAAATCATCCCCAACTTGATTCAGATAGTAGCACTGGGGTTGAAATCCAAATCTGTAGGCCTCTGGGGATCAAGATTACTCTTTAGAGGACTGCATCAAACCGAGGATCCATGCTGATGTTGCTTGCAGCTGGATTTTCCTCTTTGTCTTCCTTTCTACTTATTTTTTAAGCAAATGTTTTGCTATCAGTGGCCAACTCAGGTGTGTCTGCAGGTGTTGGTCAAAACCATCAAGGTGGTGGCTGTGAGTTCTTACTTCTTTTTTACATATGTTGTGCATGTGATGCACATAAAAAAGAGGCAGTGCTTTGACTGAGTTGTTGTGGCAGCTATCTTGATTTTTTTTGACATTGTAGCCATGGATCAGCTGGCTGGGTATGTGTACAGTTATAGATTCTTTAAAAAAAAAACTTTAAAAATGTGTTATTGATTTCTTGAAAATATGATGCTTGTTCCTAAGCAGGTGTGCCAATTGCAGCCCTAACTGGACCACAAGGACTTTGCAGCGCTAATTCATGCCCTCATCGCTGCATGTCGAGACTGCAATGTGCTCTACATGGGGCTGCCTTTGAAGACTGTCCAGAAGTTGCAGTGGGTACAAAATGCTGTGGCCCTGTGGGTGGCTGCTGCTAACCAGAATGAGCATGTTGGCATTGTATTCAAACTCCTGCACTGGTTGCCACTAGGACTTGGACGGGTAATTCAGACGGCTGGCTTTGACCTATTGTGAGAGATGGATAAGATATCTGTTATTATTGACAAAGAAATAGTAACTTGAACATGCTAAGAGTGCAGCTGCAATACTAAATACCTAGCTGCCCATGCCTTTGTTTTTGAAACTATCTCAAACTAGGAGACATCGCCATGGTTACCAAGGGGCCTCCAAGCAGCCCCAAGGGGCACAGGAAATAGGGAGGGGGGAAATCTCTCTGGGGTGAGATAACGTAAGACAGAGCCAGTTTGGGGTGGCTTGACCTGTCCGAAGTGATACTTAGCAGAGATCTTTTAGGAATGAGTGAACTCTTGCCATCCCAACCTTCATTACCATAACAAAAACCACACTCCGCATAGCTAATCACCTGTCAGGCCTAGCCCAGGGAACTCCAGGAGACCATGCAGATTCAGTCCAGCAAAGTTTATTAGCTACAACCTCTATCAAGAATCTTCCCAGACAGAAACTAGTTTCCAGGGTCAGTCAGTAAACACACCATGAATTCCTCAGGGAGGTGCCAGCTGTAAGTACTTGTCCCGTTCGTCAAGAGAAACTCCCGTGACACGTGTGGTTCACAAAAGAGGTTTACTCAAGCGTAATGCAACAGTTACAAGCAAAGCCAGGACTGGCTTGGTACAATCACATTGGTTACTTTATACCTCTCCCCTTCCCGCGTTTTCGTGCCGCAATCGCGTTACAGGCTGTGGATTATCAGCGCCCCAACAATCCCCCTTAATTGTCCAGATGGCAGGTTCAGCCTGAGTCCCATTGTTCTTTGATTGTTGTTAGCCCTTGGCGTGGTCGTTGCCTTCGTTGGGCTTCTGTCGCACACACAGCCGGGAGCTATCCCTCGCGCGCTGATTGCTCTTCCTCAATTCCGCGGCTTTCCTTTGTCCATAGCACCCGCGGCCCTCTGGCATTAACACAACACATCCGCTCCAGATTAGTGAAGAGGCACCAGGTGGCCCATTCATTAGTTTGCGGTTAGCACTTCCTCTTTCTGCGCTAGTGCTCGAGCGGTGAAACTGACTAAAGCATGCCTGGGGAATGTCCTAGCCGTGCAGTGCCGGCTGAACCTGACATACCGCCCCCTGAAGACAAGTCCCCCCCTTAATTGGGCTACTAGGGTGCTGCCCTCCCATCTGCCATAACGGTGTGCCTTTCCTTGGTCTTGGGGCTTTGGCCTTACCCTGGCCGAGTCACTTATTGGACGGGTCCCCGAAGGTTCTCCTTCCCTTCCTTCGTCGCTGTGCATGTTGAGCACCTGGCCACGTATTCTCCCACATCCCTCCGGAGAGACGGCCACCAGAACTGTTCACGCAGGAGGTGGAAAGTCCTAACGAACCCACAGTGTCCCGTAGTCTCGTCGGTGTGCCCACGTAGAGCCTCCCCTTGTGCTCCCACCAGGTCCCTTGTTTCTTCAGGGAGTCCTTGTTGCTTGCCAACCAGGGGTCTCCCTCGCTCACCTCCACACAGCGCCGCCTCAGCTCTGTCTCGGCTCCCTTCCCCTGCTTCTTCATTGGGGGTTGGGCTCTGCCTTTCGCCTCCAGCTGGGTCGTCGTGGGGTCCGTCAATTCAAGCAGTGGCTTCCTCAGGGTCCTACAACCCTCTAGATTCCCCTGGGCATGGCAGGGTCCTGGTCTACTGCCGGCTTTTCCACTTGCACTTGGCATGGACTTCTCAGCTCCCATTGCCACTACTGCCCCCGCTCTTGGCACCAGTGTGGTTGCCGTCTGCTTTGCTGCGGAGCCCTCAGGTCCCACTGCTGCTGTCTCTGCTGCAGCCGTCCTCTGCGTCGCTGCGGGGCCCTTCGCCGTTGATGCCACCGTCGCCTCAGCTGTTGGCCCCTCCCGTTTGTCGGTCGCTCTCGGCGCCGTCCTTGTATTCACCTCACATGTGGTTGGTCGCCCGGGCCCCGCTGCCGTCGCCGCTGCAGCTTCCTGACCCTTGGCTCCCCTTCCTGCAGTGGCCACCTCCTCGAGCTTCATTGGGTTCTCTGCTCCCGTGCTTTCTCCACGGCTCGACCCAGTCTGCCCAGTGGCACCGTCAAATCGCACCGTCTCAGCTGCCGCACTGTCTCATGCATTTGCCGCCCCAGCTCCTCTGCCAGTCTCCCTCGGCGCCATCCTCACCTCACATGCGGTTGGTTGCCCGGGCCCCACTGCCATCGCTGCTGCAGCTCGCTGGCCCTCGGCTCTCCGTCGCGCAGCCGCCACCTCACTGAGCTCCGTGGGGTCCTCTGCTCTCGCGCCACCTCCGTGACTCAACCCCGTCTGCTTGGTGGTGCCGCCGAACCACACTGTCTTGGCCGCCCAATTGATGTGCGGGTTCTGGCGCGTAAGCCATGCCAGCCCCAGCATTAGTGTGTGGTCGGACACTGGGGCAACTACCAAGCCTAGTTCCTCCCAGCTTGTCCCCACTGTCAAACGACCGGCTCAGTGCGATACTGCGCCGCCACCCCACCCCCGCCGTCGATCCATCCAACTGGCTGAGTGTGAGGGGCTCCCTGAATCTCCTCACTCTGAGCCCCAATGCAGATGCCAGTACCAGGTGGATCAGGCAGTGGGTGCATCCTGAATCCAGCAAGGTGTCGACTTTCGCCTCTGCTTCTGATCTCACCCCCTTGAGGTGGACCCTGATCCTCATGGGCGAGCAGTCTCTGCTGTCCCACTCTTCCTCACGCTGCCACTCCGTTGGCTGCTCCAGGGTGTGCCTCAGCGTTGCCAGCCGCCACCTTCCGCTGGCTCGCTCTCCCCTCCTTGCAGAGCTGGGCTTCCTTGTGAGCCAGCCGGCTCCGCTGCACGCTGCTCCACGAACTGCTGCCTTCTCCCAGGATTGGTCGGGGTTTCTTGTAGCTGGGAATTGCTAGCCCCCATCCTCTGTGCAGCTCGCCAAGACCCCCTGCCTCGAGGGGCACTGCACCATCCAATGCCCCTTGCCTCCACACCGGTAGCAAGTTCCTGCAGTCTGCCGGGCATCTCCAACCTCGATTCTCCGTCGTCAGCTCTTGTGCCTCGCCTCCGGCGCTGCCTCGTTGCGGTCCACTGTGGCTGGTATCGGGGCTCGCATCTCTTGCTTTCCCCAGTCTCCGGCATCTCCTGCCATCTCTGCCAGCCAGCTCCACTTCACTAGAGCCTCCAGGTCGTCCCTACTGGGTGCTCTCCCCTGGATCTCCGAGTGGAGCCTGTTCTGCATACGGGGATAAGTTAGTGGCTCGGGGCTCCCCAAGAGCTCGCTCCTTGAGCTCCTGAACTGGGGCGCCTCTGCTGGCCGCCGACTCTCCTTCGCGCTCCCCGTCAGGCTGACCACCTCTGCCAGCCTGGTCTCCAGACCGCCCTCTGCGGCTGCCCCAGCCAGGGCTCTGGGTCCGCCACGCCATGCCTGCCGCATGCCCAGTACGGCTGTCGTCCACTGCTGGAGATCGCCCTCCAGCCAGTCCAGCCTCTCCTCCGGCTCCTGGCTCCTGGACCCTGCGCCGCTGCTCCCGGGAACTGCATGTCCCATTGAGCCCTCTGGCTCCATCCCGCTGCCAAGCGCCCGCTTGGTGCCCCATGAACTGGCCGTGGTTGCAGGTCCCCTCTTCCTCACACTAGGGACTGGAGCCATCTGCGCAACCTCTGGTCTGGGCTCCACGCAGCTTCTCGAGCTTGTGCCCTCACTGCTGCCGGCATCGCCCGATTCCTTCTTCGCCTGCGACTCAGGCCTTGGGGCTTTGCCCCCCCCGGAGCATGGTCTGCAACACCACCTGGACCGTGTCCATCCACTGCTCGATCTTGGCCCCCAGTCCGGTGAGTCGTTCCTCCAGCTCCTGGGCCTCGGGTTCTGAGTCATGACTCGTCGTGACCCCCCATGCTGGTGACCCGTTGGGGCTTCTGCCCCCGCTGAACGACCACCTGTCCTCTGGCGCCTTCTCAGCTGTGTCCGTGCACCATTCGCCCCGGACTGTTCCCGCCATCGCGCCTTCGGATCCGGGTTCCTGTTTGCCTTTGCTTGTAACTGTTGCGTTACGCTTGAGTAAACCTCTTTTGTGAACCACACATGTCACGCATAAAGCCAGGACTGGCTTGGTACAATCACATTGGTTACTTTATACCTCTCCCCTTCCTGCATTTTTGCCCTGCGGTCACGTTACAGGCTGTGGATTATCAGTGTCCCAACAATCCCCCTTAATTGTCCAGATGGCAGGTTCAGCCTGAGTCCCATTGTTCTTTGATTGTTGTTAGCCCTTGGCGTGGTCGTTGCCTTCATTGGGCTTCTGTCGCGCACACAGCCGGGAGCTATCCCTCACGCGCTGATTGCTCTTCCTCAATTCCGCGGCTTTCCTTTGTCCATAGCGCCCGCGGCCCTCTGGCGTTAACACAACACATCCGCTCCAGATTAGTGAAGAGGCACCAGGTGGCCCATTCATTAGTTTGCGGTTAGCACTTCCTCTTTTCTAACTGGAAAAGGAAGTTGGAAAGAGTCAGAAGAAAAGGAAGAGCTTGATGTGCTCACCTTTGAGCAGTCTCACATTGCTCTAATTGCTCAAACAGTGAAGCGTATCTTTGCAAACATAAAAGGAATTGAAACTTATCTTTCCAGTCTTATGACTGAGATGAAGAAGCTCCATACTAAAATTGCCCAATTACGTCATGATCCCCAGGTCTCTTCTCTGGCATTTAATCAAAGAGCTCAGCAATTATGTCGAGCTCCACCCGATTGCCAGGAGAGTGAAACATCTCGGAGAATTAACAGCAAACTAGAGATTTCGCTAGAGCATGAAGTCTATACCCAATCTTTGGTATTACAACCAACCAAAGTTTGTTTAACAGTGTGTACTTATAAAGGGAAAATTCCAAGTTGGAAGAATAAATTTCAGGCTAAATCCCATCTTCACGTGCTTCTCCGCATTAGACCTCAGTCGATTGATTTGGAATCAGTGGAACTCCTTAATCAGACTCCATGGGCACAAAGAATCATGTTAGTATTCCAGTCTGTCAGACTGCCCTTATTAATCCAAAAATACCAAAAGCACCTTTGGACAAAAGGGATTTTCTCAACACGTGTCTTTGTTAATACAACAATCAAGGCCCTGTTCCCTAAGAGGCCAACAACTAAGCCAGCCAATGAAGATCCCCAATTAGAGCAGCAGGAGTCAATGCTCCCTCAGCTGGCAGTGACTGATACGATAGATAGGTCTGCAAAAGAATTCCAACAGCCCTCAGAATCCATCGATGAACAGTGGACTCAACCTCAGAACAGCACACTCTACAACATTTTGGAAAACTCAATTGAAGAAGATCTTCTTTGTTCTTTTGGAACCCTACCCATCCCGGACCAACAAATGATTTTAGAAAGATTAGATCTAATAAAAAACAGACTACAAAACATAAGAGATGATGAGGTTCCCTGCTCTGCAGTGAACAACAAAGAGTCTATGATCCTTTCTCCACTAAGTCCTTATGCGAAGCCTACCCCAATGATCCCTAAAGGCTTAAAGACCAGCCTGACTACTACTAACCCCCTGGAGTTATTGACTGACTCAAGCTTTATAACCACGGAAGCCGTACCTTCTACCTCAAAGGCCATTCCCCAAAATGGTTGCATATTCAATGATCCTGCTAACTCTCTGAATTACATAACTGAGCTGGATTGACTAAGCACTTATACCCCCCCTGGTTCCTTGAGTTTGGTCTCTTGGAACATAGCAGGGTGGAGAAACAAAATGCATGACATGGATTTTTTAAATTTTTTAACCTCTTTTGACTGTCTTCTTTTGCAGGAAACTTGGTCAGCAAACCCTTTTAATTTAAATGGTTTTAGAAACTTTATTCTTCCAGCATATAAACTTTTTAGTAAGGGCCGCCATAGGGCTGGATTAGCAATTTTAGTGAATGCTAATCTTGATGCACAGATTTTATCGTTAGATCCATGTCCCCCTATAGCTCAAGCACTTAGGTTGGTATTACCTTCCATGAATCTTATTATTGTTAATGTTTATCTACCCCAGGCTGCAGAAGGTGGTGACTATATTGCCAATTGGGACAAGCTTTTTAACTACATTTTGTTCTTAACCAAAAAGTTTCCTGCAGATCAATTTTTTACGGCTGGTGATTTTAACGCTAGAATTGGAAATAGCATTTATGACTGGTTCTCAAAGTTAGGCTTCGATGATAAAGAGCTCCTACCGCTGATTCTTTGCTTACCCCGCTCATCTAGTGATGCAGCTTTTAACACTGCAGGGAGAAAGATGTTAGATAATGCACAATTTGATAATTCTGAATGGTCTAAGCTGCTTCCCTGACTCAAAGGGGTGCACTTTTAGCTCCACAAGGGGTCAAAGTGTTATAGATTATATGCTCTGCTCGTATAGCCTATTGCCCGATATTCCCTATTTTACTATCGAATCTCGCATTGAAAGTGACCATCTGCCTTTGACTATAGTTTTAAAACTTCAGGAGACGAAAGAGGATGCTTCACTCCCTGAGTCTGGCCTTCATAATTCCATTCCCTCACATCACCTATTTACCATGAACATGTAATGTATGTAGTATGTAGTATGTAGGGTCTGTAGAAGGGGGTCTGTAGGAAGTAGGCGGTCGTGTAGAGTGTAACTTCAGCCAATGAGGAAACAAGAAGGGATTTACGGCCGGGGGTAGAGATGTTTAAAAATTGCTGAAAACTGTGTTTCCGTGTGGACTCCAGCTTGCAGCTTTTGAGTTCCACCAGCCTTTGCAAACGCTTCCAATAAAACTTTACTTCTGACTAACCCAGAGAAAGATTAGTGAGTGTATTTCTCACACTATGAGGCCAAGCCACTTTCAGGACTGCTTTGTCCAGCCAGAATTGATCCATCCTGGGCGTGCATCATGGGAGAAGCTCTTGGTGATACCGCATCCCTGTGAGATAAAGTGGGCTGAAGTAGAGAAATGGTGTTTCTCCATCATGGCACTGACAACAGCCTCCCTTGGGGGTGGGAGGACTACACCCCCTTCCAAGGAAGAGTGAAGATCAAGCTGTTCCAAAGGGTTGGTGGTGGGGTGATATCTTGTAATTGTGAGATGTTGTTGTTATGTCATCTTATCATGGTACTATTTACAGTTAAAGAGTAACATAATTTATGGTACTAGAATGTTACTGTGGCTCTTCTTTTGCTTTGGATTAAGGTGGATGTTTGTAGCATTATATTGTTTATTGTGGGTGTTTACTGTTTATTTATTGTGGACATTTTATTGTCTTATGCTACTGTATTATGTTGTTTCATGGATTGTTGTCATCCTGAGTCGGGATAGATTTGGTGGCACACAGATAAATAAATGCATTTAGCGTCAGGGAAGAAGCCACTCCATTTTATTCCTATATATATGATGCTGCTGTGATTTGAACAGATCTAAAATGTGAAGCTGCACATTTGCAGAGTGTTGCTTCAAAATTAATCTTGTCCAATAGTTTTGATGATTTGATTGTAACGTGACAAGACTGTATTTGCAAAGCCTGGAGTAACAGTGGGGAAAAAGCAAGATAATGTTAACTGGGGGCCCCACAAATGAAGAAATAAAATACACATGGCATCTAAAGATTTCCTGGCTACCCAGCGGTTCCTGGGCACCACCACTCAAATGAGGATCCACTGATTCACTAGTGGACTGCTAGAGTGAAGGTGCCTCCCCAGCGGCCTCTGCTGCAGGCAATGGGAAGCGCAGTACGCATCACAGTGGGTCTCATAAAGGCACCATAAACTGTCTGTGGGCCTGCAGGAAACAGTGAGACTCGGCCCCACCAGTTCTTCCATTAAAGTTTTCAAGACACAGAGGTAGCCTCACCAAGGACCAAGAGTTTACCCAACGGCTTAAGCCAGCATAGAACGGTCCTAAAATGTGTAGCCACTGTGGCATCTGGTCATCGTGGCTCCCTCCCCTGCTACCTCAGGAGGTGGCTTTGGGGTTCCCTCCATACCCCGCTTGCTCTTGTTTGAATTCTTCTGCCCAGCTCAGCAACTTGCCTTCCAGAATCTAAATACAAAGTTTCCCCCCTGGAGGTGAAAGGATTTATTTCTATTACTAACTTCTGACAAGTTTCTGAAGAAGTTTAAATTATCTGGGTGAAATATGTTTGCTTTCATGGAGAATAAATATTGTTAAAGGAAAACTATAGTGAGATAGAAAAAGCCCCCCAGCACAATAATGATTATTCATCATTTGTTAGGAAAGTTAATTATGGCATAATCCTATATACTTGTCAACTCAGAAGTAAATCCCGCTGAGTCCAGATGGATTATGCCCAGGTAAGTGTCTTGCGACCTGAATATCAAAATGGTTTAAATTCTTCTGACTGTGCTTTTCTTAAACAAAACCGTAGAAATAAAACTTTGTAATGTCAGGATGACATTTGCATTCCCAAGACAAACGGGCACTGCAGAGAGTGGAGTTCACAGACAGTGCTAAACAGGGAAGCAACTTCTCTGGTGCTGCCTTAATGCGAGGTTTCTCAGCTACTGTGGCTTCTAAAGAATAGCCATTATTGTGGTTAAAACATCATAGCTTAGCACAGGGTTTGAGCAAGTCTGGATTCTTAACAAGGAACAGGGATAGGGAAATCACCTCCTTCCATGCAGAGAACAAGGCTTACAACAGAATTACCCCAGAGTTCCCTTTTTTGGGCAAGAAATGGATCAGAAAATCAGAGCAGGGAGGGGGAGCTGGGGTGGGGGGTGGGGGTGGGGAGCTTCTTTTCTTGCCGACTGAAGGCCTGGGGCAGTGTTGTCCAAACTTGGCCACTTTAAGATGAGTGGACTTCAACTCCCAGAATTCTGGGAGTTGAAGTCCACTCATCTTAAAGTGGCCAAGTTTGGACAACACTGGCCTGGGGACTTGTATCATGCCCAGGGTGGCTCCCAGGCAGTTTTTGAGGGCCTGCGCAAGGCTGTCAATGGGGCTCCCACAGAAGATTTACTTTTATAATCCATCATCAGCTTACCAGTTCTCACCTATCTGGTTTTACTCTAAGATTTCTCAACCCATGATGTTGCCTTTATTTACAGTATATGCTTCTTCACTGACTCAAGCTTCTATGGACTGCAATCAAATAGTTGCCCTGCAGCTTGCAGTGCCTACACCTGGGAATAAGGTTAAAGTAAAATAAATGCAGACCATAATCCAGTAACTCCAAAACAAGATAAAATTAATTTGCTCCAGCACGCGCTCTCAGCCACCATCACTTCCCTCAGGAGATAGATGTACCAGCACTCCAAAAACCCTGTGGAAGAGCCAAGCCTTCTCCACTCTCTGAAATCTTAATACTGTAGAAAAAGAGCCATCCTTCTCTCTGGGGCAGGCTGTCCCAGAGGATGTGCAACACTTCTGACAAGGCTTGAACTCCAGGTCTCTGATGGTGACATCCACAAGGAACGTACTGGGTAGGCAAATTCCAGATGGAGCAGGATATCTCAGAAATACCCAGGATCTAAAGCTGTGAGTTGCTACAACTTGCAAACTGGAAGTTTCCTATTTTATTTATTGAAATTATACATAAATTGGGCACCCCTCAAGTGCATGGTCCTAGGCAATTGCCACATTTGCTTCTTCTTAAAGCCACTAGTGCCTCCACCTGAGCACCAGGAGTATCCTGGGGGAGGGGGGGAGTGTCAAAAAAGAAAAGATGGCAGCCACGACTGTGCAGCTGAAGCCCTGTCTTTTTAAAAAAAACTCCTCTCCATCTGCCTCAGCTCCTTGGCTTCCCTCCTCCCCTCTGTGGTCTAAAGGGCCGTGATGCCACGGCTCAGTTTTGCCCATCATTTGAAAGTGGGCAAGGGACATCTTTCCTTTCCCCTTACAGTGGCCAGCTAAACAATGCTCAGACAAATGCAGCAACACATTTGGATGAAGACAGAGATATCAGGTGCAGTCTGGCTGCTGGATTTTGCACTTTCGGATCAGCTAGCTGCAGGGACCCTGGGTTGCCTCTGTGCCCATTCCAGGATGTAGTGAGGTCAGCACAATGGTGGGGCCTACTCAATCAGTCTGTGGAGCAGGGCTGACCTGGCTGAGTACCAGTGTTCGATGAATAAAGCTTGCAAGGTAGGCATAAAAATAGCTTGCCCCTTGATTCTGGGTTTCTGGCACAGCCATTTAAAATTCCCAACCAGAACAGCTGATAGCCAGGACATGGTCCTGAATTGTGACCAGCCCTCTCACCCGCTTTGTAACTGCATCATTTGTGGAACAGCAAAGGCTCGTATGCCATAACGGAGCTACGCGCCTCATCATCAGCATTCAGAACAGGTTTCAGCAGTGTTCCTCTGTGTACTGAAAACATTTAATACTGCAGTGTAAAAAAAACAAACTACACTACAAAAATAAATAGGAACAGCCTATTCCGTGTGGATGTGTCTTTTTATCTTTGGGCGCTCTCTTCTAAGTGATAAATACCTCCAAAAGCCAGGGTTCAGGGTCATTGGAGTTATGTGCTAAAAACCCGTATGGTATTTCTATCATATAACCCTTATTTTATTTATATAAAATTTATTTACACAGAGCTGAGTATAAGAACATGAGAACAGTCCTCTAGGTGGCTTACAGATACTGTAAAAACATCATCATCTCCAATATCAGATTTTGGGATAAAGCATGAACTGACCCTAAATTATCAGTATTTGCTGAGTATTCTTCGGAAGAGATTATATGACAATAATAATACATTTGACTTGTTATATGGCCACCCATTCAACAAAAGACATTGTGTGGTGAACATATTAAAAACAGCAATACTAACATGAACACACACACCTGTCCTCATATCAACAACCCTTCTAAAGAGGGGCTCACATAACTGCCTGGCTGGGGGAGGGATATTAATGCCTTACGGAAGGCCATCAGGATGGGAGAACATATTTTCAACAGCGCCAAATGCCAGTTATGTCAAATTAAGGAGTTGGTTATAGTAAAATAGCTCACATGAGTATAAACAACACCATGAGAGAGCTGCCTAAGTTGTCAATTGGAATTTATGTAGAAAATTTGGCTTTACTCTTTGCCAAAGCTAGTGGGACCAAGTGCCTGAAAATTTTTTGCAAACATGAGAACAACATTGGGAGGGGGGTTAGTTAACCCTTGTTATCTCACAAAAGTTATCTAACAATGGCATTCCCTGTAGGCCTTCTTATAACACTCTTTGTAATGCTTGTGCCTAGGATTCATTGGACTGGATCCATTCCTTCCACTACTAGGGTTCTCTTTTGCTCATGATATTTATTTCCTTTCTCTTCAGATCATATAAACCTTTTACTCCACAGCTTCCTCTAAAATGTTTAAAAGCTGTTCTGCCATCTTTTAATAATTCTGGCATTGATTGCCTCTTACTCACTAAGAACTCATTGGTCTCTCGTGGAATTTGTGCCAAAGACAGGAGCACAACGCTGAGGAGAAGAACCACGTTTATTGCAATGCTCATTGGGTGCCTGCTTTCAAGAAAGAGGGGCCCTGAAAAATAGAAAAGCATAGAATTTATACACTTTTGAGGTTGAAAGGCAGGAAATCTGAGGGATCTGATTGGAGGATAGGTTTGGATAGGTGTTAAATGGGGGATAAATGGTTTTTCTATTGTGAGATAAGAACCCCAGCAAACCCTTAAGCAAACAGGTGATGGCCCTCCCATTGTTTCAGTAGGATAGTGTTAAGAGGGCTATTTTTGGCAGTGGAACCTGGTCACTCTTGGGTCATGCAATAGCTTGGAGCTAATCTAGTTTTGCATGAGCAAAGAATGGCAGGAGGAAGTGGAGAAAAGAGATTGCAGGAGAGGCAAGGGGGAGGCGGGTAGAAAGAGAGGCAAGGGGGAGGGGGAGTAAAGAGTTGGAGAGGCAAGGCGGGGGGGGGGAGAGCATCCATCTTTATTTATTATTTTTCCATCACAGGTCCTTTCCTCCTGTTTGATAAGGGGGAAGAGAAGAACTTGAATTGGACCATACAGTCTCTTTGGGAAGGGGGGAATCCGAAGTATGGGGTTTTCTCTGGGCATGGCCCCCAACTACTTCTGGGTTCTGCAAGACACCCAATGTCAGAACTAGATGTTCAAATCCCAACGAAGAAAAATCTCTTGAAACTCGTAATAAGTTCAAGAAGAAATTCATTTATTGAGATGTACATGCAGCTTCAAAGCATTGCTGAAACTAAAAAGCCCGCGCATTCCCACTCTACTTTTACCCTCACTTCTCACCCCCCTTTCCCTGGCCAGTTCTCATGTTGGTACAACCTTGGACATTCCTGGCTCCAGATAACAGTCCATCTGTGTTAATGGTTTCACTTTTCTTGTTCCCCCCTCCCCCTAATGAAAAATGGCAGAAACGAAGCAAGCAACTAATGAGCTGATAGATTGATTGCTGGAGGTTCTGAAACCCAACTTGCGTCTTTCTGGAATTGGTAGTACTGTAGTACTTGCCGGTGAAGGATTTGATCTTGTATTCCTGTAGTGTAACTCATAATGAATGGCCTGCTGAGGGACCACCATCAACCCAAAAGGAGGAAAAAGGGGATCCATTCCATGGCCTTTTTGTTGTTTGGACTGGAGGCTCAAATATAATTTGAAAATATTTCCATGTGCTATAGTTTCTGACAGATGATCAATATAATTGTTATATGGAACAAAATTTGTTACCAATCGTTTTTGGCTAATGATCATTTACAAGCCCCAGTTCATGGGACCCTTAGGAAGTATTTATTAGCTGTCATTAGTTAACAAGGTCATAAAGTAAGTAGTACATGAATTATACATGGTTTATAAAATGATTATTTAGTCAACTGAAAATTAAATCCTGACATTTTTTTTCTAAATATGAAGTATGACATACATCAGCAGAACTGCTGTATTTTTAATTAGCTGGTCTATTGGATAGTGTACTTACCATTCTAAGTAGTTAGCTCTTGTTGTAGTGCAGAGAACTTAAGGATAGAAATTTAATAATGCCTATTAACATTGTTTTAAAACAGGTGTAAAGGCAAAGGAGATTCTGTCCAGTACCTTTCATCAAGAAGTTTGCCTGGCTTTGAAGGAGAGAGAGAAAAACTAAACAAGATTTCAGCTGGCTGCCAGCTCTGGACTGAAAAACTTGGGATGACTAGGAGGGGGCAGCAGAGAAATGCAGGAAACGCTTGCTTTTTGTTTTCCAGCTCAAATATGGTAGCCCTATTATTTGAATGGCTCCCTGTGCCTGCCATGTTTAAGATAGCAAATGCTCTTTCTCTTGTTAAGTAGTCCATTTGCGTGGAAATGGACCGTCTATGCAAAAGCCAGAACGAAGGTGAACGAGGCATCTGCTTCAGATTTCTTTCTCTGCTTCCAGATGCTGCTCCTGTATACTCAGGCCCAACTTTCAAGGACGTGGGTTAATGAGCATTAAAGTGACCCAGTGGGTTGATGTGCTCTTTTCACTGGATGTGCTCAGTGAGGAGGCTAGCTAGCCATCTCCCGGGGATGCTTCAAGTCGGATTTCTGCCCTGAGCAGGAGTTGGATTCAATGGTTAATGTTTTGGCTCCTCCTAAATCTAGACTTCAGGGATTCAATGAAAATGTTGTCAGGAACTGTCTGCAGCAAATAGAGACATGTCTTGGGAGTGCCGGTAAAGCAATCAACAGCACTTATTTTCCTGCTGTCCAGTGGAAAGTTTCAGAGAGGGAGCCATTTTAGCCTCTTGTAGTGAAAACAGAGATTGCAAGACTCAGATGGGGGGCTATTCTCAAGCACTGAGAATAGCGAGCCCCCAAATGGATACTGGGTGAATTCATTAGCTAGCTCAATCTGAGCTACTGACTTAAGTGAGATTTAGAAATAGCAAGGAAGGACAGAATAGAAGAAAATAGCTCAAAGATGCAAAGAGATCCATGTGTTAGAGCCTAGCAGATTCTGAATTAAGGAAACCAGACCTTTGTCAAAGGCCCTTGGATCCATGTTGTCTTTCAAACACACTATCAGAGTGTTCAAGTCAGTTCCTTAAAAAGAATGATTCCAGACCAGTTGCCCATCATAAAGACTCCTTGTGTCTTCATTAAGATGACAGCTTTGCTCTTCTGAGTTGTTACCCTCAAATTCTCTCCTACATTAGAAAATGGAGGGAACAAAGTAGGGAATGGAAAAACTCTAGAATCTCCTTTTTCAGTGCTGAGTTATTTATTTATTGCATTACCTAGATAGCCTGCTTTTTCCTCTGCGGACTTAAAATGATATAATTTTATCCCTGAACAATCCTGTGAGGTGAACGGGCTAAGAGTTACCCAGTAAGCTTTGTATTCAAATGGGGACTTAAACTTGGATCTCTCCTGTCTAAATTCAATGACTATACTATATTTATCTGGGTCTACTTTTTCCGGGCCTGTATTACGTTACTGACAATTTTGCAGTATCTCTCTAGTACCTTTGGAGCTGAAGGTTTGTCAAGGTTCTAGGATAGGGTGGAGTTAGATAGGGAGAAAAAGGGAAAAAGGAACGTGCTATTTTCTTTTGTACCTTCTTGAGATCTCCCTGTCTGTGGTACAAAATGATTCACATAAGTTTGGTACAGATGCCAGTTCTGACCTTGAATCAGAACTGCAAATCTCTGCAAAGCTGCAAGGGAGAATGAGGGCATTATTTCTCTCTGGCAATCCTGTCCTTTAGGACAGGCACCTCAACATCAAGGGGTCCACTTCCTGGCCTACAGGCCATTGAGTGCCTTTGCTTAATGTCAGATCTCCCAGGAGTGATATTAGGATCAAGGAGCAAAGCTCTGATCATGCCCCTCCTGAAAAGAGTCACTACTGTGATATGGGTGGCCATATAAATAGTTTAAATAAACAAACAAAAAAATACATGTTGCCCCTTTCCCCCAGAGGAAGGCTAAGCTGTCAATTAGCATTTACCACAAGGAGACTCTAGGTAAACCATCCAACGAACAAGTTAGCATGGCAAGAGGAAAAGAGAAAATTTGCTTTGTGGCAGACTGAAGGCCCTCCTTGTTTTGCCTGTACCTGTTACAAAAGAAGGATAGGAATCCAAGTTGGCCATCAGCAATTGCTGGAAGACAGCTACTTTCAGACTGGTATCTCCAACACAGCGATAAAACTGGACCATATTGTTTTCTTGCAGGATTGATGTGCAGGGATTCCTTATTTGACTAACTGTTGATTGGGCTCCTTCCTTAATTCTATTATATTGCATACTGATTATGTGTTTGCTAGTAATAAGGAGAAGGAGACAAATAGTGGAGCCCTATCTGTGGAGCCTGGTGAAAAGGTATCTTTGGAGCTGCAAGGACTGATAAAACTTTCCTTAAATAGAAAAGAAAAGGGAAAGAGGGAAGGGAAGTTCTCCATATTATCATCCTCGTGCTGGAGAAAGAGGGTTGAGGCCCAAACAAGCGTGTCTTATCTACAGCCGTTTGGAGAGAGAACTCTTCGGAAAAGGTATGTTGAAGTGGACATCTTATCATTCTTCACCTCTATGCAGTTCTGATTCCCAGAGTGCCTTTCCTGCCTATATTTCCTTTGTATTCCTTGAGTCTCCTTTGGAATACAATAAGGCAGAAGAAAATGGAAACAGCAGTTCTAAGACTCTATTTTCCTTTTTTCAGATTCTTCTTTCTATTTGTATTCATCCACAGCATCACCTGCCTTAGTTAACAGAACAGGCTTAAGTTAAGAGTCCTTCTCTTCTGATATCTATAGTATGCAGTGTTCCTCATCCATTGTTTAGATGTGCTTAGAAACTCCTGAGTATGTCTATGCTGCGAAAAAATATCACCCAGTGCATTTTTTTAGGCATTTACTGTGGACACTAGAGAGCACCACAGAGTAAGACTGTCATTTTAGAGAGAAGCTTTGAATTCCCACTATGCACAAAAGATTTTTTTTTAATTCTAATGGCTGGGTTTCCTCCTTCTGTTTCTAGCTTTATAAGAGATGTAGAGATAGTTAAGTAACTAACCTGTCCAAAATTCAGTTGCTTTAAAAACAATCACAGTACCGAGTTTAGCGTTTTCGTCTTTTTGCCCCATTATTATCTTATAAATTAGCCTACATTGTTTATTCTGGGTTTATCTATGGTTATTAAGTTACCTAGTGTTTTACAGAAGACCGTATGCAAAATGTACAAAGTCATGTCTCTCCTTGTACTGTTAGTTAGTTGTACCTAGCAAGTTTGAAATGTAACATTTCAAATGTTAGGATCAGCCAAAAATAAGTCTGTAGGCTTGTGAGTCACCAAAGGAAGAGAATCAGTGCTCCCCTTTGAGATTCAGCCTGGCTGTGTTTTTAACATCAGCTAACCATTTTTAAAATGATTATTATCAGAAGATTAATATACTTCTTGGTATCATCTAAATAATGTTAAGGCCATTCCAGACACAATAGCAAACTCTCAACAGATTGAAACATTTCTGAAAAGAACCTATGGAAAAAGGTCTATTGATATAATTTTATCTGTTTGGTGCAACAAATAAACCTTTACAAGTTTTTAAATCTTTGGAATTTGCCATGTCAATATCTTTCAGTTTGCTTGGAAACAGGCAAGTTTTGTATGAAAAATTCTATGAAGACAATTGTTTAAAATCTTCTAAATCATTTATGCTAAGGGTCCTTTGTCCTGAAATGCACCCTCACTATTGCTGAGAACCAGAAAAATGCATGAATCCCTAATTCTAACAGTAGTATTTATATTTCACTGTTTGTTCAATGACACTACCAATTTTATCTAGATGTGCATATAGACTTGACCTATTTGGGGAAAATTCCTAGAAGCTCCCAAGTGTTCTTCTGGTGATCTTTCTCCATACAGTGTGCCTGAGTTTCAGGTCCCTCACTGGCTTTCCTGCCTATCTCCTCCACCAACATCGCCTTTGAAAAGATATTTTGGTGCAGATTCCAGTCTTGTAATTTTCTGACCCTCCCAAGGATCTCTCCATCCAGCTGTGGTTCTAGTCCTACCCCAGACTGACATGCTCATATAATCAGATTGTTTCATTTTAAAAAGATTGAAAGGTTACAAACATTCTGATGGCTCAATATCATGAGAGGAATCTCTACAGGTGACTTAAAAGCAAAGCAAATGTCAAAATGGCCATTAGAATTTCTGAGTTAGGGTAGAATCATTATATTTAATCCAAATTCTAGGATTTATGTAGTAATAAATATATAACATCTGATGGGATTTTTATGACTGTTGTATTTTCTTGCATGTCATAAGTGTCTTGCACTTGGTGACTTCTGAGCATTTGACTTTATGGTAGCATCCTCTGCAGGACATTGGTTCTACTTGTGTGACCACTAGATTATCTGCAAAAGGCCCAGGTTGAGCTTCTTTGTAACAGGGGAATAGTGAAGTTTCAGAGCATTGATGGGTGAGTCACAAACGTATCTTGCAGTCAAAGCTACAGGGCTAAAGGAATCAGGCAAAGGGTCCAGGGAAAGAAAAGCCTCACAGGGGTCATAAAGTATGCCATAATGGGGACACTAGTTAGTTAGCTCTTTTTTCTTCCATCAGCTGCCTGAACAATGATAACAAGAAAGGAAAACTCAACAAGACAAAAGGCAGAACTCAAAGATGCTGCCCCAGAGGACTGCATGGCGTACGTTAGCATGGGAAGGCTTAAGGAGGCAAGCAGGATTTCCACAAAGGTGTGTACTGAGGTGCACAAGTCACAGTCTCACAATCAAAGCTGCCCAGTTTACAGCCAGGCTTCCAGGGAGCAGATAAGCAGGTGAGATGTGTAGGTCAGTAGGTGGTCCAATGTTCTTTTACAGGCTGTGTTGTCTGGTTTGTGGTTCAGTGTGTAGTGTGAATTCAAATGATGTAGTTGGCTTATGTACATTAGCACATGCGTTGTACTAATCAAGGGTTTATCTTGTAATTAGGGCTCATTTAGGTCATGCAGTCACAGCAGAGTGCCTGGGAGCAGAAAGAGTCAAAGTCAGTCCAAGGGTCCATCTGAATCACCACCACTTTCACCCCTGGATCTCTCAAAAGCAGTTGATCCTCTTCTCCCTCCATTTCAGAACAGGCAGAGAACTCACAAGCCAGCCAGTGCTCCCTCTAGTTGACCAATGATGCCAGCTTGCCTGGGGCGAGAAGAGCTCTAATCAGTCCTGGGGGTGGCTGGTGCCCTGATGACACTCACTGAGCTACTTGCCAATTCCATCAATTCTTGGAATTTATTTATTATTTATTTAAGACTGCTTTTATATTGTGTTTCAATTGATTTTATCTTCTCTGTAAACTGCCCAGAGCTGCTTTTTAACAAGATGGACAGTGACACATTTTATATATATTACTCCCAATCTGTGTATTAATTTTGTAGATATATGAAACAGACAGAGAATATATAATATAATAAAAGGTATTTTATCAGGATGTATGAATAAAAGATTTAGCTTTTATGCTGTCATGTTCTACTTGTTTTAAAACCACCCACTGCTGTTTATGCTCGAGTCCAAAGACAGTGGAGAATATAAGCAAGGAGGGAGCTGTTAGAAGAGGTGCAATCCAGACTGTTCATCTTTTTTTGCGTCAGTAACGTAGTGTTGCCTTAGGCATATCCTTACCCCTCCAAAAAAAGAAAAAAGAAAAAAAGTAAACAATATTTCTCCTCTCCACATTCCTGAAGCTAAATCTGGAATTCTGATAATCTGATAGAAAAACAGGCTTCAGGGTTCCCCAGCCTGGCACCCAGCCCACCAAGATCCCTGCTCCATCTTTCAATTAAAAACTGAAAAAAACAAAATCAGGAAGCCGCCACACTGCAAAACACAGTCTAGCATCTTCTTGCTTTCCAGGAATGCCCCTGGGCTCTAAATGTACCTCTGTCAGCTTTCTTATACACTACGAATAACGAGTAGTGCGATTCTGGGCGGCATTTGGAATTGGACCCCGCTGCCAAGATGGAAAGGCAAAGCTGAAAGCAGGGAGGGAGGATCCGGGGCAGTGTTTTAGTCAGTCAGGGCTTGGAGACTGTCTGTGCTGGCAGCCATTTTGTGAGCGGACATTTTCCAAAGTCACCCACAAGACCACCTCAGAGGTCCAAAAGTGCCTGTCAGTCAAATAAGGAGACTTGAGTCATACTGGGTAGGATTCAAACTTCAGTAATTCAGCTCCCACTGAAACCAGTGCTGTTTAAATCTTAATATCAGGAAGAAACTAAAAAAAACCCTAAATCACTAGCAATGGAACACCTTCACCCACATCAGAGCTCCCTTAGCACCCTGGACCCAGTGTCTGTAGGAAAAGCCGGGTCTTCACAGCCTTCTGGAAGGTCAGCAGGGTCAGTGCTATCCATATCTCAAGGGGGAGGTTTAATTGTGACAACTAGTGCCTTGAATTGTACCCGGAAGCCTACTGGTAATCAGTGGGGTTGCATGGGCATACCATGGAGCACCCATACTGTCCCTGCTGCTGCATTCTGGACCAGCTGAAGCTTCCAGATGCTCTTCAAGGACAGACCCATGTACAGTAGAGCACATTGCAATAGTCCAAACAGGAGGTGGCTAAAGCATGAGTGACCATGAGCAAAACTAGCCTACAACACAACTGGTACCTAAGATGTATTTGTGTAAAGGCCCTGCTGGCCGCAGCTGCCACCTGTTCTTTGAGCAGGAACTGTTACTCCAGGAGAACCCCTGGAGTGCACACCGGCTCTGACAAGGGGAAGTGTCACCCCAGCCAGAGTTAAAGATGTGGGGGACTCTAAAACCTACAGCTACTGTATGCTATCATCAGCATATTGACAGCACTTAGCCCTCTACTGATGCATGACCTCACCCAGCTGTTTCATGTGGATGTTAAATAGGAGTGGGGAGTAAGTTGATCCCTCTGGCATCTCTCAAATGCCTAGGGCTAGACCTCTCCCCACTCCAGTGCTGACTGGAACTGGCCTTGGAGGAAGGAGGAGAACCACAGCAGAACAGTGCCTCCCACTCCCAATCCCCTCAGCAGGCTCAGGATACCATGGAAAGCCACTGAGAGATCAAGTAGGGCCAGGGTGGATACACCACCACCATCCCAGGCCTGCCAGAGGTCATCCACAAGCGTGATCAATGCCATCTTGGTGCTATATTCAGGCCTGAAGCCTGATTGTAACAGGTCCAGAAAGTCTGTTTCCTCTAGAGCCCTTTGAAGCTGTAGCCCAGGAAGGGAAAGCTGAAGCCTGGACAAAAGCTGTCCAGAATTCTGGGTCCAGTGAAGACCCCTTGAGGAAGGGATGGACCACCGTGTCCTTCAAGGCAGGTGAAATTGTCTCTTCCCACCTCCTCCTGCCCCTCCTGTGCTAGCTAAAAAAAAAAAATTAGACGCATGTGCTCATTTGCCACTTCTAGGCAGTAGAGGAAGTGTCAGGTCTGCGATGTTCAAACCCCAACGAAGAAAAATCCTTGAAACTCGTAATAAGTTCAAAAAGAAGTTCATTTATTGAGGTGTAGATGCAGCTTCAAAGCATTGCTGAAACTAAAAGCCCACACTTTCCCACTCTACTTTTACCCTCTCGTTACCCCTCCTTCCCCTCAGCCAGTACTGGGTTCTCATGTTGGTGTGACCTTGTATTTTCCTGGCATTAGATAACAGTCCATCTGGGTTAACGGTTTCACCTTCGCTCCCCCCTCCCCCCTACTAAACAAATGGCAGAAACGAAGCAAGCAACTAATGAGCTAATAGACTGATATCTCCAGTTGCTACTTCTGAAGCATTTCCAAACATGAAACAGGTATTTGTGTTCAAATGGAAGTTTTTAATTTAACATGCCAGAGATGCAGAATCTTAGGTTATGATACTACATTTTCCAGAAGGTTTTCAGAGCTACTCTGCAAAATATCTGCAGAACTGCACTTTCAATGGAGAGGGTCAATCCAGGAATGCTGTTGTTACAGATTTCTTCACTTCTACTTGTTAATTTTAGCTGTGCTGCCATCACAGTTATGTAAAGAGACATAAAGAGGCCTTTAGCAGATGACTCATCCTATTTTTGCTGTATCATCTCTCTCTTTTCCTCTTTATACCTTGAGCAAATTGGCAATCAGTTAGACTATTGAGGTCAGTATATGGGAGGGAAAAAATGAACTTGCTTAGAATAGCATGAGCAGGCTTGGGACAAAATTGGGCTTCATTTAACCAGACCCATCTGGCATCCTCCTTCTCCACTACTGCTGGCTGCTTCTGAGGCAGTCAATCAGTGACAGTCATTTCTATTATTCAGTATTTATTTTTCTGCGCTAATGTCTGCTATCCCAAGAAGTTAACTTGAGGAATTTATTTCTGATCTACTCAGCCTGCTGCCACGTGCTGCCATTATAATGGTGGGGAACTTTAATGCATGGCTTGGAGCAAGTGATAAAAAGTTACTTACACAATGCCAGTTGCTCCAGAGCATTTACCAATTTCTACCCCGTTGCTTGAAAGGTCATGGGATAAATCTTTGGGTTTGTTGACTGTTGCAGATTATAATAAATTTGATTTTCTCAACCTGAACACCTCCAAATGGAAGGAAACAGACTTGAAGAGCTCACTTACTGGTGTGGCTTCAGAAACAACATGACAGGCTACCTTTACATATCTTCCACATTGTCACAAAATGTAATTTTTCTCAACTGGCAGCTGCCTTGACTATCTTCACTTGCCCCAAAACTTGCAGTAAATTCTTTTAGCTGCCATCAGGAAATGTATGCCCTCCCCTCCTCCTCCTCCCTTTCTTCTTTCCCTTAGCCAGGCTGACCTCAGAGACAATATGTTCCTATGGGTGTTGCTGAATAATGGACATCTCTTATAATGGTTTTCTAGATCAAGGGCTGTTTGTTTTGCATTGTTTAGACTCAACCTCAGATTTTTCAGATGATCTTGAATGTGCTTTGCCCATATTTTCTTTGGTGTTGTTCTTTGGACCTTCCACTATGCGGGCCTCTTTCTCCACAGTAGTCTGCAAGGAAGACAACGTTCTGCCATTTTGCATATATGTCCAAGCCATCTTAACCTGCAATTTTCTCTTTCATCCTCAACTGTAGGTTGCTTACTGCATCTCAGACTGATGGTATCAGTCTTGAAGTGGTTCTGTAGGGAGATTTCAATCTTTGCCGTACACACATTAGGAAAACATTGAACTTATTTAGGTCTGCTTTTAATAGTGTCCATTATATCATCATCATCATCATCATCATCATCATCATCATCATCATCATCATATATTAAACTTATAGGGCATCCAAATTTCCTGGGTGGCTCACTACAATCAAAGAAATAACAATAAAATCAATAAAACATAAGAAATAAAGATAAAAGATGGCAAGCACAATGAAGCAAGGGCTCTCTATAGCAAAATTGGCAGAACTAGTGCTTAGAAGATTCACATCTTGATTTTCATAAAAAAAATTGTTTTCTTTGATGCTGTTTTCTGTTCTTAACCAGTGGCCTGGTTAACTTGCTTTGTTTGGGATTTGTTGAAGTAGACAGCAGATTGTGACCCATCAGTTGCCAAAACATTTGTCTTGCTGGCATTAATTTTCAGGCCATATGAATGGGCAGTGTTTGTGTTATCATCCAATAAGTTGGTGGCCTCTGTATCACTATCTTTAAAAATGGCAAATATCAACAAACATGAAGCTGGTTATATAGCAGATCTCACCATACTTACCCCTTGCTTGCTGTCAAAAACTTTTCTCATTATAGCATCAATTATGACACTGAGCAACAGGAGTGAGATCACACAGCCTTACCTAATACCAGTTTGAATGGGAAATTCCTCCAAAGGTTCATTTTGGATGCTCACACAACTTCTGAAATTTTTGTAATGTTCTTGCAGCAGGCTTATGGGTTTTGTGGGTGCATGTTTGGTTTTCAGTTTTATGATAGCATAAAACTGGCCAGTATGCTATCAGAAGCTGCTCAATTGTCAATGAATACATGACTGGTTGCCACATTAAATTCTCTTCTATGAGTTGTCTGTTGGATAAGGTGGTCAAGTGGAATAGAAGAAGCAATCATTCTCTTCTTTAGCTGAGACCAAATTTCTCAGCTTTGCTGTTCCGTCTGCAGTCATAATTTAGCCACTACACCAAACTGGCTCTCTGATAGGTAGGTAGACAGGTAGGTAGGTAGATAGGTATATAGGTAGATAGGTAGATAGGTAGATAGGTAGATAGGTAGATAGGTAGATAGGTAGATAGGTAGATAGATTATATTCATCAAGTTGGTGTTGACTCTTAGCAACCACATAGGTAGATTTTCTCCATGATGATCTGCCCCAACCTAGTCCTTCAGATCTTCCAATGGTGTGCTCATTGCCACTGTAACTGAGTCCATCCCCCTTGCTGCTAGTCATCCTCTTCTTCTCTTTCCTTCCACCTTTCCCAGCCTTAGAGCCTTTCCAGGGAGCTGGGTCTTCAAAAATGTGTCTGAAGTACGATAATTTGAGCCTGGTCACTTGTGCTTTGAGTGAAACTCTGGGTTGAATTGTCGATGAGATATCAGTTTGTTTTCTTGGCTGTCAATGGTATTTTCATGAATCTTCTCCAACATCAAAGTTCCAGAGCATCAATATTTTTCTTATCCAGCTTCTGCAAATACACATACATACATACATACACACACATATATGCTTTTGCATCCATTTCTAAACAGGATTTGTCATTATTTGACAAAAGCTTTCTTTAAGATGGATCTTCTCTCTGTAAGACTCCATCTCACCCCCCCCCCCCCCATGCCTCTTCCCACAGAAGAAAGTTGATCCTATGGATCTTCAGGAACCGAGAAACAGTATAATTCTGAGGCTGGGGGGGTGGGGGTGGGGCAGAATTTTCAGCTGTGGTGGATATTTGTGTTAGCTGGACTGGTTGTGTCTTGAGAAGTTGGCCTAATAACTAATAAGGTCAGAATATTTTAAATTGAATTAAAAACCTTCCCAGACCAAATTATTTGGAATGATTTTCTATTCTGTCTTGGTCATCAGTTCAAATGAGCACATGTGTGCTGGATCAGAGTAATTGCTGGCACCCAGAGGAAAAATAGGCAGGATAAAATCACAATTAGCCAGAAATAATTTCAACATTTATAAACATCTCAGTGTAAATCTCAGTTGAGGTACAATAGGAGGGAATTTATAGTATAACTAAGTAGTTTTTTAGATTCTGTTTTTATTGATTTTTCTATCTTTTTCTTTTTTGTTTTTGTTTTTCTTCTTGTATGATTATGTGCATTTACGTGCATTTATCCTTGGAATAATGATAAATAGCAGTGATATTAATATGTTCAGAATTTTATAGAGATTTCTAGTTATTTTCTTAAAAATGAAACAATGAATGAAGTTCTATACAATGAATGAATGAATGAATGAATGATATAATGAACTTGAAATTTCATGGTGATCATAAGCTTCATGCTTATTTGCTGATATTTTATTCTTTATAGACCACATTTCCATCTTTCTTTCTTTCTTTCTTTCTTTCTTTCTTTCTTTCTTTCTTTCTTTCTTTCTTTCTTTCTTTTTCTCTTTCTCTTTCTCTTTCTCTTTCTCTTTCTCTCTTTCTTTCTTTCTTTCTTTCTTTCTTTCTTTCTTTCTTTCTTTCTTTGTTTCAAGTTATTTATTCTCTGTGTGTTTTTTCAAATATTTTAAGAAATAAATTAAAAGGCAGGAGGGCGGGGAAATCTCAGTATAGCTTGTATGGCTGCACAGCGCTTCAAATTCAAAAGCTAATGCAAGGTGCAAAGAAGTAAAAAAGAGGCAGGGCTTTGATTGCATGGTTCTGGCTGGCATCTTGACTTTTTTGACCCCTTGCTGCAGACACACATCTGGGTGTGAACACAGCACCTGACTTCAGCTCCGTAAAGCAGCTGTGGTTTTCTTGGAAAAAGTCAGGTTGGACTTCAGCAGCCACAGAGAGGTGCGATTCCTTTGGCTGCCCCCACCCTCAGAATGAAAAGAAACATGGAGGGCAAGACCTTTCAAAATGTCCCTCCCATCTCATTTCTTTGGGTATTTAACTTGGAACGTGAAACACTGTAATGCTGAAAGTGTTTACTTTGTTCTTTAAAACACTAGTGGTGGACTTTTGTGTTCATTATTTCATAGTTCAACTTTCAGCGGGAACCCTTCCCATCACAGAAATTCAAAAGGCCTTTGGACATCTGACAGAACCTGCGGTGAATCAAGGCAGCTCTGGTTTGGGATTGCTGCTGGCTTCGCAGCCGGAGCCTAATCAAATATTCTGATAAAAAAAAATAGGAGATATTTGTTCATTATGACCAGCATTTTTGTTGAGAAAGCAAAAGTTTGGGGGAGGCATTGAAAAGTCCTGAAAAAGCCACTCACCCATCCTTCCTTTGTCATGTGGCTTCTCACTGTGGCTTGTTTGTGGGTAGGATAGGACAGGGTAGACCTCCCTCCTGCATTCCTATATAAATGTATTAAATTCCTGTATGAATCCCTCCATTCCTATATGAATTTGCTAAATAATAAATAAAATTCCCCCACTGACCAATTTTTTAGCTTGGTTTTTGACCAAAGATTATCAATCTTTTGGAACACCGATATTCTGTACAAAGGGAGGCACTGATATGCAGGACATCCAGCTCGCATTTTGATGTGGCTCAGTCAGGCCCTCCCTGATTCACTGAACTATGAGGAGGAGGAGGAGGAGGAGGAGGAGGAGGAGTGCAGCAGCACCATCAGACTTGCAAGATTCTGTTATTAGGAGCCAATCTCAATAAAAGTCACTTTAACCTTTGTGGCATGGTCTATGTAGTGGGACTGATATACTGTAAACCCATGTCAAGAACAATATTCCCATGTGCAAAGAAAACAAAATAAATTTGAAAGAATAAGATTGATTCTGTGCCATCGAGTCAGTGTTAACTCTTAGCAACCACATTAGATAAAATTTCTCCAGAAGGGTCTATCCCCAACCTGGTCCTTCAGGTCTTCTAATGTGCATCCATTGCCATGGTAACAGTCCATCCTCCTTGCTGCGAGTCATCCTTTTCTTCATTTTCCTTTCACCTTTCCCAGAATTATAGAATTCTCCAGAGAGCTAGGTCTTTGCATAACATATCTGTAGTATATAAGTATAATTTTTTCACGTCTTTTTTCCCAAAAGCATAAATACACGTAAAAAAAATCAGCTATGGCAGCATGAATTGTCCATTGGAAAAAAAAAAACCCAAAAAATGAAAGATAAGGGAGGAATTGATCAGAACTTTGTGCAGTGATGTTGTCTGGCCACTGGTGATATCCCCAGACAAAGCTGGTTTAAGTGGCTTTGGCCACAGAAGACACCTGCACCCAGTGCCTTGCTCTAAGGTCCTCTCACTGCAAGACTTAGAGCTTCCTGCTGTAGCATCAGGGTGTCTGACCAAGCCATGGGATGGAGACTTCTCAGAACAAATGCCAGAGGCCACACACCCTCTCCAATACCCAGCAGGCTGAGCCCATTAAATTACCCCTAATCCAGTTCCTTCTTCTGAGGAATCCTTAGAAAGAGGCCCAGGGCTGATGCAAAGGGATAGCATTTTCTCTCCTTCTGTTGTGCTCTGCACCGGAAGGGAGGAAAGACATCCGGTTGCCTGACCAAGGCAGATGGGGGGCTTCTCCAGGGGTTGCCACAATGTTGATCTGGACAGGTCTTGCCAGTAGCTTCACAACGTCTTGGGTGAAGATGCTCTTGGGTGTTGCTTCCAAAGTGGCAGGGAAAGCAGCACCTCTTTTACCCCAGTGAAGGTGGGATGAGGGTTCCTGGAGCCTCTCAGAAGTCCCACAGATTTTCTCTAGAACTAATTCAGCTGAGTTTCTGTAGGCTGGGGCCCTGGAGATTAGTACATATAATTCTCTAGCCTGAGGGAGAGGGCATCATTTTTACTTGATAAAAGACAAGAGTTGTGTTTAGCTTTAAAAGGTTTGCCTGAACTTTACTAGGCATCAAACACATTTTCCCCTGAGGAGTAAGAAGGAAAGTCTGGCTGAAACACATCATGATGTGTGCCATTGTTTGGCTGCAGAAAATGGCTACTCAGTGTTATGTCATCTGTGCTCTTGGAATTACTACTTGCCCTTGTTCTCTCCTTCTCCCTGCATAGCAGGAGCCACTTTCTATAAGAGGATCATGTCACACTGTGGACAAAGCTTGGCATAGGGTGTCCTCAAGTTATGGTCCAGAAGCCAAGATGGCAGCCACAATGGTGTGATTGAATCTCTGTCCATTTTTTATGTATATTGCATACCCTGCAATACACCCTGCAATACTTTTGGGGTGGGCAGTGGGCAGGTACCCCCATTTCCTTTGGCCCTGCTGCGTCAGTCATGATGGCTGGGTTTGCAATATGGAACTCCATTTATCATGGATTTGGGGAATGATCTGTAGTCTTCAGTAATTGGGCATTGCAATTAAACAGATGATAAGGCTACCAGCAGCTGCTGAATTTATTGTCTCTTTGGAAAACAAAACAAAACAAAACTACCCACCATTGACTGAGATGAAGTGAGGGGCCTACAGTTTGTAGAACAGCATCATGCAACCTCGGGACAGCTTGTCAGCTGCAGAGCAAAGCATTTCAGAGATGGTGCAGAATGCAGTCATATGTACGAACAATACAATGCTTCTTGGGGATTCTTGTCTCAGAGTTTATTTCCCTGAAAATCTCTTGGCTGCCATCTGGATGAGGCTGAGATAAAATATCTTGCTACCCCTTCTAATCTTCCAGTGATAAGGTGGTGATGATGATTATTCATGAGTTTCTAGGAAAGGCGGCAAGTGTAACATGGTCTATGAGGAGGCAGCTGCTGGCTCTATTTGTGCAAATGTAATTTCAAGGCTTTGGATGAATAGAACCAAATGGCAACATAAGGCTGACTATAACAGTTAAGGCAAATAACACTTTTTAAATAATTAGCACAGTGCCTTAATTGAATTAAGTTTATGTTATGTAGTTTCCAGCATCTCCTTTTTAACTCTCTGTTTTTTAATTAAAGAGGGTAATTTCAAAATAATGGAGTCTTTAAATGAATCTTCAGCTTGCTTTATTTAGGAACCATGGAGCGAGAACAGGGAAAGGGACCTGTGCTGTTTATTATAACAATAGTTTTTTGTAATCCATATAGGCTTCTCGTTTATGGTTGAATGCGATCTAAGCTAGAATGTATGCACTTTGCCCTAAAAGGAGATCCCGATTCTCCCATGCCAAGATTACCTAGACAGCCTGCAGAAATAATGCAGATCCCAAACCCTTGCCTGATCTTTTATGTGATTATTCTGATTTAGAGATGTTTCAGGGTGTGCATGAAATGAAAAATGTTTTGTTTTGAACCCAGAACAAACCACTGCATTCTGGAAGTGCCACTGAGTTGTTTTGGACTGGGCAGGGTTCAACAGAAACAAAACCCAGAACATTTTGGTTTTTCTAGATTTTGAACAAATCTAAGTATGGAGGGATCTTCCTCCCGGTGTGTTTAATAGGGGAAGGCTAGTGTATATCTTCCTTCTGCAGCTCCTAGTGTGGATAGCATAGGGCCCCACTGACCTGCTCTCTCTGACATTATCAGTGTTTTCTCTCAGTCCCTCAGCCAATGCAGCTAATGTCCCAAAGTGGCATATGCCACTGGCCTTCCCTCCCTTCCCACCCCTCAGCCACAACAGTCGTCCTTAGCCTTTTTCCATTCTTACCAGTATCCAGACAACCATATTTTAGTCCATATCTGGAACAAAATAGTCCCATTTCAGTCCATGTATGGATCAAAGCATCAGAAACTTGCTGCATGCTTTGGTTCAGGTCCAGACCACCTGAAAGCTCTCTGCATGGCACGCTTTGCACATCCTGAGGGAAGCGCTGCTACTTGCAGCATTGAGTTCTACTCCTTAACCCAGGAGTCAGGAATTTGTGAACCTCTAGAGAAACTTAGGGAGCCAGTGTGATGCAGTGATTAAGACACCAGGCTAGAAACCAGGAGACAATGAGTTCTCGTCCTACCTTAGGCAAGAAGAAGAAGGCAAGGGCAAATCATTTCCGAAAATGTTTCCAAGAAGTGGAAGGGATTTGTCCAGACAGTCGCCAGGAGCCAAGACTGACTTGAAAACACACACACACACACACACACACAGAGTCTTAAACTCCTGGGAGATGGAATCTATGGTGTTTAGAAGGTCGTGCATTTGAAAACCCTGGACTCTCTATCTTTACCTTCTGAAATATATCAATCCCTGTATCATCTACTTTTCAATCATAGATTTGCAATTAAAATTAATTTGCTTCAAAGATAAAGAAAGGAAGCTGATAGAAAATGAGTTCTAGACCCCATGGTCCATTCTGTACTTTCTGAGAATATGGATGTAATCCTTGGCCCAAGTCAAATTTTCCAAAGTTTAGGGCTTCTGTAATGCAATTTATAAAATAGTTGGAAATACCCTTCCAACATTTCACATAAGAAATTAGGAATGCTTCTGGACAAGTGTCAGTAAAATTAGTATTTATACAACTAAAAGAGTACTCAGCCATTGGCTTTAACTGACAGCTAAATATATTCCTGCTGACCAATGAAAAATTGTTCAGTATGCAAAACAATTATCCAGGTAGGATGAATATATAGATATAGATATAGATATAGATATAGATATAGATATAGATATGTGTGTGTGTGTGTGTGTGTGTATAAAACGAACCTCATAATAGGTGTCAAGCTTTACATTTAGCTGTAAATCACAGATCTTCAGTTCACAACTGAGTGTGACTCCTCTGCTGGACTTGGCAGAAATGTCTCAGACCAGGCTTGGTTAGATTAAAATTTTATTGCAGATCAGAATGAAGTCATGCAGACTCTTGATTGATGCCAGTTGGATAGTGTAAACTATTTTTATACTCTCAGGAGCTTAAACTCAGAGCTTCTTCCTTCCAGTCTTCCAAATTAATATTTGGGAAGCCAAGTGTTGCTGCATGCTGACATAATGGCCATCTCTGGTCTGAAAATGACTACGAAGTCAGGCAGAATAGCATCTTCTAGATCAGGGATTTAACATTTTTGTGCTTCCACCCCTTCGAAAGTCTGGTGAAACTTATTGACCCCTCCTCAGAAAAATGTATTTAAATATATAAAATAAAATACATAGATTGCATTTCAAAGGAAACCAATTATATTCAAATGCAGCAATCAAAATATTAAAGAATGACAAATACTGTATAGACTCATGGATAAGCTGAGAAGTTTAGGTGCCAAAGTACACCCCAAAAATTGGGTTTGGTTTATCTGTCAATGGGCTTATTCGTGAGTATATACAGTAATACTTTTTAAAAGTGTCTGTATATTTCATATATACTTGTGTATAAGCCCATCTGTAGATATGCCAACCCTCATATTTTTAACCAAAATACCATGAAAAATGTGCCACCTGTGGATAAGCCAACTGTGAAAATTAAAACATATGAACATTTCGAGGGTCATCTTATCCACAGAAGTCATATTTTTCATGGTATTTTGGTTAAAAATTGTGGAGTCCTTGGGGTTCTCTGAGCTTGGTTCCTTTCTTGCAAACGTTTCATTACCCAGCTAAGTAACATCTTCAGTGCTAGAATGGGATGGGGTTTGCTCTCTGTTTATATACTGTGGCCTGCCTTGCCAGTGCTGGTGGGGGTGGGGTTTTGTTTTGCTCCTCTGGTCATTCCTTGATTAGCATATGTTTACTGCTTGATTGTGTGCCTGGTGGTAACCTTTGCTTATGTGGGCGATGACTGCTGGTGAGGCGATCTTCTGGTCTTTTGTCTCTTTTGAATAGTATGTAGATGCTGTTTATCTCTATGTGGTCCATGATTCTGGGTACTTCAATCTGGGTGTATTTGTGTAGTAGTGCTGATATGGACATACCCAAGTTGGGTATGTTGTGTAGTAGTGCTGATATGGATTCTTTCACTAGTTCTGGGTTTATGGACATAAAGAGTGCTGTGACATCAAATGAGACCATAATTTCATCTTTATCTCTGTGTACATCTTTGATTTTCTGGAGGCACTGTAGTGAGGAGTTGATAGAATATTCACTGTTCTCTGTGAGGTGCCCAAGATTTTTTGTCAGTTCTTTCACTATGTTTTTTGTTGGAGTCCCTGGTAAAAATACAATTGGTCGGAGTGGTATGTGAGGCTTGTGTATTTTTGGTCATCCATAGAAGCATGGGAGGATGGGTCCACTGCTTTTCATCCGCCACTGTTCTTCCTTTGTGATCTGGCCTTTCTTGGTTAGGTCGTTAAGGGTTCTCTTGATTAGGGTGTCTAGCCTCTGTATTGGGTTGGTGTTAACTAGGATGTAGGTTTCTTTGTCCTCTAATAACTTTTTGGCTTTTTGCAGGTATTGTGATTTATCCATAATAACTGTGGTACGGCCTTTGTCTGCTGGGAGGATGGTGATGGTTTGATCCTCCCTTAGGCTATTGAAGGCTGTTCTGTCCTCTGCTTTGAGCTGGTGTTGATATCATGTTCTTCTGATCTGTGGTATGATTGTCTGCCTTATGTTTTCTTGGGTCTCTAGGTTGAGTCCTGTCATTCTGAATGCTGCTTCTAGGGCTGCGCAGAAATGTAATTGATTGGCATTGTCTATGTTATAGTTGAGGCCTTTTCTGGAGAATATTGTGTTCTGCAGTGGATAGTGGCCAGTTAGACATGTTGATTACCCATTCTGGTTTGGGTACCTCTTTGTTTCTAGGGTTTAATTTGAGTAGCTTAGTCGGAAGTTTAGTTTTTCTTTTCTCTGCTTGTCTTCTGGATGTGTTCTGGATGGTGGTAGTCAGTATCTTAGTAAGCTCTGGGGTCATGGTCAGTTCTATTTGTTCCTTGAGATTGTTGGCCTCAACTATAACATAGGCAATAAAGTGATATAAGGGGATACTTTCCATTTATAAGCGGAGTGGAGAACCATCCACATCCTCCACCATCATAATTTAGATGGGAGGTGTCGGGTATGTATTTCAAATTTCTAAACTTCGTCAGCTTCCAGGTCTAAACTCTTGGAGGGTGGGAGAAAAACAGAGTGTTCACTGCATGCAATCCAAAAATGTGAGGGAATTCTTGGAAGCTTGGTATTCAGACAAGGCAGCCATCAATAGGTACATTTATTTATTTATTTATTTATTTATTATTAAACTTGTATGCCACCCATCTCCCCCAACGGGTGACTCTGGGCAGCTCACAATAACAAAAAAAGGAAAAAACACCAGTCCCTCCAACAATGGCTAAAATCCATAAATAATTAAAATAGAAACATGCATTAAAAATGTCTTAAAAACCTCCTATAATTTTTACCCCTAAAACCTCCAAGATGCTGGGGGGGGGGGCAAACCCATCACCCCACCAGCCATCTCCACAAATGCGAGCCCCCATCCAGCCTCCAGGCCTTCTGGCAGAGCCAGGATTTAACCCCTTGTCTGAAGGCCATGAGGGAGGGGGCACACCGGACCTCAGGAGGCAAGACGTTCCATAGGGAGGGAGACACAGCAGAAAAGGCTCTCAGCCTAGACCCCACCAATCGAAATTCCTTGACCAGTGGGGTCTGCAACCTGCCCCTTCTGCTGGACTAAGTGGGGCGGGCTGAAATAACCGGGGCGAGGCAGTTCCTCAGATAACCTGGTCCTGTGCCATGAAGGGCTTTAAAGGTGATGACCAACACCTTGAATTGGACCCAGAAACAAACTGGCAACCAATGCAGCTCACGCAATAGCGGTGTTATATGTGCCCTCCTAGGGGCATTGAGAACTGTCTGCGCCGCTGCATTCTGCACCAGCTGTAGCTTCCGGATACTCTTCAAGGGTAGCCCCATGTAGAGCGCGTTACAGTAGTCCAACCTGGAGGTGACCAGGGCATGAGTGACCGTGTGGTACATAGAGATAAACAACATCTACACACTATTCAAAAGAGACAATAGAAAGGAAAACAAAAGATGAGAACATCTCCTCACCAGCAATCATCACCCAGATAAGCAAAGGTTACCACCAGGCACACAATCAAGCAGTTGCTGTTGTTGTTGTTCAGTTGTTAAGTCATGTCCGACTCTTCGTGACCCCATGAACCATATCGCACCAGGCCTTCCTGTCCTTCACTACCTCAGTTTCATGCTCATTGCTTCAGTGATGCTATCTAGCCATCTCATCCTCTGCTGTCCCCTTCTCCTTTTGCCTTCAATCTTTCCCAGCATCAGGTTCTTTTCCAAAGAGTCCTCTCTTCACATTAGTTGACCAAAGTATCTGAGCTTGAGCTTCATTATCAATCCTTCCAATGAGCAATCAGGGTTGATTTCCTTTAAGATTGACTGGTTTGACCTCCTAGCAGTCCAGGGGATTCTTAAGAGTCTTCTCCAGCACCACAGTTCAAAGGCATCAATTCTTCGGTGCTCAGCCTTCTTTATGGTCCAGCTCTCACAACCATACATTACTACTGGAAAAACCATAGCTTTGATTATGTGGATCTTTGTCGGCAAGGTGATGTCTCTGCTTTTTAATATTCTGTCTAGGTTTGCCATAGCTTTCCTCCCAAGGAGCAAGTGTCTTTTAATTTTATGGCTGCAGTCTCCATCTGCGGTGATCTTGGAGCCCAAATAAATGAAGTCTGTTACTGCTTCCATTTCTACCCCTTCTATTTGCCAGGAATTGATGGGTCCAGATGCCATAATCTTAGTTTTTTTAATGTTGAGTTTCAAGCCAGCTTTTGCACTCTCCTCTTTCACCCTCATCAAGAGGCTCTTTAGTTCTTCTTCACTTTCTGCCATTAGGGTGGTATCGTCTGCATATCTGAGGTTGTTGAAGTTTCACCCTGCAATCTTAATTCCAGCTTGTGATTCTTCCAGCTTGGCATTTCTCATGATGTACTCTGCATATAAGTTAAATAAGCAGGGTGACAATATACAGCCTTGTCATACTCCTTTCCCTATTTTGAACCAATCGGTTGTTCCATGACCAGTTCTAACTGTTGCTTCTTGGCCTGTATACAGATTTCTCAGGAGACAGGTAAGATGGTCTGGTACCCCCATCTCTTTACGAATTTGCCACAGTTTGTTGTGTAAACAGCAGTAAACATATGCTAATCAAGGAACGACCAGAGGAGCAAAACAAAACCCCCACCCCCACCAGCACTGGCAAGGCATGCCACAGTATATTAATAGAGAGCACACCCCATCCCATTTTAGCACTGAAGATGTCACCTAGCCAGGTAATGAAACGTTTGCAAGAAAAGAACCAAGCTCAGAGAACCCCAAGGACTCCATAGTTCAACCCTGAGCTACACATATTTGCCTCTATTGGTTAAAAATTCAAGGGTCGGCTCATCCATGGATAGCCGACGCAAGAATGTACAGTATGTAATGTAGTAATATATGTGCTTCTTTATTAATCCGTTAAATAAATAACAAGATATTGATATATGTTAGATAATTTATTGGAGTTAACAAACATTTCTGGAGTCTAGAGGCTATAAATTACTTTGTTCACTACATACATTACTGAATGTATTGTGCGTATTTCAGTTACAAGTTAGTGAAAATGAAGTTGTAATTGTTCTTCCCATCCAAGTTCATGGACCCTCTGAAATCTATCTACAGGCCCCCAAGGGGTTAGTGGATCCCAGGTTAAGGACCCTTGTTGGAAATTAAGATGCATTCTTAGCAGCGGAGCAAGACACCCTCAAGAGAAGTTCCAACTGTATTCTGGTGGAACTTTGTGGTTTGTTGATTTCTTTGAATATTGTTACCCAGAGCAGAGGTTCATAAAATGGTTTGCAGATCAATAAAAACAAGCTGGTCTTTCTCCTTCTGCTCTGATTCTAGACAATGCAGCACAAAGGTAAAGGGGCATATGATCCAGAAACCTGGGCTTTGCGACTGCAGCTGGGCTCAATATGGTACTGTGTCATGGAGGGAGACACCATTCCAAACAGAAAGAGCAACATGCTGGCTCTGTCTTGCACCCAGTGGGAGTGGTCTCTGTTTTCACTGGATGGGATATGAGGCTTGGTGCTTCCCATGCCCCAGCAGCGGTAAACCTGTCTGGGAAAGGACCCCAATGCAGAATGGCCAGCAGGTCAGCATGAGAGTTTCAAAGGCAATGGAAGTGGCCCCTGTGCCCAGCTGGCCATTGATGGAAGGAGGAAGGAGGATGTGGTTGGGCTGGCAAACAAACTGAGGGGACGTGAAAAGCTGCCAGCTTCTGGCAAGGAATTATTGACTGACCAACTGTTGGTGAAAAGGGCAAGCACAAATGGCTGACATTCTTGGAAGTGCTGACTCACAATAAGAAAATCAGCTTCTTCACATCCTGATGTCAAAATAGAATGGAACATAGTCAGAATTGCTGGAAGCAAACTTGGCTGCAACTTGAACCAGGTTCAAAACGTTTAGGAGGCAGAAAAACTGATTGTCTGGAAGAGCCATTGAGTTTCCTAAAATCCTTTACAGAAATGGCTAGGGAGAGAAGAAATCCCCAAAGTGGAAAATGAAAAATAAATAATACTTTGCAACACCCAGAGGGAGAAAACCTGATGGACACAATTTAAATTTTCAGTGGAGCAGGACAGCTCACAAGGATGTCTGCATGGGTGAAAATAGTCAAGATGATGGCTACAATCAGGTGATTGAAACCCCCTTATTTTTTTTAATGTGTGTTGTGAGGCGCATAAAAAAAAGAGGTTGGGCTATGATTGCATGGTTGTGACTGCTATCATGATCTTTTTGACTGCCCCCCCAGACGTCTTTAGCTCCATGAAGAAGCAACAGTTGGCAGTATTTGGCAGTGGTGACAGCCTGCGTCTTCCTCCCTTTTAGGACAGAAACGGTGCATCAAGAATATCATAACTGACCATGAATATAGTAGCTATGAGTTGTCTGCCTTTTGAGGCTCCCCAAATGATGAAGCCATATCTGTTGCTACTCAAAACAGATGTGAAACTCCCATCTTGCTTTTTTTTTTCACATATCCTCTACTGTCTCCCTTATTTCCTGTATCTTTCTCTGGCCTAGTGATCACACAACTCTGCAATGTTGTGTACTGAGGGAATAAATTTTGGGATAGTTTAAATGCACTTTAGGACTTGGAACATTAACTCATATGGTTTGGTCTTGTGCTATTATTACCCTATTTAGGACTAAAATTAATAGCATTGTTTCATTTCTCTCTTCTTCCTGGGAAATGGAAAGAAGATGTTCACCATTTTCCCATCCTTAGGCATGAAATGTTTGGGAAATGATCTGTATTTGGGCATAAACAGATCTACACCCAACTTCAACTAAGATGTTCCATCATCTGGGCCTGGGTTATAGGGATGGGCCTTCCTCTAGCTAGAACATTTCTCTGTAATTCTGCTGAATCAAGGAACTGTCCGTACCACCATGTGAAGTTTAAGAGCTTCCCTCCATAAGAAGATATTCCTAGTCCCTATTTAGCCATCAAGACATTCAAGGTCAGAATAGTTTGAGGTGCCAGAATCCAAAAGTGGACACCCAGCCAAGGGGTGATTTTTTTTTTTTGGTTTTTTTTTTGTTCTTGTTTTGGTTATTGACACATTCAATCCACTCTTTCATCTGCAAAAGCAAAAGGTCTGCATTGCTTTCTGTTTTATCAGGTTTATAGCTGGAAGCCAGTATAGATCAATTCTTTTTCAGCTACTTGCTGAAACTTCAGCTGACCTTTCTTTCAGGGGGTTACAGACCATGTATCGGCACTTTTCAAATTATTTTAAGTTAAAAATCAATGACTGCCTTCTGCTACTGTGGCTGCAGCTTAACTGTAACCAGACTTTAGCCTCAGAACAGAAAACACAATTCCACCAAAAAGTCCAGGCCGCTTTCATCACAGGGCTCTTTCTCACTGCCTGAACATTCAGCCTCCGCCTTCAGACTGCAAGGTTCAGACAAGTCAAGGGTGAATGTCCTCGGTCTCTCTCGAGTGGTCTTTGAAATATTTGCAGCTCAGATCTGGTTGCCCTACCAGCTAGAACTGCAGGGCAAAGAAAAGTAATGTCTGAAAGGACTATGTCTGCCTATGTATTGATTGGCAATAATTTCTGAATGTGTTCAATTTTAAGGCTACTGTAGCCGGGCTGCAAAATCAGGAGAATTGCTGAAAAACAGCAAAGCATTAAAAGGGCTAAATATCTCTTTGCTGCCATCTAGTGATTATCTGGATGTTTGCAGTCCTGATATGTGAGCCTTACTAATTATATGTAGTACATTTGTTGAACCATGAAAATAAAAGATAAATTCATGAGCTACTCGTGTATATCTTTCCTGGTGGTGGTGATGTTTGTGTGCTTCCTTGCCTTCCTGGAAGTTTTTGTTGTAGGCGCTTTTCATCCAGTAATGCCCAGACAGAAGGTATTCTAGAAGCAGATCATTGTTTTAGCAGTAGTGCCACTGTGTGAGATGCTAAATGTATGAAATTTCAGAAGACTCACGACCTATACCAAAGAAATAAGGTTGGTGAACTTCCATACCACCTCCCATTCTGAAACAACTGATTAACGTGCTGTAAAACAACTGGATTTTTGCAATAAATCCTCCCAAATATCACACCACAAGGTCTTTCATCAGGACATCATAAATTAAGATGCGTCAACACATCGAGGGCATCTGTTTGGTTCCAGATTCCTTTGTCTTCTTCAAATAGCCTGGCAGCTTCAATGCCCAGCAGACAGCCTTTACGCAAATGATGTTTCAGTCTGTATCATTAATATTCAGCCATTGTATGTCATAGACACCTTAAAGTACATCTGTTATGCAAATTTATGTTAAGTTGGCCTCACTGGCAGCTGCCCCAATTTTAGCCTCTCTAAAATTGATCCTTCCCCCCCCCCACCATTTTGAAGTTTGCAATCTGTTCATGAAAAATGTTAATCCAGCAATTAACTGAAATTGCTAAACAGAAATTTTATACTGAGATATCTAAAATAAAAACGTGAGCGTTTTCAATAGATGAGATCACCCCCTGAACATTATATGCATTTCAGAGGAGGGCAAACATTGATCTTTGCTCAGCCTGCATTGAGATAATTGCCAGTTTTCTCTCTATAATAAAAAGATTCTTCGGGGAATAGTGCCATCATTCTTCCAAACACGTTTGGCATTTCATTCAGTTTATCACTGGAAGCTGGGATTTGGACTATTATTTTCTTCCTGTGTAATTGATGACATTTTGCATTTACAAACATTTAACAATGTGAAAGTCCCAACATTCAAATAGTCATTCATTATTTCAGACTAAGGATATAATCCTGGAACGGAAATGGGTGGCACCATGTGGTGTCAAGGAAGACCCTATTTTGATTAGCTTAACTGCCAACTGATGATCAGTTAATGTTTCTAAAAAATGGGTGAAAGGGCAGATTCAAAGACATTTCATTAATATCTACTGGGTGGTTGGGGGGAATGAAGAAAAACAAAGAAGACTTAAAACCTGAAGCTGGCTAGAAGGGAGTTATTTGGAAACTCCACTGATCCCCAATCAGGTGCTGCTATAAAGTTTTCCTGCTCCCCCAGGCCCAGCTAGGATAATACAAAATACGGATGTTTTGCATGCAACTGAATATAATAATGTTTAATGAAATGGAGAGGAAGCCATGGTTAATGTGTATTATTATTGTGGGTCACAGTCAGTCAGCTGTTTAGACTGGATTTGGCATTTTTGTCCACCTATCGAGTCCTTCCCAAGGACCTGGATAGCAGATGTTGTCGTTTGATGATTTGATGGTGTTAAAAGTATCGTCGCAGGATATAAGCTGTTCCAAGTAAAGCTACCTTTTGCAATTGACTGAGGGTAATTTTGTCAATGCCGATGGTCTTCAAGGGGTGCTCCAGATGTTTTGGGATTGCACCCAAGGCGCCTATTACTATTGGCCCTATCTTTGCTTTCTTTTGCCACAGTCATTCTATTTCTGTTTGCAGGTCTTTGTATTTTGTGATTTTCTCCAGTTCCAGTTCTTTCTCTTTTATTCTGCTGCTGCTGCTGCTGTTGTTGTTGTTGTTATTACCACCTTGTAGTTAACATCAATGGTTTAGCTGCAAAATCTATAGGCTGCTTTAATTACAGAGTGGCTCACAGCTAGTAAAATGTAACAACTATTGTAAGAATAATGATAAATAAAGATTAAATTAGAAGATCAGAAATTAATATAAAGAAGGTAACCATTTAACACCAACTTCTTCATAAGGACTTGCTGGATAATACCACTAGAACTTGGACACCATAGTAATGCTTATTTTCTGAAGGCACTTTGGAAGAACAGTATTTCATATATTCCTGAATATTATTATTTTAACTATGGGGGCCAGAGTATTCTGGGGGGCATCATACAAAGAGTGCTTATTTCCTATTCCTGCCCAACCCCACCCCACCCATCTCCCAAAGCTGGGTTGCTTGCAGCTGCTTTCTCTGCTGGCTCATTTCAGACAAATGATTTCTATATGGGTAGAAGGTCTCAGAAATATCTGAGGCCTAATCCTGGTAAGGCATTTTGGGATGACTGTGTGTACAGCTCAAGGCAGCGTGCAGTTCTCCCACTGATTATAAGGGGACATTTGAAAGCAAACTTAACTTCTCTGTCCTATCCCTCTCTTGATGGGTCAGGTGCAAACATGGGTCTGCCAAGCATTTTAGAATTTAGTTCGTCATGTGAGGGGAACGTTGTGGACCATATCAGGCAATGGAGTGAAGCACTGCTCAGGGTCATTGTGTAAGTATATTGTTGTACAGAAGGGTTGCAGCTGACACCTATAGTTTAGTATTACCAATTAACATTCCAAATAAAATTACCTATTTTGTCAGCTTTGTAGCCAACTAGGAATGGCGAATGCAGATTCAAATATTCTAATAGATTAAAGTTTGGAGTGTGGAGGGGTAAGATTTTCAGGGAAGTTTAGAATCTTGTTCTTGTCTGAAATTGATATCTGTGATCCTGCTTTCGTGGTATTAATTTCTCTAACACTGATATATATTCATTCATATTTAATGTGAGAATTTAGAAAAGCAAAAAAACAACAACATTATATGGCTACTTTGAATCTTTTTAAGGACTAACACAGCATTTCTTTCTTTCGTTCTTTTCTCTAAAGTATAAATGTTTAGTAACAGATTTCAATTTTTTGGCAATTGAACTGAGCATCCTCTTTCAGGTTAACTTTCTATTACTGAACATTCCCACAGCTACCTTTAAAGTTACTATGAAAGAGAGGTAAAAGATGGTTCACACATGCTTGAGGGAGAGGAAAAGAGTGCAAAAGATGCACAATCAAGCCCATACAGATAAAAGGGAGAAGCTTGGGATGCTTAGCTTCTGTTGTTCTGCTGTGTCAAGAGCAACAGCTGCCTTTGAATGGCATCTTAGCGGGCATTCTACAAATGATACTGGGCCTTATTTGTGGCTGGAGGACAAATCCATTAATTTAATTAGATTCTTTAATTGCTGAATATTAATGGACACACAACATTCTGGCTCCCTTGCCTTCACATCTCACTTAATTCCATAGTTCAAAATAAATTAAGGCATTACTGAACAATAAAAATCTAGTGACAGACTCTCCTGTGCAGATGGACATGCAGCTCGAGTGTCACAGGTGAAGTGGCAGGATAAGGCAGAAAGAGTTCTAAGGGACTACAGCTGGTAAACAACAGGATTGGGTGGGTTGGGTGGGACACAAGGGGGGAGCTCCTTGCAAGGCATCTGAGACTGCACATTGCTGCCCTACGGAGTACATGAACCTGGAATTCTTTTTCCAAAATATACTAAATATATGGGACTACCTTTATAGGTTTTATGTTTTGTCCACCTTAAGGGGTAATTGCTGCTAAATAATAATCATTCTGTGTCACCACAGGATATTGGTTAACATTGAAAGGGATAGTTAATGGCCACCATTGAAGAGTGGCACTGAAAAGGGACATTTTATACATTGCTTTACTTTGGGTGGGCAAAATTGTTTTGGTCCCAATTTTTTTAGAAGGAGGAGGAGGAGGAGAAGGAGGAGGATGAGGATGAAGGGAGGTATTTCAAGTTTGTTATTAGAGTTATTACTTTAATATACAAAGGAGGAAGAGAATATTTCATTGTTTCATATTGTAGAAGCAGAACCATGCTGAAATTCACTTTGCTCAGGTTACATATTTCCTTTTTTGTAATAACTATTAAATTTTAAGCAGAAAAGATAAAAACTAACAGAGACTAATATTTAAGATGAAGAAAAGAACAAAAGTAAAGAAAGAAAGAAGAAAGTCAAAAGTGCAGGAAAAAAAAAGAAAAAAGAAATATTAAGAAATGACTTCCAATTTTCTTTTAGAACAGTTATAGGTACAGAATTAAATTGAACTCTTACTCTATGGTTACAACATAACTTTCATTTTTTCTGTCATCTACTATTTTTTCTAATCAACAAACCCATAAATCATAATTTCATTATTTTCTCTTTCATGCAAAAAATCCAAAAGGGGTTTCCAATCGGCATTATATTTAATCAGTGTTTTTTCTCCAATCAAGGCTATCAATTGAGCCATCTCAGCCAACTCCATCATCTTTACCATCCACTCTTCCATTGTGCGTAATGTCAAATCTTTCCACTGTTGTATATATAAAAGTCTTGCTGCTGTTATCATATATAAAAACAAAGTTTTCCAATATTTTGTCAATCAGTCCCAAAAGAAACATTTCTGGCTTCAGTTGTATATTACACTTTAAAATCTTCTGAATTAATGTATGTATTTGGGTCCAAATTCTTTTAGGTTTTTTATATGTCTACCAAGCATGATAAAAAGCCCCTTCTTGTTGTTCACATTTCCAACATAAATGCAAAATATCTTTATAATTTTAGACAATTTTCCTGGTGACAAATACCAATGATACATCATTTTATAATTTTTTTTTTTCGAGATTATAACATAATGTAAATCTCAGTCCTTTCATACATATATTCTCCCATTGTTCTATTTGTATGTTATAACCAAAATTGCCAGCCCATTTTATCATATATTCTTTCACTTGTTTTTCTTCTGTTTCAAATTTCAATAAAAGTTTATACATCATTTTATAAAAATTCTCATTAAGGTTATAACACAATGTAAATTTCAATCCTTTCTGCCATATATTTTCCCATTGTTCCATCTGTACATTGTAGTCAAAGTTTTTAGCCCATTTTATCATACAGTCCTTTACTTGTTCATCTTCTGTCTCTAGTTTCAATAAAAGTTTATACATATTTGCAATAACATGTTCATCATTTGTACATAATTCTGTTTCAGCCTTCAATATTCAAAACCAAAAGTCCTTTTATCTACTTTAAATCTTTCTAATAATTGTACATAGGAAAACCATTGACACAAATATCCTTCTAATGTCAAATTTTCTTCTGATTCCATTTTGAATTCTCCCTGGGAAGATTCTATATGTCACCATAAGTTAACCATTTCTGTTTAGTTATCATTTCTCTTCTATAATACAGTTCTTGGGGTGAAAGCCTTTGGACACAACCTGGATTTATATCTATTCCATATTCTCAATATGGCACACCTGACAAAATGATTTTTAAAAGCAACATTAACTTTAGCTTTGTCATATCATAAATAACCATGCCACCCAAACCTCAAATCATGTTCTTCTATCTCCAATAATCTTCTATTTCTCAGCATCACTTACTCTTTCATCCAAACTAAACAACAAATTGCAAGGTATAGTTTCAAATCAGGTAAACTCAAACCTCCTCTTTCTTTAGCATCTTGTAACACCTTGTATTTGACTTGCAGTTTTTTCCCCTGCCACACAAATTTTGATATGTCTTTCTGCCATTGTTTAATTTGTACATCAGTTGTCAAAACAGGTATTGTCTGAAACAAAAATAACATTCTAGGAAAAATATTTATCTTAATCACAGAAATTTTCCCAATCACAGAAATGACAATTGTAATTTATCCCATCTTAACATATTTTTTAAAACTTAATTCCATGTCTTAACATAATTATTTTGAAATAACATACAATTCATGTTTGTCAAAGTAACACCCCAATATTTTATCTTTTTCTCAATCTTGAGACCTGTTTCATTCATCAGTTCTGTTTGACCTTGTATCTTCATATTTTTGTTAACATCTTTGTCTTCTGCGGAGTCCTTGGGGTTCCCTGAGCTTGGTTGTTTTCTTGCAAACATTTCATTAACCAGCTAGGTAACATCTTCTATGCTAGAATGGAGTGGAGTTTGCTCTCTGTTTATGTACAGTGGCTTGCCCTGCCTCTGTTGGTTTTTTTTTTTTTTTTTTTGTCCCCTCTGGTAGTACCCAGTGGAATTCCCAGTGGAAACAACTGCACTCCTAAATAAATAATAAATAAATAAAGCCATTTTGAGAGGAAAGAGGGTTCAATTTATCCCATCCCCCAAATACATAGACTTTATGGGAATTCAGTAGTGACCAATGCTTGCATATGTCACCATCTTGGTTCCATCTAGTTTTGAGACCAGTGCGCAGATATAATGCTTTGGAAATGCAGCCCATTTGGTCTGAAATACTTGAATGGTTCCAGGGATGTTGCCTTAATATATGTCATTTTAGCAAGGTTGGTTCACATGCAAAACTAGGTTGGTTCGTATAAACAGGGATTAGATGCAGACACAGAAGACAATAATGATTTATTATATCCTCTTCAGCTCTTTGAAAAACTGCACACAACCGAAGGTTTCCATTTCCCTATGCTCTGGTAAAATAATTAGAGAAAAAGAAGAAAAATTGAGTAGATGGAGGAAAAAAGAATGAAAAGCAATCAGGAGAAATATGGCATCCAGTGAGAATCTGCCAAAAGATGCAAGGAAAAGGGAGGAGGGGCTTCAGACAATTAAGTTACAATAGGAAAGAGATGGTTAAATAAAAGGAAAACAAGAAAAAGGATGGATCGTGCATGTTCTGCAGAAGTTTAAAGTTAATGAACAGTTGGGATAAGCCAAGGCTGAGGGGGGAGAGAGTTTGAGAGGCTGCCAAAACCTAATATCACACGGAGAAGAAAATACTAACAACTTCAGAAGAGGCTGAGTAAAAGAGGAAGGGGAGTTTTGGAGAGCTGGTGTTTGTAAGTAATATGTGGGCCAAAGGGAAAAACAAAACCAGTAACTAGGCCTAAATGGTGAGTTAAGAGAGAAAATGTTGGAATTGAAAATTCACCAATATATTTCAGAACTGCTCTCCTAATCCAAAACTGTCCCCTATTTGGGCACTTGACAACCCTGGGTTTGATTCAGATTGGGAAAATGGTATTCCCTTATTGTGAATGTAACACATTGGGAGCTGCTTTACCTGGCCTACTTTGTGGTGATGATGTTGATGAAGATTATTGACTTCTCAACCACTGCAGAGCTATATTGAATGGTCAGTAGATCTTGGGGTCTGGAATACTTTTGAAGGCCACTTGCACTGTATTTATATTGCAAATGCACTTCTGCACCAACTTGGAGATCCCATTTTTGTCAGAGATCAGCTAGGATACCATTGTGTTTTCAATGTGTGCACCCCAAGGATGTGGACTAGCTTCTACAAGGGCTGGCATCTAGATCCATGCTACTCTTAGTTCTTAAACATTGCCAGGAAAAAGTTGGAACTTTGGATTTCAGAAGTACTGAATGTTTCTTTGGTGGGAAGAATCACCCGCATGGGTCTTGTGTGAATTGTTCCTGATTTGATTTGGAGAGTCAAATTTTGAAGACAGCATGATTTGAGTTGAGAATCAAGGACAACCAGTATAACTTTAACTGATTCAAGATTTGATTCAAAAAGAGATTAACCCACTGATTATAATTTGATTATGTACCATCAAGTGAGTGTCAACTCTTAGCGGCCAGATAGATAGATTTTATCCAGCCCCAACCAGCCCTTCAGATCTTCCAACAGTGCACCCATCACCACTGTAACTGAGTCCATCTACCTTGCCTCTGGTCATCCTCTTCTCTTTCCATCCACCTTTCCCAGCATTATAGACTTCTCAAGGGAACTAGGTCTTTGCATAATGTGTCTAAAATAAGATAATTTGCGCCTGGTAATTTGTGCCTCAAATGAGAACCCTGGATTGAATTGCTGTATGATCCATTTGTTTGTTTTTGCCATCCATGGTCTTCTCCAACACCAATGTTCAAAAGCATCAACATTCTTTCTATATCCATAGAGTGTCACTGGAACAACCATTGCTTACATGATTTTGACCTTTGTAGGTAAGACACATCACAGCATCTGAATATCTTTTTCCAAGGCTTTCATTACTACCCTATGAAGTGCTAGTCCATGGCATATTTTTGTCTGCTGGTTTTCTTTATTCTGGTTGATCCTAAAAGCAGAAGATATCCATCATTTCAGTGTCTTCATTGTCATTTCTAAGGCTGGTTGTTGTCCTTATTGTCATTAGTTTTGTCTTCTTTCTGTTTAATCATGGTCCCATTTTTTCACTTTGCTCCTTCACTTTCATTACTAGGGTTTGCAGATCATTTGCAGTTTCAGCTTTCAGAGTAGTGTCATCAGAATAGCACAGATTGATGTTTCTTCCTCTAGTTTTAAAACCACACTCATCTTCTTCCTGTCCAGCTTCCCTTGATATATATTCAGCATATAGGTTGAATAAATAAGGGGATAATATACAGCCTTGTCTCATTCCTTTGCCAACCTGAAGCCAGTCTGTTTTGCCATTTTCTATCCATACTGTGGCTTCCTGAGCTGTGTATAGGTTTCTCATGAGGACAATGATTTTCTGGGATTTTAATTTTTCTAACCACATTCCACAGATTGACATGACTGACAGAATCAAAAGTCTTTCTATAATCAATGAAGCACATACTTACTTCTTTTTGGTATTTTTTGGCTTTCTCTGTTATCAGACATGGATCAGCAATAATGACTTGAATTTCTAAAGCCAGATTGAACATCTGGCATCTCCCTTTCCTTATAGAACTCTAATCTGCATTGGATGGTCCTAAGGATTGTTTTGCTTTCATGTGAAATTAAGGATATTGTATGATAGTTTGCATAATCTGTTAATTCTTCTTTCTTTGGTATGGTGTATAGATTGACTTCTTCCAATCTGTTGGCCACTGTGTCATTCACCAGATTTACTGGTATAGCTTTGTTAGAACATTTACTGCCATATTTCTGTAGATATTCCATCAGTTCCTGTAGCCTTTTGAGTAGGTAATGACCAGAGTGCTGATCTAACTTCATCTTCTAGTAGTAGAGTTCTAGTAAGTAGGGCATATCTTCTAAGCTATCTTAGACATTGATATGTCTACTGTTCAGAATTTCAGTACATTCCTTCCATCTTCATTTGATCTTTGAATCAGTTATTATTTGTCCATTGGCATCCTTTAGCATACCAATTGCTAAAGGAATCTCCTTCTGAAATCTTTTGGAACACTTTCTTTTTTTTTGCCATGTCTGTTTCCCTCTTTAGTGTCTCTTCATATTTTGTTTAATATTGCTTCTTGTCTCTTTTGTTAAGTTCCTTTCTGAGACTTTTGCTCTTGGCTTTGGCTTTGGCTTCTCTTCTCTTCTTGGCAATTTCCAGAGTTTGTTCTGACATCTAGTTTACTTTCTTCTCTTTCTGTATTTTTGGCAGCCTCTTTTCACATTAATCTTCAACAACTTCTCTTAAGTTCATTCCACAGTTCCTCTGGTTCTCTGTCAATGAAATTCAGGACTTCATAGTAATTCCTGATGTTCTCCTTGAAAATGGTGAGTATATGCTCATGATTATATTGTGAAACTGTCAAAAATGTATAAATGAATATCAAACCAGTGTTGAAAGTGTGAAAAGGAAGAGGGGAATTTTTATCATGCATGGTGGATTTGTGAAAATGCAAAGAAATTTTGGGTGCAAATTCATATAACAATGCAAAATATACTGGGGATTAATATTACAATGAAACCAGAATTATTTCAATTGATGCTGAACTAGAAAAGAAATATGGGAAACTAGCATTATATATGGTAACTGTAGCAAGATTACTGTATGCATAAAGATGGAAGAATAATGAAATACCCACAGTAAAAGATTGGATTATAAAATTGACAAAGCTTGTGGAAAAGGCAAAGCTGACCAGTTTGTTCAGGGAAAAAAATGATAAAGACTTTTTAAAAAGACTGGAAGCCTTGTATGGACATTTTGCTGAAAGAAGAAAAGACTGAACTGATATTTTATGGATTTGGGGATTAAAAGATGCAAAGAAGAAGGGGAAAGAGTAAGATGGCAATTACTCGATAGAAAGAAGGGTAGAAGTCATAATTCTATGTTTTCCTTCTTTTCTTTCTTATTTTTATCTTCTTTTCCTTTTCTTATTTTTTTGTTAATTTTTTATACTTTTATTGTACTGAAAACTCTCTCTCTCTCTCTCTCCCTCTCCCTCTCTCTCTAATTTTAAAAAGATCATACTGTGGAAACTGATTACTTAACTTGGAACTTGCACATGAGAAGTTTGTAATCTGTTCCACAAGTAGCTTCTGGCCACATCTTTGCTGTTGTAACTGAGCTCTTCCATTTCCATCTACCAATAATATAATCAATTTGATTTCTCTGTATTGTATCTGGTGATGTCCCTCTACATAGCCATTGCTCTGTATTAGCAATGAAGAAATAATTAGATTGACAGAAATTGATCAGCCATTCTCCTACTTCATTTCAGTTTCCTAGGCCATACAGTCCACCTACATTTTCCTCTTTAATATTTCCAAATTTGGCGTTCCAGTCTCCAGCTACAGGCAGCACAACTTGCTTGCAAGTTTGGTTGATTTCAAGTTGAACTTGATCATAAAACCTATTAACTTTCTCTTCTTCTGCATCAGTGGTTGGAGCATAAACTGGAATAAGCGTCATATTAAAGAGCTGTCCATGAAGTCTAACTGATATTATTTGGTCATTTATTGCATTGTTAGACAAGTATTGTTCTTGCTATACCCTTCCTAACTATAAAAACAATACAGTTTCTTCTTTGTTTTTCATGTCCTGAGTAGTAAACAGTGTGATCTTCTGAATGAAAGTGTCCAATTCCATTTCATCTCAATTTGCTGATGCCTAAGTCACCAATGTGTAGTTGAATTCATTTCATCTTTCTCTGTCTGGAGCTTTCTCATATTTGTGCTTCTTACATTCCATGTTCTGATTGTAATTTTGTTTTTGCAGTTTTGGATTTTCTTTCTGTTTCTTTCTTTCGGCTTAAGCCCCAGAAGACTTAACCTAAAAACATAAGCATTGCCTTGCAGGATTGGATCCCTGGCCCCTGTAGTCCAGAAGTCTGTTCTCACAGTGGCTAACTGCCCAAGGAAGCCCACTAGTCTCCCAGCAGAAGGCCTTAAGAGGTAGTCCCATTGCCATCAAGGCTAATAGTTATTGATCTCCATGGCTTCCATGAATTGGTCCAACTTTTTCTGAAGCCAATCAAGCTGGTGGCCAGCACCAGATCTCATCATAGCAAATTCCAGAATTGAATTAATTTCAGCAGGCCTGACTATCAATCATTAAACGAAATCATTTGAGATGCATAGGATTTTGATCAATGTAGAATTGATTGTTGGTTCCAGTGTTCAAAGAGTCTCAAATTATTTTTTCCTAGAACAATTTGTGTGCTTTTATGTGTGTGTATATGATTTTACCAGAATTAAAAGACCATAAAAACATAAAAAGAAAAGGAGAAAAAATAAAAAGACATGAAAAAGTAAAAGAAAAAGTGAAAAACAGGAAAAGACTAAGAAAAGGAAAAAGAAAAATATCTTAAAAAGCGACTTCCAATCTTCTTTGCAGCAGCTACAAGCATAATGATTACCATTTCCATCCTCCCTAATTACATATCAAGGTTCCCTCTTTCCCATAAAGAACCCTTTTTAATCAGTAAATCACCAGTTCATTTTTGTCCATTTTCAGCAAAGAATCCATAAAGGGTTTCCAGTCTTTTATAAAAATAATTATTGTTCCATCCTTAATCAAACAAGTCAATTTTACCATTTCTGCCAACTCTACCATCTTCATGATCCAGCCCTCCATTGTAGGAATATGCTTTTCTATTTTCTGATATCTATTTCAAGCTCTTTTATCCCAGAGAGATATATACCTCTAGGTCCAAGGAGAGCATAGCACAGCAAATGCACTTTAGTTCCCATTATTTAAAAAGAGTCCACTCATGAGAACTGGAAGCAGAAAGTGCCCCGAAAGAGCTTAATGGGAGTTTGACATATGCCTTTATGATCAAAGCTCCCCGAAATTGATTGATCACATTTTTGAAGAGAAGGGGAGAAGCACATATGATCATAGCCCTCAAAGTCATTTTTGGCAACAGCAATTAGAGTTGCAGAAACCAAAAACCCAAGATGCATCAGCATGACTGAGCATTTTTAGCTATAAGGTCCTTCATTAAAAATGAGAAGTGCAGCACCAAAACAAGGATCATGATGAAACACCACTGTTAACCCTTAACCCTGAGTTCATCATTTTGTATGCCAGAAAGATTGTCTCACCTGGGCTGTCTTCCCCAAACTCTGTTGCTGGAAGCACTTTTTCCCCCAGCTTGATTTCAGTAACAGAGAAACAACTAAGAACAGTAGGAATGGGATAAAGGCACAAGCAACATTTTTTTAGATAAAGAGGAAAAAAAATTAACCAGGTACTTACCAGAATAAAGGAAGGTATCAGTTTGGCTTTACCCACTTTGTTCTCACCTGTTTGGCGGCCTTCTGTCCCTTCAGCCCTCCCACACTCAACTGCAGGTCTACCATCTTCTCCAGCAAATAGCATAGTGTATTGTTAGACAAATTGCAGAAAGTTCTAAATGGTGGCTGATTGTAAATATTGTCCCTCAAAAAAATGAAAACATAGCATTGTTCCTCCATTGTTCACCAAGGAGCTTTAGTAAGAAATTGTGATAGAATGTCTACCAGACCCTAGGAACATTGAGGAAGGAGCAGGACCATTACAGAAAAGATGCTTTAGTCCAGAGGAGCAGAGAGATGTGAGGAAGAGACCCTGAGTAACTCTTTCTTAATTATGCTAGGTATAAGTTGATCTGGGGAATTGCTTTGACAGGCTTTCCAGATCCTATTACATTACCCTACTAGTAATAATGAAGTTTGCAGAAATTCAGCTTCAAATAAACAAATGCCCACATGGTCTCAGCGGGTATACCCTCTGAAATGCTGGCGATAATTACCAGGTTGCAACCTGGAGCACATTCTTTTTACTTTTAAAAGCACCACGGAAAAGAGGAGAACCAATTCTCCCCTGATTTTTCCATTCTTCCCACTCCTCCTCCTGCCTGCAATAGGGTAAATATGGAGGGCACATGAAGGAGAAGACAGGGAGCAATCTGGAGAGGTACTCTCAAGAGCAGCTGCAGTTACCTTCTCTCCAACTTTAATAGCATATTTAATTAGAAGCAAATGCTCACTCTCCTGGTTGTGGTCTGTCAATCCATGCAGCAAATACAACTGATAATGAAAGTCAGCAAAAGAGGAAAAAATGCACTAAGAAGACATTCCGAATATTGGTGGAAGGCTATGATGGCTTTCAAAGTTTTTCATTCGTTTCCAGCTGCATCTCTTGCTGCCAAGACACCTGCAGATGGGATGTTTAATGTGCTGTCCCAACGGGGCAGCACCTAAACACTAATGTAAATGGATGAAAATTGGAAGACCAGATTATGATAATAATTCAGTCTTTCTGCTTTCAGTTGTAACCACTCAAGATGGCTTACAACTTTAAACAAAATAAACAATACAAAACATAGTAGAACAAGACAAGTAAAATATGTGTAACAGTTAAACACTTGGCAAAGAGATGCAGGGTTGCTATTTTTCTAAATCCTGGGAAAGTGGGATCAAATACCCAGCCTGGAGAGCCAGTTCCAGAGCTTGGGAGCAATGCAGAAGAAGACCTTCTTCATCATTCTAGATCGCTGAACTTCTAGCAGCAGGAGCATCTTCAAAAGCACCTCTTCTCCCATCTAACCAATCTAGCAGGTACAAAGTGGGAGAGGCAGTCCCTCAAATAATCAGGCCCAAAGCTATTTAGAGCTTTAAAAGTCAGCACAAGAACCTAACATTAAACCCAGAAAACAGTTGTTAGCCATTGCAATATAGCATAATGTCATTCAGTTAACATGCTGGATGCTGCATTTCAATCCATCCTCATTCAAGGGTGGACCACAGAGAGCATACTGCTGTAGTCCATACTCAGCATGGCAACATTTTGTGCAATATTCATTTTCTAAGGCCCTGTCTACCCAAAATGCTCCCTGTGTAGCAGTTTGAGAATCAGCTACTGTGGGCTGACTTTGCCAGGAGTGCATGGCAGCAAATATAGCTAAATCTTCCACAAAATATTATATATTTTTCAATGCAGACTACATCACCCTGGATGGACCTAGATATAGATATACCTAGATATAGCTAAGATATAGATATCTTATCAATATCTATGGACAGCTGTCAGGGAAGATTAGATTTCAGTTGGTCCCAAGCTAACCTACCCATATAGTAATTCCTTTTTTCTCTTGCTATCCAAGTAAGCTTAGGATGTTCCTTAATGGCCCTCCATCATCCAGCCTATGCTGGCACAGTCCGCATTCTGCTTGAGACCATAATTCATTGTTTGTAAACCCAGCAAAATGATACTGGGCTGCACAGCTAATCTATGTAAAAGAAAGTGAGCAAGGCTTGGGAAAACAAGCAGTGAGAGAATACGCAACTGCCTCAGTTCCCCTCCATGGGGTGAAAATCAAAGCTGGTGGTTTCCCCCAGCCTCTATATGCTATCTGCTGTAAACAGAACCCAACCATTTTGCATCAGAGTAATCACCCCATGGGAGGTGGGAGGGACAACCAGCCTTTGAGACATGGACGGGTCTTTTACAGCTGATGTTTCATGTGGGGGAGGGGGAGGGCTGGGAAGGAGAAAATGTTCTACTAGAGAACATGTCCCTCAGCAAATTAGGGGATGGTAGAAATGACAGGAAGAAGACATGCAGAGTTGTAGATATGGTGAGAGGATGAAATCACCCTCTTCCAAGTCTGAAAACAATGAACTTGGCGCTATCGCCCAGAACTGCAACCCTTTAGGGAGGGAGATGTCATTGGGAATGCAAGGTCTTTCCTTCGCTGAGGCAAAGCAGCTTGTTCAGGAACAGGAGAAGATGGGACAAACCAGGTTTAGCATGGTCTGCATTCTGGGATGGTGTGGAAAGTTGGAGCTAGGGAATCCTTCTGGGCCAAAGCAACACACTCAGGTCAGGGTGAGCTGATGTTAGGTTAAAAACAGTCTTAAAAACTGTGCACGGATTGAGCCTTGCAATAATAATTCTAACAAATACATGCAGATGGACATTCAGTCATTCTCCATAAACACAGGAGGTTAAAATACTTTGTGTTAAACAGAAGGATACCGTAGATGGCATACTCTATTTTGGTGGGGGGCAGCGGTATATTTCAACCCACATTAAAGCTTTACTCCCTGACTATCTGGTCCCTACTTTGGTCCCTGGCACAGAGTTTGGCCTCAGTGCCAAGAAGAGGCTCATTATTACATTAGAGGAAAAATTTGATGTGATTGGATGACATGAACATGGTCATAGCAACTCTAAAATAGGACAAGATGTTGGAATGCCTGAATCTACAATACAATTTTCTTTTCTGGTTTTTATTTTGCTTTCTCTAACTACTCTGTGACTTTGTTAACCATAAATGTAAATTATAAGTATATTCGTCTTATCCTTCACTGTAATATTTTGTTGATAAATATATAAATTTTTTCATTGCCTATTTCTGTCAAGCGGGAACCAATTACCATATTTTACATATAAATATAACTTCAGACCTCAAAATCACAGTTGCATCAGTCTACGCCCCAACGACTGATGCAATGGAGCTTGAAATAGAGGGTTTCTATGCCAGCATCAAAAAAACTTTGAAGCCAGTGCCCAAGAAAGGCATACTGGGTGATTTTAATGCAAAAGTTGGCAGCAAGCAGAAACAGGCATCGCTGGCAGCTTTGGACTTGGGGAGAGGAATGATGCAGGTGATCGCTTGGTTCAGTTTTGCCATGGAAATTGTTTCTGAATCATGACTACCTGGTTCAGACAGCACAAGCATCACTTATACACTTGGACCTCACTGAATAAATGGCACCAAAATCAGATTGACTGTGTCCTGTGCAGCCATTGATGGACCAGTTCAGTCCTTGCTGTCAAGACATAACCGGCTGCCAATTGCGGTTCAGATCATGAATTGTTGGTGGCTGAGATCAGAGCCAAATTGTGCAACATCAAAAAGCAGCATCACCAAAGAACTTTGGCATTATCAAAATCCCTTCCATGTTTGCAGCTGAGGTGAAAAATACATTTGAACTGCTGGAACCTGCTGAGAAGCTGCCTGATGAACTGTGGCAAGAAACTCAATTGACCGTCATTGAAGCAGCAGTTGAACACATACCACAGAAGAAGCTAGAGAAAAAGCACAGGTGGCTCTCAGGTGAAACCATCGGAACAGCTGAGTGAAGAAAAGCATCAAAGCGGCCGGCAAATGGGAGGAAGCCAGAAGACTGAAGGTGGATTTCCAAAGAGCGGCAAGGAAAGTTTACTGGGACCAGCATTGCAAGCAGCTAGAAGAGGACTGCATGAAGGGCCACATCAGGAAGTCAAAAGGATTCAAAGACCATTTACTGCTCCTAAAAGCACCATCAAACACAAGCAAGGGAAAGAACTGTCTGATCAACAAGGTGTCAAGAACAGATGGCAAGAATATGCAGGAGAGCTATATGCCAGCAGCAAAGAGGCCCAGCTTCCTCAGGATGTTGTGGAAAGGGAAGCAGTAATAGAACCAGCCATCCTTCAGGAAGAAGTCATGTGGGCAATGAGCCAACTGCTAAACAACAAGGCCCCAGGTGTTGATACCATCTCTGCAGAATTGCTGTGGCGTGTACTACCCACAACCATCATAGCCTTGTGCCAGAAAGTTTGGGAAACAAATGCATGGCCACAGGATTGGAAACAATCAGTGTTCATTCCATTGCCATAAAAGGGCAGCTCCAAGGAGTGCTCCAATTGCCCTCATGCCTCACGCTAGCAAGATTCTCCTTCAGATCATACAGCGTCTTGCACCGACCATCGAAAGGGAATTACCAGATGTTCATAAAGTACTACAAGATGCTAAAGAGAGAGGAGGTTTAGGTCTTCCAAATTTGAAAGTTTATTTTGCAGCTTGCTGTTTGGTTTGGATGAAAGAGTGGATCACTTTGAGAGACAGAAGGTTACTGGAACTAGAGGGTCATGATTTAAGATTTGGGTGGCACAGCTATTTATGGTGTGATAAAGTTAAAGTTAATGTAGATTTTAAAAATCATTTTATTAGACATGCCATCCTGAGAATATGGAACAGATATAAACTTAGGTTGTCTCCAAAAGTTCATTTGTGGTTGTCTCCCCAAGAAACATTTTATAGAAGAAAAATGATAACGAAAAGTAAATGGCTAACCTATGGTGATCTATTGGAACTCTCTCAAAGGGATTTTAAATTGAAAACAAGAGAAGACTTGTTAGCAGAGGGATATGTGTGTCAATGGTTTTTTTTTTTTTATGTTCAATTACAAGAAAGGTTTAAAATAGATAAAAAGGTTTATGGTTTTGAATATGCTAAGACTAAATTTGAAATAGAATTATGTACTAATGACGAACATGTTATTGCAAAGATGTATAAACTTTTATTGAGATTTGAGACAGAAGGCAAACCAGTTAAAGAGTGTTTGATAAAATGGGCTAAACATTTTGGTCGTAAGATATAGTTGGAACAATGGGAAAATATGTGGCAGAAAGGTTTGAAATGTACATTGTGTTATAACTTAAAAGAGAACTTTTACAAAATGATGTATCAGTGGTATTTGTCACCAGAAAAAAATTGGAATGAGATACATATTTGTATAAAGAAGATTCTAAAGATTAACATACAATCAAAACCAGAGACTTTTCTTTTAGGTTTGATGGACAAACAGTTGGAAAAAACTTATGGAACTTTGTTTTTATATATGATAACAGCAGCAAGACTTTTATATACAGAGGTGGAAGGACAAGACATTACCTACAGTGGAAGAATGGATGGTGAAGTTGATAAAGTTAGCTAAGATGGTGAAATTGATGGCTTTGATTTGAGATAAGACATTGTGTAATTTTAATAATACTTGGAAACCTTTTTTGGACTTTTTGCAAGATACATAAAAAAATGAATTTTTGCTGTATGGATTTGATAATTAGAAATAATGTGGATTAACAGACATAATGGAAGTTATATTTTAAAATTAGAGTAAAAGTTGGATGTATAGCTGTTGTGAGGAGGGTCGGAAGTCAATTCTTTTTTTTCTTTCTGATTCTTTTCTTCTCTCCTTTGTCTTTTTAATCTTTCTTATTTCTGTAATTCACTTTTTCTTTCTATAGTCTTCTCTTAATGCTAGTTTTTGTTAGTTTTTTATTGTTCTTTTTTAAAAAAATTAAATAAAATTATTTATTAAATTTATTAATTATTTATTAAAAAAAAAAAAAAAGGGAATTACCAGATATTCAGACTGGCTTCAGAAGTGGTCATGGGACTCGTGACCATATTGCAAATCTATGCTGGATCATGGAAAAATTCCAAGAATATCAAAAGAACATCTATGTACATCTGCTTTGTTGACTACAAGAAAGCCTTCACTTGTGTTGATCATGACAAGCTGTGGGGAGCCCTAGAAGGCCTAGGGGAGCCAACACATCTGGTCAAATTGGTGCAGTCACTGCACACAAATCAGGAAGTCACTGTGCAAACACCATATGTAGACACTATTGGTTCAAGATAGCGAAAGGGGTGTAGCAAGGTTGCATTCTTTCACCTTTCTTATTCAACCTGTATGCTGAAGAATCATGAAGAAGCTGGAACTTGAAGAATCAAACATCAGAGTAAAGGTTGGAGGAAGGAACATCAATCTTTGATATGCTGACAACACAACTCTCCTCTCAGAAACCAAAGAAGGCCTGAAAATTATGATCAAAAGGATTAAAGAAGAAAGCAAGAAATTTGGCCTCTTCTTGAACATCAAAAAGACCAAGCTCATGACCACCACAAGGAATGGAAATGTCAAAATAGCAATTGATGGTGAAAAGATCGAATGCATGCAAGAATTCACTTTCCTAGGATTGCAGATTGATCAAAGCAGTGAATGCAGTCCAGAAATAAAGCGTTGAATCGCACTAGGTTGCACAACAATGATGAGCATGAATCAAATATGGAAAAGCAAGGACATCAGCCTGGCAACTAAATGCAGATTAGTTCACACTATCGTGTTTCACATAGTTGCAAAAGTTGGACCATGAAAAAACTAAACAGGAGGAAAATCAACTTGTTTGAGCTGTGGTGTTAGAGAAGGCTCCTGCACATTCCTTGGTCAGCAAAGGTGACAAACAAGCAGGTTCTGGAGTGTATAAAACCAGACATATTGCTAGAAGGCAAAATCACAAAATTCCACCTTATTTTGGCCATGTCACGCAATCAAGCTAGCTGGAAAAGGCAGTTGTGCTTGGAATGGTCAGCGGTAAAAGGAAACAATGCTGCCAGAAAAATAGGGTGGCTAGACACCATCCAAGCCAACACCAACCAGAGCATAAAACAACTGAAAGAAGCCTTATAAAATTGGAAGATGTGGAGAGAGCTGGTTCATAGTATCGCCAGGAATCGGACATGATTGAACGGATAGCATCATCATCATCATCTCAAATAGTGTGAATTTGAATAATGCAACTTCGTGGGATTCATTATCTGCACTAATTGAGACTTAGCTGTACCCCAAAGCAATAAGTAAGTAAGTAAACAAACAAATAAATAAATATATTTTTATGTGCTTGTTTGGGAGTACATAAAAATATACTTGGTAGTCTTGAGGACAGATACAGAAATGTAAGCACCCATTGCTGTCCAAAAAAGACATTTGTAAAGATTAAGGTAATTTATTATGAATTACTTTTTAAAAACATCACTAAGAAAAGGAAACCAAGTAATGAATAAAATAATCATTAATTAAACAATGCTTCAGGATTTCTTTTTGATACTGTATTAATTTTTTAAACAAGGTTATTTCTCACATTTTAAAAACACACTGATCATAAATGGCTTCCAGTTCAGACACTGAAGACACAGTATATTATGGGTGGATATTGCTGTTTATTTAGCTGCTAATTTTATTCCAGAAAGTGGTAAGAATTATATGCAAAACAAATTGCCTGTAGTGGAGTGAAGCCATTGATCATACTAGACATGTTCGTTTCATCCAGTGACTTTCAATACTACATGGCTAAATGAAGCCTTCAGTTTTGCACGAGAGAGACCTCCCACTCCATAATCCAAATTAAAATTAAGGAAACACAATTTTATACAAAAAAAAAAAAAAAAAAAAAAACCTCCCAAATATTGGCAAACTGCTATGAACTGTGTCAAGGAAATATATTCAAGCATCTCAAGAGTCCCATCTACTTTATCAACATTGGCTAGAATGGCACTGCTAATAGTTCAAGTATGTGCATTATTAATAGTAGGAGATTCTGCGGAGGAGTTGAAAAAGGTCAAGATGGTTGTTACAGCCCCCATCTTGACTTTTCTGGCACTCTGAGGACACCCTGGATTAACAGTTAAAATAGTGGTATGTATTCAGAGTTGCAATAAAACTTCTGAATATTTAGAATGTTATTGATTTAATTTATTTCTTTTCCAACAGGAAAATATTTTAGGTGCCCGTTTACCCAAATTTCTGCCTGGAAATTTGTTATTTACTCTAAACAAAAATGCACACAATACTGCCTTCTACATTGCTGGCATTTTCCCAGCTGACAGTGAAACTCTAAATGGCAAGAAAACCTCCCCTATGAGTTGGCTCATTGACCCAGGTCAGGCTGGGCCTGTTCTACAAAAGGATTATAAAAATACAAATAGGATCAAATGGGATACAAAACGTAGATTTAAAAATTGGGTCCTTCTTGCTTGAGGAATATAAGATTGGTGTTTCATTCTCCCTTTGAAAGAATACAGTGCAATGCTCCTGCCCCAGCTTAGTAAGAAAATTTTTGGATTCACAGCTAAAGATGTGAAATGAAAGCACAACCCCCACCAGTGCCATTTTCCCACCCCACCTCCAGCATGACAATGATTCCCCACCTTCCTGAAACTGGGAGGATTGCCATATAATACTTAGTTTTAGAAGTTAAGGAGGACAACTCTTTGTCTATCTGAAGTATGATTGCTATTGGGCAAGGAGTCTACTAATACAAATAATAAACAAGAATGAAGAGATGGAGATTTGAGTGAAGACACTGAGTACAAAATGAAGTCCAGAGATTCTGCTAGGGCTGGACAACAGATGTGGCCCCAGGACACCAGCCAAGAGGAACCAAAATGCAATTCCCCATGTCCTGTATTTTTCCAGAAGTGATTGAGCTTGTTGCAAAGGAGAACCTCACTAAACATTTCATTCCAGATTGATGCAGAACAACTTACAAGCATTTTTAGAGTGCAGTTGTTCACCAGTTGTAAATCCTTTTGGTTGTTCATAAAATCCAAAAAGAGTAATTTGAATCCTTTGGTTTGAATCCCTAAAATAGGTTAAAGAATTTATTTCCACTCCTTTTATAGATCATCCTTGGAACGATGAAGCCAGCAGTGAGGGATTTTAAATCCATTTTGTCTTTCAGGAGTCCCTTTTGATTGCTACACTACAGTAAAGCTATGGGGAAAACATTTATAAAGAAAATAATTGTTTGGAAAACATTTATATAGAGAAAGAACCCCAATACAGCCACATAATGTTTTTCAAAGACACTGCTTTCAATAAAAGGATTCCTAACAGGTGGGCTATCAAAAATCAACATTAATCTGGCATTCTAACCTTTATTTTGAAATGAAAAATGACATGGAAATAAAGCTGCTGCTCTGAGTGGCAAGATCAATGATTGGTCTGAGCTCCAAGGAAAACCAGCAACCAGCGGTTCTTTAATATCACCCACATTTTCAGTTTGCTTGGAGATCTCCAATTTCTTGTCAGGCTCCCCAAAAGAAGGATGTTGACAGTAGCTGGTTTTGCTCAGTGAAGGTTTGTGGCATCTGTGATAGAAGCAAATTTTGCTGAAGTCAGTCAGATTTCAAGGACCAAGATGTTCAGGCAGGAAAAATCTATTTTTGTTACTGATGACTTATCATATCTCACTTTATTGATACAAACTTCTCAATCTACATTTCAACTCACACACTTTTTATATTTTTGCCTGAGACAATAATCTTGGCATTGGATTTCTGAGCATCCCTCAGCTTGTGATTACAGCCTCACATAGAGATAAATTTCCCCCCCAATGTCTCTTTTATGAATCCTTCCATTAAACTTTGATTATCCACATTTCTCTGAATATTTATATTCAATGTTCATTAGTATTTCAGCATCCGATTTCAGTGTACGATAAACAATGTTTGACATTCGACAAGATTTGAGAGCTGGAGTGTACAGTTGAACATTTTTGGAGATGATCAGCAGGGTTCTCTTCTGTTTCCCCCCTCCAAGTTGTGGTGTGATAAGAGGAACAAAAGGGAAATGCCAATCTAATTTTTGTCCATAGAATGGTATCTATAGTCCATATGCCCTTAAGCTCTTAGAGCAGACAGCTATACATGTTACATACTATCATGATTCCATGAAGAAGGTTGATGGTCATGGTGGTCGATACAAGTAAAAACACTTCACAGGATATGCATTGTATAAAAATAGAGAAGTTTCCCCCTTTCCCCCAAAAGGGGTGGAAGTCATGCAAAACCTCATACACGGGTGCATAACATTATATAACATTCATTACTTTAAGCTCTAAGGTGGACTCCATATACCATTCTAGGGACAAATTCTATATATCCGTTTCTGCAAGACTGCTAAACACCTGGACCTAGATAATTCCTAAAGTTAATGCACTGTATATAGTCATGTAAAGTGTTATGGTCCATGAGTTCAGTTCCAGGCAGAGGGTTTGAACCTCTAGAAAGATCTAGCTATGTATAGCTGAAGATGAAACTGGTCACATACTGCCTCATGGTGGTCAGTATAGCTACATCTGGTTTATCAACCATCCCATTCCCCCCCCCCCCCCCCCCCGCCCAGGACTTTCTTTCCTTGTGAACTATACTTAACATCACCTCTGTAACTCAATTCATGTATGGCCATTTCTTGAAACTTCTCATCTTTCTCTTTTTTGCAGAAACACTACATAAATAAGAAAAGCCCGTCTGATTTAAAATTATAGCAAGACCCCCTCCCAAAATACCATAAGAAATAATACACTTTCAAATATAAACAGCCAATATAGTACTTCACTGCAAGACCCCAAGAATTAATTAGGCTTTTCAGAACAACAAAGAAGGTTTCCTAAGCAGGAACTGTCTCATCATGAGTTTAAATAACCAGAAGCCCACAACCAAAGGGTATTAACAAGGGAAAAACCCACAGATTTTAGAAGTGCAAGAAACAAACAATCTTGGTAGTTTCACTTTTTTCTGTTATTACTCTCCAAAGGTATTTGGAAAAATCCCTCAATTTTGGGTAAGCTTTGCCTAATACCTCTATGGAGCATTACCAGAATAATTCATTCTTTATATCTAGTTTTATTGAAAATGAACTTGTTGTAGAGGCACAGGGTTAACAAAAGCAGAAGAGGGAAAATGAGTGGGAAAAAACTCAATAGGTTTTCTGTCAACTTTCCTTTGTGAAGAAAAGGTTGGTAGGAGACTGAAAACTCAGTCTGCCTCATGGCCTCAATGAACAGAGATCATTTAAGCACAACTTGTTATGAGAGCTGCTTAAAAGCAGGCAATAAATTGGCAAACTGATAAACACTAGACCCCCTCAAGCTGGGTTTGGGCCCACATGGAAGCCATCCTCCTCCTGATTTTCCATTGTGGACAGGGCTTCACAGATTTATAGTTCTTGTTCTTTGCAGGTGTATAAAATTATGGAAAAAGGGAAGCATGTGGGCTTTGAAAAATAAATCTCTTTTTCATAACGCTAATATCTGATTTCTGGAGGAGATTGAAGACCAGAAGATTTAGATCTTGCCCTTCCCAGCCTCACAAAACAACTTTTTAAATCTAATGCATGATGATAACCATATGCTGAGGAAGCTTCAGAGGTGACTATGCAAATTAAGTGAGGAGAAGCTTTAGATAAATGGCATATAACCTGAACCTGATCATTGGTGACTAGTTCCCTTGAGGAATAGAGTACTTGGAGTTTCTACCTAGCAATTATGCTTAATAGGATCAATGGATCTGTCCTCTAGTATCTAATCTATTGTAATGTTACCATGTTGAAGAAGCGGCCATCATCATAACATTATGTAGAAGTGACTTTCTGAAGTGAATTGTCAATTTATGAAGTAGAAACTATTTTTTTAGCATCAGGTTTGTTATTGTTATTGTTATTTTATACTTATCCTATTTTCCATTTCTGACTCCGTCTCTTTCTATGCAGAGGATAATAGACCTTTCATGATATGTAGGCAGGTATGAGATCAGCACAAGTTTTGAAGTACAGTAAACAGCACTATTTGTATTATGTTCAAAAACGTTTAAAATGGTGTTCTTGGCAGCATGGCTAATTTATCTAAACTGGACAAGTTCAACCCAAGCACCAAACTACAGGTGAAACTCGAAAAATTAGAATATCGTGCAAATGTTCATTTATGTCAGTATGGCAACTCAAAAGGTGAAACCAATATATGAGATAGACGCATTACATGCAAAGTGAGATATGTCAAGCCTTACTTTGGTATAATTGTGATGATTATGGCGTACAGCTTTTGAAAACCCCAAATTCACAATCTCAGAAAATTAGAATATTACATGACATCAATAACACAAGGATTGGAAATAGAACAATATCGGACCTCTGCAAAGTATAAGCATGCATATGTACTCAGTACTTGGTTTGGGCCCCTTTTGCAGCAGTGACTGCCACAATGAGGCGTGGCATGGATGCTATCAGCCTGTGGCACTGCTGAGGTGTTATGGAAGACCAGGATGCTTCAATAGCGGCCTTCAGCTCCGCTGCATTGTTCGGTCTCATGTCCCTCATCTTTCTCTTGGCAATGCCCCATAGATTCTCTATGGGGTTCAGGTCAGGCGAGTTTGCTGGCCAATCAAGCACAGTAATCCCATGGTCATTGAACCAGGTTTGGGTACTTTTGGCAGTGTGGGCAGGTGCCAAGTCCTGCTGGAAAATGAAGTCAGCATCCCCATAAAGCTCGTCTGCAGAAGGAAGCATGAAGTGCTCCAAAATCTCGTAGTAGACGGCTGCGTTGACCCTGGACTTAATGAAGCACAGTGGACCAACACCAGCAGATGACATGGCTCCCCAAATCAACACAGACTGTGGAAACTTCACACTGGACTTCAAGCATCGTGCATTGTGTGCCTCTCCATTCGTCCTCCAGTCTCTGGGTCCTTGGTTCCCAAATGAGATGCAAAAGTTGCTCTCATCAGAAAAGAGGACTTTGGACCACTGGGCAACAGACCAGTTCTTTTTTTCTGTCGCCCAGGTAAGATGCTTCTGACGTTGTTTGTTGTTCAGGAGCGGCTTGACAAGAGGAATACGACATTTGAAGCCCATGTCCAGGATCCGTCTGTGTGTGGTGGCTCTTGATGCACTAACTCCAGCTTCAGTCCACTCCTTGTGAAAGTCCCCAACACTTTTGAATGGCCTTTTCCTGACAATCCTCTCCAGGCTGCGGTCATCCCTGCTGCTTGTGCACCTTTTTCTCCCACACTTTTCCCTTCCACATAACCTTCTATTGATGTGCTTTGATACAGCACTTTGGGAACATCCAACTTCTTTTGCAATTACCTTTTGGAGCTTTCCCTCCTTCTGGAGGGTGTCAATGATGGTTTTCTGCACAACTGTCAGGTCAGCAGTCTTTCCCACGCTTGTGATTCCTACTGAACCAGCCTGAGAGACCATTGAAAGGCTCAGGAACCCTTTGCAGGTGTTATGGATTCATTAGCTGATTAGAGTGGGACACTTTGAGCCTAGAATATTGAACCTTTTCACACTATTCTAATTTTCTGGGATTGTGAATTTGGGGTTTTCATAAGCTGTACGCCATAATCATCACAATTATACCAAAGTAAGGCTTGACATATCTCGCTTTGCATGTAATGTGTCTATCTCATATATTGGTTTCACCTTTTGAGTTGCCATACTGACATAAATGAACATTTGCACGATATTCTAATTTTTCGAGTTTCACCTGTATAAGAAGTCTCAAGCCTGCCAGTTAATTCCCAGGAGATGCCAATTTGCATTATTAATTACTTCAATTAATAGTTTAAAAAACCTTTAACTGAACTGGAAGTTCATTAATTAATGGCACTAATTTAGTTTAAAGGCTGCACCCAGCTTAATATATCTCTTTAATACAGCACATCATATATAGCTACATCAGGTTCACATGCTGTCAAACATCAATGGGGTTTCATGCTTCCACCATCTGCAAATTGCCACTTACATTGTGTACCACTCCTAGTATTTATTAATTATGGTTCCATCAAGCAATCAAGGTAGCATACAATCAAGTTGAATTAAAAAAAAAATAAGGGAACCAGTATTAGTTTGTAAAATAAGAAACACACAGAAGTGATATTCTGTGTTGGGATTCTGATTCCTTTATTGCCTAATGTATTCCATTTCCAGCCCTTTCTACTCTTCAGGAATCTTGCCTTCCATTTGTACACACAGTTCTTTCATTTTAAATAGCTGGAAAATGGAACAGCCTCCTCCCGTTTGCCATGTTCTCACTTTTCCAGAAATAGTCTGGAGAACATCTTGCCCCAAAGGGTCCCAGAAACTCTGGCATTAACAGTATTTATACTCAGCTTGTTCAATGTAGGACCTGGCTAAGATATTAATACCCCCCAAAAAAGCATTACATCTTACATTTGGTTGCAAAATGCTTAATTGGGCTCTTTTACCCCCTCTCTCCCTCCTTCTCTCTCTGGTGTAAAATCAGAAGTCTGGTAGTACCTTCATAGACCAACAATTATGAAAAGGCATAAACTTTCATGAGCTTGTGAAAGCTTATCCTTTTTAATAAAATCTGTTGGTCTGAACAGGTGCTGCCAGATGCCTGATCTTTGGCAACTACAGACTAGCACAGTTGTCCTCTTGCAGTGTCTCTCTGATGCAGTTTCCTTCACTGGTAGATCAGGAGATATCCTGGTATTTTTTAAACCTTATATTAAAAGTCTTTTGACCTTTCCAAACCAAAGTCAAGGGGTGGTCAGACATTAGATATATGGAAAGGGAAGACCAGTGAAACTGGTTCACAAATTTAGACTAATATTTTGGCTACCTGCTGGGGACTTTAAAGTTTGAACCAGTTTGAGCAGAGAAAGTGGCTTCTTTTTTCCACCTCCTTACAGGAGGGCTGTATGCAGTAGGATTTTCCCCCAGATTTGTTCCTGGCTGTGAGCCGCACAGCCAGATATTTCTCTATACTTTTTGCTATGAATAGAACCTCAAAGGCATTTAATAAAAACTCAGTGTGCCTGGTCCTGCTCAGTAAATGATTTATCCAATTTTGACCCAACTAAAAAGATTTTCTTTCAACCTGGTGAGACTCAATGTTTTTTGATTAATCACAGATGATCCTCCTGTCTCCAAATTTACATTTCATTAAAATGATTTATAGAAGTGTCATAATACAATTCAGTAAGATAATAATTTCATTTTTCAGAGAAACTCCAAGTTCTGGAGTTTTTCAACTACTCTTGTCACCTCAATCTGCTTCCTTGATACTTTGCAATCATCCAAAAATCAAATCAATTTATATGAACAAATTTTCATACCTCTCAGAATTAAGGAAGGGCAGCACATATCCACAAAGGTTTCTGCTTAAAAATGGAACAAAATGACTTTTAATCAATTATCATTAAATACATTAATTTACTAAAACCCCCCCTGAAATCTTTAAAACACCCTGTAAAGAAAAAGGAAAGGATTCTTATAAATGTGAAGCACCTTATGAAACAATGATGCCCCAGTATTCTCATTTGTTCTAAATTATCTTTTAGTTAAATTAGAAATTGAAAATATTCAAAATTAGATAGCATGCTATGATATTTTTCATGGTATGGTAACACTGCAAAGTCAAATGGCATTGAGGAAGGTTGATGTTTTTGAAAGTGCAGGTTGAGGGACGTTACTTCTGTCCAGCTCAGGATCACTTGACATGAAGAATGCTTAGAACTGTGAATAAATGGATTGAACTGAATAAAAATGCTTCTCCCTGTCTCAGGCTGGCTCATTGGGATATGAGGAACATGCACATGCTTCTCCTTCCCACCCACCTTACAAGCCTGGTTTGGTTTGACTGCCTTCACGAAATTACATATTCCAAAATGATGTACCCTAATGTGGTCCATGTGTAGTATCTGCATGTTCAATCTAGTATGCATAGGTCAAATTATGAAATAGATTATTGGAAGACCCATCATAAAACATTGGATTAGGCACATTGATTATTGTATGGATATATAAGTATGGGGAAGTAGTATAATTCATTATGGACCTATATAAATTGATCTCCATCAAAATGTCTGCTTCTACTATCTGTCGTTCTTAAAAGCTAAACAGAAAATCATATAATATTTCAGGGTTCAGGAAGGTAACAACAACAACAGCAATCAGATTTATATATGATGGCAAAAATTTGATTTCAAACATTATGGCCCAAATAGGTCTGCACAACAATTGATATTTCCAGAATAGGATGTTGACAAAAAGTATGTACTAGATTATCGGTAAGAAAATTGCTCCAGGAGAGGTACCAATGCATGTTCTGGAATTTATTTAAACCTTGTTTACAAAAAGCACTAAAAGTAACCTCTACATTGTAGTTTCTTCAAAATCATAAAATAATCAGAAACTCAGGGGATTTCTGAAGAACTTGGGAATCAAAAGTGTTTGGTCTGGGAGAAGAATTAAGCCACTCACAAAGTGATTTGTAAGGAAAAAACATGGAGATTGTAAATTGATGACTGCTACAGCTTCTGCATCCAGAATCTCCAACATGGTGTCTCCTTCTCCTTCTCCTCTACCATCTGGAGAGCTGCATGTTCTGTTCTCCTGTGATTATGTTATGCTCGTTTAATGCTCTGCAACACTTTCCCTCATTCAGTCCTTCCTTATTCCTCTGTAAACTGGAGAAAAGACCAGGTTAGAGTAAGATATAAATCAGAAGTTAGTATGATATATGCAGAATATGTAAATATGTCCATTATGATAAGCTGTTTGTTGTCAGGCCCAGCCCAAGAACAACAGTGAAACAGTCCAGTCAGGTATAGTTCCTTTATCTGCTTACACCTTATAGACAGAATCTTGCCAAACTAAATCTATACTACAGCAACTAGTGGATATACCCTGGGAGATTCTAGGGAATGGCTATCCTGAACCTCTTACTCTTTCCACACTCCTCTTGTGGGCTGTATTGCCTTTTGTCTCCTTTCCCCTCCTGGAATGCACCCCCCCCCCCCCGATCTCCCACATCACTCTTCTCCTCGTAGATACGTTCCATCACATTGTTGTTATTAGTCTTGCATCTGTTGAACAAGCAAAAGCAATAACATTGACACTTATCAGATGTTGAATAAGACACGCTCTTATATGAGTTCCAAACCATTAATTGATTGATTGGACTACCAAATTTGGGCTGCAAAACACAATGACCACAAGATGGCAGCAAAGAGTTAGAGTTTTCTGTATATCTTTTCTGCCCTCTACTAGTCACCCAGATATTTGCAGCTCAACTCTGGCAGCAGAGGCAATCTTAATGTCCAGGACATACCAATTTCTTTCTCCTGCTACCTGGTATTTCCTTCAAAATGAAATGGAGATTGAACCAAAATGCTCATCTTCTCCTGTTGTCTGTTTCTCTCTGCCTCCTTATCAATCAACTTATTGGTGCCTCTTGTATTCAGCATATCACTACAAACATAGATAGGCCACATAATATCTTAAGCTTTAATACTCCTCCTTTCTGCAGAAAATGATATCTTGGAGATGAAAGACCAAGGAAGTGAACGTAATACATATTTGCATCATTCTCTTCAGCAAATCAGCCATGGAAGAGAAGAAAATCAAAGTACATTTTAGTCTTATCAATTCCCATGTAGTTTTCTTGGAAACACTGTGGCTTGCCTTTGCCTTCATTCTGAGCATATATATCTCTCAGTGTAGCCTGAAGCCCTGAGACATATTCATGAACTCATCAGGAGTCAAACTCAGATCATATGAGATTTCATCCTCACCTTCCCAATAAAATTATCAGTAGGTGTTTGTAATTTGTATACTTTACTATTGTGTACTACTCTACAGTTCCATTTTTTTCCTATGGAACCAGGGTCCAGATAACGTTGACTTTCCCAGGATCATCTCCTGAATCTACATTGCTTTGCCAACCTCTGTTCACTATTCCTTTGGCCTTGAACTGGATATCAGCACATTCATTATGTTCCTCTTCATGCCATGAAAAGCATCCCCTGCTAATGTCTGTGGATTGTATTGCTGTTAAGAGGTAAAAGAGCTGGTGTTTTCCTGCTGTCTTGACAACCCTGAATCCATGGCACATGATGTAAGATCTTGTCCCGTTCGTCAAGAGAACACTCCTGTGACACATGTGGTTCACAAAAGAGGTTTACTCAAGCGTAACACAACAGTTACAAGCAAACCCAGGACTGGCTTGGTACAATACATTGGTTCCTTTATACTTCCCCCCTTCCCACGGTTTCACCCCGCGATCGCGTTACAGGCTGCGGATTATCAGCGCCCCAATAATCCCCCTTAATTGTCCAGATGGCAGGTTCAGCCTGAGTCCCATTGTTCTTTGATTGTTGTTAGCCCTTGGCGTGGTCATTGCCTTCGTTGGGCTTCTGTCGCGCACACAGCCGGGAGCTATCCCTTGCGCGCTGATTGCTCTTCCTCAATTCCGCGGCTCTTTCCTTTGTCCATAGCGCCCGCGGCCCTCTGGCGTTAACACAACGCATCCGCTCCAGATTAGTGAAGAGGCGCCAGGTGGCCCATTCATTAGTTTGAGGTTAGCACTTCCTCTTTCTGCGCTAGCGCTCGAGCGGTGAAACTGACTAAAGCGCGCCTGGGGAATTTCCTAGCCGTGCAGCCGGCTGAACCTGACACATGATACTACAAGGTGATGGGGGGATCTGCTATTCTGAAAGAAACACTGGTCTTGAGACTGAATTGAAGAGAATTTCCTAGGATCTGACTAAGGTTATAGCTTTGCTGATCAAGATGTTTGGGACTGTCTGAAGTCCAAGAATAACCTAATTTGTTATAGCCCTACTACACTTTTATGCATGAGTAAGTTTCATCCTGTTTCAACATAAGAATCCATTTAGAGAGCCTTATAACATTGAACATTCTCCATTGGAAGCATTTTGCTTCATTCAGGCTTACTCCATTGTCATTTTTTGGTTACTGTAATCTCCAAAGAGTTTTCGAACCAGCATTTTCAACAGGGTATAATTATCTAACAGCTGCAGAATCTGTGAAGTTAAGGGAAAAATAACTGTGTAAGTTTGAGCTTCTACTTTTAGGATGTTCTTTAATGCAGGAAGTAGAATTATTTCTTAGCCTGTGCAATTCTCTGCATAATACTGGGTCCCCCATAAGATTTCAAGGAAAGTCTCAGAGATATTTGCTATATGTGTTTAAGCAAGAAATTTTGCTCCTGCTCCTAAACCAAGATGCATAGAAGCCAGGATGGTTGGGTACCTGCAGCAGAAAATTAGGCACTCTGAGGTTCCAGACACAAGAATTACAACATTCTAAGTACAAAATGACAGCAATAATGATGACACAACTATCAATTTGTGACAAGATGATAAACTTATCTGCCATGTCCTGAACAATATGAATTGTTGTCAGGGGTTTGTAGAGCTAGTCTGACTGTGTGGCCAGCTCATTAGACTTAATCAGTGTTTATTCACAGGGCAAGGGGAGGGAAGGCAGGCTTAGGAGGGATGGAGGATTGGAGAAGATTTTGCAGCCCTTGGTAGGACCAATGATATAATCTGGAAGTGATGATGGTGTCACTGGCAGCTGCATAGGTACCATCCCAGGCCCTGGCCAGAGCTCTTTAGAGGGTATCAGAGGGGCAGGTCTCCCTCTGGAGAGGTGTGACAATCAGTGCTAGCAAAATTCCTTTCCTTGTGGTTGCCTCTTCCTTAATTTTTTCCCCTTATTTCTTCAATGCCAGGTCAGGGATGCACCTGAAACATTATTGTCCTCTCCCAGTGACTCTCTAGACCAGTGTCTTTCAAACTTGGCAACTTTAAGCTGCATGGACTTCAACTCCCAGAATTCCCAGCCAGCTGGAAATTCTGGGAGTTGAAGTCCATACATCTTAAAATTGCCAAGCTTGAAAAACACTGCTCTAGGCAATGGGTAGAGAGCAGAGGGAGACCTCCCAGATCTGGCTGCAGAAATCTGGATGTCTTTTAGGCAGCTGCAGGGATTTAGAGTTTTCTGCCTCTTTGTGCTGGCGTCTAGCAGTTGCCAGGAACTTGCAGCCCAGATCTTGAAGCCTTAAGCCTGGGATTGTGACCCTGGGGACCCCAGGGTCCCAGGCCACATTTCTCCACTACCCAGCTGAACAACTGGGGTTAAACTCTAGCATTTGGGGGGAAAATAGTAATCTATTTTTTTAAAAGCCTAATGGGTTGTCTGACTTTAAACAATGTTTAAAAATTTAAACATTGCAAATTAACGTGTTTGACTCAGCAGGTAAAAGGCAAAGCTGAATCTTTCTGGTAAAAATGTATTTCCAAAAAGCAAAGAAGTCATTTTTTCGTCTCAAATGGGGGGACATCCTTAAACACAGATACATAATCTGAGACAGCTCTCTTGAGGAAAAATTATATACAAACTGCTGCTGGCTGTTAAAAATTGGTGCAAATATTTCTTATAGTTCCATCAAGCTGTATTTTCCTGTTCTTAAGACACAAGATTTTCAGGCCTAGAGCACTGAAAATCAGCTCAGAGGATCATGCCAAGCCAGCAAGATGCCTTTACCAAAGATAATTGTTCTAAAATGAGTAACCTCAGAGCTATGCTCCAAATCCAGATGAAGCTGTAATTTGAGATGGGCTAGATAAAAGTTTCTAAGGTAGGCTCTCCCTGGGAGTGCTGGTTGATAGAAGACGGCAAGGATGTGTTCAGTGGAAGTGAGTTGAATTCCAAACGATCAGGTTGTTGCTTAATGGGGAATGCTATGGAAAATTGGCTTAACCTGACACTGGTCAAGCCATATATGCTGTACTGATCCCATGCATTTGGATATTAAAATGAGGTTACTCACCTGGTCTGCAAAAATCCAGGGCTCTGCTAGAAGTAGCCAAGAGATTCAGAAAATGCAAACTCTGTGCTGCCACCTACTGGTCACCTGGATTTTGCAGACCAGGTTTGATGTAAACACTTGATATGCCATCCTGGTACGTCTGTCTAGTTGTATGTTGTGGGTACCGGGAGGGATATTTTTCATCATCCTGAAAGCAAAGTATTCAGACTGCAATACATGCTCTTGTATTATTTCATGCAGTCCTCTGAGTAACAGAGGCCAATTTTAGGTTAGTTTCTTTGTGAGTAAGATATACTATATGGAGAGTGAGCAGATGGAAATCATGCCCATGTCAATCTTTCTGAATGAACGTCAGTTCTGTAATTTAATATCTGAAAAGATGCTTCTGCTAGTTAGAATATACAATCAATGCTCAGCAAATTGCTGCAATGGCAATTTAACTTTTTTTTTTTTTAATCCCAGCACCCTGGACCACTTTTGATTCACAGTAGGATGACGTGAGATCCATAGATTATTCTTTATAGCTCTACTTTTGCACTTTTGTACTGTTAATTTTCAGTATGAGAAATATTCACACACACACCCCTTTTCCCAGTAAGTGTACAGATTGGCTGTCAAAGGAAAGAAAAGAAAATTGCATTGTAACTGTTTGCCAAGATCCATGAGAGGACTGTGCATATGCTTTGACTTCTCCCACTGAGCTTGACCTCATGTTCCATGTCTTTAATCCTTCAAAGAGAAGAATGCTTGGAAGCACAGTGGGGCCACCCCCAATTAAGGGAGGGATCTCTTCATACTTTGTGTATAATATACTCTATTTTTAAAAATTGTATATAAATCATAAGATAAAAACATTTCAGTAAAATACTTTTGTAAGTGAAAAGAAAAACTGGAAAACAACTAGAAAGAGACCTCGGCATTTTTAGACTTAAAGAATGTTGGGAGGAGCCAAATTTTGGGGGTAGAGGGAGGGAAATAGTTGACTCAAATATACGGTTAGGAATGGCTAAAAATATATTTGTTGAAAACAAGAAAGCAAGGGAAAATTGGTTATGCCCAAGATAGATTGCCAAGAATATTTTGGGAAGAAAGGGTGAGAAGAAAGCCACCCATTCTTTTCACAATCTAGGCTTCCTATGTAGATGCTCAAGTTTGGCTTAGGTAGCACTCTAGAAGGTCGAAGGGGTTTCTTTTTCCTCCCCTTTGGAAATTCTCCCCCTTCCGATCCCAGAAACAGAGTAGCACCAGGATGGAGCCCTTCTCACTAAGGGATGAGGCTCTCCTGTGGGACCTTCTTTCAAGACTCACTTATTCTTTCTAATACCAAACACGGGTGGGCCAGCACCTATTGGCTCTGAATCAAAACAGGGCCACAACAAACCCAAAAATGTTGCAGAAAAATTTGGTATTTGAATTTGAAATGAAACCACAATTGTTCATATTGGGTGTAATCTCAGAAAAGAATAACAAGAAATATCATTGAATGAGATATATGCTTACAGCAGCAAGAATAAACTTTGCTCAACACTAGAAGAAAGGCACAATTCCGACCATATCAGATTGGGAACTGAAACTTGGTGAATATGCAGCAGTGGCAAAACTAACAGTATTCAGTATATAGACAATAGAAGTTTAACTAAATTTAGGCAAGAATGGTTCCCATACATAGAACACATCATTCAGCATGGTAAATATAACCACTTACAGTCTGGCTTTTAAGGGGGCCTGAATGCTTACAATGATTGCAAATTAACAAATGTATAAAAAGTGGGAGGCAGAAATCAGTAGTTTTTTAAATTATTATTTATTATTATTTCCTTTTTCTACTTTTTAGGTATTTTATTAAATTTGCTTCACCTATCTTCTATTTCCTTTTATTAACATATAGACACATACATACACATTTAATAGCAATACAATGAAGATCTTAATATTAAGTAATTAGTTCAAGATTGAAACTATTATTATGTAACTAATACTTTGATGTGAATTGCAGTAGTTCTTTTTTTAATTTTATGCTCAACTTTGGATAAAACGTTAAATAGCCTTATGCTTGTAACACTGACATCCTAAACGTCAGCAGGAGAGGCATGCTATGGATCCTGTCTGCAAACGAGTTCCATCCGATGGGACCTCGGAGGTGAGCCTTTTCTGTCATGGCCCCTGCCCTCTGGAACATCATCCCCCTGAGGTGAGATTGGCCCCATTCCTTATGGCCTTCCAGAAAGCCCTCAAAAGTATGTTTTTTTCAGCAAGCCTGGGGATCCCCTAGTAATAGGGAGCCTGCATGCTGGTTATACTGTATGTAAACTTCTCTCTCATGGTCCTGTTTTATCCATGGTTATTGCTTTAATGGGTTTGCGAAATGTTTTAATTCTTGATTTTATTGTACACCACCCAGAGTCATTTTGGGTGAGATGGGTGGCCATATAAGTTTGATAAATAAATAAAAATAAATAAATTGTGATTAATACTGATAGAATTTTTACTTTTCTCTTTTTATTTTCAATATTTTAAGCTTTTTAAATAATAGAATGTTAATTATTTTAATCATATTATATAAATATTACTGCACTGAAATAATACAATGTATCAAGATTTACAATATTACAATGAAAGGGGAATTTTTTTTAAAAAATCCAAAAATGTAAGAATGATTTCTGTATACTGAGGGATTCCTCCAATGCATGGAAGTGGTTTTCATAATGTGTCAACATTCCAGTGCCAAGATCTCCTGGGCCAAAGAAGACTAGAACATTCGTGAAGAAATGGTTCCAGGACTGGTCCAGAAGACTTGGTCTTAGACCAAGGGAGGGGGCTGCATTGGGCCAGGCAGTACTGGAGGAATGTAACTTATGCACCATTTAGACTGCCGTCTATTGCCTTAAGCAGGCCAATTAACCCTCAGATGCAGTGGCTGTGCGTGCCCAACACAGCTAACAGAGTCAGCCTGTCTTTCTTGGTAAAAATCCTGCTTAGATAATTGCTGAGATCCCAGTTGTGGGGTGGGGGGGAAGAGTTAGTTCTGATCTCCCCCCCTCCCCCACTGATGCGAAGACTTCCTTACTTTTTATATTTCTATGGATTGAACCAACCAGGTTCCATGTAACCAAGGTGATACAAGAACATGTTTAGTGAATATGCAAGGGTTGGAGAAAGTCTTCCACCAGCCAGTAATTTTGAACTTGACATGAAAGGAGTGCCATTTTGTCTTTTACTTTAGGCCGCAACATATGTTCTCTTTAAAATGGCCACAGGTACAGTAAGCAAGGAATCAGTCTTGCTTAAAATCAAGTCAGGTATTTCAGTCAATTTAATTCCCATTATATTACCAAAAGTTCTGCTTGTAGCAATTCCATTTTTGGAAAGCATAACATCTTATCTATACATACAAATACCTACTTTTCATTCCCTGATGAAATATTTATGAGTGGTTGAATTCACCTTATCTAGAAAAAATATATAATTTAATTCAGTATTTCCCCCAGCTTTTGCAGCAGGAGAATAATTGGCAAACCAAGAAGTAAACAAGCTTCAGAAGGTTTAGTTCAGATAAAAGCAAGTACGTGTTGCTACAGAGCTGCAGAGGGAAACTCTGTAGAATAACCTGGTTAATGCATTTTGTCCAAAGGAGTATGGACAGGAAGTGTGTGGACATCTCAGTAGAACTGTTCCTATCATTCCTTTTACTGCCCTGTTTCTGAAGGAAGACATGGTGAATACAGGGAACTGGCAAAATGTCCATAGGTAAAGATGAAAGGAAAATTAAAGTGCACTTTTTCACCTTTCAGTAACCACATTATTAACTGGAACCATTTATCCCTTTCTGCCTGCACTGTTGTGCATTAACTGAAGGAAGCTTCCATGGGCAGGAGCGGCACCACTTTCAGTTTAGTTCGCTAACCATTATGCGGGAATTAAAGGCCTGTGCACTTTCCATTCATCTCCTAATGCTGCACGGGTTCTTCACAATGAAAGCAACTCTCCTGCCATCATGGCTCTCTAGAGAAGAAAGGTTCATGGAATCCTTGGATTATTTACTCATTAAACTCAAATGAACAAAGAATGGTCATCTAGTGGTCATTCAGAGGACAGCAGTCTGGTCTAATGGTTAAGATGCTGCATGAGACCCCAAGAGACCATCAATTTTAATTCTGCCTTAGGCAGGGAAGCCAGCTGGATGACTGTGGGCCAGTTCTTCCCTCCCTGTCTCACTACTTTCAAAAATATTGCCAAGAAAACTGTGGGGACCTCTTCCTGCAGTCACCAAGAATCAGGGTTGACTTAATGGGCCACAATGGGCTACAAGTGGTAATTTCATCTTTTCTCAGCCTAGATCTGTTACGCTTACTCTGTTATATATAACTTACTTGTTATACTAACCTTGTTGTTCCTGAATTCTAATTTAGGTAACATGGGAAATAGCCATTTAATATTTAACTAATTTGATTTTAATTAATCAAATTTCACTTCTGTCTTGGCCTCACTCACATTTAGGCTGCCTCCCAAAGGCACTTAAAGGTTAAGATGGAAGCAAACTATAACAAGCGAAGCTGAAATAATCTTAGAGTGATACAACAAGTAGCTTCTGGATCATGCTGAGATACCTTTCTCCAGGTATGGCGCTTTGCAAGGATCTAATCTGAGCAGTTTAGAGACTTTGACTAATTCCATCTCCTCCAAGAAAGGGAGGAGGCAACTCTGAGCAACTTTTGCTCTTTGAGCTCCAGAATAATTTCCAGAGTCTTGCTTGGCTGTGAAACAGATGGTCACTGACTCATTTCTATGTGACTTGCATGATTCTTCTCCAGATGACTTGATTCTACTCTCCAGGAGATTGGTGCTGGAAGCAGTAGCGGGAGATGTTAAATTTAATTTTCTCCTGAACTATCCTTGATGGTAGCTTCAGGAATCTTGGGAATCAACAAAATCATCAGTTTGGAAATATGCAAATTCATCAGTTGTTTCCCTATTGGGCAATAAGAAGATGGGATCGAAGAATATAAGGGTGGGAAAGGGCCTTGGAGCCCAACTTATGAGATCTCAACAACTTAAACATCCTGTACCCAGATGACGCCTCAGCTGTTTCCAGAGCTGCTCCTCTTATAGGTTGAAATCTACACATTCTTTGTTGCTCAGATGGTGAATGGGAATGGCTGTGGGTAGAGTTGGGAGGAGAGAAGAATGTGGGCATTATAGTGAACATCTGAGTGCCTAGACAGGAGGCTGTATGTGTGTATCAGAGATGGGGCATGCATTCTTCTGATTTACATTTTAATGCAAACTCATCTACCTTATTGAATTTCTTGAATTAATGGATAACTGAAATGAATTTATATTTTCATAGTCACTCTTTTCCAAATTTTGTAGTGCAGTTTTTCGGTAATACATGTCTGTATAAGGGAAGAACATAATTTGGAGGTGGACTATTTGGAGAAAAAATACTCATATTAGGAAAATTGCATATTAGGCCAGCCTGTGTGGAAATGCTGATGGGAAAGTACAGGTGTATGTGAAAAAGAGCTGTAATCAAAACTGCTGTTGGGGATTAGTCCTGCTGGGCAGCTGCTGGCAGACCAACAGCTCTGAATGCTCACAGCCTCCCCTGCAGTTAATCCAAAATGCAGCTGACAGTTATTCCAAGTAATTTAGTCCTTCTGTTTTAAATCCCCTACAATGCCTATGCAGCAAGAATAGCTCAGAACCCGAATGGAGAAATTAAAAGGGCAAGTACTTACAGCAGCACTTGGCAGTTCCTTCCTTGCCAATGGCAGGTCTGCTTAAGGGCTGGGTGCCCTTCTGAGGGACATGCACCATTCTCCAACTACCAGGAAATGCACATTCATGAACTACCAGGAAATATTTTCTCAGTGGCTCAATGTATGGATCTTCCCCTGAAATATCCATCTCCCAGAGTTTACACCTACGACCAATTTTTAGTGGCTATTGTTTTTATTTTTCACCAAGTAAAATACAACCTGGTTTATAGTTTCTGGGTTTTAATTCCATTAGAGCTGCCAAAATGCAGACTTTTCTTCAGAGCCTAACAAATCATCCAGCCCAGCTGTATTTATATCATGAGCAAGATACTGTCTTAAAACCAAAGAATAGAAGTTTTTGTTGGGGTGGTTGTTTTTGATTGACTTTTCTGTGAGCTAGGTAAAAAAAAGAGTAATGCAATATGTAATGTAAAATAACATACTTAATGCTCAAATACTATAAAACTCCTTGGATAAATTACAGCACTAGTTAGATGACACCCAGGAAAGTTTTTTTGTATGAAATGTTTTGATGAAGCTTACAGCCTTTCCCCACTTGAACTGCTCTCCATCCATCGCTGAGTCAGCAATAAAGTGGTGTATACAGGCATGAGATCTGCTGTTCCCCTTGCAGATTTCTGTCCTGCTTTTATTGCCTTGGTTTCAAGACATTGCCACTCCCTTGATGTCCCTTCAAGGTGAGAAAGCCTAGTAGATTTTATCCACCTTGAGGCTACCCTTAGACTGAGCCAGAATTAGAGAGAAAACACTAGTTGGGATAGCTAAGGACCACTTATTTCATGCATGGGCTGGGGACATCATGGGGACATGGTAAAACAAATAAGCCACCAGGGCATGCTTCTGCCATACATAGATGGAAATGGGGGCGAGGCCTTAGTCACGTACAACAGCAACAATGGCTTCTTTTGATTTGGAACTTTGTAAAATGTGACACAATTATTGTATTTTGGACACATTATGCAAGAACCTAGCTCTCTTGACAAGTCTATAATGTTGGGACAGGTGGAAAGAGAGAGGAGAAGTTGACCAGATGGACTCAATTATAGCAGTGATGGGTGCATCACTGGGAGATCTGAAGGTTCAGGTTGGGGTCAGATCATCCTAGAGAAAGTCACTAAAAATTGGCACTGAGTTAATGGCACATAATGAATCAATCAAAACATGATACACTCTCTCATAGTACCTTGAGGTATGTGAGAATCCTAAAGAAGTTCATGACATTCCTTCAAAGGTAGTTTTATAAAATAGAAAAGGATTGGGAAGGAAAAGGGAAAAAATGAACTCTGGCATTAGATTCTTAATTACAAATTCAGGAGGGGTAATTTAGCAGGTCACAGAGCCGCACTGGGAGAGAGCCGCTGATTTAAATCCAGAAGTGTCCTCAAGGTGTCATAAAAAAGGTTACAATCACCATCTTGACTTTTTTGACCATACCCTGCAGACATACTGTTTCTCTCTGTGTGATGGCCTCAGCAAAGGCAGTTGGGGGCTGGAAGGAGGACCCTCTTTGGGTATGGCTGAATCCAGTTCTTCTGTCTGTCTCAGATGCCTCTAAGGCACCTTTGTCATGGAAAATATCAGTTGTTATTTTGCTGCTTCATCTTTCAGACCTTCAGGACCTGATCTAATTGTAAGTTCTCTTCTTCCTGGTTTGCAAACCCTGCAGCCAGCAAAGCTGGTATCTGCACGTAATTGAAATAATTCCCCGTTACCCTGTCTTTATAGTGACACCTTCTGATTAAAAACCATCAGCCCTGCTGAATAATCATTGACACAGATGAGTGCCTCACTGTCACACGTTCAGGAAAGTTAAAGGGTTCAGATGCATTGCCTGGGCAGGCAAAGATGACAAAGTTTCTTGTTCCAAAAAGTGGTTTGCATTGCACAGTGTGAATTTTGCCATGCAAAAACTGCAGGTGGTGGAGACATTATAAAAAATGGATTTGAGTGTTGTCATTCAGATTAAGTCAATGGAGTTGTAAAGATTCAGTCATTTTCACTGTAGCAGCAACCATTTGCTGAAATAACCCAGACTTGGTGGGATTTTTTTCCCTTTTAGTCTCTGAAAATACCAGCTGCAGAAAGATGTTTTTCAGATTTGTGGATGTCTTCCATTGCCTGGACGAGTAGGAGTCAGAGGTAAAAAGAAGTGACCCGCTCCTTTTGGGCTGTGGTTTCCCACTTCCTGGGCAGACTGCAATTCTTCTCTGAAGCCCCCCAGACCAGCCAGGAGACCCCTGTGAATTCACCTCCATCAGTCAATAAGCTATCCAGTCCAGGGCTATCGTTGCTTCTGCTGCAGTTGAGATGGTCTCTATTACTTAAGCTGCTTGGGACTGTTTTCTCCACTTTTGGAAAGAGAAGGGGAACTCTTTGTCTTTGCCCTGTCTTCAAGCTGCTGCTGACAGGGTTACCAATAAGTTACTCAACAGTGAATGTGGTCTGTGACCCAAAAAGGTTGTCCAGCCCAGCATAATTTCAAGGGAGGCACAGCTAACCCTGAGGCAGATGCCCTCTGCCTCTTTCCATCTTCCTTCTTTGCATGCAAAGAATCTGAAGAAGCTGACCACTTTTGCTTCAAACAATGCTAGGGTAGACATCTCATTAATCAGTCAGCAAACTAACTTTTCTCTTAATGCAAACTCTTGTTATTTTTTGTGACTGGCTTTGTAGTTGAAGTTAATATTATGTAGGTTGGGGGGATGCTGCCTCTGTAAACAAAATTAACACAATAAAAATCCCCAGTTATGCTGTATTTAAGCTCTTATACCATCCAGGACAAAGTGGGGGACAAAAGTCCTGCTTAGCTTGCCCTTGCTATGTGCCTCTGAACATCGTTGTGCAGCAACAAAACATACAAAGATACCTGATAGCACCCTGAGCTCAACCACAAGGCTGCCTTAATGATCAATTGACGTTTACAGAGGCCTAAAGTACTCCAAAAATGTATCTAGGGACCCAAATGGGTCCAAAGGTGAAGGTGCTAAATTTTCTCTGGAGAGACTTGGGTTCAAGTCCACCCTAAACCATAGAAGCTCTCCAGGTATCTTTGAGCTAGTCCTCCACCCCCCCACCCCCCCGCCCCTCAGCCAAATCTACATCACTGGGCTGTTGTTGCAGGGGAAAATGGGAGGAGTGTACCCTGCCTTGAGCTCCTTGCAAAAAGCGGGATATAAATCTAAAAAATAAATATATATACTGGCAAATCTGATGCCTTCAGAAGGCATAAATGCAGCTATTTTTGTTTTGTATAAGTACAATGTGATAACATAATATATGTAACAACATGTAGATGCAAACAATTAGCATAATTATTCTTAAATCCACTGGGATTAGGATAGGTGAATAGGCACTATGGCCTGTGAGAGTTACAAGGGTATCTGCAGGTTATGGTCAAAATAGTCAGGAGAACTGTGGCTGCAATGGGTGGTCGAAAAAATCAAGATGGGGTCTACAATATTACCAGATCTGCCTATTTATTACATGCATTGCTTCGAGCGCACCATTACAGCTACCACCTTGACTTTTTTGACCACTTCTTGTGGACACTCTTGGAGAGTGAGTTGCTGATGCTTGGGACACTCGAGGATCAGGTTGAGAGCAGTTTTGATCTGTTAGATCCACCCTCCCCCCAACTTCCTCAAATGACCTGAGATCTATCAGCAAGCCTAGCATGGAATTGCCATAGCTGATTTTGCCCACTGATTCCAGCAGCAAGACATTGAAAAAAAAAAGATCCTAGATCAATTTACAAGATCAGTAAAGCTACTCTCAATTGTTTTATCAGTTTGGAATAGCCTGAAATTGGGCTCAGGTTTCAGCTGATAAAATGGAAGGTCACATAATGTTCTTAGAACTTAGTATTATATTTGATCAATCTGGACATTATTGGACTTTCTGCTTTGGGGGTGGAACATGTTTTAAATCTAAATGTTAATGATTTACATATTAATAAGGAAAACGTACAAGATATATTCTAACTAATCTAGTGCACAGTATTATAAAGATATTTATTATGGGAATTCCATGTATCACTATTCATATCCTTTCTTTCTTTCTTTTGCAAAATATCCTTGTAACGTAATTGAAGATGGGACTTGATGCCTTTGCCTACCTGCCCACCTTTGGACCTTTATTTCTCATCAGCTGGGATTGTACCCAACTAGCAGCCTGGTAATTTACCTGAGAGATTGTTTGGCTCCAAGTTCTTCTGATGTGGGAAATTCTTGACCTTGGGTCTGCATACTTGATGATTGGAAGAATACTGATATTGTTCCCCTGTAGCATGAGTAAATGCACAATCTACAGGAGTGTTAATCTGATAAGTGTGTTGTAAAGGTGTTTCACAGATACTGACTGAAAGGATAGGAGATGTGATGAGTGAAATTTGGGAAGTGCTGTGTGGCCTTATGCTGGGCAGATGGTGTCTTCGGGTCACTAAGAAAGAAAGTGAACTGTATGTTTTGGGTAGAGAAAATATGTGGTAAATTGAATAGACTTGAATTATGGAATGTTTTGCATGAATATGGAGTTGAAGGTGGGATGCTGAATGCAGGAAGAGTGGCATATGATGGAAGTGAAGCATGTGTGAGAATAAATGAGATGCTTAGCAAATGGTTGAGAAGGGGATGTGTGGTGTCCTTTTGGTTGTTTGATGTAGTTATGGACCAATGTATAAAAATGCTGGTGGAGGAGTATGTTGGGTGAAAGCAGTGGGAATGGGATACTTAAGCAACATGTGTGGTAAATCAAGAAGAGATAGGCTCAAAACTGATTGAATCCTGAATTAATGCAGATTGAATACAAATGTGAATTGCCAGTAGGAAAGAAAGATATTCAGGTGGTTTGGTCATGTAGGGACAATGGCAAAACAAATATTTGAAGGAAGAGTAAATGGGTTGAGAAGAAGTGTGAGGCAAGCTAGGGTTGAATAGGATTGATGAGATCCTCAAAAGGAGAGCTGGAAAATTTAAAGACCAAATGACAACATATTGTATGAAGTTATATATGTCTGTGGCCAAAGCAAGGATGGTGTGTAAGGATAGAAAGGTATGGAAAGGTATAGTGAACCATGTTAATTTAGCTATGTTCCTTTTTCTTTTCTTATCTCATACCTTAATGTCTTTGAATTACTGTACTACAGTATATTTGCAGTCTACCTAATACTGCTTACCCCAAGGGACTAGTGCGATGGACATACAACAACATGTATTTCCTGAATTTGTGGATTCTGTGCATGACCATAGCAGATGGGCAGTTAGAAGGGAAGCTACTGTTTGAATTTAATTCCAGTGCAAGAACCAGGACTTCACTAATGCATAAGAACACCCACCAATGTTTCAGCCTTGCCATCAATTTTCACAAGCTCATACAGCGTGTTTTTGGGAAGGTGCACTATGGGCCCTGCAGCTGAGAACTTATATGATTAATTTCTTCCCCAGGAACCCAGCTGTACAGCGCTTGCTTCATTCTCAACATAAGAATTTAAGAAGACCTTGAGGCTGGTTCAGACTAAAGGCCCCTTTAATCCAACTTTCTGTTCCTACACAGACAACTAAATGCCAGTACGGAGTCAATATGAGCATGATGCTAGAGAATCTCTCCTTGTTTCCCAGTGATTATTCTTTCTCTTGCCACCAGTATTGGAGCTGATGCCTACGTTTCAAGGATAGTAAACACTGACAACTTTATTGTCTCTAAATTCACCCAATTCTGTTCTATTTTGTTATATTTTGAGTCCTTCCAAAGCCAAATATTTCCTTTTAAAGTTTCCTTATCTTACTGTTGCTAAATCTGCATCCTTAATGATTTATGACTTAATGATCCTAAATCCTAAGTGACTTTGGAAAAAGCCTTCTGAAAATCTGAATAAATTATATCTACAGTACTAAGTCACCTCTTTCTGCATTCTTGCTGAGATTTGAAAGAACTCTAAAAAGTTAGTGAAAGAGGAAATTATGGGTTTTTTCACCCTACAGCCAGATAAAGTGGAGCAAACAATGGAAGAGAAAAGGGGTTAAAAGATTGGCTGATTGATTATGTGCCATCAAGTTGTTTTTGACTCTTAGCAACCACATAGATAGATTTTCTACATGACAATTTGTTCCTAACTTGGTCCTTCAGGTCTTCCAACAGTGCACCCATTGCTGCTATAACTCAGTCTATCCATCCTGCTACTGATCATCCTCTTCTTCTCTTTCCTTTCACCTTTCCCAGCATTACAGCCTTCTCCAGAGAGCTAGGTCATAAGGTGTCCATAGTAGGATAATTTGAGCCTGGTCATTTGGGCCTCAAGTGAGAACTCTGGGTTGATTTATTCAATGATCCATCAGTTGATTTTCTTGGCTATCCATGGTATTCTCAGGAGTCTTCTCCAACCCCAAAGTTCAAAGGTGTCAATATCCTTCCTGTCCTGCTTCTTCAAAATCCAGGGATTAAAAAGGGAAACCATAAAAAGCAAAATGGGCTGACAATAACAGAATCAGATTTAGCAAACAAAGGAACAAGTTATTCACTCAGAAAATAAATCAACTGCATAGTTGTGATTTTTGGCTTTGTATTCATTTTTTTTTTTTTTAAAATTGGAATAAATCTGAGTCAGCAATATGATGTAGCTGCAAACAACAACAACAACATGATTTTAAGTTGCATCAATAAAGATTGTATTTGTCAATTATAGAAAATAACATTTCTATCACTCTGCTTTGGATGGACTCCATCCTGAGAACTGGGTCTGGTTTCGGTCACTTCATTTTAAAAATCTGGAAGATGTTCAACAAAGAGCAACAAAGATGTTCAGGAGATTAGAAAATAAGACTTACAATGAGAGATTGAAGGAACTGATAATTGCTTGCCTTGAGGAGAGATGTCACAGAAGACAACAACAAGGCTGGTTCTCTACATCCAAGAAAGCAGGAGATAGAAGAATGGATTCTAAATTCCAAGAAGGTATAATCCAGTTGAAGGAACTACCAGCTTTGTAACAGCACAAGTTCAGCAATGGAGCTAATGACTCAAAAAGTTAGTTGGCTCACCTTCACTGCATCTGTATTTGTCAGGGATGTGGTTATTTGGATTGCGCTGAACAAAGATTGGATTTGGTGGCCGAAATGGGCCATTATAACTCTATGATTCTACTGAAGAAAGTTGAATTTTAATGACCAGTTTATGAGCTTCTAGGCACTCCTCCAAACCTCTGAATTCCAACCTATATGTTAGTGTATTAGGTCTATTAAAATGAAAGAAACTTGAACATCTCTATTCACATAAAAATTATCAAGGAATATATATTCCAAGCTTAATAAAATAAATCTAGCAGAGATCCAATATCTGTTTTTAGGGTGGAAGGATTTGGTAAGTTTTTTTTTTTTTTTTTTTTTGTAGAAACTGGTACCTTTCTGTGTAGAAATATGTGCTGGAACATGCAATTCATTAATTTTTATGGGACTTACAAAAATCAACCCATGAAGTGCCTCTGGCCTTAATAACTTCCCCAATACCATAAGACATTGGCTTTCACTACAAAAGTAGAAGAAACCATCCAATCTGATCATCTCTTCATCCTAAGTGGATACTTCCTGTGCCCATGATTTTGGAAGGATATTTGGAAGGGTCCATTCCGAGGTATAGAATTTTGAAATATTTCGGGACTCCCTCTTAGCATTCTCATTTCCTGCCAATACCCAAATGATGTGGTTATTCAGGATTAGAAAACATAAAGCAACAGATATGACAAGAAGAATTTTCAAGGCTGTTTGTGTAATTGGACAAACCCTAGACCAGAATAAACCCAAGACATTTTGCTGCCCAACCCTTTGCATCATGCTCCATCGTCTCCTTGATGAAGCTAGTAATTCCTGCCTTCATTGATTCCTTTCAAAGTGCCTCCTGAAGCTGGCATACCCCTTTGTCTGCATTAGAATATCTGGTGTCCTCCATCTGTCCACCCATCTAACTTCAATCAGCTAAGAATTATGGGTGAAATGAATAGCACAAATAACTTATTGCCTTTTTTATCCCAAGTCTTACCTCTTTCCCCTCTAGGACACACCTTTTCCCCATTTCTAAACTGCAGTGATGTTAAACTATTACTAAATAAGTTGTCCATTAACTCAGCCAATGACATAAATACCCATACAGCCCAGTAATTCATTAGCCAACACTTTAGGAAACCACATTTTTCTGATTTTCTGAATTCCTTCTCTGTTTTATGTCCATGTAAGTTAAGTTCATGTAAGCTTTTTTAAATTTAAGGTAGTTCCCTCCTCCCCACCTCCCTTCTTGTACCCAAACAAAGCTATGAATTATCAGCAACTTTGTTTCAATGCAGGTCCACTGAAACCAGAGAAAGGTGAACATCTCTATTCACATAAAAATTATCAAGGAATATATATTCCAAGCTTAATAAAATAAATCTAGGGGAGATCCAATATAATTCTGTTTTTAGGATGGAAGGGTTTAGTAACTTTTTTTCCAGCAGTCATGCAAATGTTTGCTTTCCATCTGCAGTATTCTGATCTAAACTCAGAGATGTAATCTCATTGCACACTTTGCTGTTCTTTAGTAATATCCAGACCACTAGACCATCCATTTTCCAAGCTTCTCTAAGATGAATTTAAATGAAATTGAAATATGTACCCATGGTTTTTATTTTTGTGAATCTATTCTACCATTCCTAAAGCTTTGGTTGTGGGGTTATTTTTAGTGTTGCACTCTTTGTCTTGGCAAACTAAGGATGACATCCAGAGTCTATTCCTGCAGGCTTCATGCTGCTCCCAACTCCCCCTACCCCATGTGCCTCTGAAGAAGTAGAGATCATACATTAATAACATCTCATCTCTTCTCTTTCAAAAGAAATAAAATCAGCCTTACTGCTGCCTCTTTTCTTTGGGTTAATGTACACAGAGAAGCAATTAAAAAAGGCTTAATGTGGTTTTCCAAGTGAAGGATGGTTTGGATAGCATTGGATAGATACATAACATTTATCCCTTAGGTTAATGATCATTCATTTCCAATTTTCCTTAATCTTGTTATAGAGTTAATAAATATGTCTTTTCCCCAGCAGTCTTTCACAACAGCCTTTGATGAAAAACATTACTTTGTAATCTTCCTTTAGCTTTGCCTTCTGTAAAACTCCCATTACTACCATTGGAGGTATTTAGTTGCATTCAGTTATGACCTGTTCTGCCCACATTCTTCCCTCCATGCTTGCATGAACACAATAGAAAAGTATATGATTATATAAACTACAGGATTAAAGCCATTGGAGTGCCCACCCTCTATGACTATAGGACTCAAAATATTATTGAAAAAGATCTTAAAGGTAGAATGGCATTTTGTGAGGGGTGGTGAAAGGTAATATAAAGGTGTATTAATTTCAGAGAGCACCCTGGAGCATTTGGTGGGCTGTTGTGAGAAGCAAAAGTGCTGGTTTGTTGAATGGGCTTTGGGCTAAGCCAACAAAGGTATTCAAATGTTCACTTGGCCTTATAATTAGGGCAGAAGGAATCATTGATGGATTCATCTGAGATGCCAATACACTTCAACTATTCAACAAATGTTGGAAAAGCCTCTTCAGTTAAAATGGCTGTGTGAATTTCAGATGATGTGATAAATAAGGTGTGGGACTGTCCCTGGGGAGAGACAGGTTCTTGTCCCCCCTCAGTCACAAAAGCTCCTTGGGTGAAACTTTATCTTGGAGACTAGCTGTCAGTCCCACTAAGTAGACCAGACCCAGAGATCAACTCCACAAGAAGGCTAAAACTAATTTTATTGAGATTGGCTCTAATAACAGAATCTTGCAAGTCTGATTGTGCTGAACCTCCTCCTCCTTTTTATACTTATGTGAATTAGAGAAGTGTCTGTCTGAGCCTCTTCTAAATATTTTATGGCTGTTGTGGGGTTAAGATATGTTTCACCCCTTGTCGCGTTGGTAATGGAGCTTGCATATCTCCATCAAGGTCATCTTCCTTACTCTTTACACTAGCCTCCCTTCATAGGGTTGTGTTAATGGGGAAAAGTGGAAGAGGGAACACTGTGCCTATGATCTAGAGCTCCTGAATGAAAAGCCCAATATATGGTTAACAAATAAACAATAAACACTCCTTTCATCCCACCCAACAACAGAAGACATCCCACCTGAACAGAGTGACAGCGATGTCCCATAGGAACAACAAAAATGTATATTCCAGGTGCTCAAAGGGTTTTGGAGATAAATGCTGCTCTTCTTCTGGTGCCTCTGAAATAGATTTGCACATGCCAGAAGGAAGAACCAAGTCCAAGAAAAGACTTTCTTAATAATATTGGATACTTCAGAAATATAAAACAGAGGCATGAAAGTGGCATAAGAATGGTCCTGCCAGCCCAAACTGCATTTCAGTTCACTCTCCCCAAACACCAGAAACAATGGAGTTTAGTTTTATTGTGATAAAGGATTGTGAAACCACTTTTTAGGTGTCTCTTTTGCTTGTATTATTTTTTCCATCTCCTGAATTGTAAATTCCAATACTTGCCTTGTTTTTATGCTGAATATAAGTAATTTTCAGAAGCCTCGGTTGTCACCCATTGTCGTATATTAAGACAGAAAGCTCAGTATAGAGGCCTGCTGACCTTGTAACAACACAAAGGTGAAATGGATTAGCTCTTTTGACACAATTAGGGGACAGCAATCCATTAAACACCATTTCAGCTAATAAAATAGATACTCACTGGCACTTGAGACCATATTAGAGTTATGAGTGTCATCCAATGTCATTCATATATAAATATGAACACACACACATACTTCAATTTTATCACAATTATTGAAAGCTATTATTGTGATGGTGTAAACCATTCTGAGCTTTTAGAGGAGCTAGGACAAAATTCTATGTTTGATATATTTGCTTATTATATATATCTGCAATTAATGCTTTTTCCCACTTCAGGGGAATGAAACATTCTTCAATGTTCCTCAAGGGCTGTGCTCTACCCTAGATCTCCTGCCCCCTCTTCAAGGAGCATCTGTGTGTGTATGTGTGTGTGTGTGTGTGTGTGTGAAGATGGTAGCCACAACTGTGCAGTTGAAGCCTTGCTCCTTCTTGTGTCCTTCAGTTTCATGGTCCCAACCCCACGGACACCCCAGGAACAGACCTTTGCAGAGATGACTGTGCCATGAAAAACTGGACATTTACATATACAGATCTTGACCATCTTGTAAGTGTAAGAATGGCACACTCAAATTCTCTTTTCTTTTAAAAAGGATTTGCTTTAAATTTTTAAAAAACAAAAACTAAATGAAATGCTATGTTCCTGCAGGAAGATGGGAGTGCCATAATTCCTTATTTCCTTTCTCCTTTCCCCCAACATCAGGACAGGAAACTCAAGAGATGCAGACTTACCTTTTTGGACTTTAAGCTTCTGTCTCCAAATACTCTTCCATGGACTTGGTTATGTTCTTAGGCAGATGCTCAAATAAATATGGACCCCCTGAAGAAACTGAAGGATTCCAGCAGGGCTTCCTCAAATCTTCCTACAGGGATGGTGCTACAACCATATGAAAATACTGTAGTCATCTCATATTTTCAAAAGGCCCAATGTAAAGAAATTCTCTGCTACTTCCTCCTTCAAATTTATCTGCCCCCTCTGGACTGAACTCTGTCCTAGACCCCCTGCAGGATATTTTGCTTCTCTCTTGTCTTGGCTCCCTTTTCACAATGCAGATTTTGGTTAAATCTTTGTTTCAACTGTTCCCAGCTTAAACAAAGGCTACATGCAGTTAATTGAACTGATCAATAAGCTAATCTTTTTTATGAATCCATTCCTGTTCTCTCATTGTACATACTGATGAGTTACTCATGATGTGCTAACCCACAACTTGCTCACACTTTATAATAGTTGATTGAGTTTTCTGGATTCATAAACCACATTGGCCATAACAGTAGAGTTCATACAACATACTAAGCCAAAAGCAAACAAAGTCTCATGATATCTTCATTACTAACAGAAAAAAATATAGGCCAGATAATAGAACTATTCAATGGGTTGACAATTGGGTGAATGACTGCACCCAAAGTATTCTCATTAATGGGTTTAACATTTTCATCAGTGACTTGAATGACGGAGCTGAGGGGACACTTAACACATTTGCAGATGGCATAAAGCTGGCAGAGATGGCTAATATTTTAGAGGAGAGAGATTCAAAAAGATCAACACAGGGCTGTCAAGCTAACACTGTGACGCAGCTATTAAAAAGGCCAGTGCTATTCTGGGGTACATTAACAGAACCAGATCATGGGAAATAATTGTTCTGCTTTACTTTGTGCAGTCAATTCTCACTTGAACATTGAATATTATGTTCAGTTTTGGATACCACAGCTTATTGACAAACTGGAGCTAGTTGAGAGCGGAGCTACCAAGATGATGAGGAGCTGGAAACTGTCCTGTGAGGAACAGATAAGGAACTATGTTCAACCTGCAGAAGAGAAGGCCAAGGGACGCATGATAGCAGTGTTCAGATGTTGACATGGTTATCATACAGAGGAAGGAATGGGCTTGTTTTGGTTGCCTCAGTGAGCAAAACCAGAGTCAACAGGTTGAAACTACGGGAAAGTAGATCCAGATTAGGTATTAGGAGGAATTTCTTGATGATAAAAGCTGTCAACTAATGAACTAAGTGGCCTTATGAGATGATGAATGGGAATTCAATGGAGGTCTTCAAGCAAAGTCTCAACAGCCATCTGACCAAAATGCTTTAGCAGATCCTGCTCTGAACAGGACTAGATGACTTCTGAGATACCTCCCAATGCTATGTATTCTGTGAAATCAGATTGGGCCTGGCATTTTTGTGGGATGTGTGAACAAAGTCATAGATGGCCTGCATTTGGAATGCAAGCTCTTTAGGATTTCTTTTTTCCTACTCTGCAATATTGCATATTTATTGATGACTATAAAGAAATAATAAAGGGTCCTTCAGAATTTCTGAATAGCAATCCTAGCAGACAATTCCCTAGGCTGGTTCTGCTGAAGATCTCCTTTCATTTATTTTTAACTTATAATGTTACAGCTTGAAAGCATTCTCCCATGTAACACATAAATATTTATGATTTAGCATGATGAATATTTTGCGTTCGAGCAGCAATTAAAAGCTTCTGCCAAAAAATTAAAACGGAAGATAATTGCTCTGCAAGTGCTATTGTTTTTACATTCCAGATCCCAGAACCCAAAGCAGAAAAGATATACGGGCAGACGACTGGATACAATCTTAATGTAAAGAATCCATCTGAACTGAATGCTAATGAAGCATGACTTGCAAAACTGCAGTCAGCCTCACCGACCCTTTAAAACAAAATCCAAATTGCAAAAAGCAGACTAGATGGTCATTGGACCATACCCAGCCATTTTTGTTTAGCAGTCATCTTTTAAAATATTTTTCTTGAAATCCAAAGATAGCTTACTATTTGATACCTTTTCAGATTTTCCATTAAATGCATTATTTCACTAGGATATGGGTATAGGCCATCTCACATTTTATTTATGTTCTGAATTACAGAGTTCAAGCAGTGTTAAAACATCTCCATGTATTTGCAGCCAGACTATTGTGCTCATACAGAAAATGTTTAGCCTTCATTCAAGCAGGACTGTGCAATGCTTTGGATCAGATTCAAAAAAGTTGCTTTGGAGCACTGAGGAATGTGAATGTAGTACCAGTCTGTAACTCTTTAAAGCAACTATGTCTTTTTCTGGGATCAGAGAACAGCCATGAAATCTTACACAAAGCACAGCCTTTGTAGATGGTGATGAATATTGTGTATATGAACCATTGCATGTTATTTAGTATCTACCTGAGGAAGCAACCAGAGATTTAGCATGCATTGTCACCAACATATAAATAACCTCTAGCTCTCTTTTTCATCAACCGGGGAAGCTGCTGATGTTCTGAATCAGTAATAACCAGGATGAGGGCTAATAAACTCAGACTTAAGATCCACAAGGCAGACGTTCCTGGTCAGAAAGCAGATGGGCTCAGAAACAGGATTCCAACCTGTAGTGGATGTGATGATCCTCTCCCTAAGGAATCAAACTCACAGCATGGGGGTGCTTCTGGATTCAGTTTTGAAACTGGCAGTTTAGGTGGTAGCTGCAGAGAAGATTGCTTTGGTTCCTCTGCTTTGCCAATTGCGTCCAGAAGGTCAGACCTGACTTGTGTGACACACTGCAGTCTATCTGGGACTAGCTTTGAAATGTCTTCAGGAAGTGCTACCGACCTGGAATGCAGATGTGATAAAAGGGCTAGATATAGACATGGGGAGGCCCTAAGCTATGGAAGCTGTAGAAGCTCTGTTTGGCAAGCACTAACAGAGAAGAAGGCTGATGTAATGGTACGTGGGAATGACTTTGGGAGACAGAAGGAAGAGCCACAGACTAGGCAATGGTCAGATAAGAGACAGCTGAGCCTGTAGAAGGAATGGTGGCATGGCAAATGTCTCAGAAGGGACCCTCCCTAGTTTCTTGGACTGTAAAGGCGAGGGGGGAGAGATGTACTTTCAGACTTGCAAAATTCTGTTAATGTACCTTACAATAAAGATAGAGCTAGTACTTCTGGATGTGCTTCTTGTCTGGACTACCTCACAAGGTTGACAGCTGTGGAAAAACTGATCTTGGGAAGGATGCTGCCAAGATGCAGTACAAACTCATGATGAGGTGGGGAAGTGCTCTCTTCAGGAGTGTCCACAGGTTACAGTAAAAAAAAGGCAAAATGGCGGCCACGATGGTACAATGGAAGTTCTGCCCATTTTTATGTGTGTTACAGGACCACACAATACTGTCTGTGCATTGGGTAATCTCCCATGCCAACCTGCTAAGATCTGATAGAAGGACTCTCCTCTATATTCCATATTTGGTTGGGACACCTGATGTCTGGAACTCCCAATTTTAAGAGTTGCCTCCCTTTCTCCTGATGCTCTGCCTACGTTCAACTTTATTTAGGAAGACAATACTCTTTTCACAATATAAATTTTAGAAGATGGCACCTCTTTCTTCTGTGTGTTTTATAATTTTATTACATTTGAAATAAAATGATTTAAAACAAATACCATTTTATCTTCTCTCATGAAAATGAGATTGCCACAGTTCTAAGAAAAGAAGTTGGTCATGACAGATACCTTATCAGGAAACCTCAACCTGCAAAATGATTGTTGCAAATTAACTATTTTGCAACACTTATCATTCGACAAAAAAGTACTTTGCAGACTGAGTAAAAAAATAAACATATTGTTCTCTTGCAACAGTATGAAGAAAGCAATCCTTGTTCTTATGTCACAAGGACATCAAGATTGAACCAAATACTACGAAGGAGTGAAGCAGATAGTTTCAGACATATGGTAGCGCTACATGACAACGTCTCCATTTCCACTTCCTCCAAAGTAGTTTGTTTAGACCTGCTGGTCATCTTCATTCCTATCAAACTTGGATGAGGCAATCGCTCTTTGCCCTGCAGCTGACCTGCAAAAAAATGTCATTGAGTCAGTGGTTGTGCCAATCTACTGATGGTCCTGGAGGAACAACTCTCCCCCAGCCCTCAACTGCATTTCAGAGAAAAAGGAAATGAAATCACTACTAGTACCCCACACCATCCACATGTTCAATACATGCTACGGGCATTTCTCAATCCTTTACAATAAAATGAAATAGAATAAAGTGTGAATGCTTTTAATGGGGCAAAGCTGCCAGGTGACCAAGCCATCATTCCTCCTGTTTGAAAAATCCCTTTGAGAGTTGTGAAGGTGACATGCTATCACGCTATCAGCTCTGCAACCAAGGGCTTTCCCCTCTATTATTGTAGGGTGGAGTAAAGGGAAGTGGTGAACAAGTTCTAATGAAAAATGCATAGTTTTTAGTTTGCAGAAAATGAATATAATGTACAGCCACTGTTTCTACTCCACAGAAGTAAGCAAAATCTCTCCATCTTTCCACTGCACATAAAAGGGAAAGAAAACAAAGAAAACCATGCAACTTAGCATTCTGCATGCTTGTTTTCAACAGAAGAAAGAAACATGTTGGAAACATCACCAGAAGCTCTTTCCACCTTTTATCCTACTGACCACTGAGAACTTTTCAAATTGAGTGATCAGTGGGTTTATCCATGCTGCCAGGTTGCCTTCTCATCAGAAGAGGCTAGCAAACCTTTTTTGAAGGCCAGGAATGAATGATGTCACTCTTCCCACTGCAAGTACTGTACAGTGTTTTCAAGCATGTTTTCCTGCTCTGTTTTCAAGCATGTTCTCATGCTCTGTTTTTCTGTCAGCTGCTGAATTTAGTCAATACTGTGGGATCACAGTGATCTAGGGCTGCTTTTGAACTGGTACTAGTCCTCCTGTGGAAATGTCTGCATCTAGATCAACACCATGAACTGGCAAATCTAGGAAAATACCACTACCTGAGCTATATTAGTTGGACAACTATCAGGTTACTCAAGTATGGAAATATTTCCCTTGCTTGTCTTTGTTGCCACAATAGTCTTGCCTGCTATCAGGCCTTAACATCTAATGCTGGGCATCATCAGAGCTCAGCTGAGCTTACTTAGTCTCTTAGTAAAGTGCCTTACCTGGTGCCTTAGGTAAGGTAGAGGTAAAGTCTTGGAGATGGGCTCATGCAAATGTCTAGGTAGTTTTCTTCACAAGAAGATGGAAGTGATTTGCTTTGCCTTCTAGCTTTTCAGCTCCTACTCCAGCCTAGAGAGTGGAAAAAGCTACTGGTGTCCTATCCGAGGATTAGTCATACCTAACCATGGTTAGTTTCTAAAGTCAGCTATGGTTGGCAGCACTGAAATGTCCATCAAATATTATGGCCTGGCTCAAAGGCCGTACACTTCAGGGTCATTTGCCTGTGTTTTTTAAGGGTTTGTTTTTGCAGAAATGCTGCTGTTAAAGCAACATAGTTCCAGTTCAGCATTTTAGGAAGTGTGACAATTTCCATTTTACTTCTGCCTTGTTTTTGTAGGGCAAATATGCTCTGGGATGAAGATGGTGGATAAGAAAGAGTTGGCAAGCAGCAGTACTCCAATAACCATACATTTGGCCTTCCCTTGTTTTGTCTTCAAAACAAAACATTTAGGGACCTTAAGGAAATTGGAGGTACCAGACAGAGATTCATATGTACAGGCTATTGGGGGTGAGGCTCTGCATCTTCTGTTCTCTCTTTCTTTAGCCTAAAAAGTGAGAAGGGAACCTTCCACTCTGTTCCTTTGGATGGCTCAGATGGAAGGATCACAAACCAAGATGTTTCTGAGCAAAATGGCCTGGCCTGGTCTTTGTCTATTCTTAGTGTAATGTGACTAGCAGATTCAGGGGAAGATATATCCCAGAGATATTTTTTTAAAAAAGGTCTTCAGCTGATTCCTTGGCTCTCCATCTGAGCCAAAGTTCAAGAGATGTAGTCAAGAGGATGTGAAAGAAAATATATGAAGGTGTTTTTACAAAGCTCAGAGCATTTTCCAGAAGGTGACCCTGAACTGATTACAGAATGGCTCCACAGAATGACTGACATTTAAGGGTAGGCTGAGGAGGATGACTTGTGCTGAATCTTTTTGAAAAGGAATAATAGGTCTGTGAAATACAGTTCATCTTCTGGAAGAGCTGGAATGCATCAGGTTAACATGAACAATTATTTTTGTGATGTTGTTCCTGGTTCCTTTCATCATGTTGCCCTTAAAGGTCAGAACAAGGCACATCTCTTTGGCATTGTAAGGTATCCTTTTCTTTCTTCCTTGCCTCTGATTTTTGTAATCATTTGACTCATTCACTAAACCATTAAATGCCAAGACAAACTTACATTGGAATAGGTATAAATATAGAATCTTGTGTAATTTAATGCAGAACATATATCAGTGCCAGTTCAGATGTTTGGCTAGCAGAGGCAAGGGACCTTCAGTAGGCCTCCTTAGCTGGCGAGGGAAGTTTGCAAATCAAGAATTGTATCATGGCTCTTGTTATAGTGGATTCCTTGCAAATCTTCTGCAATCTTTGAGCAGATTACAGAAGATGACTGCATTCTGAGTTTTTATTTATAAATTCTCTGAGCCCCAGAGTCCTCAGATTCAGGGGATACAAAATAAATAGGTACCAATAAATCCCCAACATCAGAGACAAGTAAACATACTGCCTTAAATCATTTTAATCAGTATCCTGAATGACCCAGCATTCATATTACTAACTTTAGTCTTAGCCTCCATGGAAGTCATATGCCCACACCATCACCTTTTGTCACTCTGAGCAATTGAAATGCTTTCAGGGATGTCTGCTGGGTAAGGTCAAAAAAGTCCAGATGACAACCACAATGGTGTGATTTTATGTGTGTTACACTCTTCAGATCCCTTTGAATACTTTTTTATGGAGTTGAATTTTTGATGGGTGTATCTTAGATACCTTTCTGTGGCAGGCAGGTGCCCCCACTTTAATGGATAGGCTGACTGTTAGCTTATATTTGTTGACCTGCAATGTTTGCCTTCTTTGGTAAGATTGGTCAATGTGCAGATATATGTCCCTCATGTTCTTCTGCTTTGTATTCTGTCTTATGTCAGGGGTGAGCAACCTGTGGAAAATCCTTCAGGCTGTGTTGTAGGCTGTGCTGAAGCAAGCAATAGAGAATTCAGAGTTAAGTATGTGGGGCCCCTGCCTCTTGGACACTTCCATTTTTCTTAAGTAAGTTGCCAGAGAAGTCAGTCAGCTCCTGGCACATGTACCTTCTTGCACAAAGGTTTGAAATTAGGTCAAGGGTTGCAAGGCACCACCAAATCGCTCCCCAAATCCCTCCCCAAAGGCACCTTTTCCAGATGGTGAAATGGCACTGTTTGCTGCTTCTGCCACCTCGTCTACTTTTTGATTGCAACTGCACCATTCAAATGTGACTTTGATAGTGAATTCCTTGGGCTACTGGTTTACTTGTTATTTTCTAAACAATGAAGTCAACCTATGACCCTGCATGAGATGATTCAATACCAGAAGGCCATATCAGTGGACTTGGAAAAAGGCAAGAGGGACCACCTGCAATTGATAGACTTTCTAGAAGGCATAAAGTGGAAAAAGAAAACCCCAAAATCTTTTATGGAAGTTATCCTCAAAAGCCTTGGAGCTGCCTGAGAGTTATAGACTCTGCAGTGATGGATGCATCTTCAGGGGAAAGAGAGAATCATGGTAGCATTATGTGGGAAACCCTTCTGAGATCCAACCTGAACTTGAAGACCAATGGCTGAGAGTCATTATTAATTAAAAGTAATAAGATGTATTTCAAAGGAGCATTTCATGCATGTAAAGCGGGAGACTGGCCTAGGGCCACATCTGCTTTTCTATTCAACCAGTTCTGATAGAGCAGTCAAGGAGCTCTTACAAAGCTACAAGTAGTTTTCTATGGCATGCAATTGTCTCACACATTTTATTTCTTGAATTAGCAACAGATTCCTTGTTTTCTGGTCTTGATTCCTTTTATTTATTTCTTTTATTTCTTTTATTTTATTTATTCTGTATGAATGTGGATCCTTAAATATTGTAAAGTGCACAAACCCTTCTTGTGAATTTAGGCAGTGTCATCAAATTCTATATGTTGGAAATACAACTTACAAATTGGTCAACAAAATTTTTAAAAAATGTGCCTTAGTATTGTTGTGACAAATGGAAACCCCTTATAGACTTTTTGCATAAAACAGAAAAAAATGAACATATGACTTATGGCTTTGATGATTAAATAGGATAGATTATGGAAAGAAGAGAGTTATGTTGTAACCATAGAATAAGAAGTAAATTTATAATGGTACTTATAACTGCTGTAAGAAAGATCGGAAGCTACTTCTTTGTATCTTTTTTCTTTTCTATTTTTTTTTACTTCCCCCCCTTTTCGCACTTTTAGCTTTCTCTTTGATTTCTTTCTTCCTTTTTCTTTTCTTTCTTTTTACTTTATATTAGTTTGTATTAGTTTTTATCTTCCTTTCTAAAAATCTTTAACAGAAATTATATTCTCTCTCTCTCTCTCTCTCTCTCTCTCTCTCTCTATATATATATATATATATGTGTGTGTGTTTGTGTGTGTGTGTGTAAAAAGTGTTGTGACAATGCATAAAAATGCAAGGTGAAGCTTCTTAATATTTGCTGACTAAGTGATTCCACAGATATTGTGGGAGTGTGGAGCAGGGGTGTGAAACATGGACTCTCATCCCCAGATGAGCAAAGAAGAGATAAGAGGATGAGACTGGCCCCTCCCTGAAGAATGCTAGTGATGTTTGTAGTTTGACCCTGGGAGCTGCTCTCAGTCTGAGAAGATTCTGTAAATGTGGTGAAGCCAAATAAACCTTGCTGGATTGAATCTGTATTGTCTCCTGGAGTTTCCTGGGCTAAACCTGACAGATATGAAGAGTATTTAAATGTAAAATGTTTAATATTTATTATGCCTGTCTTGCAGCTTTGCTTGTTTAAAAATGGCACATGTACCATTTAGACCTGTTTTAGTTGGGTTTCATTGCACTTGAGGATGACCTCTAATGAGGCCACTATACCATGCTGGTTCTCATGATTTCTCTCTCATTGTTCATCTTTAGACAGAAAAAGGCTCATGAAAGTATCTTGAAGCATGGTATGTTTTTCAAACATTGTTTAAAGGTTAAGATTTCAATTATTAATAGTTATCTGTGAATACACTCATGGGCAAGTCAACTGCTAAATAACACACCTGAGAGGAATCCATTGTTGATCTCATGAGGATGTGCTGGATCTAGATAAGAGGTCGCATTCCTTTTCAAGTACTCTTTGCATATGGACTCTTCATTTTTTAATACCCTTAAAGCTACTTTAGGATTTTGAATATACTGCTATCGAAAGAGCTGTTTTTTGTTTTTTTAAAAAACAGTCCATTACAGAGCTCCTAAATATACCCAGGGGGAGTTTCTATTCAGAAATACTGTTTTTCATCTGATCACTTTTACCTGTATGGCAATCAGTCAAACTAGATGAGTTAGTTTAAAGGAAAAGAATAATGGATACATGTTCTGTGGAGAACGCTGGGGTCACTTCTGGACACTTTGGTTGGACTCCATCTATTTTGTGTTAATGTATGGTGGCTGTTTTCTTTTCCTCATAGCTGTGTTATTGTGCCCAACTCCAATTCTTGATTGTGCAAAAAGTACACCAGCATAAATTGCTCTGCCCAACAGCTATATCTCTTAGCAACAAAGCCAGCACTTTATTGCTGTTCTTGCACTTTCATTCAGGACATTAAGGAAGATGATTGGTGGATTCTTGGACTTCAGTTCTCTGCCCACCAAGCATTACCTGTTGGTGGGAAACACAACCACGAATGGCTTTTTGTAATATTTGGTGGGTGGAATGAGTTTATGTGGGTGCCTGGGTTGGTGGGTTTAACTGGTTTTCAAGTTACTCAGATTGCAGGAGCTCTGTGCTGCTAACCTGTCCATTGGACTGTTTCTGAACATGGCTTTAGTGCTCTTCTAAAAGAGCACTATGCCCATTTCCAAGAAATACAGCAGCTGAAGGTGTGCAGAGGGGTCATGCTGAATGGAGAAAGACTTTCCTAGCACCTTTGGAGAGTTCCCTCCTACTATCCTGTGCCCCTCCACTGAACATCCCACTTGTCAGGACAAAAAATGTCTTTTGATGATTGCAGTTCTGACCATATCATCAACCACTTTGTTAATAAAGCACTCTAGATTGAGTCTATAGCAGAATTTGTGTTGAGCGAAAAGGGAAAAAAGTTTAGCTAAACCTTGAACAGCTAGAGACTGCTTTAAGGTGCCTCTGTTGTGGGCTGGGCTGGGATACACACAGTGTCATGAAAATACGGCATTTAAATCAATCCATGAAGCATCTTCATGCCACAGTTAGAGGGATGTGAGGATAAACCCTATGATATCCCAATAGTTATATGGGCCACATCACCTCATAATGGTTCAACTTTCTGAAACAATTCATCCCATTTCTGATGAAAACAATAACAAAATTTGGAGGTACTACTAAGTGTTTGATTTTCCCATGCTAGAGAAGGGGAGGATGGAACTTCAGTTTTCCTGAATAATCATCAAATTATAGAATGTAATGCTCCACACTGAGGCACACTACATCCAGGACTGACACAGCTTTGGTATTCAATCATAAAACCCCATTCTTTCACTGATTTCTAATGAAAACAACAGCTATATATATTAATATACAGCATTTCCTAGCATTTGCATTTTTCCTAACTTCCATTTTGGTGCACATCTCTCTGAAATAAAAGCATTTGAGATAAATGCATCTTTGCATTCAGGTTTTATACTGTAAAATGTAGAGCCTGTTAGCATAATTTGAAGGATAAATGTGATCCAGGATGTATAAATTAAATAAATTTGCTTAAAAATGGAGGCCAAATTAAACTCTCCAGCATCCCTAATTCTCAGAAAGCATTCTCATTCTCATTCTCACAGAGAATCATTCCTCAGATGCAAGACAAATTTTCTCTAAGGAAGAGCTCAGCTACAGTAGAATCCACCCCTTCTGAAGATTTCAATTTTTCTGACTACTTTAAAATATACAAGATCAAACAAATGTTTAACTTCTCAGTAGTTTTGAAAATTAAGTCACTGTCATAGTGATACTTTTTACATGAGATTTGGGTTTAATTATGGTCTTTTTATTGGGTCTTTAATTGTTTCCATTTGAAGATGGTCTTATTGTGTGTTGGATGAGTTACAGTTCTAAACTGCCTGCAGTCTCTGAAGCAGATGGTATACAAATTTCTATAGAAGTAAATATAACTAACCAACTTGTTGCATGTTTAAAGTGTAGCCTAAGAACCACGGTACTCAGTTCCCAATGAAAGCAACTCTCATTGAAACCAATGCAAGTTCAAAGGAAAGTTCATTTATTGGAAAGTAGTGAACAGCTCTAGAAGCATAGCTGGAACTGAGTCCCGTGGGCACTCGCATTTCACACACACACACACCCATTCAGTCTTGGAATCTCTCTTGCGCATGTTGAAGACGTCCTCAGATTCTCATGTTGGTACGACCTTGGGCATTCCTGAGAGTGAGATAACAGCCCATCTGTGCCTAACGATTAACATTTCCATCCTTCCCCCCTTCCTCCCTCTCTCTGTAATGGCAGAAACGAAGCAAGCAAGCTAGCAGTACAAGTGATTGCGAGGATTCTGACATGTGTTTATGTCAGTCCAAGAAGGCAAGTAAAGACAGCTCCTTCAGGCATGAGAAGATGCGTATAAATTAGTCTAAGGGATTGCATCAATGTACTTGCCCAACCCCTTCACTGCAGAGCATCATCAAACAAGAGAGACTTTCTTTGAGGAGTTTTAGTACCAAGAATTAGGTGGTCTTAGTGAGTGTGATAAGAACCCTCCAGACCCCCTCTATTAGTGAGTTAATTAAAGTGGGGTCACTTGGAAGCTTTAGAATCTCCTCTTTTTAATTTTTTTAATTAATTTTTTAATTTATTCAATTTATATAGCCACCCATCTCCCATACATGATTCTGGGCAGCTCACAAGAGTTAAAAACAACATCAAAAACAATAAACAAAATACAAATAAAAACAACAAAGATACAAAAACACACTAAAACCATTATTAAAACCCATATTAAAAAACACAAAAACATAATCACAGTCAATGGCAAAGCGCAATACTTACATCACATTTAATATAACCAGTAAGTCGGCTCTACACTACAAGCAGATCCCCAAGCAGAACGGCAAAGCTACATCTCCAGAGCCTTCTTAAAAGCCAGCAGGTCGAGCCCAATCTAAGCTCCTGGGGGATGTTGTTCCAAAGGGTGGGGGCCACAGCAGAAAAAGATCTCTTCCTGGGTCCTGTCAGATGATACTCCTTAGTGGATGGGACCTGTAACATGCCTCTCCTGTGGGATCTGATGATGTAACCAGTAGACGTAATCGGGGAGAGGCGGTCCATCAAATAATCCAGACTTTTCTTAGAATGTTTGTGTGATGGATTGAGTCTCTTTTCTAGATAAGGCTAAACCAGGTTCCCATCTGCTGATTGTTTGTGTCTCTCTCTTCCTCAGCCTCAGCAAAATCTCTTTCAGGACTATTCATGGGCTAGTCTGTGAACAACGTTTAGAAAAATAAATAGACTGTAGGTGCTAATTGCTCATGAGATCTGGTCAGAAAGAGACAGTACTTAGGACATTTTCCTGGCTCTTAGTTAATTTTACGAGCTGATTCAAAATGCTGCAGTTGCTTTGAAATATTTAAGAAATATTTTATGAATTTGATCAGGGATGGGCAACCCATGGACCAGAGCTACATGCACCGAAAAGTCTTCAGTGCATCCAACTCTGGGTTCTCCACCTTCCTCCCCAGGCTGGATTTAGGAAGCCCGCTCATCAGCTGAATAGAAGGTTTAGTTCAAAAGAAGGAGCTCCCGCTTACTTCTCCAAAAGGGCTGTATCTGTGCTGCTAAACGAGGTTTGAAATGCAATGGACCAAGGGTCTTAAAACTGGTAGCTGGACTGGGGTATTTTCTTATGCTCCACCGTGACAGCAGAACTGTTGAAGGAGTGGCAGCATCTGGTGACCTGAAGCACCAATACAGTAGGGAAACTCTTGTCAATGTTCCTCATAAAATTGGTGTTAGATGGGCTTTTGGCCAATGCAAAGGCTTTTCCTTTTTAAATTAAATCCAAAAACAAAGATAGAAGATTGTCAGCCCTATAAGGTAGACCAGACTAAGAAAAAGACACTGTGTAGCCCTAAATCTGTAGTAGCTACTATAGCTACTTCTACTATAGTAACAGAATCTTGCAAATCTGAATGTGCTTCCCCTCCTCCCTATTCATGTGAATTGGGGGTGGGTGGGGTGGGTCCATCTGAGGCATATTTGTAAATCTCTTTCTTGGTATGGGCTCAAGCCATGTTTATCTGATCACTGGAAATGGACCTTCCCTCTGTCCATCAAGGCCAGCCTCTACTCTCTACAAAAAGACTCTCCAGGTATTGGGTTTTGCATAGGCCACAATGGCTGCAGCTAATAGAAATTGGACACACAAGTTGTAATTTTAGGCTTATCCTAAGATCCTAAACTTTTTAAAGTTTAGTTGCTAAGACCTGAAGGTACAATATTGCCCTCTAATCAGCTGTAATGGTAGGAAATTAAGCATAGTCACTATTTTTATCTCCAGCTGCCATCCAAACAGGATAGCAACTTTTCATATATAAACTAACGATGCTTTATATAAGAACAAGACATCCAAAATCTTAGTGCTGCAAACAGCTCCTGAAAATTTTGAGTGTAGTGCCAAGAATCTTTCCAAAAGTTGATGGAAAATTATAATTTTAATGTGACAGAAGAAATTATTAGATACTAGTGGGGTAATGATATGTAATTCAGATTTATATCCTGATTCCATCTAATTTTTTGAGGCTTGGCCTCTGGCATCCTGCCCAAAATTCCAGGATCAGTCTTTACATGATGAAACTTGGATAGAAAGAGAACTTTGCAGTCTTGCTTTTGCCCAGTTGTCTGTACCACCACTGGTCTTGCACAACTCAGAAGCCTCCATGCCCTGGACAAGCACTCACCTGATCTCCCCCCATAATCTTGTTGCAGAGACTGTTTCACAGGGACATGGACATCTTTACAAGAAACTCAGCCTCTGCAAGTGACTGGGAAAGCATCACTTCCTGCCTGAAAAAAACAATTTCTGAAAACATGTTGAAAAAATCCATGATGGGCCAACAGTAGTCAGAGTCACTGAGGACAGTGGCCTTCTTGATAGGGAGGGAAAGTAGAATGGTCAGACAGGGGAAGTTCTAGAGAAACTCCAGTTTGGCCAAATGGCTGTAGGCATCTGGCTGGCTGACACAGGCAACCGAGTTTAACCCAAGCCCACAGCTATCTGGTTTTAGTTGCCTGTGTGACATATGAAGTGCATCTGTGATGCAACCAAGCACATACACAAACATAAGCTGTGTGTGCAATCTAAACATCAAGGAAAAGTAGATGAAAAGAGTAAATGACTTAGGAAGTATATTGATTAGATGTTCCTGGATTGGTGTCAAACTTGATAGTTTTCCCTCAAGCAGAACCCCTGAGCCCTACTCGGATAAAGGTGCCCTTATTTTCTCAGACAGAAGTTACTCCCAGGGGCATCTGTGGGGTAAGGGTGGGGTGTCAAAAAAGTCAGTATAAATGTCTTAGACCACATGGGTGCAAATGCAATCTTGGCTTTTTTAAATCATTTCTGCAGGTGACCCTGGCTGCTACAGCATCCTTTGCTAAATGCTGTGATGTTCAAAGTATAAATAATATTTCTCCTACTGCCTGCTCTGAAAGATCTTGCTACTGTTCTACTCCTTTAAGCTCACCATAAAAATAAATGATTCTTGCAACATTTCTTAAAATTTAATAGAGCAGTTTGATTAGACACAGAGGGTCAAATTCTGTCTTCATATGGTAGATGTCAACCTACAACCAAAACTATGTACAGTGTACAAGCAAAAATGTGGGCTTTTTTCCTCCTCCTTTTAGAAGAAAGATAAGTAGGTCAATTTTATAGGCACTGATAGTAGAATAAATCAATTTAAGTTTATGTCATCCCACTCTTTATAGTTCTGTAACAAGGTCTGCTTTGTTAGATAGTAATCTGCATACATTTGAGACTGTAAAGGCTCTTCAAAAAAAATCATATTTTAATGGTGTTGCAATTTATAGACAGTAACTAATTTCAAACTTCATAGCACTTGGCTTTTATGATTATTTCAAATCATTTAAATGCAAATGAATTTCCAGAGAGAGAAAACATTGAAATGCCCTTGAGTGGCAACATGTGATAGAACTGCAAGCGAAAATCACAGTAGGAACTGGAAGCAGTCTGATGGGGTTTGATGGGAGGTTTGTATAAAAAGTGTTTGTTGAAATCCAATTTACATTCCATTTCACATTATATTCTATTTACCCATTTTGTCATTTTAATATGACTGATTTATGTAATTCCATGCTGAAACGTGTCACAATTCTCCTTCTCAGTCAAAAGAGAATACCAGTGCTTTGAAAAATTTCGAGAGAAAAGTCATAGGGGGCTTTTTGCACCAGGCCTTCCAATGAGTAAACTATGTGGGTGGACAGTTTCTATTCACTTCAACAGGCTTGCACAGGATACCTTTGTCTTTAGCTGCTCTCCAGAATTATTCCCAGATCACTTGGTTCTGAGACTGCTAGTCTTCACTAAGGCCTCACCCCAGGATTTCAAGAAAGAGCCCAAAGTTTATGTATGTATTTAATATATTGCTGTAATTCACAAAGAAGTACAGAATTCAACAGATTTTAAAAACCAGGACAATACCATACCCATAACATATAATAACCGCCCCCCCCCCCAAAAACCCCCATCATTCTCCAAACACTTGCTGGAGGAACTCTGTTTTTACTAATTTCTAGAAGATCACCAGGATGTGTATTAGCCTGACTTTAAGGCTATTCCCAAATGGGGGGTTGCACTGAAAAACACTCAGGGTGGACCCTTGCCCCTTTACTCAGATCATGAAGTTCCTAATATGTGGACCCAGCTACACAGAAAACTGGAGCTGGTCCTGGGTTTGAGAGCTGCTTCACTGCAGAGTGTACTCAAGCAGTACCTCTTCCAGTTCATTTATTCATTTATTCCCATCAGTCCATCCTTCTTCCAAATTCTCACACATATAAGAGACTCCAGGGAGTGTTCCCTCCCCAACCCAGCTGGCCCAAGACACTTCTGGTAACGAACAGGTAATCCAACGTCACTCTTTTTCCAGTTCAGAATGAAGAGTTAAGAACAGCTCTGCATCATGACTTGCATTAAACTATAAGTATACATATCTACAACCAGATTTACAGATACATAAATACAAGAATAACTTTACACAAAGTAGCTATTGAATGCAATGGGATTGAATCCTCCCCACCACCACCACACACACATTTGTTTGTTTGTTCGTTCTTTCTTTCTTTCTTTCTTTCTTTCTTTCTTTCTTTCTTTCTTTCTTTCTTTCTTTCTCCTTGTCACCCACCAGCCATGCAGGCTCTTTTTAACACTCAGTATAGTTTAAACCCCAGTATATTTACACAGGAGTTTTTAAAATGATTAATTGTTCACTATATTGATTCCAAAATGAGTGAAAAGTTAGCTGGATTTGATTTGGTTTTTTATTTGTTCAAGAACAAATGCATCCCTCCTCTTTTAAAATACTAATGGATCTCCACTTTGTTCCTTCTAAAGCTCATCTTAAATGGAACCGTGTTCATACAGTTCAGAGCAGACGATGCAGAAGTACAGCATATGTCAGGGTCTCTGGATCAGGACTCAGTAGTAAACCTCAGTTTCCTCACCTCACATGCCTTAAAGTTGGCTGCCAGGCTTAGACTCAGTAAATCTCTGACACGTGACATGGCACGGCTAAGCATCTATATTACAAACTAGAATTAAGCCACATTGCAGAGTTGGTTTCCTTCTGTCAGTATGAGAGTACACAGTTCCTCTCTTACACCATTGGTAGTTTAAACCCATTGCTGCTTCTTTCTGTCTTTGCCATGTTTTTGTGCACTCTTTGTTCTCTACCAGGTGGCCTTGAAGCCAATAGTGGTTGACATAATTGATATATCTGCCCTGAGGACTGGCTTATTTTTCATAGTTCGTAGGACAAGGAGTGAGATTATCTCCTCCTTCTTCTACATGTCACTTGCCAATCATCTAAGGTGGCCTTTCTCACACAGACTGCCATTATAAGAAGGTCATGAAGAACACTGACCAAGGGTATGGTCTTCTTCTCATGCTATCTGCTCACCAGGTCTGATACTTTCCAGCCTTTTTTTCATGAGTTACCCCATTGTCCTAGGCCTTCCAGGAGAGTTTATTCCTTCTGTTGATTTTGTTCATGTTTGAGAGGGTAGAATTGCCCCAAATTAACAGCTCCTGATTACCTGGGCAATTAGCTTCATGACCTTCACTTCAAATGCACCGAATATTCTGTTTGGCTACTTGGTGTGAATGTTTTGAAAGTAACCTAATCAATTAGTTCTGCATAGATTGGTGATAGCAAAATATTGATTCCAACTAAATGGCATGACCATAAGCCATTATTACTCACTAGACAGTTTTGGGCAAGCCATTCTCTCTGTACCATGTTTATTTCAGGGCAAGGGAAAAGGTGACATATAAACTGCCTGGGAGTCTTTAAGTGAGCCGCAGGTCATGAAAGGTCATCTCTTTTAATAAAATGTGTTAGCCAGAAAAATGGTACCAGACTCCTGATTTTTTGCCACCATAGACTAACACAGCTCTCCTCCTACAAAGCCTGAAAAGATAATTCATAAATAACACTGAGATTGCAATCAAGAAATCAAGGCATCTGAGAAATACTTCCACTTTGGCTCTATGAATACAAAACATCATTTGAATATTTCCTCATATTCTGCTTTCCTTTATTTTATTATTTCCTTTATTTCTGCTAGAAACTCTTTGTTTTTTCTATCAATTCCACAGTAAAAATAAAATAAATTATTATGGTTATGATCAAAGAATCAGATTAAACATATGGGGCTCAGGTTACCAGGTGTCCTTATGATGAAGAAGAGCATTGATTGCCTTTCTTGGACTGGTCATTTGTTGAATGGAGAGACGAGCAGGAGTCTCCGACCACCAGATGACTTCTAGAGAGAGAAGCAGGTTTGTGCTCTGTGAATTTGAGAGTATATTGTTACAGTCATTTTTTGCTTAACTGCCTTGAACGCACAATTTGGTACTGTAGAATGTACAAATCAATACATAAAAATGTAACCTCTCAAATATTCTGCAGTATATATGCATGTCCTAAATAATTAATTTCTTTCCAAGTTAACCGTTGTTTGCCTAGAATGACTGAGTAATAGCTGAGAAGGATGGTAAAGCTGCAATTCATAGGACACATGTGCAACATAGGTTCATCAAATGGGCGCACTCAGTGGACTGGGGCTTTATTAACTACTTGTCTCTATGAACAAGAAGTAAATTCCAATAAAGCATAAAACAAAGCTCATCCAGACAGTCTGCGGTATCCTGGGAGGAGGATAAACACCAAGCAAGAGAGGAATGAGGGCAATACCTCTTGACTGCAGATATTGTTCCTGTCCTTTGGAGATAAAAACAAGCCTTTTTAATCTGGATTTCACAGAAAACTCTGATTAAATGTAATCTCACTTATTCAGATATGCCCAGTGAAAGACATCTCCTTGAACTGTGTGCTTGAACAACCTTCTTTATTCCATGTTCAATGTGTTTAACCCAGCTGTAAAATTTCTCATCTCTCGCAGAAAAGGAGTAGGGAAGAGATGGAGTTTCACAGCATTTGGGTTGGGAATTCCACAACTAGCTCCTGGAATCAGATTGCAGAACTGGGCAAAACCTCTAAAATTTGAAAGGAATGTTGCTAGCCAGAGCACATAAGGCTAAGCTGGATAGACCAATGATCTGGCCGCCACACTCCCGGTGTCAGGTTCAGCCCAAAGAACTCCATGAGACAGTACAGATATAGTTCCATAGCCTTTATTAGCTTCCACCTACAAGACAGAATCTCGCCAGACTGAATCTAAACTTCCCAAGCCAGCAAGCAAACACTGTGGATTCCTTAGGGTGGTGCCAGTGTCATCCTTTTCACCTTCCCACGCTCATTCTGGGGGCTAAGGAAATGCTTATCTCCCCGAGCGCGGCCTTCACCAAACCATTCCATCACACCCGGATTGTCCTTGGAAAGGTGTCCCAGGAAACATCAGGGTTGAGCTATTATTGTAAATCAATGCTATAGCAGACTGGGGGGGGCGGAGTTTTCAGGAAGAAAGTGAGAAGGGTGGAAGGCCTTTTGTGTCTTGTTAGCGATCTGAAGAATGGTCTTCCATCCTAGCCAAACTATGCTCTTTCACAAAGGCATGGCCACCAGCCCTGAAATACCAAGAAGGATATTCCAGTAAGTTGAATGCTATAATAGGTAGCTACTCACAACTGATCCATTACTAGAATCTTTTCACCAGTTCACATCTAAGCACTGGACTTATCTTAATTACAAACCTAGACAGGAGTGCTCTGTTGGAACTGGACTTTTGAATCCAATATCGATGCTGAAATATTGCATTTGTTCCTCTTCAAATATATTTGCCCACATTTAGCCAAGTACAAATTCTAGAAGCAGTCTTTCCACTACTATTCTTAAATTCTGTATGTATATAACTTTAACAAGTATACTCAGTTTCTGTTTCATAAACATATATATACATACTTTTTATTCTTAGGAGGCTTCAGCAAAGCTGATTCAAGGATGAAAAAGTTCAATATTCTCCAGTAGTTTATCCTGGGAATAGTTTGGTTCTGTGCTGGAATTAAAAATGTAAAAATAGCCAATTTCCAGATCTGAAGAAAGTACTAAAGTACCAGAAGAGAATAAAGGGATCCCAGAGAAAGTGAATTATTTTGAGTATTTTCACTGCAGAAATGGGGTGGACTGACTGATATTTTCAGGAAGGGATTCAGGACAAATATGGCCACATCACTTTTTTTTACCATACCTTGCAGACAGCCTCAAATGAGAAGTTTCTCTGTAACCAATGTGTGACCAGGGGTGACCAAATGGACAGTATGTACTTGAACATTAAATGTTCAATCCAGCATGTGGCTTTTCCAAGAGCAGGAAATTGCAAGCTGGGGTACATTAAGAAATAAATTAATAATAAAACTGCTGATATCGTATCTTTGGGCAGCTATGCAAATGTGAGCACACCTGGAAATCTCTGCATGTCACAAGTCAAAGAAAACATTTGGGTTAGAAAATGGAAACCAGAATGATCAAGAGGCTAAAATTCTTGAAACTCTGCTATGGTGCTTCTCTCCATGCTAAGCAAATATTTCAAGCTTTCTCAGATTAACAGATTTGTAAAATTAGTAAGATCTTGTTTTATGTATGTATAAATTGCTTACTAAATTTACAGAAAATGCCAAGCTGTGGAGACTGACTAATACCTAGAGGACAAACTATTCAAATTGACCTCTAGAGGTTTGAACGTTGGGCCAGTTCCAGTGCAAGCATCGTGACCATCATGGTTGTCCAGCAGGGGACAAGAGGGGGTGGGGTAAGGGAGAGCAAGGACATCATTTGCACAATAATGTTATAATGTCCGTGACGTCATTGTGGCTTCGACTGGACACTTCTAAGTTCAGTAGGCTGACTTCTCTTGCAAATAAATTTCACTTAGTGTCATTATGTAGACAATCCACAAATAACACAGACACTTAGGATGTGGGGTTTAAACAATATTCATAAAGATTATCTGTCTTACAAGAATGTATCCTTCAATTTAAAGTCACCAAAGGTATATTGCTACTTTCCATGGAATCAGGCAAGTACTTTTTAAAAGAAATTACTGCAAAATCCAAGAATGGCTATGCCAATAATCTTTGAAGCCATTTATATATGCACATAAGGATGTGATCTACATTGTTAGATTATGTTTAGATACTCTACAGACACTCTCTACTTTTCCAAAAAAACAGTCATTGTTCAAGTATATTAGGATCCCTTCATGGGGCAATCATGCATGAATCAATACCATTCCTAATATCATTAGGAATAATTAAAATTAATGACTCCCTCATTTTTGTCAGAAATAGGCTACCATTGGGCTCTACGTTCCTGATCTTGGGTAATGAGACGTCACTGGGAAAATGAAAAGGTGACCATATAATTAGCCACAGCTGGGAATTAAACTAGGTGCACTTCAAAGGCTTTTCTGCGCACCTTCTCTGTCTGCCCTTTGAATTTGTCACACCTGAACTCCCCTTTAGTCCCATTTAATCATTTCACGGAAAGCCTTTCCACCCAGCTTGGGACTGTACTCTTTTTAAAGAAAGTTGCTATTCAATCAAAGTCTTAATTTCTATGCTTCATTTCTTATTATTTTGATGGTTTTGAATGGCAAAAAAAAGATTATCGTAAGAATGGTAAATGAGCACAATGTACCAAATAGGTTGGCCAAATGCAAAAGAGGACCACTCTTCTGGATCTTTCATAGCTGGGTAGAAAAGGAAATTATTAGCAGGTAGAATTGGTATAGTAAACCATACCTGCTGGAGTTCCCCTTTCTGCATCCATATGAACAATACAGAAACTTTTGGAATTTGGCTGCTTAAGTATGGAAACGTGTGCTTGTGTGTTCAAAACATTTGAGTACACGGGCTGGGGACAGCAGGGATGGAGAACCTCTGGTCTAGTGATGGAACAGTGATGAAGCTCCCAAGGTCTCTCCCAGGAGAGTTGGCCTCTTGCAACCTAGCCACCCTGGGCCTGAAGATTGAGGTCATCCCATTCTCCAGGCCTAGAGAAGAACAGAACCACAGGGCTTTGAGAAGGACCGATCTTGGTGATGCATGGAGCTCCTGTGATACCATCTGTTTCCCTAGGAGGTTTCCATGAGGCAAGTTATCCCTTGGACTGAAAAACCAGATGCATCCTTGAAGTAGAAAAGGCTTCATTAATTGGAATTATTCAGGATGCCCAGGATTTTTATTTAATGATTAATTCATTTTATTTTCTGAAATTCAATAGCAGCTCTGGGGATACTGTTCTTAACCATTTTTTTCTACTGAAGAGAGTAACTTTAATAGCCCAGTTAGGTCTAGGCAAACACTGGATTAGGAAATCACCTTGCATGATACTGGTGACCCAGAAAACTCTCTTAGGACTCTCAGGGATGTCTAGAGCAACTGGGGAGCAGCCAACATTGACAGCTTCCCAGCCACCAGAAAGATCACTGGCAGGCTTCACAGTGGCCAGATCATAATGGTGGCACCACGTCAGAGTGGGGCAAGGTTGGCCCACCTCAATTTCTCTCTCCCCTGTTTCATGCTGACATATTCTTGTGGCTGTGGGGTGAGAAGGAACTGAGAGAGAAACAAAGTTCCTGGAGAAACTTCATATTTGCAGGTCTTGCTAGAACTCGGTTTCTCAGGCAGCAGACAGACCCTCTGTTAACCTTATTGACTATGTTCACATGACAAGCCTGAGCAGGGGAAGTTAGTCATACATAATCTCTGGCATTTGGAACTGAATCTAAAACACATAACTGGGTTATAGTCTTCACAAGGCACATTAATTCTATCCATGACCCCGTTAAGAGTATCATAAGAATTCCAGTGTAAGTTTTTTCAAAGCCAATAGAGCATGGGGGTTAAAGTGCTGGGCTGCAATGAGGGAGATCTATATTCAGATCCCTGCTTGACCATGGAACTCACTGAGTGAGCTGGCTGCTCTTACTAAGCCCAACCTTCCTCACAAATTAGATACTGTAGGGATAAAATGAAAAGAATTCCCCAAGAACCCCCCTAGGAACACTATCTCGAGTTCCCAGAAGAAAAATAAGATAATTTTGGTCATCAGCATCACCATCATCACATATCTTAGCTGTTGTGTCACCCCCAAAGAATCTGAACGAGGAAGAGTGCTGCTCCCTCAGTAGCCCACAGAGAAAGACTCCAAGTCTTCCTGGTGTGGTTTTCCATCCCCACACCACTGCATGTGACTTTGGGACCTATCAAGGCCAGAGGGATTAGGTGGGCTTTGTGTCCATTAAGCTTTGCCTTCTTCTTAGCCTTTCTGACATGGGATTTTCCCAATTTCTGAAGTATTAACCTCGGAGGTAGGGCTGGAGGGTATGAACATGCCATGTTTATTTCTCCCTGGAGATCAGGAGGGAGACAAACTTTTTGGGCCCCAGGAGCCCAGAATTTCAGTCTGAACTGTACTGCCACTAAAGTAAAGTAGCTAGTACTCAGAGCAAAAATGTTCTGAACTATTAGAAAAAAGGGAGTATCCATACTCACAGTCCTGCAATTCTATACACGGCTGTTCAGAAGTATGTCCTCTTAAGTTGAATGGAACTTACTTCCAGGGTATATTAACAGCTTGAAAAACTGTTTAAAATTTCAGTTGTTTTGCCCATGAGGAGAAGAAAAATAACAGTCTTTATTAAGCTAGTTAAGTTCCCCAGAATTCTCTATTAGGAAAGAAATTAACAAAAAGCAAGAGATAAGAAAGTAGTAGAAATGTCCTCAAATTAGGCTATACAAAGCCATTTTCAGGACGGAGACTGCACTGGTGCATGGTATGTCACAATACTGTTATGGAGTACAGTAACAATATCAATCTTGTTGGCTTTCTAAACACCATCTTTCCTACGGGATGTGGGAAGTAATATCCTAGTTGTATAATGTTTCATATTCTACCCATTCCCTGATCATTATCTTTATGAGTTTGTGTCTTTCTCATTCTCATTCTCAGAACCATTCTCAGAATGATAAATGTGTCTAAGTAAATAGACTTTAATGCAATATGTGGGTCATATTGCATTAAATGTGAATGAAGAGCTTTCCCAGTTGCAAACAAAAATGGAAAACTCTAGAATTTATAATTAGCAATTAGAGCTGAATACAAGTGGGAGGGGTGGAATCTTAAAAACAAGCTATATAAAAGGGGGAGGGTTAAAATTGGTTTAGACAGAAGAACAGAATTCACAATTTCACAGAGCCTTAAAATCCTCTGATATATCTACAATTTTACATGGCCGAGATTTGAAGGAGGGAGGAAAGCAGATTTTTGAAAGAGTGGTTAAAAAAAATAGAAGTCCAGAATCAGGAATAGAATAACTTCAGGTCATTGTTCATCTTTAGCATGAAATATTTCTCTGAAAAGTTAAATAATTTGCAAGTGGACTGGTTCAGAACTGAAGAACTAAAAGATGATTCTCTGTGATGGTAACAAATGGTGTGAACGTCATAATGAGAGCCACTGTGTGAGAATTTTTGCTCCCAGACATGATGGTTGAGATGGCCCTGCCTTTGATACGAGGTTTTGTTCCCTTTTTGCTCATCACTTTGGATCAGCTAGTTACGCAATATTTTCATCGGTGAAAGAACAGTAATAATACTTCTTTCATTGTCCTGCTGTGATAAGAAATGGAAGGAATTTTTCCCATTACATGGCAAAGTACATTTTAGTAAAGTGCCTTACATAAGACACCTAAGAAACTTGAAGTCCTTCACCAAAGATTATTTTAAAAAGTAATGTTTCAAAGAACCCTTCCTTGTATAGCAGGAATAAAATTATATTTGCCTTAAAATGATCTATTCTTTTTTGTTTTTCAAAAATAATATGCTAAGTTTTTAAAATTTAGCATTTAAAGCTTGTGGATATTGCATTAGGTCAGCAAGACATGACATGAACATCTGGAAACAATTTTACCACATCATTTCATGTTAGAAAGGATTCCCTTTTCCCATTTTTCTCTTCACCTTATTCATCAATCAGTCACAACTAAGATGTAGATTTATAGCTCACTTCTCCCAATTTCCATATAGAATTCCCAGGTTTCAATTCTGGTACCCTTCAGTCTAAGAGATAATTAGGTGGGTAAGTTCCCATCAGTTTGGCAGTGAAACACATCACCAAAAATAAGTTAGTTTACCATCTGCTCAGGGAGGAGTGCAACACACACACACACACACACACGGAGCTTCTATTCTTTTGCATCCTCACTCTTCAGGGAAGCAAAGAAAAAAAGAAGACATGTTACATTTCCACCTGACATATTCTAAATCCTCATAGAAACAAGAAGCTTTCTTGCTTGTCTTGATGATTCATTGATTATTAAGTGCCATCAAGTCAGTGTTGACTCAGTGACCACATAGATAGACTTTCTCCATCACAATCTATCCCCAACCTGGTCCTTCAGGTCTTCCAGTGCTGCACTCATTGCCACTGTAACTGAGTCCATCCACCTTGCTGCTGGTTGTCCTCTGTTTCCTTCCATCTTTCCCAGAATCAGAACCTTCTCCAGAGAGCTGGATCTTTGTATAATGTGTTCAACGTAGGATAATTTGAGCCTGGCTGTTTGTTCGATGTTTGTTTTCTTGGCTATCCACGGCATTCTCAGGAGTCTTCTCCAACCCCAAAGTTCAAAAGAGTCATTCTTCCTATCTTGCTTCTTCAAAGTCAATATTCTTCCTATTCTGATACATTTGCATTTTCTTAGAGAGAAGCTTTCTGTGTCAAAGATTGCTAAGGCTGAAAGCAATTCACACCTGAAATTTTGCCCATCAGAGCCATAAAATTTTATTTATTTATCAACTGATTATATCCATTTATATGTTTTTGTGGTTATTATAAATTTTGTCTTTTGTCTCTTATGCTGTTTTTATTGACTTTAGTGTCGAGAGACCAAAGTAACCATGTGGCTCACTTCGAATTTCTTTTTGCCCAGATGATAACTTTGCCAACACTTGTTCATTTAGCTTCCCTCCAATTTCCACTTTATACTCTAAAGAAAAAGAATCTTATAGCACAGATTTTGCAGCCAATTGTTCTTAGTCATGATGGGAATTCATTACTGTGAGAGAAGGGATATTATCTGGAGAAAAAAAGGGTAGGTTGACAACCACTTGTGTTTGAATAAAAGTTTGATTTTGAAGTCATTGTTTGAGAAAAGCAGTAATTGCTGGTAGAAAAGAAAAGATCCATCCAAATGAAGTTGTGGCTGAACAGCACTGACTGTCTAAAAATGAAAGACTGAAGCAAATAAGTATCTATGGTCTTATTCCATTTTAAAAGTTTGATGATTTTAAAATGTATAATCAAAATCCCAGTACTACTAAATGGTGGTTTGAAATGTCAAGATTCCTATCAGACAACCTTCACTGAATGATTGAAATTGTAGTAAAAAATATGTAATGCTCCCTCTACCAGCCATCTAGGACAATCATGGATGATGCAGAATAATTACCCTTAGTTGGAATTTTCTGCCACCAACTTTTTGCCTCCCCTCCAACGTGACTAGAGGACAAGGTCAAAAGAAGGACAAGGTTTCCCCTTTCTGAAATCTAAGGAATATCAAGGTACCTTAAGCCCAGTATCTGGTAGTCAACCTGGAGGGGCCTTGTCTCCTGAGGCAAGTTTCCAGATTATAACTTCCCCAGAAGACATAAATGGGTAGCCCAAAATCTCTGTTCCAAACAGTGTTTTGAGTTTATGAAGAACAGACAACAGCTGAGGAAAACGTGGATGGATATTAGGCTTAAGGAAAACGGTTAGCCTTCAAAAGAGGAAGTATGAACAAAAGAGCAATGGGAGGAAAACCAGCTTGGGAAGAGACCAGGCAGGGCTTGAGCATGTGCAAAATCAAATCCAACTCTAATGCACTCAGTCTAATCTCTCATTGCATCTAGATGTCTGGGTGTGTTGGATTCCTTCCTGGATCCTGGAAGATCTCATACCAGAACCTGGGGTGGGCTTACATTTTTCTTTTCTTTCTTCACAGTCACCTGCTCCCCCCCGGTAGGTTCAAAGAACAAAACTTTCCAGAAACACAGTCTTCATTTAGGACAGTGTTTCTCAACCTCAGCAACTTTAAGTTGTATGGACTTCAACTTCCAGAATTGCTGGCTGGGGAATTCTGCGAGTGGAAGTCCATGCATCTTAAAGCTGCTGAGGTTGAGATACACTGACTTAGGAGAACCACATCTGGGCTGCAAAAAATGGGACAGGTGGAGACAGAATGTCCAAGCCTTTGCTGCCATCTACTGGTCATTTGGATTTCTGCAGCCAGTACACCTACCCTTGGTGCTTAACCTCAAGGAAAAAGGAGCTGGGTTTGTATAGGACCTTCACATACATTCTGTGCTAAAGGTAGAAGGGAATCGCCCAAAGGTCCTTTGGGTGTCCATTCCAATCTGGTGGGCTGTCCATTATCTGGGAAAATGTATATCAAGTCACAGCCAAGGGTGGATTAACCAATTACATTTTTATTTATGTATTTATTTGTTATATTTATATAAACTTTTCTTTCAGGAGCTGAAGATGGCGTACATAGATGGCTTCCTCCTTAATTTTTCCCCACCACAACAATCCTTAAGGAAGACTGGGATAAGAAATAGTGACTGGTCCAATGTCTCCCAGTGACCTGTTAAGTCATTTGGACTAGACCAGGATCTCCCCACTCTATTCCAACTCCATCTTTATTGTGATACCACACATACCTGCTTAGATATCTTCCCATTTCAAATCTAGCATTCAGGTTCTTGTTGAGACTTGCATAAATATATGTTTTTAAATGTTTAAAATCTGTTTTAAAGCTATGCTTTTTTTTTTAATTATCAGAGTGAAATTTGCCTAATTAGTGATCTATTTTCATGCTATGTAGATGAAATGGTCCAGATTTGGGGGCTGTAATCTATAACTGAGGGATAGCAAATACAAATTCTTATTCAACAGAACAGCTGTCATTTGTCTTGCACCTATGAACTGCAGTTGCTATACTCTTAAATACAAGGAAATAGAAAACACCGTTGCATGGGAAGGGTGCAAAGAATGTGCTTACGTTGTCCTTCTGTGAGCAGACAATCCTAGCTGTTAGAAAAACACAGGATCCAAATAATTAAAGCCCACATTTACAAATGTAATTGATTCTAAAAGCAAAATGCTCTTAAGATTTTATCAGTGGCAGTGCCTTTATGTTAATTAATTAGCTAATCTGAACACATTTAAAACATTATAGAATTCTTTTTCTTTTTCATATTTTCCTGAATATTTTTCCTGGATATTTTCTTAAAATGCATACATGCCCCATTTCCCTAATTAGACATTTTGAAGGGGGGGAGCATGCAGATATTGTATTGAGTGGGTAGAGGCTGGTCAATTCGGACTAAGATGCTATGGTGGTAAGAGCTGCCTTTAACCATAATTCATAATGTGTCTCAATATTTTTATGCTTTTCCTGTGGAGAGTCAGTAGGTGAACGCAGAGGCATTAGTGTGCCTTTTTTGTGAAACACTTCTTCCCTGAAAATGAAATATGTCATGTCAACATCAACATCTTTGAACTTTTTAAAGACAGAGATTCAATAGAATTGTGAGAAGATTTTAAAAAATACTCATTATCCTCCTATCTCAGTCAACAGATGGGATTCAGTTGGTTCATGAAGGATGATGATGATGCCCTAGAACAGTGTTTCTCAACTTTGGCAAGCTTAAGATGTGTGGACTTCAACTCCTTGAATTCTAGGACTGCCCTAGAATCATGGCTATTCTATTAAACAAAGATCTGGAAACATTCAAATTGTTCTAATAAAAATTATTTTACTTTTCATATGCTTTATCCATTTTTTGTTTACTGTATATAATCGGGATACTGCCTCATTTTAAACTTGGGCATATTTCTTTATCAAACTGCATTTCTCTTCCATCAGTTGTGCTGGGGGTCTCTGAGAAAAGACCAGTCCAAAGGTGTCAAGCAGTTCACCTTTGTCCCTACCGCCTTGTTATTCCTTCCCTTCCCTGCACACCAGACCAACAACCTCCTTAGCTGCTTATTTCAACCTTCAAACTCTTCATGCTATTGTGTGCAATCAACCTCATTTCAGTCTGAACTTTTGCCTCATGCCTACACACTCAAGCTTCCAACTTGTATGCCTTCCTACCTTATCCTACCCTTCTTCCATTTCTGGTACCTCTCCCTTTTTGCTTCTCATCTTATAAGTGAGCTCACTATTCCTGCCTAGGGGCTTCTTCAAGCTTTCCCCATTTTTTGCCTGTGCCTTCAGCATCTCATTTTATTTCAGGATCTCCCATATTCCTTGGTCTGATTTATCCTTTAAGAGTTTGATCCATGGTACACTTTTCAACCCATCTTTTATCCAAGTTCATTGAAGTCTGGCTTCTGGAACTCCAATATGACATGGTGACCTTTCTTGAGATGCTTGAGACCTTCAAGCCATCAATACCATCTTTTCAAATCAAATCAAATCAAATTGAAGTCTATTGATTAGCCTTAAGGCCTTATTAAAATAATAAAATCTTTTCATTTGATCACGATTAGGTCCACATTAGTTGATGTCCTTTCTTCTTCCACCTTCCAAAAAATGAAAATATCACCAAGCAATACCAGAAATCTGTCAGACTTTCCATTCTTGGCTGAGTTAGTTTTGTAGCTGGTATCAGGATGATTGAAGTCTCCCATTACCACTAGGAGATCCCCTTTTGAGAACTTGGTGAATAGGTTTAGGAAGCATTGTCTACTTCTTTTGTCTAGGTAAGTGGCCTGCAGTAAAATCATATCACTTTCGTTTCTTTCTCCTTTAAATCTTACCCAGATGTTTTCAACAGGATTTAGATATTCAAAGTCATAAATTTCTTCAGAGGTGAATAGCTTCTTTCATGCAAAGTCACTCAGCCTCCCCTTCTGTTGGATCTATATCTTTTGAACAAGGAATATCCTTTGAATTAAACATTCCAGTCATGACTCTCATGTCAGAATGCTACATATCAAGAGAACACCTAATCCGGTTAACAAGTTTCTAAATGAAGAATGATAACTTTCCAGTTTGCAGCTCATATTCCTGTACTTATTTTAGACTGATTCATTGGCAATTCTTACTAAACTCAATGGGATTTCCTTCCAAGCAGAAATACACTGCACTATTAGTTCCCAAATGATTGATATTCCATCACAATTTTTATTTATTTATATTTCAAATTAGGCAGTGCCCATCTCACTCAAAAAGCGAGTGGGCAGTTTACAATAAAACAAGAATAAATACTAATTAAAATACAATCATTGGTAGCATTTATTATAGCTTGAGAATATATAAATCCATCATCTTAAATAGCCGTTGTATTCTCTTTTTAACTTATGTGGTATGGAAATCTGGAGACTGCTTTTTCTGTGCCCTTCCAGTGACTAAAGTGTCCTTAGCTGCCCCAGTGTATTTCTACTCTCTAAAAAGTTTCTGTACATCCTTTTGATAACTGATGGCTCCCACGCTTGTATAACTAAGGGCATCCCCGATTCACTTACATCATCTCCCTCAACCTGAAAGGACTGCACATCCTGTAATAGAGGACTTGCTTCCACTGAGTGAATGAAAGGAATAACCACAGTGCAATTGTTCATAAGAAAGTGGGAAAAAATCGATTACTTTCTTCCTCACGAGCAAGGCTTTTTAAGAGAAAGGGAGGGGCTGTGAGAAATCCCTCTGGTCTATTAGGCATGTTTTATCAGCAAGGATCTCTCTTTTTTTCCTCCTTGATCAGTGAGACTTTGTCCTGGTTGTTTGGAGGTGGGGGGGGGGGGGGACACTGCCTGCCTTGCCCACATTCAGTAATGCATGCTTGAGTGAGTGGGGCTTGCCCATTCACTACAAAAATTCTGTGGATATAGGGAAGCCATCGGAGATATAATTTTTTCCAGACCTCTTCAGAATATTCCAGAGGTGGATCAGAAGTGGCCTTGTATCAGGTGGATCCAAAAGTTCACATGATAACAGTCTTCCAACACATGAAGATGTCACAGGGAAGAAGGGTTGGATTTTTTCTCCATAGTTCCCAAAGGTAGGACAAGAACCAATGGATGGAAGCTTTACAGAGGGATATCCAAAATCAGAATAAGGATGAATTTCCTGACCATGAAAGCTATCAAACATTGGACAGCCTGCCTTCCAGAATCATGGATGCTCCATCACTGACGGTGTTCAAGCAAAGGTTGGACAGCCATTTATTTGGAATGGTATGAGGATTCTTCCTCTAGGCAGGGGTTGAACCTTCAAAATCCCTTTCAACCCTATGATTCTTAATTAATTCTAATTATAGCATTTACCATCTGAACATATTACTTTGAAAAGAAACCCTTCCTAATTTAGGAATTCAAAGCTAGTGCTTGCCAAATTATATAGAAAATTTAAAAGTAGGATATCAAAACATTTATTAACAATACATTTTGTTGACTGAGTTCAATAAAGACATAGTCAACATTTTTTACTAATGGACTCAGCATGTTCTCTCTTTAAACTCTCTCCTGCTTCCTCTTTTTCATTATACCTACATTTGAAATCTTGTTTAATGCTTGATGTCAAATGCTTCCAATCACTTAGGCACACACAATCCCCCTAAAAACAATTTTCAGAGAATGGTCAGCAGAGAAATTTTACATGCTTTATTTTATTGCTAAAGTGCATCCACAAGCTTCTTCAGTGGGCCACACCACCCCCTAAATTAACTATAATGTCTGCAGAAATCCAAACTGTTTATGTTTTGAATCACAAACGAAATTTTCTGCTACAGGTCATGATCCATTCTGTCCTGATCCTCCACCCTGGAAGACCACTTAGAGCACTGATGGATACTCCTGTGCTAATGAGGAATGTGTCTTCTTTGAAGGAACTTGTGATGGTTGGAAACTTTTTGTGCTATTCGCTGTCAATTGACAGTAGTTCAATTGTTTTATTGCTAGATCTGGATTTAATATTCTGTTTTGTGAACCTCCTGATGCGCTTTGGCTATTTGGAGCTATAGAAGTTGATGAATTTCAAATAAACAAAGCAACCAACCCTGTCAAGGTCAGGCTGGAGGCAAACCTGATTCTTCTGGTCTGTGAACACAAGGCTGGAGTCTCTCAGGGGTCCATATCAGAAGGAGAAAGAAGAGTTTTGAACAGTCTACAAAGTGAGCAGCTCACTGATTTCCTTCAGAATGGCTGCCACTGAGTGAAAGTAATCCTGCACCAACTTGCCTTCTTCATTAGGCCTCAAGAGGATTCAAGAAATGGCTGTGTCTTTGTTGAAAGTGATTGGCAGTGAGGGCTTGTCCTATTAGCTACATGATTCTATCTTTGTATGGTATATTCGCTTTTTAAAAAGGGGGATTTTGCCTTTACTAGATGCATCTGGCTGGGATAATTCTGCCTGTAATCTATAAAGTACAAAGGGTTCAGCCTTCTGCCTGAACAGTAGATGGTGTCTTCTCAATTGGGGTGAACTGACCATCAGTCATTGTTATTCATGATGCATCAGGCCACAATCTTCTCTATTATTACTACTCTGGTCTGTATTGGTCTCATATTTAATTGTACTTTTAATATTCTTATTTGCTCAAATGTTGGACAAAACTAGAACTGAAAGATATTAAATAAAGGTTTTGAGCGGGGTGGACATTCACAGTGTGTTCAAGGATTCCCCCCTCCAGCTAAGTAGATAATCTCCATTGCTGAATTTAAATCATGGATCGGAATAGATATATATAGTTCAGTTTTCAACTGATGCTGAAACCTGAAAGATGCAGAATGAATTTCACAAGAAAAGCTCACATTTTTATCTTTGTTGATTTCTGTTGTAGACACCTCCAGGGAGTGCAAAGATGAATGAGAATGATAACTGTCTCTCTCTTTCCCAATCTAATTGCCTTTTTGGTGTCCTGGGCGTATTACTGAAGTAAAGCACCTCTCTGTCCATGGAGCTGGAAACTGTACTTACAAATCTTCCTGAAAACTTTTCTGTGGCTTGGTAATGGTAGTTCATCACATAATTTAAAGCAAAATGATTGAACTCTGGGCTGCCTAGATATACACGGTCATTACTTTTTGCCCATGCTCACTGAAACAGATATTGTGAAGATCTTCTCCAAAAATGCTGATATAGCAAAGAAATGCGCTCCTCGTATGGTGGCTCCTTAGGCAATCTTCCAAGTGGATTGCATTTTGGGGACAAGAAAAGAGGAGGGATATAATTCAGCTTGACAAATGACAATGTGTTACCTTTGGCTTGATGGGTCATTTGTGGACCTGAATGTTCACACAACACTTTTTCCCTCACTTGCTGCCTTATCTTCATATAAGGTTGCAGACAAGGATTTCATACATCTTTCAGGGACCACTTTGAAATGAACCATTGCACATGCTCTCTGGATTGTCATCCAGAGTGAAAAAACAAAGTAATGCCACTCCTTCTGTTTTGAATGATCTGAAACTTGCTGCATTAAAATTGCATCAGTTTTTATCTACAACACTGGAGCAGAGACTGAAATATTCTTTAAGGGTTTTTGCTTTGTTTTGTTTCTTTCTTAAATTAGAAAAAAAAATAAGCTTCCTAACTACCAGAAAACCTCCTCTCCTTTTCCCAATGCAGTTGTAAATTATAGTTTCATGCTGCTTGCCAACGATGGTCTGTTGGAGAGGATACAGTCAGACGTGGCTGATCAAGCTTAGTGGATCCTTATGTTTACCATCTGAAACATGGTAAACAATTTCCAAGCATGTATACGCTCACTGATTTTCAAACAAGGAGTGATTTTTCTGACAGGAATAAAAATGAGGTCTGAAACACACGCCTTGGTTCTTTTATAAAGAAGTATCTTTCTTGTATTCAAGTTGCTGATAGATAAAGCAGCTCTTTTTTCAGTAATAATTTGAACTCATTATTTTATTGAAAAGGGTATTTGGTTTGGTTCAGTTTTTTTGGTGCAATCCATATTGAAATGAATAAAACTCTGCAAGAGCTTGCACTGGCATGGAAGTCTGGGAGAAAAGCAGGTGCAACACAGCAGAGAGGAGCCTTCCATCAGCAACAACTCAGCCAGTTTTTGTCATTTGCTGATTGTGCTCAAGCCCTGTTCAACCTCCCAGTCCTGGAGGGCACACACAACATTAAATGAGCACATCTGCTCCCTGGAAAGCCTTGTAGGAACACATCAGAGAGGAGGGTTCCAGCATGAAATAGTGACTGGCAAATCACTGGTTGCTTAGAGAAAGCCGAATCCAGTTTGAGGACCTGAAATGGAGTTCTGAACACAGAATGACTCACTCTAATTGCTCCAGAGAATGCCTGATCCAACTTGCTGCTTGGGTCTAGGCTTTGTTAACATGGGGAAAATGCCAGCATCTGCAACTTTCTCCCACCCCACCCCACTCCAGAAGAATGGGATAAATTGGTAGGTGAACTAGACCAAAACTTGCCAAATTTCACTGCAATTTTTTACAGGAGGCTTGAAGTGATATGTCTAGATTTCAGCTAGAGGAGAGATGGAACATTCTTGTTTGGAATAGAATTTCAGGTAGTGACTAAAGAAAAATGAGCACAGAGCCAAGTCTAGGTAAATTATGGTGGTAAGATACTTAGTAGTTGAGGAAGAGTTGTATTAAAATATATTCAGAGGAGGACAGGATGATGGAGATGTCAGTAAATGTTTGGCTCCTGCATGGAAAAAAAACAAGGAAGTATGTGTCTTTACAAGGGGCAGGAAATGGGGTCCTTATAGCAGAAATGGGCAACCAACAGTTGACAGGCTGCCTACAGCTCCTCCAGCAACTCTGAGAGCCCCAGAAACAAGGTTGCCACATTTCATCAACAGTAATAGAATTGTTACCGGAATGGAGGTTTGGAGAAAAAATGAAGATGTGCTCAATTTCCAGGTCTCTATTTCCAAATGATAGAATTTCTCCAGAGGTCTTTGGACAGCATTAGGGTGAGCTGGGAGATTGAACACTGAGAATGGAGGACCCATATATCCCTCAGCCAACCCCTAGCAGTCAGGAAATGTTTCAAGCCCTAGTTTTTGGTGCTGTATGACATGGCTATATTACAGTGTTAAATGCCCCATCAGTCCCCAACTGCTGCTAAAGGGGTATCCTGTTACATGAGCTTGGGGCATTGGTGGCTTTCCCCAGCTCAGGAACTCACTGCTTCTCTTCCCTTGCTGGGCTACCCACAATTTATACTGGAGGGCCCTGAAAGGAGGGCAAGCAGGCAGTGTAGAAGTGCTGACCCATGGATTCCCCTGCCCAGGAGTTACACCAGGCAGCTACTCTTTTCTTAGTTTTCTCTATTTTAGAAATAATTTCACACCTCGCTATTGTTTTTACTTGGTTTTTGAGAATGTGCTGCTTTTTAGTTCTTGGGTTTATTATGAGTGGTTGGGGCAATGTGATTTATGTTTTAATTGTTTTTGTGTGAACACTGCTGCTCTTCTTATATCAACTGCTCTGAACAGATTAACTGAAGAGTGGAATAAAACTATCTCTAATGAATAAATAAATTGATTGTTGAAAATGTTACGCTGTTTAGATGGATGACACTGAAGTTAATGAATATAAAACTAATCTTAATCAAATGTATGAATAATTAAATGAACACAGTTTTAATAATGAAAATAAATTGATTCTTAGGAAAAATTTTGTACATTTTTCCTACATAGAACCATTAGGTGTCACAAAATCAGCTGCTGTCCTTATATATATAAAGCAGTCTTTAGCTTGCAAGTGGAAGGGTTTAAGATGCAGATTCCTGAGGCCCATGAAGCCATCAGAAAAAACAGGCATATTTCTCCTCCAATCTTCCAGATTACTACCAAGATTCCATGTAGCACTAAAGAATTTTATCTGTTTTTCCTTCTAGCTGAAAAATCTCCAAAGTAAAAGAAGATTCAAGTAGGTTGATGCATGAGGAAAGGAGGAAGTAATAACAAAGAGTGGAGGGAAGGCTTCATAGAACCATACTTTCATTGAATTACAGAGGAATCTTCTATTAATTCATCAGAGCTTCCCTGCTAGATGACCATTTAGCCTTTGAAGACCTTAAGTGAAAAAGAACTCGCTGCTTCAGGAAGTTCCTCCTGATGTCTAGCTGAACCTACTTCCTTGAAGCTTTAACTCACTGATTCAGTTTCTACCCTCTGGGGCAATAGAGTTTAAGTTCATTCCCTCTTCTACATGACAACCTTTTAGATATTTGAAGGCTGCTGTTTTATCTTACTACAGTTGCCTCTTTTGTAGGCTAAACATATCCAGACCACTTAACTGTTTTTCATAGGGCTTGGTTTCCAGGTCCCCCACCATCTTAATGCCGCTCCTCTGCTCAGACTTGCATGGCATGAGGCCAAGTTATCTGCCAGTTCTCCTCTCCTTGAGGGTATCTGTCCATTCCACCAGATTGGATAGAGTAGGCACACTCCAGGTACCTTCCCTTAAATGTTGTCATCCAGCAGGACCTAGGAAGCATATCTTTTCTGTAGCAGCCCCTGCCCTGTGGAAGCCCGTTCCCCTTGAGATCCAGAAGGCCCCCACCTTCTTCTGGAAAGCTGTAAAGAGCTGGCTCTTCTCTCAAGTGCTGAGTTAGGGTGAAGTTGGAGCTAGTTTGTTTGTAATGCCAGGTTTTTCTGTTTTTGTTTTTTATTCATTTAAAAATTGTTTTTATGACGAATGGTTTTATATAACTGTTCTGAGCTGTCCAGAGTTGTGTTTTTAAGGTGGGTGGCCATACAAGTATTTTAAATAAATTAACAGATAAATAAAACACTGTCCTTTTTGAACTGGGGTGCTCAGAACACAAAGGTCCACCATATCTCTTATGTAATAGTGATACTAAGAGAAGGATACACAAAAAGATATTCATGACATACTTAAAACATTATTGAGGAAAGAGGAGAGAACAATCTCTGATCCTTGGATGTCCTTTTCCAAAGAAGTCCCAGGTATCTATTTATTTATTTTGTATAGTTTATTAAACAAATTTATATGCCACCCATCTCACTACATAAGTGACTCTAGGCAGCTTACAAGTAAAAGTTGCTTTAGCCTTCATTCTTGCCTCTGAGATACTGTTTTCTTCTTTCAGTAGCAAATTCCTGTGCCTCTGAAACACTTTGGAAAGAGTGTTCACAATGAATGTTAGCATTTTCTAAAATGTTTTTATCATTTTGCTGACGGCATCTTATCTTAGTCCATAGGATTATTTTCTATGAGTGACTTCTCAAAAATACTTAGAATACGCTTCTTTACTCTACTTCAAACTCCTGAAATTATCTTTTCAAGCAAACATGTGAAATATTCGAATAAGCAGTATGCTTTGTTTCATTTCCTTCATCCTTAGATATGCTACCAGAGGATTTTACAGCTTTGGGGAGAAAATACTTCAAGTCTCATTTGGATTTCACTGTCAGCTAGTGCCCAGCTTCCCCCTCTACAAGATTAGGTACCTGGAAGCATCTGAAAATCCACATATAACAGATTCAGAGGCTCATGGAATGGGTGCATCCCATCAGGGGAGACTTTTCCTTTTGCTATGGGAGAATAAAAGGTCTGTGCTGGAGCTCTGCCTGGTCCATTACCTCTAGGAACCCAGCCCAAAAACAGATGTGACAGATGTGCCCTTAGCCACCAGACTGCTGCCAAAGGCAATCAAGTCTATTTAATCATCTATGAAATGCAAATCCGCTCTCCAGAGGCTCTCTCAAGACCTGGTGTTGGTCTTACCAGAATGTAATACAAGGCAATTTTAAAAGGCTTCAAACTTATTTGATAGTTTATTTGACTGCTTGAGTGAAATTGGGGTTTTTTTTGCATGGGGGTGGCGGTTATATTTTATAGAGCCAGGTTTTAATCATGGTTTTACATTTTGTTCTTTTCTTCCGTGTTTGTATTTCTTCTTCACAGTGAAAAATGATTTTGAACTTAGGACTTAGCTAAAAAAGCAAAAACAGAACAAAATAAAATGATATACAGTAGTCAGTGACAACCAGAATTTATATTGTAATGAATTTGGATGTTAAAATGTAAAAAGTGTCATCCTTATAGATTGACTTAAAGTTACATGTGGGCAGATTCTACTCTTGACAACTGAGTGTTAATAGTAGAGATGTTCCATTAGCATTTTGACGTGGGAATGTACTTAACTTTATATTTTTGAACAAACATGCAAGCTGAAATTCTGAATCTCCTCAAAATTTGTACTTTCAATTTTGCAATGCAATTTTCAGGTTACAAAATGAATACAAAATATGCATTTTGGGTATACATGCACCACCTTTATAAGTTGCTAAATATGCATAAAAACAGGTATAGTTTTTGCACAAAAAAATTAAAAGAAACTTTCAGACTGATGCAGAGATAGAGTAAACATAATTTAAGATTGGAAAAGGGAGGAGTGGAGATAAATCATATCTGACAAATTGTTCTACCTCAATTAAGAGGCATCAAGTAATGTGTCTCCATGTGAGTTAAATTATAAGGCAGTCTGCCTCAGTACTTCTAAATTATTATGAGAGCAGGACAGGGGTCATGGCTTTCTTCCCTACACCTGGCCTTAGTGGAAAATGATGGCATTCTTGGACTCTTTCTAAAGAGGAATAAGAGAAAATGAATTTTGAGCTAGGGAGTGAACCAGATCAAGAAAGAATGAGTTTGAGTTCCAAAATAATGTAAATTAGCATCTTTTTGGAGATTGGATGTGAGGTAGTGAATTTGAGGTTCTAACCTATTCCTCCAAATATGTATTTCTTTCAGAGATGACATCTACATTTTGCACCTAAGCCTACAGGAATGGTCAGGCTTGCTAATGGAGCTGGCAATTAGGGGTTCCCAGTTATAGGGCATACCACATATGCTCAGGCATTGATTACCACATCCGGATTGTCTATGATGGCTTTTCCCAATCTTCCAGACCCCTAGATGTGGACCAGTGCTCACAATTCTCAGCAACTATCACACAGACTGATTCAGGGAGCTGACATCCATGCCTGGAAGACTTTTAAGTCTAAGCTGTAATGTTGAGAGCTGACCTCGCAAAGGTCACAACTGGTCACAACTGAACACACTTAATTTACATTAATTTCCCTCAAGAAGACTATTTAGGAAATCTTAGGTTCAACAACTTCCATTTTCAAGTTAAATACTGTAGTAAGGCAACTTTTTTGTGTCTTGTCTTATAGATAAAAGTCAAGAGTTTCAGTGGTACACTTTTTAAACTTTTGCAGGATTTACACACAAATGCTCAAGTATTAAATTAAAGGTTGCAATTGGTGCATCAGCTGAAGTAGGGCAAAGACTCTTCTGGTCATGTCTTCTACCTGAATTTCAAGCAGGAGCCCCAAGTTCAGAAGAACCCACAAACTTTTCTTGTAGGAAGAGTGCGATCTATTCTAGACCTAAAGCTGGAATTACCAGGGAGCCAAATGATTTTTGGATGCACAACCACTGCTGGGATTCTATCTGTGTCTCTTTCATCCAATCCAGTCCCTCACAGTCTCCAATGAGTCAGGATCTCCACTGCAGATTTTGCCTGGCTGAGGATAGAGCTGTATAGCTGTATGGAGCCGGGTATCCTCAGAGTAGATGGATGATGTATGACATCTTTCAGAGTTTCATATAGAGCTAAATAGAAGAGAGACCCAGGCCCAGGCCCTGAGGACACTGAACCCAAAGGAGGAGCCAGCAGCTCAACCTCTCCTCCCCCATCACTATTGACTGGGCCTGCCCACTCAGGAACTGTAACATAGTATCTTCAATACCCAACCTTTGCAAGCAATCCAGATTGAAGACTGCAGAGCTCAGGCTGCAGAAAACCCTGTCTACTTTCTCACGGTCCAAAAGAATCACAGGCAACATTGCAAGATGTCTCAGGGGCAGCACCCAATGAGGTGACTGGGTGACATCTCCCTGTATGAGATTCTAGAGATGCTGGAGGAATGTGATTTTTGTGACTTCATACCTGAACCAACCCAACTGGGTACCACCGAGTCAGGTGAGGAATATAATTAGCCTTCAGGCTTTTGTAAGTGCCTGAATGAGAGGATAACTTTGATTTTCCTAATAATACATTTTAATTGGGCTCAAATTTAGAAATGGATACACTGGGAGAAAAGAAGTTTAGGAGTCTGCATTTGGTGACTCCTCAGTCTCAATCAATAGCTTGTCCAGCCCTTTGAAAAACTAATCACTTCTAGACTACACTCTTTATTCCAGCTGTGCCTCAACTGGGGAATTATTAAGAGATAAGAAGTGAAGGCTACTTCAGAAAGCTGTATTTCCATGGCATATAAGAGGGAAACCTCTGTTCCTATTCATTGGGGATGATGGAGTCACTCCCTAGAAGCAAGCTGGGTCAGCTACAGAAATGAATCTTTCTTCTTGGGTTCCCTCTGAAAATGGGCAGTTTTCAGCCAGTTTCACAATTCACCCTCCTCTTAGACTTCTGTGTTGCTTATTAAAATGACCCACAAGATATATGTCTCCCTCTCTCTGTGTTAAAATGTTACCTCTGCTTTACTGTTGAATATTTTTATAATACATTTTTTGGTTTTTTGTTAAACAATAATGTGTTTATTAAACAACAATAACATATTTATGTTACTATATAACATAAATTACTATAAGTATTTATATAGCGGAAAGCTATGTGAAGGTTCACAATTCCACGTGTCTAATGATTTCGTGAGGGGAAGGCTGAATGTATCAAAGGAAATACACTGGCAGGAGGGGATTAAGAAAAAAGGTTAGGAAAAATTGCAGTCCATGTTTTATTTCATACCTTCATATAGTAAGATGAACTGCAGTGGGAAGCCATATATGCACAAAGTAAAGACATTGGTAGCCATACCAGAAGCAGTAGGGAGTTGGAAAGTGACCACTGTAATGTATTGGAATCTCTGACTGAACTTAATTCATGTTCATGACATAAGTACATCATAGTTTACTATTTTGTTTCCGTAGTAGCCAATCAGATATCTCTGGGTTATTTGCAAGCAGGAGATGGTTGTAAGAATCGCTGCTTATTCAGCATTTGACGCTGAATAAAGACTCTGTGAGACGCAGGCTCATACGAAAGCAACTTACTCAGGTGTAATGCATGTGGTTACAAACAAAGCCAGGGTTGGCTTGGCACAGGCTACATAGCATTTTATAGTCTCCCCGTTTCCCGCGCTTTGCAAGTCCCACCTGCTGACCGCCCCTGCCCGCCTTTGCCCATCCTTGGCTCTCCTTGCCCCGGGCCAATGGCAGGTTCATCCGGGGTCCTTTGTTTTCTGCTGCTTTGCTTGCGTGGCAGGTCCCGTGAGGCTGACTCATGATAGCTCTTGATGGGCGGTTGAGCGCGGCTTGAGCTGAGGAGTTTTTGTCTTCATTGTTGGCTGCTTGCCTGCGGTGGTTGGGGGAAGTCCCGTTTGTTACAAAGTAATTGATTCCTGCCGCGGGTTGATTGCCGCCACCTGTCGGCAGTTTACTTGCTGTTTGTGCTTCCTCTTTCGACCACCTGTGCCTGAGGCAAGGAAACTGACTAGGCACGTTTGAAATTAGCTAGGCGGAATGGTGGCTAGCTTGAGTGGCGTGTGCAATGCCAGGCTGAACCTGACGATGGTGACATCTTTTTCTCCCACCTTGCTCCCCTACAGCTGGTATGTGGTATGTGGAGGCAAGCAATCCAGAGTAACATGGAGTCTTCAAGGGTAAACATCCAGATTTTGGATCACCATCCAAATCAAAGTGCAAGGACTTATTTCAACACTACCATCCTCAGATTCATCTTTGGATTTGAGAGGACAGCAATTCTATAGAGAAGACAGTGACAGAATAAGAAGCAATAACTCAGAAGATTGGGCTGAATCTAATTTACTTTACTATAGTAACACATTACTTTTTTTTTACACTTTTTCAGTCTGACAAAAAACCTCCCTGCCTGTTTTTACTTCAGTGATCTCTAACATATGGTGTGTTTAGTTCGAACTTCTTCTAAGATTTCTGTTCTTTAAAATGATTTCTGTGAGAACTCAATTTTAATGGAAATTTCCCTATTGTCATTTTAAAACCAAACTTTCCTAATGTAAGCTTTTAAAAACATGTAGCTATTCATTTTGTTTGCAACAGGGTGACTTAGGGAAGATAACAAATTTGGCTGCTCTGCTTGTGGTACTCAAAATGATACACGTATCATTTTATACCACAGTTCAGACAGTGGACATGCAGTGAATAAGACTGACTTGTTCAGGATTCAATTGGGAATGAGGCCAGAAAAGAATGGTGGCCATCTCAAGAAGGTGATCAAAGACAGGTTGTATCAAATATGGATATTCTAAGAAATAAGCCAGCCACATCAAGGGGCAAAATGGAACAGGAGCCGGAGGCCATGTGCAAATAATGAAAAGCTCTGACCTTTGAAGAGCATGTCCATATTCAAGTCTTCTTTTCTAGGGCCTGATATGGTCTCCCATTGAGAACAGGGTTTTTTAAGTGCTAGAGAGAGGGCAGAAAAAGGCCAAATGAAGGAACACCTTAAGGAAAAGGAATGAAGAATATTTAAGGAGATAATGATGGCAGAAGCTTACAAAGTTAGAAATCGGGTACAGAATATGTCTTCCCTCCTTCTCATGCTAGTAGAATCCAGTGAAATTGAGAATGGATTTAGAACAGAGAAAAGAAGGAATTTCTCCAAAATGTATAATTATCTAAGGCTGAATCGCCAGCACAAGATGTGATGACAGCCACAAGGTAAGATCAGTATAAAGTGGGGAATCAGCAACTTCAAGCAAAACTTTCCTCAAATTAATGGATAAATACTACTTCCCTGGACAGAATACCACAAATTACCATCCACCAGGGGAGTCTGTAGGAGGTGTCATAAAAGTCAAGAGGGCAGCTGCAACTGCATGGTCAAAGCCTCACTCCTTTTATACATGCATTGCACGCATGGAGCACATAACAAAAGCGCCAGTAGTGTGGTCGCAGTTGCTGTCTTGAGACTTTTTACCTCCCCCATGCACACCCTTGTCCTGACCCTGTTGAGAGAGATTGCTGCTCTCTCAAAACCAATCCTCCTCGGTGTATCTCTAAATGCAGGTTGTGGATAGGTTGTTCTTCTGTTGCCTGCATTCACCAGACACCTTGGTTATTGTCTCCTCTCCAGTCCCCAGGTGACAAGATCTTACTTAACATTGTATAACTATTAGTCAGTGGTGCTACAGGGCACATTAGCATACCCCTCTATTGCTAGGTTAGAAATAAGCATCTTCCACCATGGTTCAGAAGCAGATGTAGGAGCAGGTAATTTAGTTTCCATGGCAATGCAGTTCTGGAGCATAAGTACAGTAGGTGGAATTTGGGGGGGGGGGGGGGGTTAGTATATGAACAGTTGTTCTGGTGAAATCGAAATAAGATTGCCCAATTTGCTTTCTTCAAGGTCTCAGTGAAAATTCAAAGCTGGGGTTATAACTTTTTAATATAGATTTTTGTATTCAAATAGATCTCCTATCAGACTTCAGATGCTAGAACAAATTTATATCCTTTAGGGTTAAAATCCTCTTTAATTGTAATTTTTCTTCAGTCCCGTATAAGTAGAAATTCATTTATAACCCTGTGGACTTCTCTATCACTTCTTTTATGCAGCTTCTCTTCCAATCAGTAAAGTCATGACTCATTTCTTTCTCGGGGGCAGATACCTAAGCATGGTTCCCAAAGGTTTAAATGCCGGTGAACTGATAATGTACTGTAAGGCACTGATAATGAAACTCAAGTTCCAATCAGATATGGTTATGGAAAAACCATATCTGATTGAGTCTCTGACTTGCTGGGTCTCTGACTTCTCCCATCAGCAAGATCAAATGCGATGCGATGTATCCAATTCAATGAGATGATGAGAAGCTGCAAACAGTGCTACTTTCCCAGGCCTTCTGTTCGCACTGAGCCTCAGAGCCCATGCTTCCCAGTCTTGGTTCATTCCAGAAATGTAGACTTCAGCTCCCAGAATTCTCAGCAATGGCCATGCTGGCTGGGAAATAATTCCAACTGAAACCCACACATCTGGAAATAGTTTCCCAAGGTTAGGATACACTGCTCTGAGTAGTCTGAATCTTTTGTATGTCATCTTGGTGCCTGCCTAATTATTACTTGATTATAGGTGAGCTTTACATAAAAACACAACTAGTCAATGACTGGTAGAAACTCCCTCTGGTGGTTGTGATGGAGCTTAGAGCCCATCTTTGTTCATCACAGATTGGATGTAATATCTCTCACTGCAAGCCTGGTTCCAAAACTGAAAAATTATGAGGAGGACATAGAAGGAAATCCAAGGGATTAATGGACACTGATTGTGGATTTGTTTTCATAAAATAAAGATTTAAAATGGTGTGTTCAGCAAAATAGCTGTGAGTAAAACTACAGGTGAGGCAGATTGAGGGTTAAGGCAGCAGCTAGAAACCAGGAGACCGGTTTCCACACTACAGATAGCACTTTAGTAACAGATAGAATGCAAAGTGAAGACAACATTAAAACATGCTCTTGTAATTGTTAGAGATAGTTGCAAATCATGTTTGTCTTCTACAACAAAGTCCTAAGTCAAGTGTATACCAGTCATGATTTTCTCACTTCCAAGAGGGTTCCAGATGCACATTAGGAATAAAAAGACAATGATGATTCTAGTGACTTAAGCTGACTAAGTACTGCAGTCCAAGTGAATATCAGTTGGGTTTTAGATTTGTCCCTAAAGTACTCAGTTTCTACAAATGAAAGTGTAGCTGATGATCCTTTCATATCTACAACCTGGGTCCAATATATGAGCCACTAGATTTGTATTTAACAATGTGGATAATAAGCATATACAGTGGTACCTCGCATTACAAACTTAATCCGTTCCATGACTCTGATCACAACTTGATTTGGTCGCACCGCGAGGCAAATTTCCCCATAAGGTTCAATGCAAATATGGCTAATCAGCCCTCCGAATTTGGTCACACCGCGAGGCAAATTTCCCCATAAGGTTCAATGTAAATACAGTTCTGAAACATATGCATTTTATTTTTAAACCACAAAAACATGAAAAAAAGTACATACAGCACAGTATGAAGAGGGAGAATGGGGTGGGGAGGCAGTTATTGTTTGGAGGGAGAGTCCCCCTCCAAAGGGACATCGGGGAGATCTCCTTCAGGGGTTTCCTCTCTTCTTTGCCTCTTAGCTGTTCTGGGGAAAAACCTGTCTAAAGTCAGTTGTTTTTTTCCTGCACTGCATAACCCTCCGGAAATGAGAGACCACGTTATCATTCATCATGTTCAACACTCTGTTCGTTACAGTTATGTTGGGGTGGTGCTTCTCAAAGAAGTCCTGGCACTCATTCCATTTTTCCATAATGGATTTAATCACATCACTGCTAACCTCCTCCCTGTCTTCCTCTTCCTCAGTGCAATGCTCCTCACCAAGCGCTTTCTGTTGCTCACTCTGGAGCTCAGCAAGTTCTTCCGTGGTCAGCTCCTCCTCATGGTCCTCAACAAGCTCCTCTATGTCTGCACCATCGACAACCAGACCCATGCTCTTGCCCATGGACACAATCTCCTCCACTACCTCTGCATCAGACCCTTCACGGTCACGTTCAGTGACACATTCTGGCCAGTTTCCTCCAGGCTGAGTTTAAGGTCCGGCAGGTGACATCTTCCCAGGCTTTGTCAATGAGGCTGATGCAGTGGAGGACATTGAAATGTTTCTTCCAAAACTCTGTCAGAGTCAAGGATGTTTCCTCAGTGACATTGAAACACCTGGTGAAGAGCACCTTTGTGTAGAGCTTCTTAAAGTTGCAGATCACTTGCTGGTCCATGGGCTGCAGAAGAGGTGTCGTGTTGGGGGGGAGGAACTTGACCTTTATAAAGTCATACTCAGCGTCCATATCATCCACCAAGGATGGAGGATGTGTCGGGGCATTGTCCCTCAGAAGAAGGCACCTTTCAGGCAGCTGGTTGTCCGAAAGATATTTTTTAATGCTGGGTGCGAACACCTCGTGCAGCCATTCCATGAACAACTGCCTTGTGACCCACGCTCTTGCATTGGCCCTCCACATGACAGGCAGTCTGGCCTTGTTCACATTGTGTTCCCTGAATGCACGAGGGGTCTGGGAATGGTACACCAGTAGCGGCTTAATCTTCAGGTCGCCGCTTGCGTTCGCACACAGCAAAAGGGTCAATCTGTCCTTCACGGGCTTGTGCCCTGGCAGTGCCTTTTCCTCCTGCGTGATGTAGGTTCTGTTTGGCATCTTCTTCCAGAAGAGCCCCGTCTCGTTGCAGTTGAACACTTGCTGAGGGACGTATCCTTCCGCCTTTATGAAGTCCTCAAATTCTTCCTTGTAGGCTTCTGCAGCAGCCTTGTCAGAACTGGAAGCCTCTCCATGTCTTGCCACATTGTGGATGCCACTTCTCCTGCGGAATTTCTCAAACCAGCCTCTGCTGGCTTTAAATTCCTCACTTGCTGCACTGGTAGAGGGGTTTTTTTGCAGTAAATCACTGTGCAGTTTCCTGGCTTTTTCACAGATGATAGCTTCACTCACGCTATCACCTGCCAGCTGTTTCTCATTCAGCCACACTAACAACAGCTTTTCCACCTCTTCCAGCACTTGTGTCCTCTTCCTCGGTAACATCGTTACTCCTTTTGCCACATCAGCTTCTCTGATGGCATCTTTATTCTTCAAAATAGTCGAGATGGACGACTTCGCCATCTTGTACTCCACGGCCAGATCAGTCACACGAACACCACGATCGTGCTTTTCTATAATCTCCTTCTTCAGCTCGATCATCACTTTCTTCTTCAAAGCCTTATTCTTGCCAAGCCCGCTCTGCATTTTCTTTGGAGCCATGCTGACAAGCACACCAAAAACCTTCCAAACGCCACAAAACACACCACAAGCCTCACCGAACGTCTCCTTGCTACCGCGATCTCGCCCACAGGAAGCCGCGACCGCTTGGCAGCAGGGCAAATGGCCGCGGATCCGGTTCGTAGCATGAGGCGGAGGTCGCACAGTGAGGTAAATTTTTGGGGCTGGAGTTGGTCGTATCGCGAAAAATTCGTAAGGAGGGGCGTTTGTAACCCGAGGTACCACTGTATTGCAGAAGCTACTAAACAGTTTTTCATTAATCCTAGTTAAAAACCAGTATCAAGTCATCAGACCTAGGGTAACCTTAATGTTACCCTTAGGCTGCAATCCTATGCCTCTTTACCTGGAAGTAAATTATATTGAACCAGAATCTCTACTAACAAGCAATATGGTTCTCAACAATACTTGGTGTTCAACTGAATTGAAAAATAAATGGAAACAAGGAAATGCATAGCTAATGTGATTACAGAGAATACAGACTGCAAACATTCAAAACACGCAAAGGACAAGAATATTATATTTGGTCATCTGCTGTGTGGACATGTATCTGCACATGTGCATGTACATGCACATGCACGCATATGTGTTTGTGTGTAGATGATGTTCTGACTGCTTAGCTTCTGTTTGCATGAATTTAATTATCCTTTTTTAATGGATTGCTAGTGAAAGATTATTTTTGTAACTGATTTAGAAAGAAGAACAGCTGACACTTCTTTTAGCTATGTAGTGTTAAATACTGCTTTCTACTTCCCTCCACAAAACCTTGGAGTTATACAGAGACTGCAAAGGTCTTGTACTTGCTGTTTGAAGAGACCCATAAAACATGGCTCTTGGGAAGCTACATGTTGAGATGCCTGGAGTTTTCAGATTTCAGCTGTTTGTGCCTCGCTTTTCGCTAAGTGAGACAAATACAGAAAACCTATCAAATACACACCTTTAATGGTTAAGTTCAGACATGCCTTTAGGCTTATATGAGAACTATGAAGGTTAATGTGCAATCTATTCCTAAGTCCGATGGTGATGGAAAAAGCCAAGAATAGGATAAGGGGTGAAACAGTCTGTTCTGTGATGTCTGCCAGATTCAGAGAGGAAAAATTATGTTCTTGCAAATAGGGTATTTTCAGAATGTAGCCAAAAGAACTTTGATTATCTGCATTGCTACAAACAAATTTAAATGTGTGTTGTTGAATTGCTCAGCCCAGAATGGCAAAGGCTGCTTTTTCATGTTGGTGCTTCCAACAGCTTATTCATTAGATACTTACAAGAAAGAACCATTAATTGCAATCTTTGAGAACTCCTGGAGAAATGGTGAGGTTCCAGAAAATTGGTGGAGAGCAAATGTTCCTATGGAAAGAAGGAAGATCTGGGAAATTAGAGACCCATCAGTTTGACACCTATACTGGGCAAGGTCCTTGAGAAGCTTATTAAATAACATATATGTGAGATCTTTGATAGGAATCCAGCGGATAACAGCCAATGTAGTTATTCACAAACAAGTCATGCCAGATTAAACTTATCCCCGTTTTTGACAGACTTAACTAGCTTAATAGATCAGAGGAATGTCATAGACATAGTGTAACTTGACCTTAGCAAGGAATTCAACAAAGTCTCTCATAATATCTTCATTTAAAAATGGTAAAATATGGGCTGGACGATACAATTGTTAGAAGGATTCATAATCTGGTGAATGACCATACCCAAAGATGGCTCCACATCACCTGGGAGAGTAGCATTGCATGGAGTGACTCAGAGCTCTGTCCTGTTCAACATTTTTATCAATGAGGGGTTGAGGTATCATATTTGCACATGATCCAAAAATAGTAGGAGTGACTAACTCTTTAGATGCTAAAGAGAAGATCTGAAAAGATCTAAATAAGCTTGCATAGTGGGCCAAAAAGTACATAATGAAATTTTAACAGGGAGAAATATAATGTTCTTTATCTGGGGAGAAAAACAGTTAAAGGTTTATATAAAGGATGGAGGAGAACTGGTTTGGCAGTAGGACGTGAAAAGGATTTAAATGTTCTAACTTACCACAAGTTGAACATGAACCAACAGTGTGATGCAGATGCTAGAAGGGCAAATGCTATTTGGGGTGCTTTAACAGGAGCAGAGAACCCAAATCACAAGAACTGTCCCACTCTATTCTGTTGTGGTTCAGGCCCCACCTGAAGCATGGTCTCCAGTTCTGGACACCACAGCCTCTAAAGGACACTGACAAACCAAAGTGACTTCAGGGGAGGGCTACTGACATGGTGAGGGGGCTGGACACTAACTCTTATGAGGAACAAAGGAATTAAGTATGTTTAGCTTAGAAAAAGAAGACTGAGGGGAAATAGGATAGCAGTCTTTAGATAGGATAAATGTTGTCTTGGAGAGAAGGAACTTATTCTCTGTTCCCCCAGAGGACAGGACTAGAACCAATGGATAGAAACTATAGGAAAGAAAAAGTTAGACATTAGGAGGAATATCCAGTGTAACCGAACGCCTAATAAGGTGATATATTCTTCTTCACTGGAGGTCTTTAAATGAGGCTAGATGACTAGACTAGGTGGCTTTTGAGGTCCCTTGCAACTCTGTGGTTCTATGATTTTTTGAAAGCCTGGAAGGGGTGAGCCAGAGGGCAAGAAAGCTGTTTGCAGATTTTCTGATACAGTATAGAAGACTCTTGGCTTCATGTGAGTAATCTGAGCATGGAGAGTGGCCAGCAGTTATCATGAGGTAACTGCTGGCCACTCAGCCAAATTTAATGGTGAAGTAAAAAGAGGGTGGGAATTCTGGAAGTTGTAGTCCCAACAAATCTGGAAAATTCCATGCTAGAAAACTCATATGCAAGAGTTTACCCTAATCTTCATGTGCTCCTATTCCTTTTAGTGAATGCTAGTGGACAGATTCTGCCCAAACTCTGAATGTCACAGTTCTTCTCTTGTCCTCATCTGGACGTTTTATAACAAAGAGAAGCTAAGAAGAGACTTTGCCTGTAACCTCATTAGGGCCTCAGACTGATTCTACACTTGACCTCACGTAGTTACCAATTAATCTGAATCCAACTGATTTGCTCCAAAACTGAATCCTGAGTTCAATCTGACACAGGTCTCTGGTAAACAGTATTGACCTTCCCACTCTGGAATTGCTGACAGGTTAGCACACGTTCCTACAGACCAACAGCAGCTACCATATGGTATATCTAAGGGTACTTGGAGATGATGAGGCTTTCTGTCACCTAAGCCTTCTAATTTCCCATTTACAGTGTTGTAGAGCCTGAAGTTAAAGTTGCCAAGAATCTATGGGCACCTCTGTCACACTTGAAGAAGCAGCATTTGCTGCTCTGGCCAATAGGCAAGTAGAGATGTTTTGATCTATCAGGATCAACTATTGGCCAGTAACTGTAAACCACCCAGAGTCATTCCACAGTGAGATGGGCAGTGACAAATTTGAAATATAAATAAATAAAAATAAACTGAAATCAAAGAAAAATTCAGCACTTGCAATTGTCAGATCCCTGCTTAAGTATACTTTTAGCAACAGCATCAATGATTATTAGAATGAAGAACTCATCACACAGATTGGAATCCCTTTAAGAAAGAGACAGTGGTAGAAGAGTTGACTTCACCCAAATTCAACCCATAGAGTAAATAGGCATGGGCAGAAATAGGAAACATGGGTTGTATATAGAGATTGGCCATTTAATAGGCAACACATGTGATACATTATGGTTTCTCCTTTTTTTGATCTTTCAGATGATTCCATGTTTACAGAGTGGCCTGCCTAGATTTTCTCTCTTTTTTGGCATTTTTAAAATCTTAAATAGCATATTAACTAAATTTAGTGAGGTCAACCCAAATAAATGTCTAAATATGGAGAATTATGCTTCCATTTGAGAGGGGAGAGCCACAATGATTTTTGAATGGCAGGCTGGGAAGATGCCATCAGAAAACTGGGTGGAGGCAGGGGGGAAAAATAAACTAATTGAATCAATTTAATTAGGATTGCTCCTCGTATTTATAGTTTATACATGATCAATGATCAATTTATAATTTATCCATTCTGTCATACCAAAAATTACATTTGATTATCAACTTTCAGAAGGGACTCTAAAGGCCAAATCCCAAGACTTTGAAATGGCCCATGGAGTTCAGGTTGTATACCTGTGAGATGTGATCTTAGAAGTGATGAGGGAGAACAAATGGCATAAAGGAGTTTCTGTTGCTTGGGAAGTCAGCTAATCTGGATCTTGCTGTAGAATGAATATCCTCTGAAGTGTCAGGTGAACAACCAGGAGCTACATCTGGCTGGGTGGTCTACCTTAAGAAGTCTGCCTGGGCACTGTGACCAGGGATGCTTCCTATCAACTTCTGATGAAGGAAGCTGCAGCTCATGAAAGCTGATGCTTTTCAATTAAATGTGTTAGTTGGAAAAGGAGCTACCAGACTCCTGATGTTTTTGGTCAGCCTGGTCTTAATTAGAGCAGAGAGATGTGCTAAAGGCTTCCAAATTAGATTGTTTGTGGTGCTACCATAACCCATACTCTGGGTTGACCCTGGATGGCAACAAAGAGACATAGAACTCTAATTCTTGGCTGCAATGTAGTGCTGGCCCTTTTCCGCAGCCCAAATATGCCAGCCCTAATTACCATCAGATATTTGATGTGGTGCTGCCTCTAAAAATCATCAGGACATTTCAGTTAGCACAAAATGTAGTGGTCAGGGAGTTGCCAGTGGAAGTCAGAAATGCCAAAGATATTTCAGCAATTTTGTACTAACTTCACTGCCTCTGTCTACAGACCTGAGTCCTGCTCAAAGTACCTTTAGCATTTAAGACCATAAGCAGATTATTTAAAGAACTGTATTAGTCAGTCATTTCCACTGGGAACGTGCTCATAAGGAATGCCCTGTTCATCTTCTCTGTGACTCAGCCATTGAAGTAAGCATGAATGTTTTCTTTTTACCCTGACTTTGAACTAATTTGCAAATCATTTGTATGCAAATAAGCAACTGTCTTACTGGACCTCTTTTCCTCCAATATGGCCTCTATATTGCTGTCTTCATTTTGCTAGTCTTAAAGTGTATTTCGTCTGGCCCCTAACAATCTTGAATATATAATCTCCCACACCAGAAAGTCCCACTCAGTTTAACAGAACTTAGATCCAGGTAACCAAAGCTGAGAATTGCAACTATATCAGGCCTTGTTCTGAAATACATAAAAGTAAAACAACATAAATTGTTCCACAAAAGTTGCACTAAAGCCTTACCAACAGTAGAATGGTAGCAAAAATATTAATATTTTTCTGCAGAAAAAAAAATAGATGTTATCTATTTTCATTTTTGTCACAGGAATTTTGATACTTCCATTTTCTCTAGAACAAGAGTAGGAAGTAATATAATTGACAATGGTGGGGAAAGTCATTTTATGATATTTCTCCTTTTGACAGAATGATTGGAATAAAATCACATTCTGTTGACAAAATTGTGATGAGTAACTCTTGGTGAGTTATGGAGTAAGAAATTTGACAAAACGCATTTTGCTGACGGGATGAAATAAAGGCTTAGATGCATCTCACCCATCTGTTGCCTATATTCAGAATGATGGGTGGCATTTCACAAAATTGTAAGTGAATAGCTTTTACTGAAATTACCTAGACCTATAGACTTAAGGACATTGAAATAAAATATCTGCAGTATAGTATAATATTTTATGTAAGAATAGCCTTTTCTGACCACTTCCTTTCAGAGGTTTAAAAGGCCCATCAGTTGTGGCTACAACTGAGTTTGGTAATGCGGGCCAGTACAATCCTGTATTTTATGTATTTATGATTGTTAACTTTATCAGTTTTACATTTTGTTCATGGCTCAGAAAGCTGGTGTTACATAATAAATATATAATTTATATATTGAGTTGTGTGTTTCCATTTGTTAAAAAAGATTCTTTGTAAAATTTCATAGTCATACCTCTGACCGTCATAAAAAGAGGCAGCGACTATGGATGGATACTAGATTTGGGTGAAGACTGTATTCCAAGCTAGAGAAGGATAATTCAGAATAAATTTTCATGTACCTAGATCCATGGGAGGGTTCTAGCCTCCACACCTCTCTGATGCAGATCTACTTCTTTGGTGCTCTGACATTTTTCAAAGGGTGCAGAGATAAATCAGAAGAGAACCCATTAGAAAAATAAAACCAGTGCTGTTAACACAATATGCTATGGTGAGAAGAGACAGAGAGAAAGAATTGGGATTCTAATCAGACCAACATTGGTTGTTCTTTTCACAGAGTATGAGTAAGAGATCTTTTATTTTACTATCTACTTTAGTTCATTGTTATGCAGTCTAAGTACTAAGTGGTTATTCAACTGTTGTTTCATGATCTGCATTAGCTAGTTGACCTGGAAAGAGCCTGATTTCTTTTATGGAGAAGACCAGTGTGTAATCTTTTATAATTCCACCTCATCTCTTGAAAATCAACTCAAGCTCTTGTAGAAAGAGTCATCCTGAGCACACTTTCCCTTTCCAGAAGTATATCCAGCTGAAACTTGGAATAGGTTATCTACATCTAGGGCAATGTTTCTCAACCTTGGCAACTTTAACTCCCAGAATTCCCCAGCCAGCATAGCATAGCATAGCAATTCTGGGAGTTGAACTCTACTCATCTTAAAGTTGCTAAGGTTGAGAAACACTGGTCTAGGGGCTAATAATATCTCTAAATTTCAGCACATTCCTCACAACAAAATCACAGATACTTAAAAGCAAACATATTTTAAATCTGTGGAGCTCAGAAATTATTGCAGATGAGTATATCTCTAGTTTCTTCAAATGTTATTCAATTAAGTACTATTTTGTATATTCTTTTTTGATTATATTAGCAATGTTATATTTTGGTTGTACTTCATCATATCTTATAGCTGTTATACTTTACCAATAAATATTTAAACCCTAAAAAAACAATTCTTGCAGATGACTATGAAAACGGCATCCCCTTAAATTTATCCTATGTTACCAGCAATTTGTATTTTCTCCCTGCAGACCATGAGAAAACAAGAGTTTGGTTTTTCTGAAGCTCATTCTGAACCTCACTCCAACCAGAGCAGGATATTTCTGGAGCTCTAAATTAGGCCCAGACAGAATTGGAAGTCTAATAAAACCTTGGCATAATAAATGTTTTACAGTGTTAGCCATGTTATGCTTTTGTTCATGTTTTATTAGTTTCCCCTTAATTGTTCCATAATGCTGTCCATTTGTTCATCCCAGAAAATAGAATACATTGTTTATTTTCTAAACTGAAATTTATTGAAATTCAGATTGGCTTATATGTAAATACTGTAAATTATCCTAATTGCTGGTAGATAGGCCTTCTGCATCTACTGAATAAGGTTTACAAGACTTTCTACACAGTCTTAGAGCCTTACATCCCAAAATTACCAACCCAGGGATGTTGATACTAGTAGGTTGTCTTGATTATGTTTTGATTTGTTTAGCATATCTATATCTATCAGATAGATAGATAGATAGATAGATAGATAGATAGATAGATAGATAGATAGAGGATATGCGAAACAAAACAATCAAGACAAATCTATCTATCTATCTATCTATCTTAGGAGGCAGTCAAGTCTTCTTCCAGTTTGTAGAGCAAAGCCTAAATCCTGAGACAATGTTGTTGTTGGCTCTCAGGCAATGTGCTGGAGGAGTATTAGTGGAAGCTAAATTGATGGCTTTATACTTTGGTCACCTAATGTGAAGAGAGGACTCTTTGGAAAAGACCCTGATGCTGGGAAAGATTGAAGGCAAAAGGAGAAGAGGACGGCAGAGGATGAGATGGTTAGATAGCATCACTGAAGCAATGAGCATGAAACTGGGCAAACTCAGGGAGGCAGCGAAGGACAGGAAGGCCTGGCGCGATGTGGTTCATGGGGTCACGAAGAGTCGGACACGACTTAACGACTGAACAACAAAATTGATGGCTGAATCACTATCAATATGGAGCAAAGAATCTTGACAGTTACTAAATACTACCAAATATGTCAGCTACAAACATTTCTGTACAATTCTCTGTCGCCTCTTCCAAGGGTACAGTGTATCTGATACACTTTCCCCTCTATAAAAATATTCTAAAATGCAGTTAGATAAAATAGAACATGATTCTACCTGTCATTCATTAAAATGGAGGCTTTCTCCTACCCAAAAAACTGATGTCAGAAAATGCACAGAAATGTTAAAAGGCAATCAAAGTGGTGTATTATCAGTAAAATAGCAAATTACATGCAAAAACTATGCTAATGGAACATTCCGGTTCAGATTCTAATTGCTAAAAAGCAGGAAACTGATTGTTATGATTCTTGCAGCAATCAGGTCCTTGAAAGTATTTAGAATTCTGTCTTCAGAACCACAAAGCAGACAACTAGTAAATAGCTCTATAGAGCTGAACAAGCAAAGGCAGATGAGGGTGAGATCCAGCTCCTGGTATTTTCTAATGGCCATCTTTGTGATTTCCAAATATATCATGCAATTAATTGGCACACCATTAATTCTGCTTGTTTCTCTATTTGGAACTCATAAAAGAAATAAAGATAAAATAGGAAGTGTTAAATTTGTTGCTAGTGAAGGACAAACTCAGCTGGAAAAAAGATGATGCAAAGTGATCAGACCTTTTTTTTTTAAAGGTTGCTGGATATATATTTATATTTTCTGTACAGAAACTTTAAAAACTTGTCAGGAAATTAGAAATGTGTCCTGAATTTTGTCTAGGTAGCAAGCCAGCTAACTGTATTGTCCAGAACTTCTAAAGCAATTTTTTCATCGGTACTACTTTGGAAATGATTAAAAAAAGATTCTTTGGAGCTCCCTAAAATAGAAACTGAGTGCCTGCCCCCAACTCTTTAAAGCATCCACCTCTTTTCTCAGAATCACATGGCAGCCTGGGGAAAAGACATGGCTGCTATGAACAGTACAGAAAAATACGACTTTGGGTGATGCAAAGCACCTTTTTTTGGAACTGAATCCCAAGCTTGGCACAGCCCAAATTTCCACCCCTTGTCTTTGCCTGTTACTCTTAAGTATGCCAAGAACTATGCCATTGCTTTCCACCCAAACAAAACAATATTTTAGCCCTGGGCTTCAAGTGTTTTTAAAGGGCTGTTTAGTGCCACATTTTTTTCCCAGGTCAATAGAGCAGTCTCCCACTGGAGATCAGATTGGCCACCACATTATTTTATTTTCATTCATTCATTCATTTTTTTTTCCTGATGCAATTCAAAGGCTTTTTTGATTATTGGCTTTCTGTATATTATTGACTTTCTGTAAGCTTTTAAAAACTGAATTGTTCTGGACAGCCTCTGAAAGCTGAGTTTTTACCTTTATATTATGGGTGTTTTGTTGTACTTTTATTGCAAAGTTGTTGTCCTGGTGCTTGTCATACAGTTATTGTCAACTTTTGGGAGTCTATAGATAGTGGCAGGTATGAATCAAATAAAGAAGTTGCTTTCTTAAACTTCTGCAAACTGTAGCGTACCCATTTTGCTTCTTTTTTCTCTTTTGTGTCATCAAATCAATCTTGACTCCTGACAGATACTAGAGAAGCCCCTGTAGTTTTCTTGGCAACATATTCAGAAGTGGTTTGCCAGTGCCTTTTTCCTAGGGCTGAGAGAAAGTGACTGGCCTAAAGTCACCAAGCCGGCTTCCATGCCTAAAGCAGAACTACAAACAACGCTTCTAGCCCATTGTTTTAACAATTAGACCAAACTGGCTGTCATTTTGCCTCCTAACCCCCCAAGTGAAAAAGAAAATACGAAAGAAGCCCCAAATCTGCCTCCACCCTCTTGGAGGGGGCACAGAAAAGAAGCAACATGTGGTTATCTGGCTGAATGCTTTGCACCCTCATCTATGTTCAAAACTAGAGTTTAAAAGGCCAGGAAAGGCCCAAAGAAATCTACTGCAGATTTGTCTTCTTTCCATATTGTGGCTTCTTTTTGCAATGACAATCAATGAATTATTATTTCCCCAGTATTTCTCAGAAAGGAATACAACTCATTCTCACTTTGCTATATATCAAGTACTTGACATATGTGCTCCTTAACGCTATTGTTTCGTCAATGTCTTATTTCCAATTGCTTCAGAGAATAATTTTCTGGTGTGGCTTGAAAACTACTGACTTTTGGATCATTTATTAAAAGAATAACAGCAGTACAAAGACAAAAACCTTTGTCTGCCATCAGCTTTAAAAACAACGTTCTAAATTTAAACTAGCTTAAAATTCATCATGGCTTTCACACACAGATTCCATAGAACTGTCATCCACTTGAAGCAGAGAAGCTACAGGCAAAAAAGAATTCTTAGTACCCAGCTTGGGATCAGCGGTAATTCCAATATCCTTTTAATATCTGTTACAGTCAAGCTAGGTATCCTCCACCATATAATTGTGCATTTGATTTATTTTAAAGAGCTTTGCCTTTGCCTCTTTTTGTCCAAACACCTTCACCCAATTCTAGAGAGGTACAACCCATTTCATGCCAGCTGATGATGCACACCATGGATCCAGAAAGAAATCTCTCTCGTGAAGCCATTTCCTTAGCAAGCCGTTCACCTGCAGTGTTCTCCTTTCCCTTCTGTTCCTATTCCATGGACCAGAAGGATAATCAAAACCTGAGCTGCTAGGTTCTTCAGGGTCATGGTAGCTACTCTTGGCAGTTTCTGTCCCTTTATGAATAAGAAGAGGGGATACTGTGAGTGATCTGGAGGGGTCTTGCCCGTTGTTCTGTCACACCCCTAATTTGTGCTCCTAGAAGACAGCAGACTTCACAAATCAATGGATTCAGCTGGCATACAATAGCCTCTGGTAGTGAGGAGCAGTAAGGTGGTTACTTTTCAGGGCAATAACTTCTGAACATCTATTCAATATAATATCTTGCATTTCTGCTGGAGACTCTGCATCTACTTCTACTGTGAGGGCCTGTAAGTGGTTTCTGGTTTTGAGATATGGAATCTCTCAGTCCTGACTGTCACTTTTAGCCATTGAATTTGCTCTTCTATGTACTTCCCTTCCTTGCAGAAAGTTGCCTTTTCTCTTGGCTCCTATTGTAGCCCCTCCTTTCTTTGGTCCAAAAACTTTCCACCCTCACTTAAGAGCTAAAATATGGCCACTCCAATTCTCTTGCTTTTACCTGAAGAACTGAAAAAAGAACACAAACAATGCAATTCCTAAAGGACTGTGGTGAGAATACAAGCTGGGCACAAGCATTGCAGGTCACAATTGTAGAGTAACCGCCATCCATTGTTTTTTTTTTCCTGTTCTCTGCATTGTCCACTCATACAGAACATTTGTTACGGACCTATTCTTTTAACCTCCTTGAACTCCTCTACCAAATTCAAGTTAGTTCACTTGAGTTTACTTCCTAAAAGAGCAGTGTGATATAGTGGCTATTGTATTTAAGGTAAAGCTAGAAAAAATCATGGAGGATAGATGTAATCTATGGGTATTAGTTATGACAGACAAATTAGACCTTCAGGTCCAAAGAGATCATACATCTGAATATATGTTCCTGGGAAGCCTGGTCCAAAACATCGGGCTACCTAAAGCTAATTAGCTGATAGAATACACATCTCCTCAAAGTAATGGTACATCTTACCCAGAGTCAACCAACTTATTGTGACATCTGAGACAAAAGATTCAATAATGTTCACCATCCTGGCACTAAAACAACAAAGAGATGTGTGATCACAAAGATCTGATGCCTCACTCTACCAAATAATAGGAATAACTTCACTGGAAAGCAACAATAAACAAACTCTTCTGTTTTGATGGTCATTGGCCAGCCACTAAGTGAAACATGAGGCTGGACTAGGTGCATAATTGTCCTGACCCAAGAAGGCTGAATCAGCTGGATTTTATTTCAGGTATTTAAAATAAGCAATTGCCTAGATTTTTACTCTGTCTGAATTCCTAAGTTAACTGAGTTACAGTATTTACTGCTGTAAATACTGAATGGAATGTATTTAGAAAATATATATATATCTTTTGTGTTTAATGCATTGTCCTAATCCCATTAAGAAACAAATCAGTGACACAAATGGAAGAAGTGAGTATTATATAATTAGAAAGATATCTGGTTCTAATTCAGCTTCACAAAGTGTGCTGTTCTTGAAATAATCCCACATTTGCCTTGCATTAATTGTGATTATTTGCTTGGTTTCTCCTAAACCCTAAGACATCCATTAATACAAGTCTCACTAAAAATGTTATACAAGCTCTATAATTCCAAAGAAAGAAAAAAATGGAATAGTTGAAGATTTAGATTGTTTATATAATTATAATCATATAATTATAAATGTGATTAGATCCCACATTTTCTTTGCTTATACCACTCTGACAGGCCTGTCCCACAGATATTTAAGTTGTACATGTGGGATGTAAAAATAAAACACATAGAGCTGAAAAATGCAATAAAGCTCTTCATACAACCCAGGAATTAAACACACACAACACTGTGTCATAAATCACAATTTATAAACCACAACAGCTTGGTTCGTGTCAGGATTAGCCCAGGAAACTCCAGGAGACAGTACAGATTCAATCCAGCAAGGTTTATTGGCTTCAGTCCCGTTACACAAATCTTCTCAGAGTGAGAGTAATTTCCAGGGTCACCCTCCCAACCTCCCTTGCATTCTTTAGGGATGGGCCAGTCTTATCCTCTTATCTCTTCCTCGTTGCTCTGGTGATGAGAGCACGTTCTTAATTCCTCTTGTTCTGACTCTCACAGTTCGCACAATATATTAAATCCAAACCAAACAAGCTATGTAATGAATTAGCACAACTCTGGGCTGGCAAGGTTGCACCTACCCTATTGCTTCCACATTTAACAATTACAAACTGGAGCATATCCAGAGGAGAGCCACCAACATGATACTGTAAGGGTTGTAGAGAGAAAAAAACGGAGTGCCTGTTTAGCCCAGGGAAGAGAAGACTGTGGGGAGACATACTGGCTCTCCTGAAGTATCTAAAGGGTTGTTATTTGGAAGGTGGGGCAAAATTGTTCAGAGCTGTTCCAGAAGGCAGGACAAGAAATAATGGATCTGAATTACAAGGAAGTAGATCTTGTTGGACATTAAGAAAAAAATGTTTAACCATGAACAGACTGCCTCAGGAGGTAGAGGACTCTTCTTTGCTGGAGGGACTTAAACAGAGGCTTGATATCCAACTATTGGGGATGATGTAATTGTAGATTTGGGTGCTGGACTATGATCTCCAGTCTTTATATTCTGTGATAATGTCTGAATCTAGTTGGTATGCTGGTTTAGGGCTGGCAGATGACAGACTTCAATAAACTTTCCCAATGTGGCATCTTTCGGATACATTGGACTACAACTTCCAGAATTCCCAGCCAACATGCTTCAAGAGCTGGCTATGATTGGAGGCCAAGAAGTTCTGCAGGGAAAAACTTCTGGAACCGAGATCCCTCTAGTCAAACCTAACTTGGTAGTCCAAGGGATGGAAGAGCCCCTGGAGGGGTGTACATTCATGTAGATGTGCTTGCTCTTGAACTGACTTCGGAATAGAAAGTAATTGTGAGGACTTATCTCTAGGAATCAGAGGTGCTTGTAGGCAAAAGGTAAACTTTGCTGCTAGGCTCCTGAGGCTAGCAAACCATTGAGATCAAGTTCTGTGAGTGAAGGAGGCCACTCTTTGGGGGCGTATAGTATATTCACTTTAGTTTGCATATTGATGGGATTTCCTTTTGCAATATCTTTACATCCGTCATCATTTTGTTGAAATTCTCCTTGTGATCCCTTAAGTCTCACAGTTCATCTGTCAAAGACTTAATAAGGGAGGAAGCTTAAGCGTTGCCCTTGGATTTCTGCAGGTCATCCGATACCACTTTAACATTTGACTAAAAAGATTCAGAGCAAACTAGAACAAAACACAAAGCAAAGCAAAGCAAGTTGAGAATGCCACATGCCTTCTTACTTATTGAGAAATTTGATTCATTGCTGACTTTATTCAGAAGCAATAAAATTACTGTAAGTATCGATTTAATAGCTAAGAATGATGCAGTCTGACATAAAAAGATTTCTTCAATTTAGCATGTCTGCTTCCAGTTTGTTTTGTAATTCATTGAAACATTAATACACAGAAGAATGTGATAAAACACACAGAATTGTTCAAGAAGAGTAAAGAAATTTTCAGCAGCATCTATGTTTTTACAGTCAGCAGCAGCAGTCAAGATCAACCAACGGTTGTGACAATGAACAGAGAAAGGTTGTGGCACCTCTTTCAGGAACAGCGCTAGCACACCAGTTATTGTGAGCCATCTAGAGTCCTAGAAGGTGGCAGAGTAAAAATTAATGTAATAAATAAATAAACTATAGTGCTGTACTCATAACACTATTTCGTGCTATGCAGTTTTTTATATCTATGCAACCACAGGCCAAGCCATTCTTTATATAAATTCTTAACAAAGCAATGTCCAGTGTATGACACAGATCAAAAAAAAAGAAAGACAAAAAAAAAAATCATTCATATATATCAATAATAGAGGATCACTGAAATTTGTTTTCTGATATGTGTCTCCTTTGTTTCATCAACAATTAATGCAAAAAACCCCACAGCTTTTTGACCTCTTGGGAAATTGACTATACCATTCTGCTCATGGTATGTAACACTTTACCTTGAACTGAATGATGTGGATACTTTGCACTGCAAGGTAAACTATTTCTTTTAAACTGAATTTGGGTATCATGGTTTGCAACTAGCTGCAAGAGTGAAAGAAAATGTCCCTTGTTGTCACTCTGCTCATCATTTTCTCAGGATCCAGGCTGAGCCATTTTTGTTTGGGGATTAATACAAATATTTCTGATGGAGCAGCCTTGTGATTTCTAAGTTCTTCTTTTGCATTCCTTCACTGGGCTGTGGGAAGTGAGTTTCTTGTCTGCTCCTGCCACTGGGTTGGAGAGAATGTAGGAGTTGGGAGGATTTTCACCAGAAAGAACTCTGGCTCACATTGCATCCTTTGGGGAAAAATATCCAAGTTGGTGGCAGATGAGGGCTGCACGGGCCCCCCAAGGTTTACAAGAGTGGTCAGGTATTTTATGTGGGGGGCTGTGTGTACTTTTTTTAACTTTCAGAAAAGCTGTTATGCTTATAGGGATACAGGTTCTTTGTGGCTTCTAATTCTAGCCTTTCTCGAACTGACCAAGTGACATGCAACTTGTTGCCAGAATAGCAGCATACTGAAACTTCTTCAAACAACACAGCTACAAATGCCCCAGGCTTCTTAGATAAATGTACTGCATATGAAAGGGACCCTCCCCCATTAAATATCTCATACGGTTTATAAAACAAATACAACTCTCGTCCACCCTGGGAACCAACTTGGTGGATGCTGGATTGGATTGGACTGGAAATTTGTCCCACTGGAAATCTGTTCCCCAAAGCATCCTGGAGCACAAACAGGATTTAGAACACTAGCCAGGAGTGAATAGAGTCGTAAAAACAAAACAAAACTAATTTGATTGGAAGATGAAATGAGAATATAGTCGGTGCTATCCCAAAGGTATGACTGGTATCCAGACTGTAAAACCATTTTCTCTATTTTCTTTTTATGTGGATCATTGGTAAAGCAAAACTTTTTTGCCTTGACAGGCCAGCTTTTAGGTTATATAGTTGTTGACAAAGCAAATCAATGGAATCATTCAAGATTCCATTTTGCTTTCGTGTAAAACATGGCATTTCTGATCCAGAGGGGCAGAACAAACAAGTTCCTAGGAATCTCTTTGCATTAAAAATATTTGTATAACACTAGAGATGCCAGTTGGCAACCAGAACAACAGATGTCAAATGATGTTAAAGGATTCATCCATAACATGTAAGTGAATGAGGCATAGCAACTCTATACCAAACAACTTGTTTATTGGAAGGCTGGTGTGGATCTTTCGGGCTGTGTGGCCGTGTTCTGGAAGTTCTGTTTCCTAACGTTTCGCCAGCATCTGTGACCGGCATCTTCAGAGTGCAGGAGCGATCCATGAGGGTTTTGATAATGCCTCTCTTCTGACGTGGGTGGTGGTTGGAGTTTTTGTGTAGATACAGGTCTGTGTGGGTGGGTTTTCTGTAAACTTTGTGTCCTAATTTGAGGTCTGGTTTGCGTATAACCAAAGTGTCTAGAAATGGAAGTTTGCCGTCCATTTCTTTTTCCATGGTGAATTGTATATTGGGGTGGATGCTGTTTAGGTGGTTCAGGAACTTCTCTAGTTCTTCTTCCTCCTGACTCCAAATTGCGAAGGTGTCATCCACCCACGTCAGAAAAGAGGCATTATCAAAACCCTCATGGATCGTGCCAATTGGATCTGCGAAACCCAATTCCTAAACTCTGAACTTAACCACCTTAATTGGATCCTACAAGCGAATGGCTACTCCAAGAATGAAATAAAAAGAGCCATCAGACCAAGAAAACAACATACAACCGAAGAAGAAAAACAGCCACCCACCAACAAAGTATTTCTGCCCTACATCAAAGGGGTCACAGACTGCATGGGAAAACTGATGGAAAAACACAATTTCCAAACAATCTTCAGAGCCACCAGAAAAATACAACAAGTGCTAAAATCAGCAAAAGATAAAAGGGATCCCCTCACCACCGCAGGAGTATACCGCATACCATGCAGCTGCGGGCAAGTATACATCGGGACCACAAAACGCAGCATCCATACCAGGATAAAAGAACACAAAAGACACTGCAGACTACAGCAACCAGAAAAATCTGCAGTAGCTGAACATGCTCTCAGGCACACTGGACACAAAATCCTATTTGAAAACACAGAGATACTGGACAACACCAACAGCCACTATACCAGGCTATACCGGGAAGCCATTGAGATTCACAAACACCAGCACAGTTTCAATAAAAAAGAGGAGAGTCTAAAAATCAACAAATCCTGGCTACCAATCCTGAAAAATACAGCCTGCAAAAGGTCAACGAACTCAGCTCAACCACCAGGACATGCAAACAGCTCACACAATGAACATGCTAATCACCCTCAGCAGCCACTCTTTAACAACTCAATAGAAGAAAAAACCCTGCCTAACCCACAGGAAGATACACAGATATTCTGATACTAAAACAAGCAGCCACTCATTAACCCACCCCCCCCACCCCCCAGCCCCCCCAGTCCCCCCCTTCAGATCTCTATAAATACCCACAAAAGGGTCACACCATCCTGGGCACAGAGAGAACTGCTCCTACAGGTGCTCCTGCACTCTGAAGATGCCGGTCACAGATGCTGGCGAAACGTTAGGAAACAGAACTTCCAGAACACGGCCACACAGCCCGGAAGATCCACACCAGCCTTCGTATGCCAGCCGTGAAAGCCTTCGACAATACAACTTGTTTATTATTTATGCAAGCAATGATTTAAATGTCTCCCTCCTTCCGATTATTACAAGGGGAATGTAAGAGATTAATAAAGGAAAATGAAAATTAAAAGTACAGCAGATAATGATTGAATTGGTTTCGTCCCTGTCCCGTGGTTTTGATTATTTAGCTTGTCTTACTTCCCTGCTGGTTTAATATTTCAGATTGAGTTCTGAAATAGTGTCTGTTCTGCCTCCTGTTTTTTCGCCATCTTTTGACGCAGTTCAGTTCATTTGCCTGGGTAAAGTCCAGCTGATATACACAGAAAGTGAACATATTTAGATCCCTCCAAATTGTGGAGCGAAAAGGAGTTATTGAAAAAGGCCCAAGAAGAGTTGGTGCCTCTTAGCCTTTGAGCTAAGACAATTCTCCTGGCAGCAGCAATGGGGACAAACATTATCAGCGTCCAGGCATCTTTCTCCCACAGCACCCACTACCATGTGCCTGTTGTAATCACAAACAATAGGAGATGCGGAGTCCCCACTCACAAAGACAACAGCTGCACTCTAGGATTAGCTTTGCATATGGCCTCCTTCGCAAGGAGAATGCCCAGCTCCATCTCAGGACCCAGCTCTGAATGATTTATTTATCAGCATGGAATCTATTTTGATGACCTACATGCAGTTTCAGAACCAAGGGCATCAGCACCAAGCCCCAAACAATTGCAAAGAGTGGTCTTTAGTACACAGCTTGCTGGCCGGAAGTGTTGTCGAAGGAAAAGACCGCGTTAACCTTGGACAGGTTGGTTTAAAAATGCAGACATGCCAAGTACAGTGTTCTTGATTCTTGTCCAAGGGGGAATAATGAAGTAATGAAAATGACTAACTTTGCTTTGGGGGGCAATTCTCAGGCGGTTTCCTCAGAACCAAGACCTGTTAGGGTCAACGTGAATTATTGCAGTTTGTGTTTTTCTCATATTAAGCTATGTGAGAATGAAACTGAGTGATCCTGAGTTAAGTTCCTCTCGAGAAGGTCAAAGCTTCAGGTTGTTTTTGGAAATCTGGTGTCAGCCCTTGAAGCCATTCAGAAAATCTGTTCTCATTAGCAGGATAGGAAAAACGTGTTCTTTTTAAAAATATTTGCAACAAGATATGTAAGTGTGCTTTGCATTTTGTTTTGGTCTTCATCTGTTTGTTTGTTTGTTTCAGTAATTAGTATGCCACTTGCTTGAACAACACTAGCTGGATTACAACCTGCATGGCTGGCTGGGGAATTCTGGGAGCTGAAGTCCACTCATCTTAAAGTGGCCAAGTTTGGACAACACTCCATTAAAGCATCTGTAAACTCAGTGCAACGTTGCAGTCTTCCAAAGCCTGTTGCTGTCTTCCATGAAAACTCACTCCCCAAATGCCCTGCTGAAGAGGATGGCTCCATTTGCTTCCAGAGGGATACAGGGAAGAAGCTACACTGGCTGTTGAAAAGGAGGCAGCAGCCCCTGAGAACCCCATTCCCTGGTTTCTGCCCCTTTGGCCCATCCAGGAGCAGGCACCTGGAGGACCCATTGCCAACCACATTGTGCAGGGTAGACTGATTCTTTATGGAGACAAGGGCAACCACAGGGACAGTAAAAAAAGTCAAGATGATGGCCATGTCTGTGCGATTGAAGACCCACCCCTTTCTAATATGCATCATAGATGTGACACAGGTTAAAAAAGGGTGAGGCAATGGCTTCCATGCATACTATGTTTGCAAGGCAAATATATGAATTTAGGGTATGATTTTTAAGGGGAAAAAGAACTAACTAAAGAATTGAAATCAGAAGCGCACAAAAAATTTAAATGTCTATAAATATTGTACATTAGTTGGAGTACAACAAAGGGGAAGTTAGAAACTATTATCTATGTATAATGTTTTCAGTAGTAGTAATTCTTTTTCTTCTTCTTTGTATTCTTAAACAACAAATAGTAGAGATTTTGGCACTTAGCTCATTAAATCCTTACTATGGATTTGATAATAAACTAACAATTTAATGTATTTTAGTTTTTTATGGTTAACTTCTCATCAAGCGATACACTGAGCACAAACTGTACAATCTTGATAATTCCTTTGTCCACTTATAGATAATATATTTCTATATCAACTATCTTTTTCCCTTTTCTCCTTTTGCTTGCTTGGTCACTTTTTCCCCTCTCTTATTTTTTAAAAATGATTAATAAATGCATGTTTTTTTAAAAAAGGAGGTAGGCTTTTATATTTAATTATCTTCTTTTAATTGTTATTTGAACCCCATATTTATTCATCTAAGCTGCTTAAGAACAATTATATAAACAAATCAAAATTCATATGTTTGAAGCAAAGTATTTTTGATTGTTGAGGATAACAGGCAAAAAAAAAGAAAAAACAAATATAGCCTTTTTTCCAATATGATAAAAAATTCTTTATGCTTGTGGGATTTGAAAACTACATCTAGAAGATTTAAAATTCAGACTTTAAATGAATACAGGATATTTCAATAAGAAAGAGAGGAAAATATGTTAACCCCAATTCTTTCCCCAACTCACAGCCAATATACCATAATCTGTAAGACAATCTCTCATCATGGGCAGCTGGCTGGTTCCCTATTAACAGAGTCTGCAGTAAGTCTGGCTAATTTCAGCCTGTGATTACTAATAGCTGAGCATCATTGTCAGCTGCTTCCCTTGACAGGGTTATGCCATCTGGACCACATGGCCAGAGTAGAAGAGCTTGTAAAAGGTCAAGATTGGGGGCAAAGAACTCATAGTGGGAGGTAAATGTATGTTGGAAGCATGAAAGCTGATTGCCATTGAAGTCTATGTACTCACAGCAGAAGATTCTCTCCAGAGAAAGATGTTGACTTGACCATATGACTTAACCCAACATTGTTCACTCTGTGTTCCTTGTCAGGATGCAGGTCAAAGATTATCGGGGCCTTGATCCATACAGCTCAAATGCACCATGTTTTTAAAACTGATTTGGGCTTACTTGGGATGTAAAGTCCAGTGCAATTTCTCCTCCACAGTTTAAGAAAAGATTAAAACACCCCATAAGTTAGATGCTGCCCCATACAAATGGTTGGAAAGCCACACCAGCCTTGCAGAGTTATACTAGTAAACATTTTTAGGACATAACAGGGATGAGGAATGACAGGGAGTAGCTGTGTATTCTACAGAAGGGGACAATTTAAATATACATTGTTCAAAGCAACAATGAAGCAATAAACTTCTTTCTTGTGAGACCATATACACAATTAAACTCTTACTGTGCATTGACAAAAACAATGGGAGCACATTGACAATTGCTGTGAGTAAGCACTGTCCCAACGACCATAATTCTGACTGCCTCAGAGGGCCCTGCAGCTATGGAAACGGGAGCCCAATCAAGTCAGTGGGGTGAAACAGCCCCAGAATGATGGCATTTTATTTCAGTTAATTTTGTGGTGGTACAAGCACATTACTTGGAGATGCTGGTAACCATTTCTCATTTCAGTTCACATGTGTCTCTTACAACTTTTCCTCACTTTCCTCAATGAGCATGTCCCAGAAATCCTTTTTTCCTACTGTGTCCTTATGCTGTGTCCTCATGGACCCCAGCTCCTACCTGGGGCAGCTTTAAGTCATCTTTAGCTGTACCTGGGGTAAAGTAGGATTTTCCCCTTATTTCCACACAGGTTTGCCATGGATACAATCTGAGGGGATTCACCAGTCAAGTGATTCTGGAGATGGGAGTTGTGTAGAAAAGCAGTGGACAGCCCTGCCTTTCTCTGCCCCCTCATGGCATACCCCATCCCTATAGCCACTCATCTGTTTTTTGGAGTGCTTTCAAAAACCATTTGAGCATCTTCAGGAATTGTGCCCAACCAGGCTATCAGCAGATAGTCAGGCATCCTTTGAACCAACTCACACAAAACACTTGCCCAAGACCAGAATGAGTTTTGACAGATGGCTAAACCTGCCAGACTAGTTATTTCTCCTCGTTTACATGCTTCCCAGCCTCAGCTTGCATAAAAGAGAATGACTGAGGGCTGTTTTCCCACCAGCTGGTGATATTTGTGGGAGGGAGGGAAACAACCCCTCTGCTTAATGGGCCTTTGCTAGCATCGTATCTATCACAGGATAGGGATCACCAGCTGGGTGCAACAAATTTTATTCTGGCCAGTTTTCTGCCTGCTCAAGGCCTTATGGACAGCACTTTAGCTTGGCCACAAGGAAGAATCCTGGGATGGATAATTCTTATAGAAAGGTCTTCACACCTCCCAGCCTCCCATAGATCAAAGGTGAGATCTACAAGACCAGCACCAGCCAGAGTTCTTTTCTGTTACTTCCACCTTTGCATTCTGATACGTTTGGCAGCTGCTACACAACTCGCCAACAAGGAAAACAGGGATGGAGAACACAGCTTCTCTTTTGGGGGCACCCCTTGCGAGGCCTTCTGCGGCAGGCATGAGATACACTACAGAATGTGCAACCCCAGCAGCAGTAAGGCTATACAAACTAAGGGGAGTGCCAGGGTGGCACGATTCAAGTGATGGGTTTTGAGGAAAGATACCTTGGTCTAAAATCAAAGCTTATCTGCTTTGACCGCTTACTATCTCTAAGCCTATCTATCTCTGATGTTTGCTAGGAGGATAAGAACAGGCAAATAAGCTGTGCAATCTTGATGTCTATAGGAAGGCCAACCTTGTCTAGCTTGTATGGTATCTTTATTTTGTATATTATTTGATTTTATTGGATATGTTTTAATTCAAATTCTATTATTTCTTTTTCGTCGTGTTTATTGCAAACCACCCAAAGTTTACAAAATGCCTTGGACCAGCTTTGCTAGAATGAAAACCTTTCAAAATGAACTCATCTAGCCAACTACGAAAGGTCTTAGGATTCAGTTGCTCCAGTTCAAAAGCAGCCTCAGCCAACCTGACCAGTGATGGGATTTTTAGGGCCACTGGTGACCTACCTCTGCTTTAGGGACACCCAGTACAGCCCAAAGGGTTGCACTTTGTTTGGGCAAATTTTATTCACTGGATTTTATCCCAAAATAAACAGGATCAAGTCTGCTATGTGGAATTGATAGAGAGGAATATTGGGTCAGAACAAATATGAGACCAATTCTAAAAAAATCCTTTATTTTATTACAGTATTACTAGACACAAGACTGCCTAACATAAATGCAGCATTAATATTATGTTCCCTATTTGCATCCAGTGTTACAGGATAGATTTAATGCTGAAAGCAATATTGGGGTTCTCTAAAGAACAGAACTACCAGCATCACAAAATGGGTTCTCAGAGTTAGGAAATCAGTGCTTCTAAAGCAGCCAGGAGATCATCTTATCCTTAATTACTGTACTCATCAATAAGTACTTGATGCACAGATTTAAATTCAGCTATTCAGGAGAAATTTATCAGGGCAAACTACAGAAGTATACATTAAAATAGCACCAGACAACATTTCAACAAGAAACCAAGATAATTTATATTTGTTCTTATTCCTGAAGGATGAAACTGCCAAGGACTTTTGCAAATAGGAATCCAAAGCCTTACCAAGCTTAAAATGTATTATTTTATAGCTCCTTCCTTGCCCCAGCCACAGTATGACTTTTGCCTTGATTTTGATTGATTATATGCCATCAAGTTGGTGTTGACACTCAGCAACCACATAGATACATTTTCTCCATGATGATCTGTCCCAACCTGGTCCTTCAGGTCTTCCAACAGTGCCCTTATCGCCACTGTAACGGAGTTTATCCACATCGCTGCTAGTTGTCCTCTTCTTCTCTTTCCTTCCTCTTTTCTTCTAAGGTGGGTTCAGTGATTTCCAGAAATAAATTCTCTGGATTGAAAGTGTGCCATGATATTCCCAGCATGGTGTCGGAAGGCACATTTCTCCAGGAGGAAAGACCTTTCTCGAAACTCCACCTTAATTAACTTACTACAGTATAACTAAGAGTAGGAATTTACTTTCAAAGATTCTGTATTTATCCCAGATTAGCATTAAAGAGAAATCTGTGTTATCCTTTCTTCTTTGGTCTTGCCAGTCACGTGGGGCTTGACACAGGCAGGAATTAACATAGGCAGCAGCACAAAGAGTCTTGGATACCAGAATCCAACAGACATGAACAAAAGTGTGAAGGGCTTATTCCACTCCTCTGGGCTACAGAAAAGATGATGCTCCTTCAATTGCCCTGGGATGGAAGTTCTGGATGGGGACTGAGGATCACAATCATTGTGCAACAAGAACAGAAGCATTGGAAGGCCAGCCCACTTTGACTTGGATCAAAGGCCAGCTGATTGCATCTCAGTTTGTTCTGGCCACTTTGCTCACTGATGTTTCCAATGACAACACTGATCATAGATGCCTTCTATGAGAGGAGGAAGAGTTTTCCTGGCACAAATGGTTAAACAGATGAGATACTAGTGAAGTGCCATGGACAGAAAAACAACTGCAAATAAGCAGTTAGGGCAGAGCATGGCAAAAGACAAATTTAGTGCCCTCCTCCATTTCTCTGTTACACTTTTAAGTCACTGTCCCACCAATTTTCATACACACACACACAGAGTCTAGATCTAGATATGCAATTGTCCAATTCTACACACAGATCTCCCCCACTGTATCTAGTTTTGGCCCAAAGAAGCAACCTGTTTGCTGCATTTTAGGAAAGACAGGTGGGGCAGGTAAGAAAATGTTGCAGGGTGAGTATTCCTGCTTTGGAGTTCCAGCCACTAAGTTGTTTAGCTCCTTAATTTTCAGGCTGTTCCTGCAACAAATCTGCAACAAGTTGCTCATTAGCATCTTAGACAGTTGTGCATTCAGGGTTCATCACCATAAATGTGTTCCAGAGGGCTTTTTCCCACCCTACTGCAGTAATATTTCAAAAGTCAACAGTAGATGGGGGAAAGGCACAGTGCACAGATCCGTCTCATGCAACAGGAAAGGCCAGCTTGGGTGAACAGGTTGCAAGCACTCTTCAAGCACACTGATGCTTGCCTATTTCCCAAACGGCTACCACAGTGGGGTTACTAATCCAAAGACTCTACTTACCATACGTCAAAGCACCACACCTAGCGGCTTCCCTTGATGTCTTCTACCATGCATCCCCCTTTTTTTGTGGGGAGCTTGTCTCTCTTCCAAATAAAATGGTGAGTTTACAGTTAAGAAAAATGGTGGGTGGGTCAGAGTTGTACTTAAGGAGGAAGATAGTAGAGGCTGATGCTTTGTTTCCCATTTATTTTAATTAACAGAATCTTTTTAAAGCATCAGGAGGGTGGTTGCCAAGAGGTGGGGCCCCACTGCCTGCCCTGCAGAGATCACCTGAAATTGCTTGCCATTTAACTTTCTCTTGCATTGACTATTGTCAGGGCAAGCAAAAGACTGGGAACTTCAAAAAACATTGCACTCCTCTTCATTTCTTGAGATGGTAAATGGTCACTTACTTCCTTCTATTATTCAGCACAGGAGAAAATTATGTGTAGAAGAATGCTGACACTGCTCATCTCTTTTTACTTAAATTTTCAGTATCCTTTGGGGAAAGACTTTGTCAAAAACCTTTTGACAAACTCCACTAAATGTTTATTATAGACTTATTAAGACTCTCAAATAACTTCAGGACAATACTGAGATAGGATTTACTTGGGCACAAGCCATGTTTATTCCTATTCATCATAGCTATTGTTTGTATGTGTCAACATTTTACATTTAATTATGCTTTCTACTTTTAAAATTCAAAATGGATGTAATTTTCTGAACCTTGTTTAAATATGGATCTCAAGTTAGTTGCTTTTAAGTCATCAGATAATGAAGGCAGAATAACCTTCTCAGATTATCAGCAATGTTACTGTTGAGTTAAATCTGACATCCAGTTTCTTCTAAGTGATCAATTTCCCTAAATCAACATACCTACAATGTTTGAACCATGATCTTCAGAGATAACTGTCCAATAATTACTAAGTCATAGTTATTGAACTTGATCTCCTTAGAGCACAATTGGTTAAGTATGGTTTTACAACCAATATGTTGCTCTGGGTGCTACAAGGTTATGAATGCTTGATAAAATGTTTCACCAAAGTGCCTTGTCCACTGCTGTGATTTTAGCTTGATTCAAATTCAGCCTGCAATGGGCTACATCAATTTCAGATTGCCTTATCCAGGTACCTTGCACTGAACCTTCCATCTATGAGGCATCTTCTCCAGAATACTTGTATGGGTAGCGAATTAGATCCATTCTGCAAAAGTGACACTGTTTTTGAATTTCACTGGCTACTTTTGGCTGGCTGCAACATTCCTGATGGATAGTTTCATTTCTTAAGTGGTACATCAACGTGACACCAAGAATCCTATGGAGACAAAGCATTTGGAAAGTTTCCATTTTTAGATCTCTGGCTGCAGGAGTATCCATGGTTCAGCCCCATGTAGTAGTGATGATAGTATCCAGGACTGAAATCTTCCCACTTTGGTGTATATGGGAATGTTAGGCTATCACCATAAGCAACAGATGAGTGAACCCATAGCAGCAGTGGTGGCACCTATGTTCACTTCAGATGCTGAGGCAACCTTTTCTTGTACTACACAGCTGTTGTAACCTCCTGACTTCTGTGCTGTGATCTCATTGCACCCAGCTGCTTTGCCTTGCTTTAATCATTTTGTAGGCTCTTTGATCTCTCCAATGCTTGGCACCTCCTCTGCTTTTGATTCATCAGAAGGGTCTGAGTTGTGAGATGGTTCTGCAAAGAGTTATCAGGTTCTTGGTGATTGTATAATTGGTGCAAATATTTCCATTGGTTTAAACATTCAGTGCTGGAATGTACAAAGGTACTACTCCTGTAAGTGTTACCATATGTGTGATCCTCAAGATGGCACAATACAGTATATAGAGTCTGGTATGCTCATCAGTGTATAGCATCCTTCAATTCTGCAATAATATTATCCCAGTACTGCCTTTGTTCCAATTTCAGATGATGGTGAATTTCTTCATCGTAGGATGCATCAACCGTATTACATTTCAGTCATGCCCATTCATCTAACCTAGTTTTCTATGCTGGCACTCCTGACTGCCAGCCAATAAGATAGTGAGTTCTAGTCCCACCTTAGGCACAAGGCCAGCGGTATGACCTTGGGCTGGTCTCTCTCTTTCAGTCCTAGGAAGCAGGCAATGGCAAGCCACTTCTGAAATCTTGCCAAGAAACTGCAGGGACTTGTCCAGTCACCAGGAATTTAAAAACAAAAAACTGACTTGAAGGCATATCTATCCACCCACCCACCCACCCACCTACCTAATACCAGTATCTTAAGACAGCAACTGTAAATGGAGTTACAGCAGCTTTACTTCTTGGCAAATCTCTTCGATCTACCGAGTTCTGCTTTCTGCTGTTGTAATTTTATCACACACCTCAGTTTTGGACTGGGTGGCTGGACTTGAGAGTCCTAGGGGCCATCAGTGGGTGCGGCTGCCAAACAGCCCCAGCCAGAATGGAGTCCTTGGCTCCACCAGTATTGGAATCACCCATGCCAAGACTATTGTCCCTAGATGTCCCTGGCTACAGTCCAGCAGGGCCATAATATCCAGGTGTGTTTAAGGGACAGACTTGACATATTCACTTACAATTTTGGTAAACCTCCATCTTTTTTGGTTTTGCAAGCATGGCAAAGCAGTTGGAATTGTTGCTTGAAAACAAGGTCAGCCAGTTGAGACCATTCTCTTTTGTTCAGTTCCAAAATGTTTATTTCCAATCCATCTGTAGAGGTCTAACCCCTGGCCAAGGACAGGTCAATCATGTCTTGAAGGACACACATCCAATTGCAAGAAAGTGAACAGCATGGCCAAAGGTCTTGCCTCTGAGCTGTCCATGACCTCTGTGTTCTGTGGCCTCACAGAAGTTTTTGCTGTTCCCACTGTCCTGAGCCCTCGATTCAATGCACGTCAGAGTTCCTGGGCATCTGTCATCCCGGCAACACTTGCCCACATCATTGATTTTGGGGCCACTGCCTTGTTCTCGATCTTTTTCAGCAAGGAGTGTTCTTCCTTCTCCTTTGGTTCTGCCTGCCTCTTCACTTCTTTCCCATCAGAGTCAATCACACTTCACAGCATATGGAGGCATAATATTGGGCTCCACTTCATTTATCTGGGGACGGAGTTGTTGGAATAGGGGTGTAATGCAGTTTGATTCCTCGTGCACACATGCAGTGAGACAAACTTGGCCCTGAAGTTCTCAATCACGATCCAGGAAGCTGGTCCATCTGCTTTTCAGCCAGCCTCAGGTGACAATGGGAATGCCTGAACACCAGCAATGTGATGTGTCCATGGGGAGCATATTGTGGTCTTCCTTCATTTTGCTTACGTGTAGCCCACAGCCTTGCTGTTCTCATCCTCGGCAATGCAAGAGAATTGAGTTCATGATAGGAGTAGTATTTCATCTATATTTATAGAAGTAGTATTCATCCAATAATATTTCATCCCTGGCAAGCTAAGGAGGTTGCATTCTTGCATGTTCATCCCTACGATATGGTAGCTACAATCATCAAGGTACATTAATCTAGAAAAAGTCATGAGTAGTTGGGAAAAAAAGACATGTTTGTTTCCAGGTGAAACTATGGTGTGATTGTTTTGCCTTGAGGGTAGAGCTGCAGAGTCACACACGCAAGATGATGAGTATACATTTAACACCCATAACCAGTGAAGCCTTTTCTGAATTTTCTATACAATATTTAACTCCAGATAATAGACCTATGAATTCTGAATATTTTCTTCTCATGGATCAATAAAGAAAAGCAAAATCTCTGAAGTTTTTAGCCTGGATTCTGCTTGCAGATGGATATTACAAGAGAATAAATTAGACACCAGGGGGTAAGCTAGACTGAGAACACATCCAGTTTCATGGACAAAGACACCACAGTTGAGCTCACCATTTCCAAAACCATGAAAGGCAGATGGTAACATATGATTTAACACATTCTTACAGCCCTTCCTCCGTGGGGGGCTTATAAAGCCTAATAAATTACAACAGTATAAAATCGGATTCTTTCAAAGATCATTCAGCCAAGAAAAGCCAGGATGAAGAGAATGACCGGAGTGCTTCTGGGGAGCACAGTCTGCTGTCCAGGTTCCCAAGGCTTGGGGTCACCTATGTCCAAATAAAAACCCTGGGGTGGGCTCAGCTAACGGGCAGCTGGCGGAGGGGACCACTGCCATGGCCAGTCACCCCCACCCCGCAAGCTGCCACCCTGTTCTGGCCAGCTGCCCTTTACAGACCAAGGGCGAGGGTGGCTCCAGCAAGAGCGAGGTTACCAGGGGTGCCCAGCAGCAGCCAAGGCTCTTCTTGCAGCTGGGAGACCAAACACAGGTGCTAGAAGGTCTCTGGGGCCCCGGTGATGATGGGGGGTCGGGAAGGCCCCGGAGCCCCATGCCTGTTTTTCTGGGGCCCAAACAGGAAGTCCTCCTCTTCGGGGAAGCCCCTCGCAGGGAGCAGAGCCATCCTCCACGGGCCGGCATCAAACGGGGCTTGGGGCAAGAGACGCCAGCACATGCAGAGGGCGGGGGAACACCCCGGAGAGGGAGCCACACCCCACCCGCGGGAGGCGCCTGCGCAAACGCACCCCTGAAACGCCGAGGACACGTCCGGTGCGTGGCTGCTTCGCTCAGGCGCCGCCTCTGGGGCAGGTGGGGCGGGGCGAGGCGGGGTGGGGCTCCCCCGGGCGGGGCTCCGAGGGGCGGCCGCGTGACGACAGTTCCGGGGTTCTTAAGCGGGCGGCCGGCGCCGGCGCCGCCGACTCGGGCGCTCGCAGGGCAGCGGGAGTGGCCGGGCGGACGGCGCCGGCAGCCGCGCCTTGGAGCTCCTGCGCCGGTCGGGGCGCGCGCGGCGGATGTAGGGCCGCGGCGGGGGTCGGGCTGCGGCGCCCTCTCCCTTCGCCCGGGGAAAGCAGCGCGGGCGGTTGCGCGCGGCCCGCTCCCCGCCCGTCCTTGCGCCGCCCAGCCTCGAGCCATGAGCCGCCAACCGCCGGGGCCCGGGGGCTGAGCGGCGCCGAGGCCGGAACCCGCGCTCCCCGAGCGCCGCCTTTGTGCCGGAGCGGAGCCTGCCTGCCGGCCACCCGAGGCCCGGAGACCGTCGAGCGCCGGCCCGCCGCCGGGCTGACCGGGGCCGGAGCGGCTCGGGCGGACCCCCATGCGGGGCGCGCCGCCCCCGCGCGCCCCCGCCGCCTGCTGACCGCTGCCCGTCCCCATGGAGTCCCCCCCCAACGGCGGCGGCCACTTGCTGGGCGGGGCGGGCAGCCTCCTGCCCGGCGGCGGGCGCGACCCTGGCTTCGGCAGCCTGCCCAGCCCCGACCTGCCCGGCTCCCACCACGGCGGCGGCCCGGCGGCGGCGGCTCCCTCGTCCCCGCCGGCGCTGCCCGGCTTCGGCGCGGCATGGTCGGTGCAGGCGGCCTCCCCACCGCCGCCCGCCGCCAGCGCCGCCCTGGCTCCGCCGCCCAGCCCGGAGGCCTCGGACAGCGGCGGTGGCGGCTTCTACGCGCCCGGCGGCGGCCTGCCGTCCTCGCTGGGCCCCGCGTTCCTGCAGAGCTTCTCGGCCCCCGCCGCCGCCGCCGCCCCCGGGCCCTTCGGCGGCCCCTTCTCGCCCGCGCCCGCCCCGCCGATGCCTCTCCCGCCACAGCCCAGCCGCCGCTCCCCGGCCAGTCCGCAGCAGCACCAGGCGGCGGTGGCGGCCGCGGCCGCGGCCTTCTTGCAGCAGAGGAACTCCTACAACCATCACCAGGTGGGTCCGGGGAGAGGTGCCTTCCTGCGGCTCTGGGGCCCCTGCGCCCCTTGGAGGCGCAGGCTCGGGGCCGCGCGGAGAAGCCCCTCTGGGGCGGGAGGAAAGGACCTCGCGGCGTCCTCCCTGGGACGGACAGCCTCCGGGGGGAAACGGCAGCCGGAGAGTTTCGCTTCCGCGAAAGGGGCGAAAATCGGCTTTCGCTGCCAGCCTTTGCCCTGCAGGTTGCGTGGAAAGAGGGAGAGACGCCCCTTGGAGCTCCCGGTCTGGGGGCGAACCGGTCCCCGAGAGGGAGGCGTCCAGCCCAGGGGGTTCCTTTGTTTGACAGGCTGAAGTCCCCCAATTCGCTGCTGGAACCTGGCGCTTTGGGGGATGGGGTGCCCTGCCCAGCTTGCCCCCTCCAACCCGGCGCCCTGGCAGCGATGCTGTGGCTTCTCTGACACAGTTGTAGCTTCTCTAGGTGGGAGGACCAGAAATCCGAAATAATCCTCAAAATTGCAACATGGCAATTCTCAGTACTTTAAATATGTATTGGCAATATGTTATCAAGCAAAAAGGAGAGATTTTTTTTTTCTTCTCTTCAGTGGCAATGCAGGTGTGGACAGCCCTCCTTAAGAGGTTTGCCTGGTAACCGTGCTGCAGATATTTTCTAGACCAGATCAAATCATTTTTGTCTGTTTTATTGCCGTAGTTGTACTTGGATAGAATTAGCTGGGCACCGCCCAAGAAGAGCATAAGAAGAAAAGGCTATACAGAATTTAATAAATAAATAAAGGTCATTCTGGATTTCTTTGCATTGATTGTGGGTATTAGGTAATCAGTAGTTTCTTCCTGGCATGTGTGCATGGTGTGAAAACAACACATGAGAAGTGTGTGTGTCACAGATGGCTGTCAGTGTTATATATGTAGTGTTTAATGCTGAAAGGATTTTCCCTGGAATTTATCAATGTGCAAAGAGGTCCTACAAAAGTAGATTATTACAATATATAGCTGGTTATTGTTCATGCCCAGGTGTTAATTGACAGTAGGAGCAGATGTTGAAGATGTTTTGAACATCTGATTTGCTCTTTTCTCAAGCCAGTTGACCTGGATTTTTTTGCTGTATTTTGCTCCATTAAGATACAGCCTTTTCTAGAGTCACCTAACCATTGATGTGCTTATAGAGCAGCAGGAAAGGTAGGTTTTATTTGGATTTTGGCAATGGCTGGGTGGCTTGGGAGATGTTGGCCATAGTGTGATAATGTACTAATATTGCAATGTAGGATGGCAGTTTTAGTTGGGAATCCACCAAAGATTATGGTGGTACCAACATTGTTAAATCAAAGAACTTGCTTGGTGATGGCTACCCATTTAGATGGTTTTCAGGCAACTGGACAGATTCATGGAGGATCACGGTCCATGGCTGCTTGTCTTAAAATGTCTGCTGTCACACCTGGAAGGACAGATTGCATGATTTGAATAGAGCTGGAATTCCTGGAGAAGAAGGCCACTGCTGTTCTCCTACAGGCATCTTCTTGGCCAGAAGGCTGGATCAGATGGGTCTTTGGCTTGGTCCAGCAGGGCCCTTCTTGGGCTTCAGTTACTTCCCTGAGTAACTGCTGAGTATTGCCAGGCTGGAAGTTTCATTTGCTCTCCTGTCAGTTGTATGCGGGATGGCGTTTGATGGTGAGATCAGTGGTACCAGAACTGTATCCTGGGCTAAAATTTTGCTTTTTGACACACACACACACACACACACACACTTTTTTTTTTTTGGTCAAGAGCTTGGAATCAGGAAATTTGAATTGACATCAGGGGTAGAACAAAATTTGACAGGGTGACTGCTGTGGCAGTTCATCTCTGAATATGCCCCTTAAAAGAAAGCTTATATTTTATTTTTCAATGCTGGACTGCCTGCTAAGGAGTCATGGATGCCATGAGAAGTTGAGTTGTCTCTTCCTGCTGCAGGTGGGACTTATAGTTGGCTAGAAGGGAGCCATTTAAGAATTACATCCTGGCAAAGGCCCTATATATTCTTCTGCAACAGATTAATTTTATTTTCAGGCGTCCAAGAAACAGTCGGTTGCATCCCACTTGTCTTCAAATATTATTTATTCCTTTATGCTTATATTCTGGCATGAATGTTTTTCCTTCTAGTCTTATGACAGATCTCTTAACAAAGCTCCTTTATGTGAAGTTTTCTTGCTGAACTAGTTTTTCCTTGAAACAAGAGGCCTGACAGACCTCAGCTGACCCCATTTTTCCAAGGGCCCAGAGGTCCATGGAGAGGGGAGCTAAAGCTAGACTGGACACGGATGGCACCCACTTGGTAATGTGTGGTCTAATGATGATTTCTGTGTGGAGTCAGTTGAGAAGCATGTGCAAACACAGAACTCACTCTAGCCTCACTATTGTTAAATAATCTGGGTTACCACTACCCATTCTGTTTTCAAATCATGAGAGGATTACAGAAACAATTTTCCTTTTTATAGAAGTAGTTTTACTTTTGGGGGATTTTTTGCCCACAAAGTGAAAGAAGCCTTTTGTCTTTTTAAGTTTCTGTAGTATATCAATGATAATGCCCAGAGATGTCTGGAGTTGGACTGCAACCATTTCCATATTGATTGTATTGTGAACACATCTGCATCTGCAACCATTTCCATATTGATTGTATTGTGAACACATTTTACTTCACAGTCTGAAATAAAATATTGCAGCATCATTCAGGGTGTGTGTGTGTGTGTATTTCCATTTTATTTTTTGCCCTTTTTCTCCTATGTCAGCTGAAAAGTACTTTAGCACTAAAATGCTTTCATTGTATTTAATCTTCAATTATTTATGTACTCTTTTTGCTTTATAAAATTTTTAAATATGTCTAACAAGGTTGTGAGGAAAACTGCTCATTTGATTGGCTTGAATTTCTTCCAAGTAACTATGGTAAAGAGAAAAGCATTTGACAAAGTGGAATACTTGGATATTTTTCTTTATAGATATCTGATATGACAGGAGTTGTGGTATTTGATCTAAGAAATATTTATCAGCCTCCAACGATGGGACTACTCATGAGTAAGTCCTATGGAAACTGCTGTCTTGTGCCGCATATCTAGCTAGTTTTGGTTATCAAAGTAAAGGATAATGCCTGTCTTACAAAATAGATACATTCCCCCTCAAAGCTGATGCATTTGTTTCGGTCTTTGGCCATTCATGCTGGTTTAAGCATTCTGCTAAAAAACAGTACAAGGAACTCAGCCAAATGCTTGCATTAGTATAATGGCCATGAAATGCCCTTGATCCTGAAGAATTAGAGGGATGGTATAGGAAAGCAAAACTCTGTTTTATTCTGTAACACGCTGTCTAGCACTTCCTTTGCTATTGTATTGTTGCTAGAGATGGACTGGCTGTGTTTTCCCATGCACATCAGAATTTTAAGTAATGCCTTTTTTCCCCTCCCCCTTAGCCTCTTCTGAAACCATCACCTTGGAGCAATCTTCAGAGTGGTGGATGGAGCCCAGGAAATATATCCTGGGGAGGCCTACACGGTCGAGACCATCGTAGAAATGGAAATATGGGAATACCAGGGACAGTGAACCAAGTCTCTCCCTTAAAGAAGCCATTTTCTGGTAATGTCATCGCACCCCCTAAATTTTCTCGTTCTGCTTCATCCTTGACTCCAAAACCATGGACTGGGGATAATGTTTTCAGAACAGACAACAACAGTAACCCACTTTTGCCCTTACAGGTAAGCATGGTATCAATCTACAACTTTGAATCCTGTTTTAAATGAGCAAAATAGCTGTTTTTTTTTTCCTCATTGAAATTACTTTGCATAAGGTAACTTAATTACTTTGCATGGGTTTAGATTTAAATGAAATTTAAAAAAAATCCTCAGTCACTAAAGTTAAAGACTAAAAAGTCTGCAGCCTGCTGAAGTTACGTGGTGTTCTCCAGGTCCCCTTGTACCAGTGCTGTTATTGCTAGAATTGGGGTGGGAAAGGAGGTGTACCACAGTGTGCAGATTTTTTCATACTTCAGATTTCTCAGCATTCGAGATAGCTTGCTGAACAGACTGTCCAGAGTTTAATTTAAAGGCAAAGAAGGAATATAAGGAGAGAGTGCCCCATTCTTCTTGGAATCGCTCCTCTCCAATAGATTGGTTAAGAGCACAGCAGGCTGAGAAAGAAAGGAAGTATGACTATGGATGAATGAATGTGCACAGACATAACTTCCGCTTCACCCTCTCTGTGCCCCCTCATTTGATTAAAATAATATCAAATGATAATTCAAATCACTATGCAGACAAATTCTGCATATGGATAGTATTCCCAGTCAAAGCATTGCATCAGCCTGCTCTTCACTTATATATATTGCTATTGTGGATGTGGTATTGAAAAATACCTTTTTCCAGCATAATTTCATCCTGTTATTTATTTCATTAAGAAATACATTCTAGCTTTCCTTTTTCATTTCCCTTCTTCCATTTTGCAGTGCTGAAATGGATCAGCTTGAGAGATACTAAAACATCTTTTGAACTTAAGAGCTGGTGGATTAACAGTCAATTCCATGTTCCTTATTTCTATAAATGAGGCAATACATTGATGCTCTTAGGGTAGTATATATTGCAGCCAAGACTAGAATTAAAGAACAGGAAAGGGATTTCTGTTCACGCAAATGTATTTTCATGCATTTCACATGAAGACATCAAATAGAAATTGTAATGGAGCCCCCAGGAAGTAGGGCCAGTGGTCAGGTGTGTAGTCCAGTCTGAAAAAAGTCTTTCTGTGACATCACTCCAAAAATTAAGGATATTATGTTGAAGCAAAGAAGAATTTTATGGTATCTTTGGATCAAAGATGGAAGAAAGAAAGTTTTATTTGACTTCAGTTCTGCCACAAGCATATTGTGCTCTGTATTAATTGACAACATTCATGCACAGGGGCAGAAATGCTATAGAAAATGATGCCATTAAATCTATTTTGTTACTGCCTCAGATTGTGGAACTCATGATTAAGTATACTTTTTAAAAATAAAAACAGTTAAAAGCTTACAGAGTTCCTCCAGTTTCTCAAATGAGAATGCCAAATGTCATGTGATAGTGGGAGAGCTTTTGGGGATGAAATGGCTGAAATCTTAAGAAAATCAGCACCTTTGATATGTCAGCCATTTTTAAAGTTGCAATGCACCAGCATCTCATCCTCAGTGATGGGCCTCTTGCAAACCACGTGGATTTTAGGAATGCTTAAAATGTTATTGTTGCTCACTGTTTTGTTTTTTTCCATGAGTGTGGAAATTTGATTGGCACAGAAATGTTATATGGATGGCTGAAAGAGGACTGTGTCCCTATGCAAAATTTGGGGGCTTTTAAGAATGTTGGTAGTATTTCCGTTTCATGGTTTGTATTGTTTGCTGCTTTCTGACTGCAGGTTGAAATACAATCTCTGTATTTGGAAAAAGGATTCCAAAAATCAAAAAACATTTTTTTGATCAGTGGGACTATATTGGGTGTGTTGTGGAATTTCAGCATCAGAAATTGGACAACTGATTAGATTATTATTGCTGTTGAAAGCAAATGCATTTCTGGGCACTGAAAAGACAACATTTTACTACTATGAAAACTTTGATTTTGCTCCTTCTGCTATTTAGTTTTATGGTGTATGAAGTGTGGCTTTATGAAATGTAGTAATACAAGATAACTCATGGCTGGTTATCTCATATTTATAGTATTTTATACAGATTTTCAAAATTTATTTAATAGAAATTTAAAGGAACAATATTATCACAGCTGCTACTGTGCTATAAGCCCTGTGCCCTGTACTATTAACTATAAAACTTATGATAAAATATTACTGTGAGTGATGCTTGAAAATATTACCCAGAAATTAAAATATCCTAAGCTCAAATATATGCCTTTTCTAGTAATATTTATATATTTCTATATTATTTTGCTCATATGCTCTGAATTCCCAGAGAGTCTGGGTGTCAACGTAAGATAAAAATAAAATTATCTCCAAACCTCAAGCATATACAAAGATGACAAAAGAAAAAAAAGAAAGAAACCAGAAAATGCAAATGTCATATACAGGTGACTCCCCACCCTCCTTCAATTACAACACACCTTCCTCCTGAGCAAGACAGAACAGGTAAGTTTTCATCGTTTTCCAAAAGCCCAAGAGGGGTGAAGCTGATGCAGTCTTTGCTGTGAGGGGTTCTAAAGGCGAAGGGGGCAGCTACTGGAAACACCCACTTCCAAGGTCCCATTAGGTGGCAGTCCTGTAGGAGCAAGATATGGAGGGAGTTAATCCTCTTTGATCTGGTTGGCTAGGCAGAGGAATATGGGAGATGGCAGTCTCTTACATCAGCGTTTCCTACCCTCAGCAATTTTTAAGATGTATGGACTTCAAGTTTCAGAATTCCCTAGCCAGCCATACTTGGCTGGGAAATTCTGAGAGTTGAAGTCCACACATCTTAAAGTTGCTGAGGTTGAGAAACACTGATTCAGATGACCTTAGGTGCCTTAGATGACCAGGTCTGGAGCCGGGCCTTAAAGGGTCAGCAACACTTTGAATCACACCTAGAAACCAACTGGCAATCAATTTTTTTTTTTTGCTATTTTAGAGTTTCTGAAACTTGCCTAAAAAAGGAAAGTTGGAGATGGGTCTGAAAAGTCCAAAGTAGTTGGGTCAAGCAAAAGCTGCTTTAGGGGGTATACCACATCCTCCTTCCAAGGTGAGGAAATATCCCACATTGATTACCGCTTAGATCTAACCTCCTCCTATATCATGGCATGGGGCCTTAACCAGCCATGAGAAGTAGGGATCTAACTGAAGGGGTGAAACTAACACTTCAGAGGGGCCCTATCCACTTCCTTGAGACTTGCAGACCCAAAACTATGCCAGATCACTGACGGGCTCACTGTCCTTCTTTGACGCTGTCCAGTTGGAGTCCAGCTCTCTCGATCCTGGGCAGTTTTGTCTGCCAAATGTTGAGAGAATTCTTCAAATCCGCATTGAATAAACCCACAATTGAGTTAATAAAATGCTAATGTATAACAGTCTTTGCAGTAGCTCATATGCTTTTTATGAAACATATTCTGTTTACTTTTCTTAAGGTCAAATTACACATGAAGCAGGGAGTCTGTGGCTGGATTTCCTGAATTTTTTAAAAGCTTATATTTGGTAAAAACAGAAGAGGAATTTATTTGGGCAAAGGGACCAGTTAAGCTGCTATACCTATTCCCCAGTGCAAATCATGAAGACGGGCAGCTGCTGCTTCCTTGGAGGAGAAAATAGAAACATAAATTATGCTTAAATGTTTCTTCTTGGTTAATAACAGTGCAGATATGTGAGCCTAAACCTGTCCCCCAGCCTTTCATATTTGATATGGAAGTCTATTCTAATAAGAGAATCTTAGGAGATGCATTGCACAGGGTTTGGTGATGATATTCAAAAAGGTCACTGTTAAATATGTGCTTAGCAATAGGACAAGAATCAGCCTATTAAAATTAGTGGATGTCCTGCATAACACTGACCAGAGTCACGGTAGTGAGATGGGCAGCTACAGAGAAACAGACATACATACATACAATCTGCCCATATTACAGTCACAAGAAAGGATGTAGTGAGTGCAGTGTGAAATGGAGGAACCTGGAATTGCAGGAAGATTTGGTTTGGGTAAATGCAATAATATAAGAGATACTCTATTAGAGTTTTGTGAAAAATATTATTTGCTTATTGCCAACACCTGCTTTAGGTAACATAACATAAATGCAGACTGAAAACAAGCATAATAGGAAACAGAAAATGAAGATGTACGATTCTGTCAGGTTGTAGGGCAGTTTCAGGTACTGATGGTGGGACAGACCGTGAATTATTGGTATTGGTTGTCTTAGAAGATTAAAGGTGTCAGCAAGGTTTGACTTGGAGAACGTACAGTCAGAATTTAGGAACGGATTCAGAACACTTCATTTATTTATGTAAAAGAGAACCTGAGGAGAAAAGCCAAGACACATCATGAAAGCAAAAATGGGGGTGGGGGTCTCAAAATGTCAAAGCGGAAAAGATTCAAGTAGTTTTCTGAACGTATTGTCATGATTGTCAAGGAAAGACATCAGGTAGCAAGAAGAATAACAACTGACCACAGTGAAGCAAAAAAGGACGAAGACACCATCAAGAATGTCAACAAATGGAGGGGAATAAGAAAAGCAGGTTTTATTAAGATTAGAAAAATCACAGAAAATTTTCAACTGAAATAGGACTGTTGAAGAGTAATCATGGAAGAGTTCTAAGAACAAGTGAGCTTAAGAAAGATGGAAAGACCATAATGAAATGCTTTACTAACAAAATTATAGAATAACAGAATCATTTGCTAATACATTTATTATACCTTATCACAGACTTCACTGGAAAATTAGGTCAAACAAATAGAACAGCTGTCAAGTAGGAAAGCACCACAAGCAGATGAAAGTATCCATTGGATTGGTTAAAACAACAGGAGAGGAGGCAGTTAAAGTGTTAAGAACTCTGTGCCAACATACATGGAAGAAGACTACAGCCTAGAGATTGGACAAATCTTAAACATGGGAAGATGCAAATTGCTGAACTGATACTCTAATTTCTCTTGACAGCAAAGAGTTGCTTAAGATGTTCTAGGGAAAAAAAGCTTGTGTGGAGAGAGTAGGGAAAGGGAGATGAGATTAGTTACTAGCACGAAATAAGGGAGTAATGGAAGTAATGTAGTAAATGAGGACATGACACACATAAAATCGGTATCTCTCTGGTCTGGAAACTTGAGAAAAGGAAGGTGGACTGCATGTACCATTTTAAGAGAATGAGTTTTGCCTTTGCTTTATTAACTACAGCAAGACCTTTGCTTGTGTATACCATGCCAGAATGCGGAATAAAAGGCAAGTAGATGTGCCAGAGCATTTCATTGTTCTTCTGAGGAACTTCTATAATGAACAAGACGTTACTGCACGAGAAACAGAGGAGTTCAGAATGAGAATAAATACAGTTCAGAATAAATACATCTTGTGTATGTTTAGCTTGTACAGTGAATAAATTATAACAATGGCGAGAAATGTTGAGGTTGAATCAGTAACCACTTGAGACATGCAGATGACACTGCATTGTTACCTGAAAGTAGACTTTGGAAGAGTTCATTATGAAAATAAAAAGGAAAGTAAAAATGGGTTAATATTAAATTTTAAGGCAAAGGAAATATAAAATGGCATGAACTCACAGTTGATAGCAGAGAAGTGAAAGTGATTGTTTGCTTTCTTAGAGGCAAGAATAAAAATGGACATGTGTTGGAGAAGTAAAGAGATTAAAAGCATGAAGGATAATGGTGTTTCTAACTCAGAACTCCTAAATTAGTATTATTTTTCAGTAGTAAGGCATGACTGTTGAACCTGAAGAGTGAAAGAAATAAGATAGACATCTTTGAATTATGGATTAGGAGACAATTGCTAAGAGTATAAAGGATTGCAAAAAGAACCATCAATCCTGGATCAAATAAAGGTTGGCTGGCATGTGATGTGGGTGCTGATGGGCTAGAAAAAATAAGTGTGCATGGCAAGGCTGAGGGAACCAGCAGGAAGGAGGACTGCTGTGGTGAAAGGGCAGAATTGGAGATATTACTGGAATCACCTTGTAAGAGCTATGGATTATATCTGAGATACAGGGCAAGGTGGCACACATTTGTCCATGCAGCTACCAGGAACTAGGCTTGATTCAACTAATTACAGATCGTTAGGTCCACCAGTTTCAAAATCAACTTTGAGGCAAAATATTTAGTACTTTGAAATTTGGTACCGCAGAAGAAAAATGTATCATTTTGTGAATATATGTTACATGTAATAAAGATATATCCCTCCTTGATTCTTTTTAAAATGTTAAATAATCCCAGTAAATAATTTCTTGAAGTAATGCAAGGTTGTTCTGTGGTAAAGTCTGCTTTTTCCTTAATTTAATTATGGATGAGAGAGCTGACCTGATAATGCATTACCAAAACCTGGCTGTAAAAGGAGGGGAGGGGAGGTTTCCCCTCTGAGAAATGTGCCTACTTGGGTTTTGTGTGTGGCATCAGTCATGAATCCAGGGCAAAGGTGGTGGAATGGCTATTGTCATCTGACAGATTCTGGAGGCTGTGGGATGAAGTTGTTCAAATCCATTCAGAGTAGGACTCTGGCTTTGCAGGTCCCGTGGAGTTGACTGACAGGTGGTCTTGCTTGGTTAGCTGGGAAAAGTTTAAACTTGTTAGTACCGATAAAGTAAAGAGGGTCCTTCGAGGAGGTAGTGGGTTGCCCTTTCCTCAAGAAGCTATTGTTGGATTCAGTAGATTTGGTCAGTTTTCATCCAGTCGCTAACTTTCCTTTCCTAGAGAAGGTTGTTGAGAAGGTGATAGGCTTGCTACCAAAGGACCTTGGAAGAAGTGGATTATCTATACCCTTTGCAGTCATGTTTGAGGCCAGGTTATAGTACTGTGAAGGCATTTGTTGCGCTCATTGATGACCTTTGGCAGGTTTGGGGTGGAAGTGATACATCCGTCCTAGCTTTCCTCAGTCTCTCCTTCAAAAACATCAATCGGTATCCTCCTGGACTGGATTAGAAGATTGGAAATAGGGGGCATAATATTGCAGTAGTTACAGTCCTCCCTCCAAGGCCAATTCCAGGCGCTGATGGTGGTGGTTCAGCCCTAAAACACTGCACTGCAGGGTGCTACAGGGCTTGACTCTGTCCCCACTCTTGTTTAACATTTCATTCATTGGCACAGGGTTAAAGTTCCTTAGTATGTCAGTGATGCTCAACTATAAATCTCTGTCCTGGGCCATCCAAGTGGTGGTGTTCTTTCCCAGCACCTGGAGCTATAGGGGATCTGGATGGGAAGAGCAGGCTAGAGTGACTGAGCAGGTGTGGGATTTAGTCCAGTCTCGATTCCAGGTAAGAAATTAAGGAATTTATAGATGATGCTATAGATATATTTGATATCATGAAAAGCTAAGATTTAAGCTGAAATTATTTCAATAATAGAGAAGATTAAGGGGCTGGAGTAATAAATCTACAGTTGTATTATCCAACTGTATTATTTTGTACTGTTTTTAAACTGGGATCATGATCAATGTGAGGCATTTAATAGTCCCTGAAAAATTTAAAAATCATAGAATCTGAATTTGAAAAATGGAATGCATATCATAATTTATCTTCAGAAGTAATGCATTTTGCCTTAGTAAGCGAAGATATGAATTTCAGCCAGGAAGTAATTTAAAAATATCATTTTTTCTGCTAAGATAATGACAACTATATAGATCTTGTCATTACAAAACATTGTTAGATTGAAAGCCAAGAATGCATAGTCATTTGAGTAAAAAAGATTGCAAGAGAACCAGCAGCTTCCATTTCTTTGATTTTAGATCATATCAATTTCCCAAGGAGATACATGCCACCAAGTTTTCATCCTTGAATAGCTTCATATTTCATTTGATATGAACAAATTAGAAAAGTAGCTTTTACATTGCTCCTTTTTTATTGGCAAGAGCAGCCTGGACTGGGGGTCCTCATGACCTCCTGATTGGCCTACCACAATGCACTCTACATGGGGCTACCCTTGAAGGGCATTCGGAAGCTTCAGCTGGTGCAAAATGTGCTGCGGGCAGTTAATGGCACCGATTATTCAGTGCATGTGACACTACTGCTCTGCGAGATGTATTGATTTCCAGTGAGCTTCCATGTGCAATTCAAGGTGCTGGTAGTTACCTTTAAAGCCCTTACATGGCTTGAAGGCAGTTTACTTAGGGACCATCTCTCCCTGGTTACTTCTACCTGTCCTGTCTGGCAGGAGGGGCATGCTATGGGTACCATTGGCCAAGGAATGTCAGCTGGTGGGGCCCAGGAGAGCCTTTTCTGCCATGGTCCCCATCCTCTGGCATATCATCCCTCTGGAGATCAGGTTGGCCCCAACCTTGCTGGCCTTTCACAAGGTCTTGAGAACCTAGTTCTGTTCTTGAGTCTGGGGCCCTGGGTGTGTGTGTGTGTGACAAGCCTGTTTCCTGGCTATGCTGAGGGCTTTTTATAATCCTCTGGCTACTGCATGTTTTGTTCCTCATTTTATTTTGTATTTGTAGTGTATTTATTTTTATTTCAATGTTTTGAGCTGCCCAGAGTCACATACTTCAGATGGGCGGCTATATAGATTAAATAAATAAATAAATAAATAAACCTGTCAGGTTCAAATAAACTATTCCCGGGATACAGTGATTTGAGTGTCTTCTCAGAAAAATGATGAACAGGAATCCTTTCTTGGTAATTTGTTAAAAGTTTGCATTGGGAGCACTTTAGTAACTATAGTATCATGATCATGATTATCATCATCATCATGATGGAATGTTGCAAGCACACCAGACAGTTGGAGAAGAAAAAGGGGCATTAGAAGAATATCTGAAGGAAAGTGAAGAAGATGCACTGAAGCTAAAACACCATGAAGGGTTATTGAATGCCAAAGAAACCAAACTGGCATATAAGAAAGACCAAATGAAGAACAGAAAAGAGACATGGCAAAGCAAAGTATTACATGGCCAATACACAAAAAAACTAGCAGGCAAATCAGATAACAAGACCTGGCAGTGGCTAAGAGCAGGAAAGGTGAAGAAAGAGACACAGGGGCTAATTCTGGCTGCACAAGACCAAGCCTTAAGAACAAATGTACAGTATATAAAGCCAGAATTGAGAAGACAGCAACAGACAGCAAATGTCGCCTCTGCAAAGAAGCTGAAGAAATAGTGGACCTCCTAGTCAGCTGCTGCAAGAAGATCACACAGACTGACTACAAACAATGGCATGACAAAGTAGCAACAATGGTGCATTGGACTTTTTGCAAGACATACCATTTGTCTGCAAGCAAGAACTGGTGGGACCACAAAACAGACAAAGGAATAGAAAATGAAGACACTAAAATGCTCTGGGACTTTAGAGTTCAAACAGAAGAGCACCTGCCACACAGCACCCCAGACTTAACAATTGTTGATAAGAAAGACAAACAAATCTGGACAGTGGACATTCCAATACCTGGAGACAGCAGAATAGATGAGAAAGGACTGGAGAAAGTGACAAAATACAAAGACCTGCAAATAGAAATAGAATGTGGCAAAAGAAAGCAAAGATAGTACCAATAGTAATAGGTGCGTTCAGTGCAATCCCAAAACTTCTGGAGCACTATTTGAATATCATCAGCATTGACAAAATCACCCTCGGCCAATTGCAAAAGACAGCTTTACTTGGAACAGCTTATAACCTGCGATGATACCTTTAACACCATCAAACAACATCTGCCTATCCCAGGTCCTTAGAAAGGACTCGATAGGTGGATAAAAATGCCAAATCCAGTTTGAACATCTGGCTGACTGTGCAACCAATCATCATCATCATGATACCTTTAACACCATCAAACAACATCTGCCTATCCCAGGTCTGTGGGAAGGACTTGATAGGTAGATAAAAATGCCCAATCCAGTCTAAACATCTGGCTGACTCTATACAATAAAAACAGTCTTGAAGTTTTCTTCTGCTAGGTTTATATCCAGGAGTTCGTACATATCATTCCTTTTTCTATTATTTTCCCTTTCTTTTTTGTTCAACATAGCAATTTCAAATAAAATAATTTCAAAGTGTGTGCAAGTATCAAGGATTGTTTTACTGTTTATGGAATATTGCCAGTTTGCTATGTTGAACAAAAATAAAACAGAATAAAAATATGTTTTACTCTCTATAGCAGCCTTTCTCAAATGGGTTCCAAAAGAGGTCATGATAGACCTCTCTTTGTGCAGTGCTAGCTATAGATATACACTGCGTGCACAATTATTAGGCAAGTTGTATTTTTGAGGATGATTTTCATTACTGAACAACTACAGTGCTCTCAGTCAATCCAAAATGTTAATAAACCTCAAACCTGAATATTTAAGAAAGTAAAAGTGAGGTTTTGGCTTTCTTAGGAGCATATCTATGTGTGCAGAATTATTGGGCAGCTATTAGTGTGCAGAATTATTATGCAACTAAATGAAAAATGAAAATTCCCCCATCTCATTTATTTTCATCTGTTAAAGTGAGAATAATGAACAAACAACTCAACATTTACAAATAAACATTTCTGACATTTCAAACAAAAAATCAGTGACCAGTATAGCCACCCTTCTTTGCAATAACAGTCATAAGCCTTCCATTCATGGAGTCTGTCAGTTTCTTGATCTGTTGACAATCAACTTTTTGTGCAGCAGCAACCACAGCCTCCCAGATACTGTTCAGAGAGGTGTATTGTTTTCCTTCACCGTAAATCTCCCGTTTGAGAAGGGCCCACAAGTTCTCAATAGGGTTTAGGTCAGGTGAGGAAGGGGGCCATGTCATTATTCTTTCATCTTTGAGGCCTTTACTGGCTAGCCACACAGTGGAGTACTTCGATGCATGCAATGGAGCATTGTCCTGCATAAACAACATGGTCGTCTTGAAAGATGCAGACTTTTTCCTGTACCACTGCTTGAAGAAAGTGTCTTCTGTAAACTGGCAGTAAGTTTGGGAATTGATTTTGAGTCCATCTTCAACCCGAAAAGGTCCAGCTAGCTCATCTGTAATAATACCAGCCCATACCAGTACCCCACTTCCACCTTGCTGGTGTCTGAGTCGAAGTGGGGTCTGTGCCCGTTACTGATCCAGCCATGGGCCCATCCATCTGGTCCGTCAAGAGTCACTTATCTCATCAGTCCATAAAACCTTTGAAAAATCTGTCTTCAGATATTTCTTGGCCCGGTCTTGCTGTTTCAACTTATGTGTCTTGTTCAGTGGTGGTCGAGTTTCAGCCTTCCTAACCTTGGCCATGTCTCTGAGCACTGAACACCTTGTACTTCTGGGCACTCCAGGTAAGTTGCAGTTCTGGAATATGACAGCACTGGAGGATAATGGGTTCCTGGTAGCTTCACGTTTGATTCTTCTCAAATCTTGGGCAGTTAATTTGCATCTTTTTTTCTCAACATGTTACTTGCGACCCTGTTGACTATTTGCAACAAAATGTTTGATGGTTCTGTGGTCACGCCCCAATATCTTAGCAATTTCAAGAGTGCTGCATCCCTCTGAAAGACTTTTTACAATTTTTGACTTTTCAGAGTCAGTTAAATCTTTTTTTTGGCCCATTTTGCCTGAGGAAAAGAAGCTGCCTAATAATTATGCACACCTTGATATAGGCTGTTGATCTCCTTAGGCCACACCCTCCCTCATTACACAAATACACATCACCTGATATGCTTATATCCAATAAGCATTCAGGTTTCTACAGCTTGGAGGTGGAAAATATGCATAAAAATGATGATATGGTCAAAATACTCACTTGCCTAATAATTGTGCACATGGTGTAATAATTTTGATACAAGGGTTCCCTGAGAACTGAAAATTATTTCAAGGGTTCCTCTATGGTAAAAAGGTTGAGAAAGGCTGCTCTACAGAATATATATTGAAAATTCAGTTTGTGAATTAAGCACACTCATCAGGAAAGTCTGTTTGATCAGAATGGGGCTCATATCTGTGCTTAGGATGAGCCTGCATTAGAGTGACTGCTGAATCAGTTGTTATTTAAATGTTTGCACCCATATCCCTAAAATAACATGCGTTGGTTTACATGAGTGCTGTTGTAGAAACGAAGAGTATTGATAGTACAATCTTCTGCATGTTTTAGATTCCTGCTTTTTCATGCTTGGAACTTGCCTTTCATTATTCTTTGGCTACTCCATGGTAAGCTGTTATATAAATGCATATAATTTTTTTCATGTTATTTCAGAACTTCTTGTATGTTATTTGTGAAATGTGAATGGCAGCATGATTGAAATAATGAGGACTTTCTTGGTCTTGGAGATCTGATAGATATACCACTCTGCCAAACCTCAGGAATCAACCCTCAGCTTGTTACTATAAGGAAGGAAGAACTATTTAGAGCTTTTCACTTAAATTCAAAATATCATGTCTTAAACTGGTCAGCGTAATAGTGTATAGCATGTGTATCTAACTTATAATGAGTTAATAAAATGTATGTCATGTTAATTTGCATTCAGTGTAATTACCTCTGTAGCTCATAATATATATGAGTGCAAAATTAAGACTTTATTTGATTACATGTTTTCTTCAATGAATCAAAGCATGATTTGAAAATCATATTTTTGAAATATCTTTCAATATATCAAAACATCATTTCAGTTTACTATTGGCTTTCTTGCGTTACTTACATTTTAAAGAAAAATGTACAGATCTTAGTATTTCAAATGTGTAAGTATTGCACTGGACTAATTTCCCTTGGTTTTATCTTTCAGTATATCTTCAGCACACAAAATGTATTTCTTTTTACTCTCTGCTCCAACAGCCCACTTTTTGTTCCTTGAGCAATAAAGGGATAAATCTGGTAGAGAAAGATATTAGGAACAGGATCCAAAGCAGTGCCTGACACTGTGGGAACAGTCCTTTATAAGCCAACATCAAGAATTATGTGCAAATGAATGAGAGGGTACAAACTGAAGCAAAGCTTGTGACTAACCCATTTATTCATATGCCTGAGAAACCTGAGTATTGCCCCTTCTTACAAAATTAGGAAATAGTTTTCTATTGCACTACAGAGCTTGAAACTGCATAGGAACACAAAATAATACCAAATGAGTTTGTTTTCACAACCTTGATTTGCTTGTTTTTTAATTACAGGTGTCTTTTCCCTCTGGCTGGGTCCATTGTCCCTACATTTGAGCCCAGCCATAAATAGATATAGGAACTACCATGCACAATAGTTCTTTTCTGTAGTAAAATGCCAAAGTAAATAACCTTCATGTTCCTTCAGCAAATTCCTCAAGGCTGAACAATTGTATGAGGGAATGTGTGACAGAGAAAATTATTTAGATATTCTACCTGGAGAGATTTTCCCAGGTATAGCATCTGGAAAAATGGGTATCTAATAGTCCTTCAATCTATGTCATGCTGTTTTTATTTTAGAGTGATGTCAAATTACAGATTACATGTAATCTGAAGATACTCTTTAATGATTCAGTACTAGATATTCTTGAGTCTGGCCTGACCTCCTCTGGGTGGGATAACTGTTCTCTCATGCTCAACTAATAGGTAAACTGTGTGTGGAGATCTGTGACAGATGTTTTATGATGGGAGTGAGGTGCTTTATTTTGTTTCATCTGAAAAAATACTTGCTTGCAAAAGGGCAAAGTGCTGGAACAGTATATAGATGTTCTGTGAAGCTTAACCTCACCAAGAAATATAGGAGAATTAGAGCAACAATTTGTTCATTCTCTTTTCTACCATTCACCAAAGTACCACATCCAGGCTTGCTTTGGAAGAGAGATGCCTCAATGGGAGCATCCATAATGCAGTAATCATTGCTTGTTCTTACATTGTTCAGTGAGGAGCTCTTGGAAATCAAGAATACTTTAGTGCTATAAAGGATGAGACAGTGTGGCCTGGATATTGGAAGAGGGGTTACGGTTACCCCTCTGTCACGATCACATCACCATTTGCTGAATTTTCCTCTCTTTCATAGGGGTGGCCCTGGAGACTGAGGGAATCTGAGGGATTCTAGAACTCTGTGGACAATCATGGTGGTAAAGGGCTTCAAGGGAGTGCTGTGAAAGATTTGCAAGTTGTGGTCAGTCATCGTCCTGCCAAACTGAATGCTGTTTTTGATGCTGTCCATGGTTAGATGTTCTGGACATTACTCTAGTTGTGTGGGAGCGCTTTCATTTGGTGAGCTCTGAGGACAAGGGAAAAACTCTTACAGCTGTTCAGTTTATCCCCTACCCTGTTAAGCTTATTTGATGGGGACATGCAGAGTAGATCTAAGGAGTAGTGAACATTTCTTTGGGTCACTGCCCTTAAAAGGAACAGGATACTGCCCAGTATCCCTGTTTTGAGCAAAGTGTTCAGGAGAGGGGAATCTGTGGAACTGCAGACATTCTTGGAGGATACCAATTAATTTGACCCTTTTCAGTCTTGTGTTTAGGCCTGGTTTCAGGACTGAACTGGTTGTGATTGCCCTAATAACTGACTTCCTGCAGGAGAAAGACGAGGGAATGCAACTATCTGGATCCTGCTCTGTCTTTCAGTATCTTTGGATACGATTGATCATGATATTCTCAAGGACAGTCTTCAGAAGTTGAGATAGGGATACTTCTACTGTGTACAGGAGCAGTCTCAGAACTATTGGCTCTAGAGAAAGGCAAAACATTTTAAGAATCAAAATGTTGGGTCATGGAATGGGCTGTTCCGACCTTATTAGAAGCATTCTGATATTGAAACAGTCATTCTGTCCTTACTGGAAATGGTTCCATGGCCAGAAAGCCCTTTTTGAGGTCAGATGTATATTACTTGTACACACTCAGAATGGTGTGTTCTGGCTTCAGAACTCTTCTAATAAGGTCAGTGTAGCCTAATCCAATATCAAGGCAGCCATTCTGAGGTCAAAATGAAAGTTTCAAGATCATAACGTTTCAACTTTGAAAACATTTGCACACCTCTCAGATTGATGGAGCTTCTGTACCACAGCAGGTATGTTTGAGATTCCCCAGTATTATGCAACTTCTATTTGAAGCAACTAGAAAAAAGAGTTTTGCAAGCAGGGTTAGCAATATACTGATAATCCTCTTAACCTCTGGGTCAGGACAGGCATGCTTTGAACCAGTACCTAGATCCAGCAGAGGAATAGATGGAGCCAAGAAACTGAGATGGAATTCAGGCAAAGGCCTTATGGATGGATGATTTCTAGTTTGAGAAAGGGGTGTTGCCTTTTGTAAATGAAGTTGAATGTTGTCAGAAAGAACTTGGGGAATGTCCTGGAGTCATCACTATCATTGGAGCTCCAAGTTGCCTCCTTGGCCGGGAGCAGTTAGCTTCTTACTAGCTTTGCTGATATGATCCTCTTAGTAAGAAGTTGCAGCATATGCTGTGCCTTAGTTGAAGCAGTTGCATTGTTGCCGGTTAGTACTAAGTCATGTTCTAGCTTTTGCTTTTGACATACAAATCCCTGAATAGCTGGGGACGAGGATCCCTAATAGACCATCTTCTCTGAACATCTGGCTAGTCCCTGAGACTGTGGGGGAAGCCATACTGCGTGTGCTGAGAATCGCAACATGCCTGTGGTGGCCTCTGTCCTCTGGGCCCATGGCTGATGTCTCCATTCAGCCTTCCCTGCACAAAGGCTAGTTGAGTTGGCCCTTTGTTCCTCTTTTCCCTCTGCCTATATATTCACTAGAGACCCAGGTGGCATGATGGCTAAGGTTCTAGGCCAGGTTCTAGTCCTCTGTCAGCCGTGGAAGCTGCCTGAGTGACTTTGGGCTGGTCCCTCCTTCTCGATCCAAGAGCCAGTGTGGAGTAGTGGTGAAGGTGCTGGACTGAGTGAGAAGACCCATGTTCGAGGGTTATCGTGGCAGGAAAAAAAATAGGAAGCGGAAGGACTTCATATGCCATCTTGAATTCCTAAATGAGAGACAGGACAAAAACCTAATGTATAAATAATTATTCATTAATAATGCTTAAATTGATGTTTTATTTTATACTTGGTAAACAACTCTGAAATGTGATTGCATTGGAAGCAATATAAAAATGTGATTAATAAAATAATAGATTTTCCTAGGTAATTTCAGTTCCTCCTGTGATTATCATAAAAGTGTTTTTAAAAAGGACTCTCTATCTTCCACATCACAAATTTTGTGATTTTTTTCAGATTTTCCGTACAGCTGAAGCATGATGTATGCAGTTACCTGTAAAAATGGGAAATTACGAAGCTGAAAAAGCATGAGAATGATAATAATGTTGCGTTACCACATTTTTTTTTCTTTTGAAGAGCACAAACTCTAACACTGAGGATTTGTTCTCTTCTAGGATCGGAACAGAATGTATGACACATTGAATATGCATTCACTGGAAAATTCCCTTATTGACATAATGAGAGCTGAGCATGATCCTCTTAAAGGTACGTGGGCTTATGCTTCAATCTAGAGCACTGCTTATGCTGCAGTGCTTGGAAATAACCACAGACAAGTGTATTAAAAAAATTAATGCACACTCTAAAGAAAGGAATTGTGGCCAGAAGTTATTGTCAGATTCTTGCTAGGAAATATTCTGATGGGACCTTTGCTCCCAACCCCGCAGAGAAAAATGGACGTTCACACTAGAAAACCCTGCAGTCAATTCAAATCACTTCTTGTAAAAGAAGAATGAAGGCTGAATTACTGCTGTCTTGTTTAGAAAATGGGCGATTGAGAGTCATTATTTCACTAAAGCTACGGGTTCCTGTAGCAAAATGTTTCCAGTACTGTTCATAATACTGCATTGCTTTTTTTCTGACCATGTTTAAAAGAATTCATTAATGTTTGTCTTGTAAGTATGTCATATTGAACCCTCTTCTCAGCTTGACCCTAACGCTTTTAGTAATTAGGTGACAAGCGTGTCTCTAGTTGAGCCTGTAAGTCAACCACACAACATACAAATAAGAACAGATGTAAACAGCATTAGTCACAAGGCAAAAAAGTTGTCTTGGTGACATACTTTGTAGGCGGCTAAAACAAGATTGCTGACAAGTTCAAACTTCCTAGAAAAAAAATCTTGAGATTTCACTCTACTGCCAGAGTTTTATTCACTAACATTGCATGAAGCATAATGCTTCCCAGTGTGCACACTGATTAAATACCAAATATTGTATCAAAATATGCTCTTTTATTAATTTTTGGTACTGTAGAAATCCCATCTAAATCATACCTGCTAATAAACAGTGGGGCCCTGCCCAGGATTACACCCTAAAAGCCTCTATTAAATTATAGCCTGAAACATGTTGAGTTTAATGGACCACTGTTCTGAGCAAATGTTTACATAATTGTGTGTTAACTTTATTCAAAGCAGGCTTTTAAAGAAGAGGAGGCTTCATTAACTTGTGAAAACATTGATTCAGCAAGGATTTTTATTTCCAAGAAGGATACATGTTTGTCATACATTAAACATTTAAAGTATATTTAAAAGGTGGAGCTAAACCTGATTTTTTGTCTGTCAGTTTTATGTCAATTTTTTCATGAGTTTCTCAGAATTTAGAATAACAGCTAAACAGAATGATAATGCTGAGAAATAACAGTTTCTGTCTTTGCTTAAAGCCGTAATATGTATCACTTGAAAATGTAACTTTATATTAGTGGCCCCTGGAATAGAAAAACATATCTTGGATTCATATAATAAAAACATATAATGGATTCATTACTGACTCCATTAGCAGCAGCTTAATTTTTTATCTGACCCAGTGCCTAATAAATTTGGAAAGTTTTTTTAATATATTTTATTCACAGTGATTAGAATAACTTATGTGAAAATCACTATTGGAGACCTGATACTTCATCAGCATCTTGGTAATTAGGAAAATCTAATGAGGGCTTTGGGCTTATTTTTGTTAGGGTGTTTTATTTTGGTGTGGAAGATAGAAACTCCAACAAGCCACCTACTAAAACTGGAGTGAGCGGTGCAGAAGTGGGCATTAGACCATCTCCAGTTCATTTTTATGGGGCTTGTGCAGAAAACATCTTAGAAGTTGTGTCATGATAGCCTTCACCAAAACTTTGCTGGTCTCCATAAATACATTGGATGGAATACATCAAAATTATCTGCTGCTAATTCTATCCAGCTACATATGTATTGAAAGTAAATTTGCCAACTTTTAGGGTCAAGGTATTGGAATTCAGAGGTCATACAGAATTGTGCCATTTTGGTACTTTTCCCTGTGTTGCATCAGGGCAGAATGTTTGTCCGATCAAAAACCTAAAAGCAAAACCGTCCAACTGAATTGGAGTCTCTTGCTCTATAATCTGAAATAAAGATGTGAGCTGTACTATATTGACCTTAATTGGATGATTTCACTGTCTAATTTTAGCATCTTACAAGTCGCAAAGTCTCAAGAGTTGCTTCTTTAAAAGAAAGGGAGAGAAAACTATAAAAGTGTGTAAATTGTTAAGTAGTCTTAAAATAGGGAGGGTTACTTTTGTGTTTTTGAAAATGCCTGTTTTGTTCAACAGTATTTACTGCATTCAGTTGATATAAAACTAATACACCCAATCCTGCATGTCAGGAGCTTTCAGTATTAGTAGTAATTTTGAAGACAGAATAACCTCACTAAAAGCTTGAGTATGTTGTTACTTATGTGAGGATTATAAAGGATTTAGTTTTAAAAAGACTGTCTTCATATTGGGAGCAAAGCAGCTATTGTATTTATTTGGAACATAAAGGTATTGAATAAACTATAAAATATTTTGCTATATAGTTCTAAATATTTACAACTAAATTAACAAGAACTTTTCTTTTTTTATCTTAGCATCTGTTAATCTAGCATCTCAAAATACAAGTAAAAATAACATCTGTTAGATTAAATCGTACATAGTTTACAGTGCAGCTTTAAAAAACCCTGATATTACAGCCCCTTGATATTTATGTATTAGGGCTGATTTATTCAGTAAGATTAAAGTTTTCATAATGAAAAAGAAGACTTGGAATAATGACAGCTATTTTTGGATATTTTAAAACAAGGAGGGCTTTATCCTTTTGAAGCTGATCTCAAAGCACATGTGTGTCTTATGACCGAAGGATTAAGGAGAAGTTTCTTCATTTAACTTGAAGAAGTTAAGTCAGGCATGTCAGCTAATGAATTAAGATGTTTTATTTCTGAACAGTAGAGAGTTACCACGTGTATTTAAACGTCTAGTTATTTCCTCCTCTTTGATTATTTAATTATAATTCCTTCATCTATTTGATTTTAGGTCGTTTAAATTACCCACATCCAGGAACTGACAATCTTCTAATGTTAAATGGTAAGATTTAGTCTTCTGTCCGTTTTAACTATCTGTTATCCAATTGAATTGGAAATTCTGTTTTAAAAATGTACAATTGCATTTTCTATCAGTGTGCAAAGTTCAACTTTCTTCAGAGAACCATGGTCATCTCCAGTTTAAAGAACTAACATCTATGCATACAAAATGTTGATGCATAGCCCTATCATTTATTTATTTTATATATGATTTCCATCTGACTTCTGGTTTTTATAAATGTCTGATGATGAGGATAACGAAGGCTGGTATCAGTATAACAATTTGTCTTGACTTATAAAATCTAATACAGCTTTTTTCAGCTGCATGTCCCTGCAGATGTTATGGGAACACCAGATATAGAATACATTTACTAATACATTGATTTATGGGACTGGAATTAATTTCTTTTAATTCCGCCATCTCCTGAATTTTGCTTACTGTTATTGTGGTTGTAGCCTTAGCATCATAAATCTGTCACTCTTACCTAAGAGTAGCATATTGAACTCAGTGGGACTTAACATGGCTTGGCCCAAATTTGTGACCTGATTTCATGATTATGCCAAAGTCAGGAGGAATAACTTTACGTTTAAGTGAGCTTAATACAAGGATTTTAAGAGTACAAGGGTGCTTCCCTCCTAGTGGAGAGAGTCGAGAGCAATCCAGTATTAAACATGCTGCAAAACCAAGAAACTTTCTGTTCCTCATCCACTTGCTACAATCGGGATTTTTTTGTTCTCCCTGCTTTTAAGTGGATGGAAGTTTCCATCTGTATTTGAGAGTATTGGCTAGGCTACCTTCGATGCTTGTCCTATTGCTTCCCTCTGGGTTTCTCACTCCAGCTCAAAGAAAAGTAGTTATGTTTAGGGGGGGAAAGGACACTAGCTGGCTTAGAGTATCTACTAGACTGAAGAGTGCATAGGACTTGCTAGAATGGGGGCCGTTTTCTTCTGGGAGTATAGGTTGATCCACAGAGGACTGAACATTTTCCAGAGGAGGGGAATAGGCCCACTGCATGTGCCATTGGCAGTGCTGAATGGTTTCAATCATGTTAGTGAACTGGGGGGAGGGATTATAGGCTAAATATGTTGTTTGCAAACTCAGCACCTTGGTGAATTCACCAAGATCCCTAGGAAAAGCTGTATTGGGTTATGAGGTCTTTGGGAGCTAGATGGTGGTGCGCCAGCATTCACTGGGTTATGCTCAGTTATTGTCAAGCCTTTGAGGTAGGCAAACAAAAAGCACTTAGATTTCTGGAAAGATCTTTATTGCTAGTAGGTTAATGTAACAGAATTGTGAAAGCCTGTCAAAGTAATTCTCCAGCTCAACTTACGTCAGCCTTCCCAGGTAGACCAGTTAGGAAACATGACTAGATGAGCTAATTCTACTTTACTGTAAGGTCACATTAACAGAATCTCGCAAGTCTGAAAGTACAAATCTCCCACCATCTCCTTTACAGCCTGAGAAGTTAGGGAGGGTCCCTTCTGAGCCTCTTTTTCCAGACATTATGCAGCTGCAGACTATGCCCTCTCTTATCTAACCATTCCCTAGGCAGCAACCCATTCCTCAAGGTCTTTCTCACATACCATTACAACTTATACCTAGTGTAATTAAGGCACAGTTAATCTGAGCCTCTTTCTCATGTTTTCCCCTTTCCCTGGACTAAGGAATCTTATCTGTAATGGTCCAACTCCCTCCTGCAATGATCTTGCGCCCTCCTCCATGTTACCAGGGTATGTGAAGCATTCCATCATAGTTATGTTGAATGGGGATTTCTAAAGCAGGTTCCTTGCCTTCTGGCAAGTGTTCCATTATTTCATAAACTTTTTATTAATCCAATATAAAGTATATAGAATGTGGTCCTTGGCATATTTACAAATTACATTCTACATTTATAGCATTTATGAATCCTTTTGCTATTTGAAATACTATATAGAAGGTCCTTGGGGTACAACCACTTGTTAGCAATTGTTCAAAGTTACAACAATGCTCAAAGAGAGGGACTTATGACCTGTCCTCGGAGTTCTGGTTGTCACAGTGTCCCAGCAGTCATATAAATGTGATTCAGGCGCTTGGCAACTGACTCACAATTATGATGCCCGCAGCATCCCACAGATCACCATTTGTGACTTTCCCTGCCAGCTTCCCACAAGCAAAGTCAATGGGGAAGCCAGCAGGAGGTCGCAAGTCATTCTCACAAGTCGCTCCTGCAGTTTTTCGCCTGCCCGTGCTCCATAGTGCCCACCCATGGCACCCGCCTGTGTTCCATAGTCCACGCCACCCTCCCGCCTAATTGTAGCTCTTGCCGGCCTGCTTGCCTGGTATTCCTGCCTCTTTGCAGTCACGTCAGGTTCTCACTTAATGACCCGTGTGGTTCTGGGGTTACAATGGCAACCGAGACTGACAGCATTGCCATCGCTAAGCGATGCAGTCCCATGATGTCATGCTTTATGACATATCGCTTAGTGACAGAAATTCCAGCCTCAATTGCTGTCATAACCTGAGGACTACCTGTACATACATACCTGAGACTAAATCCCACTGAACTCAAAAAGTCTTACATCTAAGTCGAGAAAGAGAGATAATATTGCAGCATTATTTGGCTTCATACCAAGAGCCAGTATTAACAATTTTTGTCCCTTAAACTGTTGTGATGCCAACATCCAGTGGGTACAGACTATGATCAGCCAGAACAATCTTGCAAGTACTCCAGTGCAGCTTTACGCATTCCAAATTGTTCAGTGTAGCTAATTTCCAGATAAGCGTGTATTGGATTGTATTACTAATCTCTTGTAGATATTCAACCATTTGAAAAAACACAGTCTCATAAAAAATATTCACCCCCTTTCAGATTTTCTGATTTTTTATCTCTTGACATTGAATGTTATGTGTCCTTCATGTGGAGCCTAGTGATACATAGAGGTAGTCTGAATGAATAAATAGCACTTAGATTGGAGTTATTTCATTTATTTCATAAGCAATTCAACACATGATTTGCCAGTGTGAAAAGTAATTGCCACCCTAGTTCAATCTGTTGACTTTAACAAGGTCACTTCTGTGATTACATCATTAAGCGGCTGATTTGGGCTGGCCCTGCTACACAGAATCTATTTCCTTTATCTCACAGATTCTATATTATGTCCCTCTCAGTAGAAACTCCTGAATGCCGCCATAAAATGTTACTGATGATTATCGATCTGGAAAATATAACTAAATTGTTTCTAAAGTTCTGAGGCTCTACTGTTCCACAGTCAAGAGAAAATCAAGAAATGGAGATTGAAGACAATAGTGAATCTTCACAAGAATGGCCTTTCTGACAAAATTATTTCAAGAGAACAGCATAAATTCTCCCAAAATTCACAAAGCATTCCAAAACAACATCCAGGGATTCACAGGCCTCTTGTGTTAGCTAAAATCAGTGTTTATGCCTCCATCATCCAAAAAGCATTGGATAAAAATGGGATTTATGGAAAAGTAGGAAAGTGAAACCCTTGCTCACTAAGAACATTGTTGCCAAAAAACAGTTTTACTTCTGGAGAACTGTTTTATGGATGGATGAGTCAAGCAGAACTTTCCAGGCTCTGTAGTTGTCATTATGTATGGTGGAAACCAAACACTGCATTCCACAATAAGTACAGTGGTACCTCGTGTTACGAACTTAATCTGTTCCGTGACTCTTGATCGCAACTCGATTTGGTCGCACCGCGAGGCAAATTTTACCATAAGGTTCAATGTAAATACGGCTAATCCGCCCTTCGAATTTGGTCGCACCACGAGGCAAATTTCCCCACTTTTTTCTTCAAAGCCTTATTCTTGCCAAGCCTGCTCTGCATTTTCTTTGGAGCCATGCTGACAAACACACCAAAAACCTTCCAAACGCCACAAAACACACCACAAGCCTCACCGAACGTCTCCTTGCTACCGCGATCTCGCCCACAGGAACCCGCGACCACGTGGCAGCAGGGCAAATGGCCGCGGATCCAGTTGTAGCTCGAGGCGGAGGTCACACGGTGAGGTAAATTTTTGGGGCCGGAGCTGATCGTATCGCGAAAAATTCGTAAGGAGGGGCGTTCGTAACCCGAGGTACCACTGTATCTTTCACCATTTATTAAGCAAGAAAAGGATCCCAAACATACAAGCAAATCTGAAAGAGAATGAAGATCAAATGCAATATTGTGGAATACTAAGTTGAAATGTAGATGTCAGTTGTACAGAAATGTGGCATAACCTGAAACAAGCATTTCATATAAGGAAATTTCAAACATTGCTGAGTTGAAGTAGTTCACCATGGAGGAATGGGCTAAAATTCCTACACCTCAGCCAAAAAAACTGATCACCAATTACAGAAAGTGTTTGCAGCTTACTTTTTCAGATTGGTATATCCCATATTTGAAGATTTTGTTTATAACATAAATGAAGCATGGACCAAAATGTGGTGTTAAATCGTAAACTCCCTTTATGTACCACTAGGACTCAAATGAAGGTCTGCTAACATTTGTGGCAAAAATACGCAAAAATTGAGAATGTTGGGGGTGGGGGGGGGCTTTTTCACAGACTGTATACTACTATTCAGATTTATAAGATAAATAGATTAATAGAGCTAGAGCTGCAGATAGCTAAGTTTTAAAGGCTTATAACATTTCCTTTTCCTTTGTCGTTGGTCCATTTTTGATATCCACATAATCTTAGGCCTATAAAATGGCAAACAGAGTAGCATAGCAGGATCTGTCAACTGTCACATTTTTGCCCAGAAATACATAGACTGTTCCCAACAGGACCTGTATGAGTGGTTTGGTCAACATTCATCTTTTGACTTAAGACAAGAAAGCAAGGCAGTTTTACAGGTAATTTGTGAATTTTCCACAAAATTGTGGAGTCCTTGGGGTTCTCTGAGCTTGGTTGTTTTCTTGCAGACATTTCGTTACTCAGTTAGGTAACATCTTCAGTGCTACAAAACGTTTGCCACAAAATGTTGCCAAGCAAGTCGGTCAATATTTCAGAGCGATTATAGTTGACCCAAATGGAGTGTAAAGGAATTCCTTCCTTATTTTTCAACTTGGATTCCACATGGCTGAATACCTTTCGTTCTTTGTGGTCAGTCTTGGTGATGATATACATTTACTTCAGGTTTTCTAACTAGGAGCTGATTTTACAAGTATTTTATCAAAGCTTTCTGAAGTTGAGTTAAGTTACAAGATATGACAAAGCCCTTTCTGTCTTCTTAACCCTATCAGTTGCTATTTTTCCTCCCACTGCCTGCTTTGAAGACATTTTTTTGTTCAGTTAATGGCTGTCGTACAGAATGTGTTTCAGAACACAGTATTGTAGCTATTTTTTGTAATTTCTAGGTCAAGGCCCAGATAGATAGAAAGACATTGCCTACTCTCTTTTTATTATATAGAAATAGAATGCAGAGCAAAAAATAAGATTTCTTTCATGTCTAGTTTGTTGTTTTCTTCGTTTTACTTGAAAGTGATTATCATTTTTAAAAAATCCAATAGGAGAAAGTATTTTATTTTTAAAGTACTTTTTATTTTTAAAGAATAAATAAATCACATAGTTTAAATAATATGAATATGCACTGTATTAGTTGATATGGTAGGCAGAGGATATATTGTCTCATATGTGGAAATGACAGCCTGGTGTTTGGATGTTTTACTTTTCTAATATATTAACATACTTTATATCAAGTATTTCTTTCATTCTCAAGGAAATGCCATAATGGTGTGAGATAGCCGGTCGCTGTGATGGTAAGATGTAGCCTGGCCAAAATCACACCAGGCTAAACTCTTTTAAGTGTGGAGCTGCTGTTTAAAAAAGAACTGAAAGCTTCCATGGGCACAGAATTCAGCAGCTAGAATTCTAGATGGTTTCTCTGCATTACACCAGTTCTGAAGGAATTACCATGGTCCCCAGTTAGTTAGAGAACTCAGTTCAAAGTTCTGGTAACCATATTTAACTTTAAAGTAACGATGAAAACGCATATTGTATGTGTATCAGCCTGTCTCTAAATTAAGATAATCAAAATGTTTTTTTCTTGAATTATGTCCCTGGGAGAAGTCTGTGTTTCATTTACAAAAGCAAGGGTCTTCCTTGTCACTGTGTCATCTCTCTGGAATGTACATCTGAAAGATGAAAGACTGTCATAATTTTCTATGCTTTGCATCTCCAAGGCAAATCGTTATTATTTACAAAAGCTTAATTTGAACTGATTGCTTTGTTTGCTGCTGGAATGGTCTTGCCTCTCTTTTTTATAGAGGAAAAGCAAGATATAAATATATTAAACAAAATAAAATACTGTTAATTATTTTAATATATTGTTTGGTTTTGAACTGTCCTAAAATTCTTATGGATGAAAGAGTGGGCTGGACTTTTCAATAAATAAAAATATTGAGTACCTGCTGATCATAAATAAACTTTCCTCAGAAACTTTTCAGTGCTTCAAGAAATGTCAGTGTTCCTTGCTCTCTTTGAAAAGTATTTATTTTGCCCTTCTTGGGACAGCGTTACCTAAATAATACCACCTAACTTTCAAACAACAGACATCCATCCAGATGCTAATAAAACCACGAGCAAACTTAGAAGCACAGCCTGAGAGGGAAACCCGTTCATGAACAGTTGAGATGACAAGTGTCTTGCCAGGTAGACATAAAGGCATCCAGTACAAACTGTGATGATGCAAAAATGCCGAAACTTGCAGCATCAAAACTCAAAGCCCATACTTGCATCCCACCATCAGATCACGTGGTTTATTTACTGATGTGAGTTTCACTATTTGTCCTGTCTCCACAGAGACTTCTATAGGTAGAATGAGGGAGAAAGAATTAATTTTAAAAACACACCACCAACAGTTGTTTAATTTACGGTATAGTTTGCTTTTTGGCTTTACACTTTTGCTGCACTGAAACAGGTGAAGAAGTCATGCTATCTGATTATAATAACAAGCCATTCTTAAAGCAAACTAATATTTGTAAACAAACAACTAACCAAGGCATTTTTATTTTTGTTGAAAATTAAATCATAGCTTATTTCCTAGAGAAGGTTCAAATAAATAGAAACTGCATTTAATCAAAGCCACCCTGGCTTAGCCTTGTGGATAAACGTGGCTAATGTGTCCTCGAAATCATCAGTTTTTCTTAATATTATCTTTGGACAGTTCATGTGTATGTTTCTGTAGATTCAAAAGAGTAGCATGCTGCAATGTTGAAACATTTTGTGAGTGAATTTGTGAAGTTGATTGAGACAGTTTTGAAAACAATATAAAAAGTAAACCAAATTATGAAATCAAAAACACATGTATAAATATGGATTGCTATTCCCATGACATGTTTTACAGGTTAGCTTTCAAGTTGACATATCCAGTTCAGACTTTATATCTACCTTGGTAAAGAAAGCTTTCATTGTTGTTTAGTTCAGCAATGCTAAAGGCATTTGGATAAAATTAATCATTTATAAAAATGCATTGCAGCAGAATGCATTACTGCAAAAAAAATCTACCCATGAAAAGAACAAAATATGAATAGCTATGGTATTTTGGTAGCCTGTTAGTGGGAAGATTATGATAATTAAAGGGAAGATGGCAAGCAATGATGATGTCCCTATCTGAATGGATGGGATATCAGTTAGGAGTAGCAGACAATTAATGTACTCATTTTTCCCTCTCAGAGGGAAAATATAGTTCTTACATTAATTTGGCAGATAAGACCACCCCAAAACATCTTGCTGTGTCTAAGGATGGGTGATAAACAAGATAAGCGGTTGGTTAAACTCTAGTCCACCAGAGATGCTGGAAATGGACAAAAGATGGAAGACTGAAAAATGAGTTCTCCTCTTGGCAGACCTATCATATACTGAATCAATTGTTCCCCTTCCCCCTCCCCAAAAAGGCTGAACTGTCCAAAGGTAGGATTTCAAAAAAATATGTTTGCTTTTTCTACCCAGTGTCTGGAAATACACATTTAGCCTTGAGGGAGTTAAAAATCATGCTAAATGGCCTCAACCCACTCTGGGTTTGGGCTTTGAAAAGGTCCTTCTCACTTGAACCTAGGAAAGAAGGACCATGTTCACATATTTCTACCCAGAATCATCTCTGGCATACAGGGAAGGCTGTTCCATGAACACTCATTGATTCTAGCAGTGTTTCTCAACCTTGGCAACTTTAAAATGTACAGCATAAGTTGGAGGGTGACCAGGGCTAGAATTATCAGTCCTGGCTGGAGAGTCAACATCTGAATGAAGAGGTAAATGGCTATTTATGGCGAGAGAAAACATCCCCAAACAGACATGCAGCTGGATATGTAAACTGCCACTTAAACTCCTATAAATACCATGTGGGTGCATCAGAGGCATCCTGTTAAGTTATGGTGCAAGGCTGAAGATTTCTTAAATCTTTTGTTCTAGACCAAAGCCTTTGAATTAATTTTCTTCCAGCTGTTTTCATGACCATAGAAGATTACACATTGCTTCTGTAAAGTATAAAATGCCCAAAGAGCAGAACATTTCAGTTTCATTCATTTTTGCTTGTGTTATGAAGGATCAAAGCACTATCTGTTAACAGTAAACTGTCCATTTTATTTAATTTCCATTAGAGCTGAAAGCCAAAGTGCAAAACTCAAGCTTTCAAACATTTTCATGCAATATGGCTAATATACAGTGCATTTGGAAAGTATTCAGACCCCCTTCACTTTTTTCAAATTTGTTATGTTGCAGCCTGATACTACAATCATTCAAATTTAATGACAAAGTGAAAACAGAATTTTAGAAATGTCTGTAAATTTATTAAAAAGGAAAAACTGAACTATCACATTGGCATAAGTATTCAGACCCTTTGCAACAACACTTAAAATTTAGCTCAGGTGCCTCCCATTTCTCTTGATTGTTGCTGAGTTGTTTCTACACCTTGATTGGAGTCCACCTGTGGTAAATTAAATTGATTGGAAAGGCACACACCTCTCTATAGAAGGCCTCACAGCTGACAATACAGTCTGTGTCAGAGCAAAAGCCATGAGGCCAAAGGAACTGCCTGCACAGCTCAGAGACAGGATTATTGCAAGGCACAGAACTGGGGAAGACTACAAAAAAGTATGCTGCACTGAAGGTTCCCAAGAGCACAGTGGCCTGCATAATTCTCAAATGGAAGAAGTTTGGCACAACCAGGACTCTTCCAAGAGCTGGTCACCCAGCCAAACAGCAATCGAGGGAGAAGAGCCATAGTAAGAGAGGTGACCAAGAACCCGATGGTCACTCTGACTGAGCTCCAGAGATCCTGTGTGGAGAGGGGACAAAGTTCCAGAAGGACAATCATCCCTGCAGCCCTCTACTGATCTGAGCTTTCTGGCAGAGTGGCTAGACGGAAGCGTCTCCTCAGTACAGAACACATGAAAGCCTGCTTGGAGTTTGCAAAAAAGCACCCAAAGGACTCTCAGACTGTGAGGAACAAGATTCTCTGGTCTGATGACACCAAGATTGAACTGTTTGGCCTCAATTCTAAACGTTATGTCTGGAGGAAACCGGGCACCACTCATCACCTGCCCAATGCCATCCCAACAGTGAAGCATGGTGGTGGCAGCATCATGCTGTGGGGGTGTTTTTCAGCAGCAGGGATTGGGAGACTGGTCAGGGTTGAGGGAAAGCTTAATGGAGCAAAGTACAGAGATATCCTCAATGAAAACCTGTTCCACAGTGCTCAGGACCTCAGGCTGGGCTGAAGGTTCACCTTCCAACATGACAACGATCCTAAGCACACAGTCAAGACAACACAGGAATGGCTTAGGGACAACTGTGTATGTCCTAGAGTGGCCCAGCCAGAGCCCTGACTTGAACCCTATTGAACAACTCTGGAGACACCTGAAAATGGCTGTCCACTGATGGTCCCCATCCAACCTGATTGAGCTTGAGAGGATTTGCAAAAAATGGCAGAAAATCCCCCAATCCAGGTGTGCAAAGCTTGTCGCATCTTACCGAAAAAGACTTGAGGCTGTAATTGCTGCCAAAGGCGCTTCAACAAAGTACTGAGTAAAGGGTCTGAATACTTATGCCAATGTGATATTTCAGTTTTTCCTTTTTAATAAATTTACTGACACTTCTACAATTCTGTTTTCACCTTGTCATTATGGGGTACTGAGTGTAGATTAATGAGAAAAAAGATGAATTTGAATGATTTTAGTATCAGGCTGCAACATAACAAAATTGAAAAAAGTGAAGGGGTCTGAATACTTTCCAAATGCACTGTAAAAGTATAAAAATGAAACTGTTTTAATGAAATAACTCCAAAGCATTTCCATAATTAAATAGAATATATCACTGCTGCTTCATGTACTTTTGTAAAATAAAACAACTGTTTTCTATTTGTAGCAATGTTACAGAGTGAACTTATCTGATCTAAACTCAAATCTTTTACATAATTTCCATGAGGACATATGTAATTCTTTAACATCTTACAATCAATTTGTCCTTTGTTTACATGCAGCAAGGAGTTATGGACGAAGACGAGGTAATTTTCTTCTGTTTGCTGTAATACATGTAATGCCTTTTGAGGTTGAAGCAGATAAAATTGACTTTCAATATTAATTATTTTGAAGGTATCAATAGCTATTTATTAAAGTAAATCACAAATTGATTTGTAATTACTTGATCCGCTCATTTCACATTACTTCACCAAACATTCTCACATTTTTTGATTCTTGATTTTTGTGCTGTATTAAAGATTAAAGATATCGCAAGGAAAGTTTTCTCAAAAGGATTCTAAAATACAGTTTTTCCCTGTTCCCCAAAGCTTTTTCATTTATTTTCCAGGATTCATGTAAAGAGTTTATAGACAGTAAAACTGTTGCTGTTAGTCTGACCCCACTGCAAGAAATGATAGGGCGAGATTTCTCAACCTTGGCAACTTTTAACATGCTGGCTGAGGAATTCTGGGACTTGAAGCCCCCACATCTTAAAGTTGCCAGCGCTGAAAAACACTGTGATAGGGATTGTGTTCAGATCTGAACATTTAAAATCTTTAGTTTAATGGTTGTCTTAACAGGACAGAGATGCTTCATAGTCAGATGCCTGGATTATATAGGAAAATAGCTGGGTGGCACGTGAATAGAAGGAAGGAGATCCATAATGATTGGATTTTGATTCCATTTGGTTAATCATCTGAAAATTTGAAGCTGTGGTTCTCAGGGATTTGTAGATTTGGAACTATCAGTGGTTTGATTTTTTTCAAGACTACATAATTTAAGATTATTTTAATTTCATTATGAGGTGGCCCTTGTTTTTATTTTAATCTGATTTGTCCTGAAACACTAAAACAAAATACCCTGTACACTGAAGGACTAAATATAGGTGTGCATATTTTCTACCTGGCACGTTTGGAAGGTTGCTGGTGGACTGCACCAAAAGGGGATACAACTCTGGCCATTTTCATTTTGCAAAATATTTATCCCAAGTTTTCTTGAAGCTAAGATGGTAGTTAGCAGAAGTATAAGGGACTAGGAGAAAAAAAAATGAAGATTGCAAAATGTTCTGCTATATCTAAAAATGGAATGCTCAGTTCTTGGGTAAGACTAGATTTTTCTCCCAATACTGGAGGGTGGCTATTAGTCCACCTGAAAGATCACCCTGCTGGTCAACTTATTGTCACTTGGGTTCTTCCCTCTTCGTTTACTTTGTTCTTATGAGCAGGCCAGTGCAGTTCTTAGTGCTTAGTGGGTGTAGAGCGGTGTTTCTCAACCTTGGCAACTTTAATATGAGTGGGTTTCAACTCCCAGAATTCCCCAGCCAGCTGGGAGTTGAAATCCACTTATGTTCAAGTTGCTAAGGTTGAGAAAGCCTGGCGTAGAGCATTACCCTGATCTGGGAAAGGCTCATAAGGCACATAGTAACACTGGTTGCATGTGCTTTGTAACCACAGAAGAGCCTTCACTCTGACTTGCTCCAATCTCTGCTCTTTGGTTGGGTTCAAAAGTAGGTATAGGGACACGTGCACACACGCGCACACACACACAAAAGGTCCCTGTGATGGCAGGGAAGTTAAGCATATCCTCTTTATTTTCCAAAGACAGCTGCAATACACTTCCTCTCCAACTAATCAAGTCAATCAGGCTATATGATCCTACTCCTATCCACACATAGCCCAGATGTTATCATACCAAACCTATTTGGTGTTGGCTACCAGCTAAGACTCACCAGGCCTGATACCATTCATGTCTTCACCTCTATATTGTGTTTAGCCTCCATTTATTCAGATTTAATGCTTGCAGCAGTTTATTTTTTTCAACATTTTAGATAGCATACAATGTAATCTCCCTATATGATGTAAAATGCTTGAGTATTACTTACATTTTATCTTTATATTAGTTAACTCTACAGCTTTTTACAGCTTTTTGTTTAACAGAAGACTTACAGCTTTTTTTAAACTCTATAGTCACGTTAGTTTTTAGTCACATACTTTTTAAGTTATAGTTAATTGCATAGCATCTGTGTTTTTACTTTATCCTGGTCAAAGACTGAAGATACTGTATTGTCTTGTGAGTTACTATTAGGCAAAAATAGAAGTCAATAGAAGAGAATTAGGTAACGTTAGTATCATAGAGTTGGAAGGGAACATCCATGGGAATGACATGTGCTCTCCTCCAGTCTTCTGGAGTTTCTGTCCTTCAGGATTCTCAGAGACTCCATCATAGCTCCCTTGCTCTGGAATAGTTTCTCAGAGGATCAAAGTCAGGATGCTCTTCTCACTGTTAAGATCCCAGGAGGCTCTTTCACAGAGCCTTCAGAGCAGAAGGTGTCAGTCAGGTAACGGAAGGCAACTGTTGTGAGGATGGTCCGGGTGGTGCCTGGTTGTAGTTGGATGACGTGATACTGTTTTTAAGGGTGGAATTTGTATTTAGGTTTATTTAAATTACACAATTGACTACAAAATGTAAATGATGCATAATATGTGTTACATTTTATCCCCTTTATCAGTATTGATGAAATGTAGATCAAATATATGTATTTTGAAATATATTGAAAAAGTCAAATGTTTCAGTGGGGTGTATTTACTTTTTCACATGACTGTATGAAACTAAACACATTTTTCCTATAGCAGTCCCAGAGAAGCCAAATCAGAAAGAGACTCATACCCACATTTTTGCAGTTAATTTCCCTCCTGCTTTCAAACCTGCTTTTCATCTTAGGAAGGTGACGTCAATTGGTCTTCATTTGATAATTTATGGACTCATGGCAGATTTGAATGAAGACTTCTTGAACCATAGAATATTCTACATTTTCCATCCTTTTCTTCCCCAGGTCGATCTTCCCTCTTTCCCATAGATGATGGCTTATTAGATGATGGTCACAGTGACCAAGTTGGTGTATTGAATTCACCTACCTGTTATCCTGCTCATCAAAATGGAGAACGGATAGAACGTTTCTCTCGGAAGGTGTTTGTTGGTGGTCTTCCTCCAGACATCGACGAAGGTGAGTTGCCTGATATGTAATAGGCTAGATAGGACCATCTCAATTGTCTACGGAGACAAAATAAATCATTGAGGAGTTCAGATTGCAGGAAGTCTCACTGAACTCTGACATATGCTTCTGAATAAATGTGCATAGGTTTCAACTGAGAGTTGAGAAATCAATTAGCTATATGTGATTTAATAAGCTCTGGTAAATTCTATAGAAATAAAGACTGGATCAAGCAAGAACATACATGACACAAATTTTGCAGTGTTGAGAAAAGTACTCATGATTTTATTTCTGTTATTGGGTGAAGCTACCAGAATGAGGACACTATACTCAGTTTTCAAACTCCTTTTAGGAGTTTTGGATAAATTGCTCTCTATAATAGTTTACCCTCAGATTGTTTTTTGTGATGAATGAGAGAAGATCTGAAATGAGAAATTCTCTGAAAAACAAGATATGGTGAAATTGCCCTGGAGACAGAGCACCACTATTTAAAGAAAGAAAGTGGAAAAGAGAATCCAGAAAGATGGAGGACCAGTCACTGACAAGAACTCATTTGCTAGAAAACCTGGCCAATCACAGAAAGGTACATAAATTCAGGATACTGGTCACTGTTGGAGAAATTGTGGAAGTTAAGAAGATATGTCTTAGTGAACTTTCAGAAGATTGGATACTATTTATTGGTAACCACAGTAGCCTTGCTAAGCTCTTTTGGTAGGAAATAAAACCAAGTAATATATTTCATGTCAGTTTAAAAAGGGAACCAGACTGAAACAAGATTGGAGCTCATTCAAATTGGGCTTTTATCTCTTCAGCTTTTCAACTTTCTCTTCCCAAGGCACGGCATTTTAGCAGAGAAGAAATATAGCAAGCCTTAGAACATGATGATTTTTTTCAGTAGAGCAAAAACCATGAACTGCTGGATTGCCTGTAGACTCCCTGATAAGTTTGGATGATGCTCAGGCCAAAAAGCTACAGCTGCAAGGATTGAGTGACATTAACTATCAATCTGAAGTCAGCTCAGTCTCTTAGAGCTCTGGAATCCTACTAGATACAGGTTCTGGGCACCCGCAAACTTCTAGTATACTCTCACTTCCTCTAAGTTGAGGAAAGGATTTTTCAGGCTAGGCACAATGTGATCCCATCGGTGCTTCTAGACGGGTGGTACAACAACATCCCTATATCCCAGCATACATGCCCTTGCGACTCTGGGGAAATCAAGACCATCCAGCATGCTTTCCTTTACTGCAACTTCTGTAAGAACCTTCAAAACAACATTGTTGTTGTTCAGTCGTTAAGTCGTGTCCGACTCTTCGTGACCCCATGAACCATATTGCGCCAGGCCTTCCTATCTTTCACTGCCTCCCTGAGTTTGCTCAATTTCATGCTTGTTGCTTCAGTGATGCTATCTAGCCATCTCATCCTCTGCCGTCCTCTTCTCCTTTTGCCTTCCATCTTTCCCAGCATCAGGGTCTTTTCCAAAGAGTCCTCTCTTCGCATTAGGTGACCAAAGTATACTCTTATGTTGGGGAGAAGGGTGATTTCTACACCCACTACCTCCTTTCAGACTCATATCATGATACCACCCTAAATTTGTCACTGCAGCAGTTAAAACTAGGCAACAGTTAACAACAGATTGAACTTGATAACTCTAGGTCCTTGGACCATTTTATTTTTCTTTCTCTTTCTCTCTCTCCTCCTCTTATATAACTCTAAATTATTATTATAATAAACAACTAAGTAGGTACTAAGTAAGCATCATCAATTATACTCAAAGTATTCTAGGTAGAATTTTTTATTTTAGTCTATAGTTCTGCATTTTATCACCACATTTTTATTTAATAATGTATTAATATTTTAATACTTTCCTAAATTGTCATTCAGCAATATACCATTGTACTTACTTAACAATTAACCATTTCTTGCAACTCCTACTACCTTACACACTTTTAATAGGGTCTAGTACTCCAGCTCTTACTTGCTGTTTTTGCTTTACTCCTTTTCTCCTTTCTTTTGTGTAAATTGCACACCAACTGTATCCCACTCCCCTTTGCTTCTTAAAATATTACTGCTGAATTGTACCTTTGGCTGGTCATTGACTATAGTAAAGGATTTGATTTGGTTTGATATTTGAAATTCCTGAACTCGAGAGCATCATTGCAAGTATGAGCTTGTTACTCCATCTTTCTGGAGCATAACTAATTTTTTGTTAATGAAACAAGTGGAGAATGTGGAAAAACCAAATTTAAAGTGTTTCCTTCACCCAGTTTTCTATGAATATGTAACAAGAATGCTTGCAAAACCCATGTGCTTTTTGAGATATCTGGGAGATATTTTATCAGCATTGTATGCATATATACGTATATAGACATACATCCATACATGTATGTATGTATGGACGGATAGATAGATAATCTAAATAACAAACTGGAGAACATACAGAATAGCTGAAGAGAGGCACTCCAGCATAATTATGTGATTTTCAGAAAAATTGATGTAAAAGGCAGCTGTGGCTTTCATGCTCAGGATAGACCCCAGAAGATACGTGGCCTCTGCTGGGGACTGTGGGGGGATCTTGATCAAATCTCTGTACACAGATGGACCAGATTAGTCCCTTAGATCAGACTTCCCCATCTCTGAACTATAACAACAAAGAAAGTTGTTCAGAAATAGATGTGAAAAAACACTGAGACAAGAACTGCAAGCTAGAAAAATAATTGCATTTCCCTCCCTCCCCCCCCCCCTTATTTTAGATGAAATAACTGCCAGCTTCCGAAGATTTGGACCTCTGGTGGTTGACTGGCCTCACAAAGCAGAAAGCAAATCCTACTTTCCACCTAAAGGTATTGTTTGGAAATTGATTCAGAGCTAGTCCAGTTATTCTTTTTCTTCACCATTTCTCCTTTGTGCAGGTATGTACGAAGACAAGCCGGGGGGCTACTTCAGCAGTTTCTACCTTTGTAGTAGAAGGAGAAACATGTCAGTAAATACTATAGAAAAGGTTGCTGGTCACAGCCATTTGTACAACCAATTATTATCCACAATTTCACACCCTGAATAATAGCTTGGATAAAATAAGTGGCTCGCTGCTGTTTGTGAAATAAGCCTCAGAAAGGACACTGTTTCTTTATATCAGGGGGGAGAACTGCTAAGGGATCAAGAGCAAAAATACTTGCAAAGGATTGCAAAGAATGAAGGAAATGTAAACACTTCATGTGTAAATTTTCTCTCTAAACCTTTATTAGTTGTTCAATAAAAGCCAGATTCCTCTTCATGCCTTTACATGATTTTTAACTGACATCTCAAGATTGTCTTTGCATCAAGTCTGGCAGTGTGATGGTTATTATTTAAAATCATAGAATGACGAATTCTATATTTCGAGATTCTAAAATCCATAGTTGTTATTTACTTAAACCACATTTGTTTTAAAAGCATGCCTTAATAAATGCCAAAAGGAAAGGCTCAAATTTTTGAAGCTAAAGTATCCAAAGGAATGTTATAGTCTGTATTGGGACAAATTATAAATAGCTTTTCTGTTCATAGACCAATATTATATCTCAGGGATTATGTTCAAATACAGCACAATATTATTAGATTGACTAAACTTACATTTGGTCAGTGTTTGCTAAAAGAATTGCTTTTTTAAATACAGATTTCTGTATTTAAAATTCATTTGGATTGAAAGAGAATATCTATAATACAATCCAAATGAATTTTAAATAATTGGAAATTGGAGAAAGATTAAACATTTGATTAGTCAAGATATTATTGAAATACTTATATAATGGTCACGTATAAAAACTGCAAAATGTGTGTGTGTGTGTGTGTGTGTACACACATACATACACATACATGCATATACAGTGGTACCTCGGGTCACGAACTTAATTCGTTCCACGACTCTGGTCGCGATCCGAATTGGTCACGACCGGAATAAAATTTTCCCATAAGGTTCATTGTAAATACGGTTAATCCATTCTGACCCCTACGAATTTGGTCGCCAAGCAATTTTGGTCGCGACCCAAATCAAGTTTTCCCATAAGGTTCAATGTAAGTACAGCTAATCCGTTCTGAACCATATATATTTTTTTTTTAAAACCATAAAAATATGACACAAAGTACAGTACAGTACGAAGAGAGAGAACGCTAACCTTGCTCGAGGCGACTTCTGGCGTGGAGGACAGGAAGGTGGGTGGGGAGGCGGTTATTGCTTGGAGGGAGAGTCCCCCTCCCTACTGGAAGCCACGACCACATGTCACAGCAGGGAAAATGGCCGCAGATCCTGTTCGTCACCCGATGCGGAGTTCGCAAACGGAAGCAAAATTTTGTGAACGGTGCTGTTCGTGACCCGAATTGGTTGTGAACAGAAGCGTTTGTGACCCGAGGTACCACTGTATATGTATGTATGTATGTTAAATATGTAACAGCTGAGTTTTATTTTAATCAGAAGCTTCATTCTGCCAGGAAATGGAATAAAAGTGATAGCTATATCATGAGGTTCAGCAACATTCCCCAGATCTACAGGCACTAGCACCATCCCCCATTGTTTTGGGGTCAGCTGTTGGAACTGGTATTAGGCATGGAGTGACAACTAAGCTTGGCCAGAATCTCCTCCAGTTTTGCCCTATCCTGGTTCTGCATACTAGCCAGATTTGATAGTTAAGGCTGCCAACCAAAGTTCCTGTTTGTGGGCCAACTGGTTCCCCCCACCCTCCGGTTTTCCAGTCTGCAGCCAATAGGACTCTCCAAATGCTCTCCATAAATAGGGAGAATTAAGCTTACACAGCAAGACCTTACTGCCTGAAGATATGCTGCTAGAAGGTCTCCCCTTTGTTCCCTTTTGGAATCTAGGAAAAATCTGAATATTAAAATAGGCTTATTGGTTGTTTCCAAATTAGTTAATTCTAATTAATTACCAGAACTTAAAGATGATGCAAAGTTGTAAACACTCCAAAGAACAGAAATGAGTTACCACTAGACTGCATCCTGTTCTGAACTCCTGAACAGACCTTCCTGAACCCTGGACCCTTCAGCTTCAGGGCCTGCACACCTGTTTGCAGAGTGTTCAGATCATGTCCATCACCTTTTTGAAGAAAGCAGGAATGTTTAGGAGGGTGACCACTGCTGCCTTGTGTCGATAGCTGAAGAAGTCATTGCCCTGGCTTACGTTGCCTCTGATCCTCAAGTCACAGAATCTCCCTTTCTAGAAAAAGGAGGGCAGTTTGGCTTGTCCTGCCTGTTAGTCTTTTGCAGCTAGATTTTAGGGAGAGTGCTTGTTGGTGGTCTGAATCAAGCTGACTCCCACGTTAGCTCAGTTTTTCAGGGTGGAGAAGTAACTTGCCTATAGTATTTAGAGTCTTTATGGCAGCTGAGGGTAGACTCCATTTTTTCCTCTAGATAAATCAATGCTATATCATTATATGGAAAATTTTGGAAGTTCTGAAGGAATTGAGAACCACCATTGAAATTTAGGAGACAACTGATCTTTTCCCTCCTGAAGGCAGCCTTAGTTGGTTATGAGGATTTTTCTCCATCTTGTATTTTCTCTTTCTAAAGGAGGGAAGATAAGCCTTTGTTTTCTACTGATATATATATCTCAGCTTCAGTTTGGTTATTTCATTGATATACTGTCAAAAATATACAATTCATGGCAACTTCCTTATATATTTCTGGGTTGGTTGGTTTGCTGTTCCCACCAAGTTCAAACAAATATACATCAGATGCCAGTCTCTGACATTCCCCTGGGCTTTAATGTATGCTCCGTCTGCATTCTTTCCAATGAATGTAAGAACCTAACTTATTTTAAATGCTTCAAAATGAATTTTGTATTACTATTGCCTTAGGAATGATGTAAAGCGTATACTCCCAATATTGTATGTTTTTTCTGTTATTTCTGAGTTAAATAAAATAATTTAGAGGAGAGTTAGAGTATCCGTAGCTTCAAGCAGGATTTACCAGTGCAGCTTCTGTCAATGTCAAAAAGGTATTTGTCCATGCCTGATTCTGTTGGTATAAGCTCACACATTCAGGACTCATGTGAAAGGGGATACCTTGAACCTTGTCTCTTGGGTAAATATTAAGTACACCCAGAGCTTCCCCTGCAACCTCATAAGATAGCAGTGGGAGTATCTACTGCTACAGTAGCGCTGAATGGTGGGAATCATACCTGGCATTGAAGGAGGTTTTGGTGTAGAAGAGAGACTGATGCTGCAGTAGGAGATAGCCACACTGGGATAGGATGTTTTTTATCCCCCCCGCCCCTGATGCAGTTCCCAGCCCTTGCTTAATCGTGCTTGAAACTTCTCCATTCCATTTTCTCCTGCCCTTGGAAACAACAACTACCCATTTTTCACCAAAAAAGTGATCTATTTGCAGAATTTCAAAAGTCTGGACATCTTGAAAAGGTTCTTACTTCCTAAAGTCCGTTTTTTCTTAGTTTGGAGCTAATGAGTCCTTTTCTGTCCCTCCAACTTTCTCCAATCTTTGACTTCATTTATCTTCTCAGTGGCGTTAACTCACCTCACTCATGTGGAGGCTAAACAGGAAATCCATCATACTCCAACTCCCTCCTGCATTAAAAGATCAGTTTATAAGATGGCCCCAAGTCACAGTGGCTGTGTACAATTCTTGATTCCTTGACACAACTGGGGCACGTCTGCTCATGGGAGTGTGGGGGTGGAGCCACCGTCTTTTATTTTCTGTGGACTGCAGCTTGTGCTGATACATGCTCTTTCCTCACTCTCGTCCAAAGCCTTTTAAAGATTATTACTATTTTCATTTTGGTTTTTGCAAATAGCTAGGCGTGCAGGCATACATTCTCCCCTTGCCTGGGTAGTAAAGGGATGATCTGCTGAAGTTAGGAAGGGGTTCTGGGGATTGGTCAGTTTGGGGCCAATCAGAATCAGACTTTTGCTGAGCAAACAAAGCCAGGCCCAGCTCAGGACGGCGGTTATACTGCAGAAAAAGAGTGTTTGTTTTTAATCAGTGACCGCAAGTACTGGGTGGGAGCTGGGAATGTTGTTGCAGAAAGGAACACATTTGAACGCTTGCAGATGAGCTCCCACTCCCACCTGTGCAAGAGCTGTGCCTTATCTGTGGGATTTTATTAGGGGGAGTCCAGGCAGCATTACCCTCTCTGTGTATAAATCTTCCCATGTATTTCTTTTACTTTTCCCATCATTTTTCTTAGTGTAGAAAATCCATCAAGGGGGGACAGTATCATCGTTTAGGGAGAGGTGAGAAAAGGAAAAGGCAGAGTTAAGGCACAGAGAGAGAATTGCACCCAGGAGGTGTGGAAGACATTTTCTGATCCTATTTCTGTCACTGCTTCCCTTTCTTTTTCTCCCCCTTCCTTTTAAAACTGTGTTTTTTCTAATAAAATACAAGTATTGGAGTTATAAAAGAGGAGGGCTGCTTTGTGCCTGGTCTGAGAAAGAGGAATTAAGGATTTCCATTAGAAGAGGGTTATGAAATTGACTAGAGTGGTGGCATTCTCAGGGGAAATTAATGGAACCCAGCCTAGCTTGTGTTCAGTATTAAGTAAGCTTAGCTGTAATCTTTAGCCCTGTGCTGCAGGCAGCTTAAAAAAGTTAAAAATAAATGAAGAATACTGGAATGATGGATTACTCAGATAACTGTTTTTTAAAGATGCACTTATCTATTCTTATTGGGAGCATGGAAGTAAGAAGCTATGAATTGACAAAAATCTGAGCAACAGGGGCTAAGCAAGCAGGGAGTGTCTTCAAAACCTGGCAGAAGAGCAGGATGGAGCATGGAAAGAGCAGGGTTTTGGCCGCTTCAGAGCGTCAAAGGGAGGGGATGTGTGGTGACCACAAGGGAAGGTGACAGACAAGGGACTGAACTGAAGGGACAACATCCTTGATTTACCTCTTGCTTTCCCTGCAGCCCTGATTCCCCATGAAAATCAGCTGCCAAGAGTTGGGAGACCTTTCAGAATAGTTTGAAAGATAGGGAGAATTGCCAGGGTGCTCCCTCTGCTATGGCCACCAGTCAGAGTGTCCAGATTAAAATCTTACTTTCATGGATGGGAAAAGAACAGCAGCAATAAGAAACATCAGATAAAAACAGTAATAATGAAATAATGAAATCACTAAAAGACCAGATTAAAACAAGATGGATGAAATCTTATCCAAACAATGAGGGAAAAGGATGGATTTCTTCACTCATCTGAAATATAGCAAATAAGGTTCTAGGTGAACATAATGTCAACCCCATTTTGGAGAAATGCCTTTCTTTGATAGAAAGACAACATGCTTTGGTTTTATCAGCCACAATTAAAACAGGCTATTTTCACCCTAAATAAAGAAGAATGCAGAACTAAAATATATGGGATGTATTATGCCACATGCCTGTATTTGTATAAGAGTCCCCTAACCTGGGGAGATGCGCCTACAGATGATCTTAATTAGCAGGCAAGTCCCAAACAAAGCAGGTTTTAAATGTATAATATTTCTGTAAGTGTAGACAAGAAAATATTCAGTTGAGACATGATGGGAGGAGTTGTCTGTGTAGAGGTGAAAGATAGGTTAGAAATTGTCATTGTTTGCCAGAAACTCATAATTCTCTGTCTTTTCCCTTCTCACGTGATTATGAATTGTGATAAGAGACTAACCACTAAGTTAACCACAGCAGCATTTACTTTGTGTAAACATGCATGAAACGTAGGACTGCATTTCTCATCCATGTGCTTTGAAATCGCTCAAAATCTGCCTTTTTAGATTAAGTCCAAAGGGAGTCAAAAGCCATGCACATCACTTTCAGCTGTTGTAGTTTTCATTTTGAAGAAACAGTTTGGAATAAATAGGATTTGGCTGTTATAATACAGTGTTCTAGCTTGGTTGAGAAACGGACTAGGAAAATAAAGGGTGGGAGAAGAGCAAGTATGTGAGTACATTAAGATCTTCGGGACCAAAGCTTCTTAGAGTTATCACTCAGAACGCCTCCTGCATTACTTTGTCTTTCTCTTCCTAACTGATTTTTCTGATAAGAAAAAAGAAATAGAAACAGTGACAAAATTGTAGGAGGATTACAAATAGCAAGCAAATATCCAAACCTGTATAACAAGGGTCAACAACGTTTTCCAGTCCACTCTGGATGCCCTTACAAAAAGAGCTAATTTCCTGTGGTTTTATAATCTTGTAAGACTTCAAAGAAGGCATTTTTGTTTTATTGGGGAATAGATGGCTTGGGAAGATTTCATGGATGCAGGGTTGCATGAAGCAAGCCAATTGCCTGGTAAAAGGTGTGTTTGGCAATCCATTTGATCTGTGCTGCAGATTCTGTTTTTATTTATTGGGGGGATTCAGGGTGCTAAAATAGTGCTGACATTGGTTCCTTGGTTTTGAGGAACAACTAAAAGTCAGTGCACATGCACATATACCCAACTCCTTGAAATGTAAATTGTGAAATTCCATTCTTTCAGCATGAGGTATCCTCTGTTGGAAGCTTAAAACAACAACTAAGAAAGCACAAAATCTGCAGGTTGGGATCGTGTACAGGTAGTCCCCAGTTTAAGAACAAGTTCCATTCCCAAGGTTTGTCCTTAAATCAAATTTATACGTAAGCCAGAACGGTATTATTGTATAATACTGTATAAGTAGTATTCTGTAATGAACTCCAGCCATTGTGTATTTAACTAGAATCATTGTGTATTTAACTCACATTTTGCTACAGTGGGTCGTCTGTAACCTGGGCATTCTTAACCTGGGGACTACCTGTATATTGAAGCTCTAAACAAGGAAAATGAGACAAAAATCCCATCCCCTTGGTGACATCATATCACTTCCTGCTTGTTGCATCCTTCCTCCTCCTTCCAAATTTGACGAAAGAGACTACAACAGGAATATCTGTGATAGTGATAAAAAGGAATTAAAACTTTTAGTAGGGTAGAAAAAGATCCATGCAGTATTAATATACAGCTAGCTTAGTCCTTTAACATGTTATTAAAAATCTAGAGCATGTATCAACATGCTAGTCCATCGTCTTGTTTCTCCAATACAAAGCCATTTTGAAAATCAGGGAAAAAACACTTTTCTTGAATCCACTCTGGTGTCTGGAGTGTTCTTTCTACTGGAGTTGAGATGGTTTTCTTAACCGATCCCTGGGCTCAGTGAAGCCGAAGTTTCTCATAAAATGTCAAATAACATATTTTTGGAGTGCAGTTCAGCATCACATGTTTATCTCTTTAAAAAAACCAATGTTTTTCTCACAATGTTGAGATTATAATAATTTGAGACCAAAAAGAAGCCATAAAGAACATAATGAAGTGATATGAGTTGAAGACCCTTCTAGTTTCCTATAATTACAGTGACCATATGTCCTTTATTATGAAGGATAGGCCTTCATTTCAGAAAGCTACATTTAGATTTATTCATTTTTCAGAAACCCACTGTTGTCCTTTATTTTAGTCATTTAACTTTTACCATACAGGTGGTACCGCTTGATGCAGAGTCTGATTGCAGGAATCCTTTTTAATGTTTGCTTCTTATAACTTAATAGCTTTTTATGCTTTTAGATATTTTTATTAGAATATGTGCTTTTGTAAAGTTTTTCTTGGTTTTGCTCTTGAATTTTCCTTTGTAAAGCAAAGTTATAAACAATTTAAAAAATTATCCTTATGATCGTCTTTCAGATTTGCCCCTTTTTCAGGTTTGTCCTTTATTTTTTCCAAGAAAATATGGTCGCTGTACCTATAACACCAACTCAGAAAATTTGATACCCATCTTTTTTCAAAACATTATTTGGGGAATTCAGTAAAAATGAAACCTTCTTTAAATCAGATATTGCTGTGCTTTGGGTATGATTTGCAAGAGGAGCTTTAGAATATACAAGAGCGCAAATGCAGCACTTGTTTACAACTCATTAAAATAGCTGCATCTTTTCCCCTCTTCCATTTCCGCAAGCAGAGAAGTGGTGGGTAGCGCACCCCAGCAATCTGAACTTCTCTTTTGCCAAGGGGGGTTGAAATTTTGCCAATTGCCCATGGCGGAGTTAGCCTATTGTGCTTCGTATATGACATGATGAGGTTGACTTCCATAAATTTAAAATAAGTGGGGTCTTGGGGTCTCTCCTCATGTATCGGGACTATACACATTCCACTTCTCAGCATGGCCTGTGCCCTAAGGGGGACTTTCCTGAGATTTTGAGTAAAGATTTTGAGTAATAAGATAACAGCAGAACCTTATGCACAAGTGGGACCACTTTAGGCAGATGTGTGTTGTTCTTTGGATCTTGCTCACATTGAAGACAACATGAGGAAAATATTAACTATATTCCAGCTTTTCTCTTTTCCCCTCCTCCTCCTCCTCCTTTGGTATCCAGGTTATGCATTCCTCCTTTTCCAAGAGGAGAGCTCTGTTCAAGCCCTGATTGATGCTTGCCTTGAAGAAGATGGAAAGCTTTATTTGTGTGTTTCCAGCCCTACTATCAAGGATAAGCCTGTAAGTAAAAAAAAAAAAAAAAGCTAAAGATTTATCTGAAGAGAAACCTGAGTATTAAAAAAAAGCCTTCAGAACAAACTGTAATAGATCTGAAGACTGTTTCTAAGAGGGTGATGAAAACAGCTTAAAAAGAAATTTAAATTTAGTATCTAAACAAATGTGATGCTAAAATGAGTGAACGCATTTCATTTGTCCTAATGAATAAAATGGGGAGAGATTAAGCAAAATTGTTCCTGCAAGAAAGGAGCTAATCTACCACCTCACCCCATCCAAAAAAAATCCTCAAAAATTGCTTTTATCTCAGATTGGACAGTGAGCGTGTGATAACTGTGGAGCATAACCCTTCTGTTATAGGTTGAAGGGTTCACTGGCATCTTACATGGATTTATAATGGCAGTGTCCCACAAATGCACTTAGAATCATGCAGCTGCTTTGTTTTAATAGGTTCAGATCCGTCCCTGGAACTTAAGTGATAGTGATTTTGTAATGGATGGTTCACAGCCTCTGGATCCTCGAAAAACCATTTTTGTTGGTGGTGTTCCCAGACCGTTGCGAGCTGGTAAGTATTGAACTGAGGAGCCACAACCCACCAAATTCACAAGCCAAACTCCATGCCTTATCCCCATTCCTCAAAACCAATGTTTTTATTGGGGCTAGGGCTGGGAAGAAATAGACACACTTTCACAAATTTCCCCAAAGGTTTATTTTAAACCAGAGCCCAGCATGCAATTCCAGAGAAACCCAGATGGCTGGTTTATGGCACTGGAGGCAGCTGAGACTAACCTAAAGAGCAGGAATGCAACCTCTCTAAGTAGAGTTATATAAATTACAATGTATGTTTGATCAGTGCAGCAGAATAATTGATTGGCTTATAGCAGCATGTGTGTATTAATGAAGTCAGGGTGGTGAGGTATGAAGGAGGCAGTACAAATGCAGTGGCTTATTGAGTTAAACAAAAACAGTCTTTTTTAAGAAAAGGTTCTGTTGACAGTTACTTTTCTGTAGGTGTTATCTAATGGTCTTGCTTCCTGGCGCTTTCGCTGTCCCCCTACTGTGTCTTAATTAGCATTCTAAATAGTGTCTAAATGTTTATGGCTAAGCTAATAATTTATTACCTTGGGAAAGTGTATTTTGGGGAGGGGGTAATCTTCTTGTCTATCCTAATGCCATTTCCCCAGTTGAATGCCATTCACCCTCAATAAATTTCAGTCTACTTACCAAACAAAAACCTTGCAATCAGACAAATTGATAAAACCGTTTTATTGGAAACAAATAGCAAAACAACCAGATTCAAAACTACACCCCTTAGTAGGAAGGATAAGCCTGCCCAGCTCCACACAACCTGTGAAATCTGGGCTCCAACTTTGAGACAACCTTTCTCACCCCCACCATCATGTTCAGCCTGGGTCTTCAGTAGCAGCTGCAGGAAGTCTCAAGCCTACCACTGGTCTGTCCAGGTAAAGTGGGAGCAAATTCTGACAGTGATCTAATGCACACACCATGAAAGCCCTGCCAGCCTACCCTCTCATTTCACCTAGACAACAGCCTATGCAGGTAGGCCAGGAGCAGGTTCTAGCAGCAAACCTTTCCTCTGTGTTCCAGCTGCCTGGAATTTGAGACCATCCCCAGATTTGGTCATCAACCCCCAGCAGCTTGTAATCCACAGTTTGAGAAGTCCTGTCCTAAATATTATAAATAATAATTGAAATATATAGAGATCATGTGATACGTGATTAAATTCACATATTTAACAATAAAGGATGCTGTACTGCAGCTAAAAGGGCAGCATATCCCTTTAAAACTTACAGATACAACAAGAGAGATTAGGTTAAGTAGAGATTGCAATAACAATAGAAATTGAAATAAAGCTCAGAGATACAACAACATAGATTTTACCAGATTTTTTTTATTGTGTATGAAATTTACTCTATATTAGACATGCACTGGCATCTAGTTCATTACTGTCTAAACTTACAGAAGTGGAAATTGAAGCACTTTCTTATGCAGACCATGATATAATAATTACAAAATTGCATACAGGAATCACTAGGTCAAAAAGATGGGAGACTGAATGGCCTATTGTAACTACAAGAAGATACTACAATGAAGTGCCATTCTGAGTTCCTTCCAAACTAACTCAATTCCTGATGTTCCTTTATTCACATTATGGGAATCTGGTAGAGTCTTTATGAGAGGACTATTTATTTCTTGGCAGTGAATAGAAAGAAAGACATTCAAAAACAGAAAGATATATTATTGAATGGCTTGAAGCAAATAGAATCAAGACAAAAAGCAGAAACCAGTGTTGGATGTAAAGCAGTAGGTTAAGGTAATTCATAATGAACTAGATCTTTTGGAAGCAAATGAGTCTTATAAGAAGATGGATTTTGTTAAGCAGAAGTACTTTGGGAAAGGTCATAAATTATTGGCCTATCAGCTGAGAAAAGAAGAGAAAGGAACTATTGCTTCAATTTGAGATGGAAAGAAATCTGTCTTGAGCTGACAAATCAATTTGTCAAATAGTATTCTCAGCTACATGGAAAATGGATATTACGCTTGGAGAAGATTACAGAGGACTCAAAGTATTCACAGTAAATAAGAAACCAAGTTAATTGTAAATGGATTTCTATCACAAAAATGAATGATTATAAAATGGATAAGAAAAGGTTGCTCTTTCTCCCCTTTTCAGTTTTTATTGGCATTAGAACTACTGGCAAGAAAAATATGGCAAAAAAGCAAAATTCAGGAATCAAATTGGCAAATCAAGATTTTAAATTAAAACCATATGCCAATGATGTTGTACTCATAGTTACTCATCCAAATGAGTCTTTAGAATAGATGGAACATACAGAACAGATCAATGAGTATAAGGCACAGATGATCACATGGAATCTATCTGAAAAGAAAATGCAAAAAACAGCAGGGTTTAATATCAGTGTCCAGCCAATCAAGTTCCTGGAAAATAATTGTTCACCGATCTGAAAAAAGAAAATGGCAGATATTTTAAGATACAAAAGCTAACGCTGTTTTGGCTAGGAAGAATATCAACAATAAAAAAGAGTATCTCATTAAGGATTAAATTTTTATTCCAAGTTATCACAATAAGAATTAAAGAGACATTGAATGAATGGCAAAGACAACTAATTTAATTTGCTCAAATGAAGAACTGAACATGAAACTTAGTATTCTACAAGATGCAAAAGAATGAGGTAGATTAGCGGCACCAAATTTTAAATTATACTCTCAAATTGGTTGACTTGGATTACAAATTGGTTTATAACACTGTATAGTTGGATTACTTCTATGGAAGGAGCAGGATTCCAAGAAGGCCTGCAGTCTTTAGCCTACCAGCCTACTCTTTAGCCTACCAGTCTTTAGTCTGGTACAAATACAACTGTCCAGTGCCTACAAAATCATTTAATTATAGATAGCTTATTAAAAGTACTGTATGGGACAAATATATAAAAAAGAATAAACCCAGGCTTATCGCTTCTGGCCTCAGTGTAAAATATTTATTTTTATGAAGGTGAATATCCTAAAAAAATTGATCAGTGGATTTGTATAAATGGCAAGTGCTAACATTTAATAAAGATCAGAACTTTCAAGAATCTTTCCTTGGAATGGTTAGAAAAGCCTCATTGATTTCAGTATCTTCAAAATTTTGTTCTACGGAAAAAACAAAAGCAAGATGAAATAGTTGTTACTGAAATATGATTCAGAAACTGAACTGAAAGTCAGATTGCATGATTATAAATTGATGCAGGATTTAAGTAGACAATTGATATGCAATAAGGGGAACATCACTGGAAAACAGATACTAAATTTGTGAATATTAGCTCAGAGAAAACAGGTACTCCACTATTGGTTTTCAAAGTAGATGATGCATATTTAAAAACCTGATAGAAATGTAAAATGTAATACCATTATATTTTTCATATATGATGGCAATGTCACAAAGTGAGCAATTTTGGAAGTTGATTCATTGTCAAATGAAACATATTTTAAATACTGATTTTCCCTTCCTGCCAGCTGTTTTGCTATTGAGCATCACTGAACCTTATACAAAGTATACTGAGTTAGCTTTGTACATGGTAACAACTGCTACAATATTTTATGCTTCCCATTAGAAATAACACTCAATTCCTATATTAGAGGACCAGGAGACCAAGCTCTGAGAATTCAGATCAATATTAAAAAATATATATTTAAAAAATAAGTCTAATGCAAACTTTAACTTGGACACATCTATTGAGACCCAAGAAGTGGGCCTTGTCTGCCACAGCACCTGTCCTCTGGAATGAGATGCCCTTTGATATCTATGTGGCTCCCGCCCTGATAACATTCTGGAAAATGTTAAAGATCTAACCACAACTTGAGTTAGAGTGGTTGGGGACCCTATCGGATATGTTTGTGGATGGGGGTTCTGTTAGCTGGACTTACCATCTGTTCTTGTTCGTTATTTTCTTCCTTATCACTTTGTTATTATGCTGTATTTTTCCTATTTTGTATTTTGTTTGGTTTTATTGCATGCTGCCAGAGTCATTTGGGACTTGGGTGGTGCCTAAATTGAACAAATTAAATTAATATTTTAAAAAAAAGATAAAAAAGAAATATACACAGACCTTTTTATATTCTAATTATAGCAAGCTAATTTGATTTCAGAGAATATAATGTTAAATCATTTTTGCTATCCAAAGCTTCTTCAGATATATCCAAATGTCAAAACTAACACTAATCCTGTCATCTGTGGGAAGGGTCCTGGAAACTTGTATGATTGGATTTACACTCATAGCTGTAAATGAGAGTCCCTTTGGAGGTGGGGGCTTGTTACTGAAAAAAATGAGGTACAAATAAATGTAATATATCACAGTCATGAAAAATCTCAACCTGACAATCTAAATATCTCAAGTAAGAAGAAAAAAATGTTGGCTTAAGAAATAGAGGAAGTTAGAACAGAGAAGTTCTGTGTTAAAGGTGGAAGCAAAAGGAATGTCCTCGTGAGTCTCCATCAAATGGTGGGGGTGTTTCTTTCCAAATTTTAAAGAGTGGGCTGGCTTGTGCAAAAGATGATTCCTTGGGGCTAAGCCATTTAAGATTTCAGAGATAAACACCAGAAATCTGAATTATACCTGACAACAGATTAGTGACCTTGCAGTAGTTTTAAAAAGAGCATAATAGTGTATGCTCTTTCTAGTACACTGTCCAACACATTCTGGATTAGTGAGATTCTTAAGACCAGAGATTCTTAAGCCAGTCACAGTTCACCTTTGACTAATTTTCCCTTCTCCCATCCCTCCTAGAAATCAACACTTGGGTCATTCCTTCTCTTCCACTGCAGAAGTATATTTTTAAAACATAGTGGATCACAATAGCAATGTCTGATCAATTAGAGTTCTGAGTTGATCACATTCATAGAATCTGTTCTGGTATTGCTTTGTTTTTCCATTTGAACACATGTCTGGAGCCATCATAGATTGTGTGACTCTGATAAACTTCTACAACACGCCTACAGACCTACGTCTCCAAGTCTGTTTATTGAATTGACTTAGCCTTAAATCCAAATGAATAACCTCCTTTAGGTATCAAGCCGAAAACCTGTGGCACCACAACTTGTCTGATCAAGAACATCTAAAAGTCTCCATTTCCATCTGCACATTGTTCTTTGTGCAATGCTGTTATGCAGTTGAACACATCTACTAGGGAGGGGTCAAAAAGGTCTAGCAGGCAGCTGTGACCATATGATCAAAGCCCTGCCTCTTTTAATGTGCCTTCCATGCTTTTTATTGAAAGCCCCCCCCCCCCCCCTCCGATACCCCTGGTTCCCTTCTAGTCCTTACTGCTCCATTTTGGTGTATGGCAAAGCAGAGGATTCTAACATGGATTATGCATTAAGTTGTAGACTATATTCTATATCGCATACAGTATTACACATTATAACTTTCCAAGTAGTTTTTCTATTTAAAATCCATTGATTTATTTAAAGGCACTTTAGCAAGTGTGTTTTGTTGCTTTGTAGTGGAATTGGCTATGATAATGGACCGTCTCTATGGTGGAGTGTGTTATGCAGGAATCGACACCGATCCCGAATTAAAATACCCCAAAGGTGCTGGGCGAGTGGCTTTTTCCAATCAACAGAGCTACATTGCTGCCATCAGTGCTCGGTTTGTTCAGCTTCAACATGGGGATATCGATAAACGAGTAAGTTTGCAGAGAATTATTAAGAATTATTATTGCATCATTTGCTTTTCACAAGTTACGAAACATGATCCTTGATGAAATTGATTATTCATAGCATCTGTTCCTCTTTTAATAAGAGCAAACAGGTGATTAGGAAGGAAGTATAAAAATTAGTGTGAGAGTGGGGAGGGACAGAAGTACCACCAAGCCAGTTGCCATGAAAAAAAAACCTAATTTGTAGGTGGATGTTCATCATAACTTGTTTCCTAGTATCTATACTTAGTAGAGGTCTTTGAATAACTGTTGGTAGATGGTAGAAGTGTAATATTGTCTGTAATCTTAAATAATGTATGCAGGAGTCCTTCTTGCTTGGGCTCGTATCATAACACCTAACTTTATACAGTTTTCTTTTCCTTCTTAACCTATTTCTGGTGACCACTTCTGGAAATATGTCTTCTGAAGCATTTTTGGGGAGGCAGGGGGTGTTTTTGCTTTGTTTTAATATCAGTTGTTTCTGAAATGTATTATTACAATAAGTATCTGTTAGTTTGTTACATGCCACCAAATTGGACTCAACTCCAGGTAACTTGGAGGCCTTCCAAGGATATAGTTTCTTTAATTAGAAGCAGGATTACTAGTTAAAATACTAGTAGTAATATTTGCTGCCTTGACATCTTAATTCTTTATTTGCAGCTTTGTAACAATTGTGAATCCTGTTTGCAAAGAGAGGAATGAGGAAGCAAGATGGTTAGGAATTTTTTGCTTATGACTTCTGACCAAAAGGTGTAGATCTCATAGCAGACTTGTCATTTTGCTATTTTATACCAGCATGTAGTTATAATATACTATTATTATGGAGTATAACTCTAGCCTTATTTAACTGACATGGGATTTGTTCAAGTGATATTCCAATGTGTTATCCAGGAGAAGGAGAAAACAATATTCCAGAGTCCAAATATTCAGTATTAATGTTTCTTTTCTTTTCTTTTTTCTTTTTTCTTTTCTTGTTTTTTAAACAGGTGGAGGTAAAGCCATATGTGTTGGATGACCAGATGTGTGATGAATGCCAGGGCGCACGATGTGGTGGAAAGTTTGCTCCTTTTTTTTGTGCCAATGTTACTTGCCTGCAGTATTACTGTGAGTTTTGCTGGGCAAATATCCACTCTCGGGCGGGGCGTGAATTCCATAAGCCATTGGTTAAGGAGGGGGCGGACCGGCCACGGCAGATCCACTTCCGCTGGAACTGAGGTGGAAGGCAGGCAGGCAGGCAGGCTTCCTCAGCTTGAAGATACTGACATGCAGAAGAAATAAGTGCATTCTTCTGCTTCTCACCCCAGCTCTCTTAGACATGCATCTTTTTCAGCAGCCAAAATACTACAAAGCCTCTTGTTTTTCACCAAAACCCTACATCTCAGGCTTACTAATTTTTGTGATATTTTCATGTTAAAATAATAATAATAAAAAAGTTTTTTTGTATTTTCTCCAACTTATTTTTATATGTAGAATTAAAACTAGATGAGAGAATGTTTTTTGCATAGGGGCACACTGTCTGCTGCTATAGTTAGTGGGTGAAGCGTGCACTTATTTCTAAACATGGGTTTTTAACTTCAAGATCTGCCCCACTAATTTACCAAAGGTAGCAAAAATAGAGAAGATGGAATATGTCTGCTACAAAAAGCTTATTTTTTATCGTTGTTGCTATTTTCAGTGTATACATCAATTTAAAAAAATAGGGTTGATTTTTTGCTCTCCATTTTGACTTGCAAGAAATAATACCTCAAGATAATCTGATTTATTAGCTATTTTTAAACATTTATAATCACAAGCTGTATTAGCTTTGCTGCTATATAGGTGTTGTATGTAATGCCACCTATAAATACGGGATGGAAACATTTTAAGATATTCTGCATTACCCATTAAAATGCAGGCAGCACAATATGGCGCAAACTGCCATAGTTTTAGAATGTGAAAATTGCATGTTTACTTACCTGTATACAGCATACGCATGCACTAGATTTAACAAGAGATAAGTTATTGCCGATTTTTTAAAATAAGGCTCTGAAATCTAGATAGCATGAGCACACTGCAAAATTTGTAACAAAAGAAACTTGCATGCATTATTGTGACTCAAGCTTTTTTTTCTAAAGATGTCCTACATGTATACAATATGCAAATTAGTTTTAGATTAGAAAGTGCAGCCATTTTGTGACCAGGTTGGTGGTGGAATTCAATTTTTACAGACTGGATGTAATGTTGTAATTGGTGTGGTGTGTGGTTCTAATTCCTGTGGAGTAATATAGCATAGACACAAGTTTGAGTAAAACATTAGAATATTTTATTATTTATTTCAGCCCCATTGATTGTTCATGGTTAAAACTTCCTCTCCAAACCAAAGATGGGGAAGCCCACTGCTAACCAGTCACCAAATGGGAAACTACTGAGAAATGAGCACTAAAACATGCTGATACCAAGAAAATGCTTTACTAATAAAAATCTAAATAAAGTCAAAATGGAGATGGTATAATATTTCTACAGCTAGTTGCAGAAGGTAAATCTTATCTTTAAGGCAACAGTGAAATCTGGCTTAAATTGTCTGTTCTTGCTTGACCTCAGTACACTTGACAGTATATTTATCAAAATGGCATCGCTGTTGCATGAAATCCAGTTCATTTACTGACAGTCAAGCATAGATTTTAATCCAGATGAAGCCGTTTCAAGTAATGGTATTGCTTGCAAGATTTTGGGTGGTGTAAACCAAGCCAACAAACATTTTCTTGATCCTAAGTGCAAGAATTTCACTAGCAGTGTTTTTGTCCATCTCGGAACATGTCAGTGCAACTAGCTTTTATGTTCCAGTGGAAGAGCTACTCTGCGGTTTAAGCACCCAATAAAAGCAAGTCCAGAATTGCAGCCCTTTCCACAGAGAGAAATTAACCAGGGTTGTGCTCTTGCCAAACCCTCGGGGACAATCCTTTATGGAAGCGTAGTTTGCTCTTAAATTGGTTGTCTTAGTGAGCTTCTTGTATGTTTCATGTCTAACGCTACTGTTTTGTTGTGATTGTGGTTCAGGTTTTTAAAGTTTTAAAGTTGATGCTGTTTAAAAAAAAGCTTTTTAACTGATTTATTTATCAATGTATTCTATTTGTTACTTAACCATGATCCTCCAGACTTTTTGGAGTATTCTTTTCTAACCTTAAGCCCTGCTAAACCTTGATCCATTTTTGACATTTGTTATGCACTATTTTTATATCTCTGTAAGAGATTTTTTTCCAACTAGTCAGCTATTTCAAGGCAGTTTTTTTGACTGATTACATCTCCTTTGCTATACCTCAATTTTTGGAATTAAAAAGAAAAATCAGTAGTTTTGCAATGTTAATTATTTAAATATAATTTAATTCTGCAGATGTTTTTAACTTTATTTTCGTATTTCTTGCTTGAAGTTTAAAATTGAAGCGCCTTTAATATGTTTTAAATAATGAAAATAATACCGAAAAATAGTACACAATTGAAATAATTGGAGATGTTGAAAAAGCCTTTTTCCCCCTTCTCCCCTACAATAAAGCTGTCAAAAAGGTGGTGTTACCCTTTATTTGAGATGGGTAAGCTCATCAAAATATCAAGCTATGCTTGTCACTTCATTTCTGGAGCTATTAATGCTAATAGCTACTTTAACCTACATCTCCCTTTTTTTTTTTTTTTTTGTCCTTAATCCATGAATTTTGGGTGTTAATCCAGTGGAGGGATCTCTTGCATTGACATCTTTTGAAACAAAGCAGTTGATCTGTTGGCCTCCCTTCATTTCTTAGAGGAGAGGTGGGACATATGGATTTTGTGCGTACCTCCTGCTTATTAATAGAGGGGGGGAGGATGTAAGAGTCTTTCTGCTGGATTGGGCCCCTATTTTCTCCAGTGTTCACCACTGTATTGCTTTTGTTTTATAAATCATATTTATTTTACTATTTTTGTAGAAGATTGTTAATTTTATTGTATTTTTGTATTTTTAAAGCTTCTTTACTTTTGTTATCCCAGATGTGCATATTGCTGTTCAAATGTATGACTGTGGAAGGAAAAAAAATACTTTAAAAAGTCCACACTTTTTGTTAAGAAGGAAACATTTAGCATTTATATATTTGTGTATGGAAAACACTTGATCCTTAATTCCCTGTTTGCATCTGGCTGCCCAAGGCCTCTCCTCAAAGATGCTACAAAACTTGAATATAACACATTTTGGAAGGCTGACTAACCTCGATTCTGTGTTGTGATGTGCAATACTGTTTCTAATGTTTGTATAAAAAGAATAACCGTGTAAACCTTTTTAATGCAAATTTTATTTTTTCATTGCATCTTTTGCAAATTTTATCCACAGTGTCATTTTTTACTGTCAGAAAAAGAAAACCCCTTTTGTCATTGCAACTATTTTTTAAAATTCAGAAATCTTTGTACTGATGTAAATGATTGTAGTTATTTTGGATAGTGTTTTGCTAACAAAGGGAGAGACTTTTTTCATGCATATTTCTATTTTGTTGTCATTTTGGGTTTTGTTTCTTTGTTTTGTTTCAAATAGCAAAAGTACTTGGAATAATTTTTCATATTCTTGTCATTAATATTATTTTGTATTTTTATGTGGAAATATATAATTTTATGATGCTAATTGCTAAAAGTTTATTTTATGTTGAATTATTTTTGGAGCTGAAATCTTTGTAATATTAAAAGCAACTAGTTTCTAAATTCAAGTTTCTGTAAAGAATCGCACAAGTGGTTTAAGGAGTGTTTGGATTGTAATTATAAATTGTTCTTTGATATGCAAATTAATATCTTCTGTTAAGTTTATTTTGTATTCGTAATGGGGTGTTAAAATCATTTTCTTTTCCTGAAGAAAAAAAACATGCTTTTTATGGACACAGGGAAGCAATGCACCAACATGGCCTCCCCAATGCTGTGCCCTTCAGATAGAATTAGGAAGTACAGTTTCCAGAATTTCCAAGCCCTGCAACTTTTGGTCACGCAAGGTTGGAATGATGGGATCCAGCACATCTGAAGGGCGCCGGTGGAAGGTCGTTGCCCCCAGCACTGCTGCGACAGCTGCATTGGGATCAGGGGAGCATCAGAATTCTCCGGCAGAGAGGCGAATTTCCAAGCAGCCTGGGTTGGATAGAACGCTCCCTTGGCTACTCACCTTCAGCTTAAAACCTTTCCGTTCATTTTACTGTTATCTTCCAGTGTCTAAATCTCCAGTCTGTCTGTTGTACTGGTAATTTAACTCTGTAATGGAATAGTTTGCTGCCAACTATTTATATGATAAGTCATTTTTAAATATTTGTAATATTGTTGACTGACTAATAAACTTAAGTTATTGGCATATTTTCCCTCAGAATTCTATCACTCTGTACCTGCATCATGAACAAAAATTAAGAAGCTGTTCATTTAAGTGGAGTGTCTTTCCTACAAGTTTCATTGCCTTCATGTGTAAAAACATCCCCTTTCATTCCCCCATACTAGTTGAAGTTCTGGAAAAGCCATTTAAATGCTTTTTCAGCCAGATACTTCTAATTCCTTTGGGTGTCAATCTCTTGAATTCACATTTTGTGACATGTTTTTGTACTGTTTTGTGTATAATGTTGGTTCACAGCTGGAAGTAAATCTACATGATTAAATTCTAATGTAAGTCTGAAGGAATATATTTTATGTGCCTAAGATAATGAGAGAAACTGCTTTATCTGTATCTCAGCCCATCCCTCTATTATTTTCACAGGACACTTTAAACTTCTCCAGGTTCTTAGATAATCCCAAGAATTCCTGGAAGAAAACAGTGACAAACAATCCCTGTTGTTGGTAAGAAAGTGTCATGGGTGAATCCATGAAGTCATCATGTCTTGAGCACAGTTTGAAGACAACTTGACCTTTAAAGATTGAAAGTAGGCAAATATTAATAGAGATTGAAGAGTTGTTGCATTTATTTTAGTTATGAGGTGGTTGCGATCTTGTCTTGCATTGTATGATCTGCAGCATTATTAGGCTCCATTACATCTTGAGGGAGGCACCATATAAGAAGCATCTGCCCTGGTTCTTTTTGGGCAGCCAGGGTGCAGAAGCTGCAGAATGATGGAGAAATCTGTAACAGAAAACAACAAGAGCATCTACTGGCACCGCACAGCAAGGTGTTTTTTTTTAATCAAAAAGTCTCCCACCCACTAACCTTTCTTTTTCCAGACTGGCAAGTTCATTGGCATGACTGAACTGAAGGACAGTGTTAGGGTTTTCTGGGAAAAGAGGGGTGTTCTTGACCTGCTTGTGTGCCAATTAAACATTTTGAGAATTGTGTATTACCCCTTTAAGCCATACGCTACTTTTTTTGGTGCTTTTGGTAGATGCTTTCTTATAGGCAGGTAGAGCTTCAATCGCACCATTGCTGACACCATCTTGACCTTTTTTTTTACCACATCCTGTGGCCATCCTTGGATTGCTGGTTAGATAAATGAGAGTGAGAATTAAGGAAAAATAAAGATGTAGGTTGAAGTTAGAGGATCACCCAAGAAACTCAGATACCAGATTTTAATAAGGCAGAAATGAACCCAAGTCCCTCCAAGAAACAAGCCGGCCAGCCACTCCTATCAGTATCAACCCATCATAGCTCCTACCCCTTTCCCATTGGTAGTTGAACACAGTTTAAGATGCCACAAAGTCAGTCCATAGACTTTGAATCCTGTTTGTATTTCTCTGAAGCCATTCAGAGAGATGATTTAGATGAATCTGTGCCACACCGCCTCTCTGCAGCTTTGCAAACTTCCAGGATTTTGCATTGAGCTCTTTAGCACTGGATGGTTCAACTTGCTTTTAAATTAACCTTGAAAGCCGTGAATTGCTGGTACTGATCTACAGCCCTTTAAAGTCTGAAAAACGAATAATGAAGTTGCAAGGTTTGAGCCATACTGACAGTAAAGCAAAAGGGGATTACCGTTGATTGAATAATAGAAGAAAGGTGGTGTCCCATTTGTACAGAGGCCACTCCTTGCAAGTCCAGCTGCCCTGAAATGCCCCCAAGTTGGGGTTACTGCAGCCGTCATGCCCTCCTTACAGTAGCCCCAATTTAAAATTCTAGGTTTTTGGATCCCTCGCTGTGATTCCTTAAGAAAAAAAAGCCATCCCCTTTCCTCACAAGCACCCACTCTTTTTCCTGCCCCCCCCCCATGCAACTATCCAGAGGAAAAGAGGAGCAAGCAGGCTGGCTTCTCCTACAACTGGTAGGAGAACCAGGAACAGCCTGTCAGAAATAGCCAGGGATTAAGAATTTGCATGACTGACTGCAGTAGAATTCCAATCTCTAGAGCAGTGTTTCTCAACCTCAGCTACTTTAAGATGTGTGGACTTCAACTCCCAGAATTCCTCAGCCAGCTGGCTGGGGAATTCTGGGAGTTGAAGTCCACACATCTTAAAGTAACTGAGGTTGAGAAACACTGCTCTAGAACAACACTGTTCCCTCCTTACCTATACCTGATCTAAGTTGTATTTATAAATTATAGTTCAGGACCAAGGAACTCCAGTTCCCATCAGCTCCAGCAAATGCAGCTAGCCAGTTGTTCAGAAATTAAGGGAACTGTATTTCTACTGGACTTTCAGGGTCTCTTTTAGGGCAAACAAATGAGGGGCCTGTTCCCCAACCTGTCCCCACAAATTTCACGTGCTGTTTTTAAAACCCTCCACAAACAGCTCCAGCTTCAGGAGCAACACCAGGTGGCCCCTAATCTGGAAGGGCCAGACTTTTGGTTTTCCACAAAGGTGAGAGTGGCTGGTTTTCACTCTGCAAAATGCTCATCAGTGCTCGCCTACCCCATGTCTGTCAAAAGGAGGTTAGACTATCCCTTACTATCAGACAGGATCCCTTGAGTTGTATTTGTGTGTTCATTTTGTGGGGGGGGGGGGGGGGTTGTTTGGCTGTATGAACATTCTGCGGTTCACTCCTTAAACATCTACCCTGATTGCAGAAAACTCTGGTTCCCTCAGTATTTACCATTCCAAATGTATTTCTACATCATCATCATCATCACTATTAGTAGTTGTAGTAAGAGTATTTTCAGCAACAGACATTGGAACTATATTCAGCTGTTTTACGTGAGTGGCCATCCTGAGGTATGATAATGTAGTAAAAGGGAAATAAATAGATCAGCGTGTTCACTTACGACATAGGACATAAAGCCCTCATGTTTCCAGAGTTGCTTAAGTGTGTGCCGTTTACAACCATTGTCATGCACCTTGCTCCATCTATGTAGAACAAGATCAAGAGGCAGATGGTGGGAAAAGCCACTTCCTGGGCTGGATTGTAGAGAGGAAGCTATTTGCTTTTCACGAATGTAATTAGCAGCTGAAATATCTCGTGAAACAGGATGTTTAGTTCCCTGTCCTATGTTTGTCTTTGATCAATTTGTTGTGGCTGAAGTGGAACTTCAAACATCTGTAAAAGGTATTTCCCCATCTCTATTTTTAAGTTAAATCAGCGGTACAAAGATGTGTGTTTTGGGGGAAGATTAGTTCCTACAATCCTTCGCTCCATCCATCAGGGGAATAGTCAGTTTTCTTTTCCTGTTCCCTGTCATTGTTTTTACCATCTGCTTAATTTACTGTTTTTGTTGTACAAATTCTGTGGCTTCTTCCTGGACATGATATAATGTTATCATGATGTCATGAGGTTGCTGAGGACAATGCGTCAATATTAAAGGAAAAACTTTCTGGATTCAATTAAATGGGTGGAATTATATAAAGCAACAACCACAACAAACCTTTATTGAATTTAGTGACCAGAACTAATAATATCTTTGTGATATGGAACCAATAACCTCACAATATTGTGGTTCAGAGATCAAATAAAGTTGTTCAGAAAGAAAGCATTTTCATTTTACAAAGCAATCATTGTAAAATACCCTCAAAGAAAGGTCCTTGCAGTCAAAAAAGTTCATGAAAACAATGAGCTTTGGTTCAGTCTTAATTACTTTTCAGTTCACAGAAAGGATTTTATATTTTTATTGCCATAGTAGCAGCATTGTTTTAGAATCATTTTTCTCCTCTCAAGTTTGTAACCCTTTCCACACGCTTGTTTCAAATTTGTGTTTATCTATGCTAGGTTGTTTCCATGAAATAAAAACAGCCACCCCATGCAGGTGAGTCTGCAAGAGGTGGTAAAAGAAGTCAAGATGACAGCCACAATGGTGCAATCAGCATGATGCACATAAAAGAAACCAAGCTTTGCGCCATAGCAGCCACCATCTTGACTTTTCTGTGGACTTCCTTGGTATCTTTTGTGATGGAGCCACAAGAATCCAGACTGGGAACTTGACATCTGGCTATGGCTGCAGCCTGAATATCATAACTGCTATAACTTCCTATTAATTGTTAGAGCAGATTTACAGAAGAAAAACAATATCCCTTTCTCTATTACTAACTGCCATATACTTAGCCAGTAATTCATGATGCTTTTCAGAATAGCATGCATTAATTAAATATATGCATCCAAGCCCCATTCAGGCATTCAACTGAACACATGAAGAGCTTGAAGTGGGGGCAATGGGGTGCATCACGCCACCTCAGTCCAACCCTCACCCATCCAGGCATAAGATCTGAAGGGGAGCTCTTCTGTGTTGCATGTGGTCCAGAGTCTTACAAACAAACATGGGTCTTGGATGGCACTCACAGTTCCATTCTCATTCATGGGCATGTAAGAAAGTTCCCTTCAGACCTGTAGTTAAAAGGCACAAACCCAGGTTGAGCTGCCTGTTTGCCCACTTTTCTTGCCACTTTGGCGAGAAAAGGTCCTCTGCCCAAGCAGTTAACAATGAATATTTCACAAGGGGAAGGGAAAAGAAGGGAGAAATGTTTTGTGCTTTGTGATCCCAGCAACTGTGATTTGTAAACCATGGTTTATTACAGTAACTTGCCAGTATTAACCAGATGCTGAGTCTAGGCAGACTTCAAAAAACATCATTTTTCTTCTGCAGCCAATGTCATTCTAAAGACTAAGATGAAACCACCAAAAAACAAATTTTATCTAAATTAAAAAAAAAAAATTAATTCCCATCTCCATTCATGCTTCCAAAACCCAGGAAGCTGAAATACAAAATCAAGGTCAGTTTTGGTTTTCTTTTTCAGCTCCTATAACACACCTAGGCAGACACATTCAAGAAGTGCAACTTTTCCAGCTGCTTCAAATTATGCCTAAGGCAACATTCTTTCCCCAACTGTGCCTACTATAAATAATAAGCAGTGTTTTGAATGGCAAAGCAGCTACCCACTGTACATAATGCAAATGTGCACGTTTACACACATACAGACACTCCCATTCACGCTTCATTTGATACTACTGATATTAATCCTTGAGGCAACTTTAATAACGTAACTAACTGCCCTTCCATCTCTTTATCCTTATTTTGGCCATTCGTCCCCATCTATTAAAATTGCCCCATACCTATTGAGGGAAAAACATTTGCTTTCAACTTTAAGAAAAAGTAGAAAGGAAAAAGGATTTCTAGAATCCTAGAAATGGAAGGAGCTCCTCAGGCCCTCCACTGCAGGAATCCCAAATTAAAGCATTTTCCGTCAATGCCCGTCTATCCCCTTAGAATAGGGTTAGTAAAACCAAGCTGGCCACTTCTCTGCCAAGAGGCTGCAGGCTGAGCTGTTCGCAGAGGAAAAACACGTGCATCAGGAGGCTTCAGCATCAGGAGGGAGAACAGAAAAGGTAAAGCTTGAGAAGGAAAGGTTTGAAAAGCAGAACAAGGTGAAGATTGGGTAGAAGCTACAAGGTTGGGAAGCAGCAGCAGGAGAGGACCTCGAGGAGGAACAAGCGGGAAGGAAGCTGCAGCAAGATGGAATTGAGGTGGGGAGATGGGAAAAGAGCTGCAAGCAGGGATGGGGGCTGTAAGATGGGTTGCAAATAAACATTGTGGAAGATGCAGAGACACAGAGAAGCTGCCTAAGTGTGTCAGCTTGTAACCTGCTGGGAACTAGAGTCTACCTGAATATGAATTTCTGAAGCTCTTTTCAGCTAACAGAAGATGCATGGCTCCTTCTATTTCTAATCACCAGTATATTCTGACATATTTAATTTTGATTTTTACAAAGCAAACGGCTGGAAACAATCCTAAAACTTTGAAACGCTTATAAAGAATATGTTATGTTTCCACAGGTCAGTTACCTTGTTGGGTTTGCTTCTCAATATTTAAAGTGTCCTATTTGTCTATTACAAATGTGTTAAGCTCCCTTACCTCATGGGTGTTAAATTGAACTTGAATGAAATTAAAATGTAATTTCTTATTTTATGATTACCAGGATGTTCACCAAATGAATAGTAGACTAGTAAAGTTCCACTTTGACAGCATGGCAAGTTCTCCTAATTGACCAACAGAACATCATATTTGGAATAAAGAACTTTGGCAGAACTTTTATAGAAATTCTCTGAACGATGATGGGAAGGCGAGATCTTGAAAACAGCTTGCCATTCATTGTCCATCTTGCTGTTCCAGAGCATTATGGTGTCATCTTATGCACAATTAACCTGACAAATATTGAAGGAGGCTCACACAGGCCTTGTTGCTATCCAAAAGCCAAGTACTCAGATTCATTCAGCAACAAAACCCAAAAATCTAAGCCCCTCTTCTTTTGTTTGTTCAGGAAGGTAGCATTTCATGATGCCCTGAAGTAAGATTATACTTAAAGAAAAGTTTTGTATGCAACAAATTGCACTATGCATCTCTGATGAGGAATTAAAGCCGTAATCCAATATATGCTTGACGGGCAGTATGTTTTCTTGGTAAGCTTTACTTCTGAGTAAACATGCACAGACTTGGGACTGATCCATAGATGCTTGATGTAAGGCACATCCAGCCTTGCTCTCAGATGGTCTCAAGTCAGCAGTAAAAGGAGATCAGAAGAGAGAGAACTCAGAGCATAAAGCTAATACTGCATGAGACATTGTTCTAGAATCAGTTTGCTGTAAACTGAAGGCCTTTATGAGCCTGACATCAGAACTCCACTTTGCAATATCTGTTAAGTATCATAAAATAATTGGCAAACCGACTAAACTGTTAGATCTAAGGCAGGCCTTCCATGCCAGGGATCACTGCTATAATTTGAACCTTCAGCTCTCAGAATTTCTGGAGGCTGAGTCAGGCTTTAGGTGCCAGCTCCTGAAGTGGGCAATAGCAGTGTTTCTTCTCTTGATAGACCTGAGTCATCACTTTCCTGGAGCTCTTCCTCCACCATCATCACTGCATGGCCCTCACACTATAGGAGCCAATTACTATGGAAAGAGAAAGCTCCTCCAGGGTTGTTGGGGGGAAACAAAACAGTAAAATCAGAGGAGCCAAACTTCATAAGACATCCAGCAGATGTCTGGGCTTTGCTAAAGCCAAGGCTGTCTTGTGCAGATGGCTCCAGCCAGTCCCCATTCTGTCTGGGGTCTGAATATCTCGGCCTGCTGTACATAGGCCTGCTCCAATTTGTTCCCCTATCAGGCACCTTTTCTTTCATAACCCTAGAGTCAGGACTGTTATCTCTAAACCAGCTGGAGTTTTGCCTTAAATGATGGCGATATCCTCCAATTCAGCCTATTGCTTTTGTCTATAGGAAAATGTGATTGTGGAAATTATTTCAGACTGTTCCTGCTGACAATGTCCCTCCCTAAGTGTATTTTGTTCAGTTTTGTTTGTTCAAAATATGATAGTCTGTTGGGAAAACAGAAATAGCTATCTAATGGTAGCATAGTCTAGCCCACGTTTTGCCATATTCTCAACTAGAATTTCACCAGAGACTTGGCCAAATGCCTTGCAGAAGTCAAGGTACACTATGTCCACTGTATTCCCATAGTCAACTAAAGTGGTTGCTATATCAATAAAGGAGATTAGATTAGTTTTGTTGGAAGGAAATTTTGGTCTGGATTTCTCTGAGGAATGAACTTGGTCAGGATCAGTTTCCAAGAAGAGTTTATTACAGTCAGCTGAGCAGACACACTTCCCACATAGGAATGTGTGTTAGATAAAGAGATTGGTGACCTTTTATACATCTTTGCACGTACATACGCAGTATTACCCTTTTTACACAATCCTTCGGAATGTTTCTTTGGAATGTTTCTGATCAATTTTTTTACGATATATAGTCACCCCCTCTTTCTAAGCCCCCTCTTTTTAAGCCTCACTGCATGCATGTCTGTCTCACTTCAACCTACTGGAGATTTCTGTGCAAGTGTACAGGCAGCCCCCGGGTTAAGAACAAGTTCCATTCCTAAGCCTGTCTTTAATTCAAATTTGTATGTAAGTCGGAACTCGTACAGTGGTACCTCGGGTCACGAACTTAATTTGTTCTGTGACTCTGGTCGCGACCCGAATTGGTCACGACCCAAATCAAATTTTCCCATAAGGTTCAATGTAAATATGGTTAATCCGTTCTGACCCCTACGAATTTGGTCGCCAACCCATTTTGGTCACGTCCCAAATCAAATTTTCCCATAAGGTTCAATGTAATTACGGTTAATTCGTTCTGAACCATATGTATTTTTTTTTTAAACCACAAAAATATGAAACAAAGTACAGTACACTACAGTACGAAGAGAGAGAACACTAGCCTTGCTCGAGGCAACTTCTGGCATGGAGGACAGGAAGGCGGGTGGGGAGGCAGTTATTGTTTGGAGGGAGAGTCCCCCTCCCTACAGGAAGCCACGACCACGTGTCACGGCAGGGAAAATGACCGCGGATCCTGTTTGTCACCCAATGCGGAGTTCGCGGACGGAAGCAAAATTTTGTGAACGGTGCTGTTCGTGACCCGAATTGGTTGTGAACAGAAGCATTCATGACCCGAGGTACCACTGTACTTACGAACAGGCTGCCCGTTATTAAAAATGGTGGATGGAGTTCTCCTTCCTGGAGCCGACAAATTGCTGAAGCTGCATGATGTTTTCATGAACCACTGAAAACCACAGAAAACAGGCTGCATATTAAAAATGTGCAGCTTCAACGGTTCATGAAAACATTGCACAGCTTCAGTGGTTTTTCAGCTTGAAGAATGAGAATGCTGCCCACCATTTTTAGTAACAGGCAGCCTGTTGTAAGTATGAGTTCTCTGTAACTCAGACATTCTTAACCCGGGGACTGGGTTAAGCCATGACATTTAGCACTTAGCAGATTTAAAAATGTCCTCCTTCAGTTTGGAATGATTTATTCTTGGTAAACACAGGCTCCTGCCAACTAGTGTGTTCTTCCCTAAATGCTCACAAACTGACTGCTTAGTAATCTGTACCAAAATGTTGGCCAGGATCAGTGTCAAGCTGTCCTTGTCTGTAGTCACCCAGGTCTTCCCCCCTTCCCCCTATGAAGATAGGAACATTTGCCTTTCCTCTGTCCTTTGACATTAAACCCGTCTTCCAAGACTTCTCAAAGATCACAGAAAGGGGCTTCAAGATAACATCTGCAAGCTCCTTCAAGATTTTTGGATGTAATGAGTCTGGCCTGAAGACAAACTGACCATCTCTTTACCTATCTTGGGTTGCCACTTTCTTCTTGCATCCCAACCATACTCCCATCCAGTCAGGTTTCTGTTCTTCCATCTAGCGTGCTGAGCTCCTGAACAGTTAGGTCTGTAGAACTCTTATTCAATCCATTCAGGCAGGTTCAAAAAAAACAAACACTAAACCCTCTCTCATGCAAAGCTGAAGGAAATTCACTGAACTTTCTTCAACCTTTCCTGACTTCATTTTGCACACCACCAAAGGTTAGCCTAAGTAGATACTACCCTTCTCAAACATGCTCCGGTCTGGTCCAGTTTGGCAGGGTGCAGCCTCTTCAGCATGTTATCTTTTCAAAAATCACTTTCTATGAGATTTGGGTACCATAGAGGAAAACACTACTTGGTGTGCACCATGGAGGCCTGGTTGAAGGATGAGCGTGTCCCTCAGGCTATGGCCTGGTGCCGCAGGCTGGGTCAGGAGATGGGGCAATGGAGCGTAAACTCTGCTCACTGATCGATCGCTACATTCAGCATGGCACGCTGAACCACAGGTGAACTTACCATATTTTATTCTTACATCTGGCAAATCTAACCCATGACATGCAAGCGTATTGCATGTGTTGTACCACTGCTTTTCAAAGCAGAGAACGTTGTGTAACCAGGGAGTCAGAACAGAAAAACATGCTCAACTCCAGCTTCCATCTGATTTTAGAAACACTTTCCACCAAATTTGATTTTATAGGAAGATTGACTTCAGCTGAACTGTTTTTTTTTTAACTATTTGATTCAAATTTCCCATATTTAGCAAATGAGAACATACATAGCAGAAGCTATTTGTGGGAGGAGGGCAAGCAAGGTGGCGGTAGGAGATCGACTCACAGGCCATAGCCTCACAGTCTTCTTTCCTGAGCTACCAAATGATCTGAGGTGATCTGCTGTCTTCTTAGATCTACTGAGTAGGTATGACCCTCTGCAGGACTGCTGGACTGGTTAAACTGGTTTGCTCCAAGTCCTTGATGGAGCCAATAGTTCCTTAAATGTGCTAGAAGATTTCTTCCTCCTCTCTCAGCAGCCCTGCAGATGGTGAACACTTCCCTGATGGTAAAGATGCCGTAGCCATCCTCTTCCCTTGATTTAACAGTGACAAAATGGAAGAAACAACAGCTGGAGTGCAAATGTCCAATGACACATATTAAAGCCCATAAATAGGCAGCTAAGGACCTTCCTTCTTTGCCAGTACTGCATCTGCCCAAGAAAAGCCAGAGGTTGTTTTCCACCATGCAGAGAGGATTCTGCTTTAATGATTTAAATTGGTTTTACAATATTCACATCGTTTATATTTATTTTAGATGGTTTGCTAAAATGAACTGTTTAGGCAATGTGACATGAGAGGGATTAATTAGTAAAAAATACATCAACCTGTAAAGTATTTTTAAATGTAGACTGGCTCTGACTGGTGTCATCACAACATAACAAAGAGGTGTGATCGGGAAGTTCTCATGCCTGTATTCTGTACATGGAAGATGATATTAAGAGATTACGTAAAAGACAGCACTGAGCCAAAAGTGGGTTATACCCTCACTAAGGATATTTCCATGCAAAGACTTTTCATTCTTGTGCTCTATCATTCACTTCACAGGATATACAGGTAGTCTTCGCTTACCAACAGTAATTGGGACCAGGAACTCTGTGTCACTAAGCAATGCAGTCATAAAGCACAATGTCACATGACTGCACCAACTTGCAACAGCAGTTCCGGCAGTCCCAGTTGCTGTTGTTACACGAATCCTGCATGGTCGCAGTGTCCCATGGTCACACAATCACCATTTGCGACCTCCTGCTGGCTTCCCCTGACTTTGCTTGTAGGAAGTTGGCAGTGAAGGTTGCAAATGGCGATCATGTGACCATGGGACGCTATAATATGGTAATTGCGAGCCAGCAGCTGAATGTCTGAATTGTGATCACTTGACCTGTATATGCATTCTGCAATACAATTGCGATTCCCCTGTCCCCATCTCAAACAGGGTAGATGTATAGAATGGCAAGCTTTATGCAAGCATGACAATACTGTGAGACTGTAGGGACTTTATCAGGAGCAGCATCTCCAACACAATGATTAGTCCCATTCATCACATTTGTGACTTTGAGGATAACCCTGGTCCCGGCAGAAGAGCCAGGTTTGAGTACATCAGATCAGAAACATCAAGTCTCTTGATGCAGGACTCCTGAGTCCATAGGGTTGTACTTCCACTCAGAAACCAGACCATCCCTTTAAACCATGGACCTCTGATCTTCAGTTTCGGAGTCAGAAGCTGCTTCCTTCACTTCCTGCTTGTGAGCTCTTCTGGATAAAAGCCTTTGAAAACAGAACTGAAGCCCAAATAAATCTTGGGTTTTTGAGCTTGTAGGTCTGCACTAATGCCAAATCAAGATTTTGAAGAAATATTCTCAGATCAGTCCAAGCAAAAACAGTGGTAACTACATCAAGCATTAAACTTCAGATGAAGAAATAAATTTGAAATGAATGATATCAGAAACATAAAGATGCACACTTTCATTGTGACCCCTCATTACTTAAGATGCTATTGTATTGTATTGGCATGTTACCCACGTCCTACCCTTTTTCAAAACAGAAGCATGCTTCTTTTGAACTTGAATATGTTATCCTGAGTGTACACTCCCAACTTTCCTCCCAGTTCTCAAATCTTCAGTATAGTTAGTATTATTCCTCTTTCCCTTAAAAACCCATACAGAATTTAAAATATGGAAAGAAAACTATAAATAGGAGAACTAAACTTCAGTCCCTTACTTTGCTTGGCCAGTCAAAATGGCTTGAGTGTGAAAATTGCATGCCGCATGTGCCAATTGCTTAACTATGAGAAGACCAATAACGTCTCAGCCTAAACAGACTGGAGTTGGAATTAGGTCGAGAAGTGGGTAGCCATAATTCATACTGCATATATCTCCAGAAGAATACCATCATGATTTTTTGGCTACTTTTTAGACCAACCTTCCTAATCTGATGTTCTCAAGATAAGTTGGACTTTTTTAAAGTTGTGCAAGGCCATCTGGGAGTTTTGTCTGAAGGGATTTAATACTGTTAAAAATTCTGTCACCTTTCTCAAGGTCTGTACCAGTGATAGGTGTACAAACTGATTTATGAGAATGCTTGTGCTCCACAGAGATGCATCACCATGCTAATTAGCCTTAAACTTTATTGAATTCTGGAGCGTGACTCTGTAATCTTTGTGTGTCTTATAAAAGTACCATTAGAGGGCAGTCGTATGCAGACAACGGATCTATACTTGCAGATTAAAATTCCCAGGCAGCATTTTGCCTCCTTAAAAGGTTAGTCATTATTATGCATGAAATAAGCACACATGCTAGTGTCGTGTGGCAATTGTACACAGTGGTTTCAACTATGAAATTCAGAATGTTACAAATAGACCTTAAAATACTTAGCTTCTTTATTTTTGCTTACATTTACAGATGACTTCTCCTTCTGGTCACTAAACTGTAGCCACTCCTGGAGTGTTAAAATATGTAATTCTTCATCTTTAAGGTGCCCCAAATCCATGTGCAGTTCTCAGTGCAATAACATCTCCTACAAATTAAGCTTGAGTCTGACATGCAGAGTTTTCTTGGCAACAGTAGAGAAGTGGGTTGTCCTTCCTTTCTTCTTTCTTCCCAGTCTACCCTGCTGTTTAGTATTCTCTCATCTTCTCCCTTCCAAGTACAAATCGGGCTTCACTCTGATGAACTTCTGAGCTAAGGCTCAGAACCACTTGGTACCACTGAGGCTGTACCAAGCTACCCTTCCTGAAAATGTACATATTCCATCCTTCGGCCTTCTGTCTTGAGAAGCCCAGATGGAAAAAGAAAGAGTTTTTCTTCCTTCATTTCCACAATGTTGTCACTGACACCAATCCTTTGGATTAGTGCCAAAAGCAGTTGGTTTTGTGCATTGATCAGACATAGTTGTGGAGTGTTCATGCTAAAACCAAGCAGTCCCCATCCTTGCCACTTGATTCAGGATTTGCTGAGCAGTAATGCTTTTCTGTTTGTCAGTCCTCTTCACCAAGGCATATGTGGTATGACCTGTTCCCTTCCTCTACCACCACTCAGCCTGAGATAGGTTTGGGTCCCTTGGGTTGACTGTTGAGGGTCACATCAGCACAATTCAAGATACGAAGCCTGAAGGTGGGATTAGAAATCAGTACTTCCATTTCTTGCTCAATCCCCAATCAACTGGTCACTTTGTTCTCCAGCCAGCTGACACTTCAGGGTCTTTAGCTACTCCCAGTGCCTGATTCTGGTGAACAAACCAGCATTTAGAAATAGTGAGGTTTTGGGGGTAGAAATCAGTAAACCTATTTCCCAACTTGTTACCCATACTTTCTTCAGATTGGCCTGACATTCCAATTTTATCCCTTGCTCCCATAATGCTGATTGTCTCACCGAGTCCATGATTTACGTAAGCTTATCCTGCTGCTTTCTAAACTGCAAAACACCAGCCAGCTGCTAAAGACCAAAGGATAGTGAAGAAAATCAGGACAAATAATCATTTTACCAACAACTCTTTCTATCATCATAGCAAGGGTTGTGTTCCCCTAAAGATAAAGATGACTAGAGCAGAAAAGAAATTTTCATCCAGGAATTGCACATATGGGAGAATTGCTGTGAGTGCGGTTACAACATATATCCTAGCTTGTCCCACTCTGATTTTTAAAATGTGTGTGTTGCCTAACTACAATTCTAAATAGTGCATAAATAATTGCAAATAACAATTACTTTTCTTAAAGAAAAATCTCAGTTTGGGAGTAATTCCTGCAGGGACTGTGTTCAGATGATGCACTGAGCCACAAATGTTGTATGAACCTCTCCTTGTGTTGAACCAATGCTTGTGGGGGAGGGGGATCCATATTTCAGCTTTCATTTGATTATAGGTACCTCTTCTCCATCATATTCTGTTTTAACCAACGAGTCTCCAATGCTTCATCCTCCATCATAAGCAACAAGATGGGTATCAGGTGTCAATTTTATCCCTTATGACAGACAGCGGATATTCAAATCCTTATTTGATTTCTTCTCCATGTCTCTGTAATGTAGCCAGAGATATCTATGGGTTGGATGTTGTTTATGGGCACATAAACATTTCTCAGCTGTGATAGCCTAGATTGTAACTAGATTGCAACTTTTTGGATGGGTCTTTCCTTGCATACATTATTAAGTGATGTCTACTTCTACTTTAAATGCCTGTTTGGCCTCCATTTTTGATAGTATCTAATTCTAGGATTTCATATAACATTAGGGCTGCCAATCATGTGAAACATGACACCAATAAACAGTGTTAATTATTGTGACCTTGTAAATGCAGTTTCTGGTGGAGCTCATTCTCAGTCTTCTTTCTAGCTCCATCCTCTTGCTCTAGGAATCATCTTTACACTCTCTATCTATGGAAGGAAGTATCTCCAGACAATCTACTGTAGTCAAAGAGGGTTCTGACCAGCATAGTGTTTAGAAGATCTAGGTTTAAGGTTCACGATAAGAAGCTGAACGAAGAACACTGTCAGTTGATCCGATACTATAGTCAGCTCAACTCCCCAAAGAACAGGTAGGCACCAGAAATTTTCTTCCTAGGCTGATCCAGCTGTCTAACACTTTTTGTACAGTCTTCTAAGTTCTTGAAAGCCTTACAAGTTAACAATATGTTTGCGATTATGCCTCTTGCCCTCTGTCTAATGAGATTCCTGACCTCTAGCTTCTTGATGATCATAACCATTATGGATTGGATGACTTAAACCATTTCTAAATCAAATTCATCCTCCCTAACTGCCTGTTGCTAGGCCCCAAGGAAAACAATATCTTAGTGCAAAATGCTGAAAATTTTAGTTCAGAATGCTTTCAAATGTCTGATAGGATACAAACAGTAGATGAAAACGGGTGGCATTTCCAAGGGACAAGGATTAGATCCTTGCACTGCATTCCAAACTCAGATAAAGGCCCACAGCATAGCTGTTTCTTCCAAAATAAGAGAACAATTCCAAGCCCCAGACTTAATGTTCTCCCTAGCTATCCCACTGTATCATCTGCCTTTCTGAGCATGACCATCTAGAAATCAATTCATTTCACAGTTTGCATTACTATAATTCATTGTCTTCCTCCACATAACAAATCATCACATTGCACTATAAAAATACAGCAGTGAAAATTGAAAATGCCTAAACTCAGTTGTGGAGGGGGAGGGTCTAGCTATCTCCAGGCATGCATTTGCTAGGAACAATTGCTAGCAGAAGCTATGACTACTGCAATTCTATTCCTTTATTCAAAGACCACTTTTCTTATTTAGAAGCAGCTGCTAGAAAACAATACATTACACAAAACCCATCATTATGTAATGACATAGCCATTTGTGTTGAAGGAGCACTGCTTTGCGTCATGGATCCCTTGCATTTTTTATCTACCCCACTGAAAAAATCTAACACCTTCAAGGAGTAATGGTGCTCGATTAAGGTGCAATCAAGTTTGGTTAACAAAAGGGTCTGGAATCCCAAATGCCCATCTTGAGGGAAGATCAGTGAGACCATCTCATGGCTCTGCTTCCTTTCCCTCATCCCCCGGACAAAGACCTGAGAGGGAAGATTTGAACAAGTTCTTCCAGCTGTTGCTCACAACTTGGCATCCAAGAAACTGTGCCATGGGAATTTTGTAATTGAAATTTCTAACAGATTTTTCCCATTATAAAAAGCGTAGACCCAATATGGTTTGCATCCCCTCACTATGGGCTCAATCCAAATTGCCCTGAAAACAACAATTAACTGTAGAGAGTTTTAAAGGGGGTAATGATGGGGGACTAATTTTACCCCAACATCTGCTGAGAAATGGACTCTGCTGAGCATGGCCCTGCAGGACATGCCTGACTGACTTGCTGACAACTGTCTTCTTCAGAGAGTGGAGGAAGGCACAAGAGGATCAGTTATGCTTGACCAGATACTAACCAACAGGGAAGATTTAACTGAGAAGTAGAAATGCAAGAGCATGAGGAATATGACTCCACAATGCTGCAGCTCTTGATTATAAGGGAAACCAAAGTGGAGTGTAGTCAAACACATCACTTGGACTTAGAAAAGAAAAGAAAAGAAACTAGGTTTTATTAAATTCAAAGCAGCATTAAGTAGGATTTTAAGGTAGGAGAAGCAGGTATGAAAAGGTACCCCACATGGGTGTGAAATTATTCTTAAAGAAGGAAATATTAAAAGCACAATTGCAGGCAATTCTAGTGAATAAAAAGAATGGAACACATCAAAAAAAGCCAGTAGGATGACACCACAATTTAATGAGGATCTGAAAATGAAACGAAGCAGACCAACAAAAGCAGGTAGGAGATGAAAAGGGGACCACATCATCACCAGGGCTGACAATGAAGAGCCACTTCTTCCCCTTCACCCACCACCTCACTCACCCCAGGCAGCAGTTCCTGGGAGGGCTGCAGGTGAAGACGGAGGGCGAGTTCTGACCGATGGCTAAACATGCTGGTCCGGCCATCTGTCACAACCATCGCAGAATGTTCAAGGCTACCAGCTCTGTGTTGTAAAAATCCAGATGACCCCCAGTGTTAGGAGAACAAAGTTACCAGATTCTTACTGGAAGCTATTCCCAAAAGAAAGCTCAAGGTGTCCTAATCTTGGAATGATGTCACAAGGAAGCCCTTTTATTCTTTTATCTTAATTTTTATCTATTTTGCTTTGCTTTGTTTTATTCCATTCTCTTTTGTTTACTTCTTATACTTGTAAATTTTAAGTAGCAGGTGATTTTATTGCTCTTATTGCTTTTATAAGTTGTTTTACTCCTGTAGCTACTTCACTGGTCACTGACCATAAATAAATGAATACAATGTATACCAGAGTTAGTATTTTCTATATCTACTTGCTCCCATCTATTGGTTGTCTGGATTTTTGCAGAACAAATATGGCAGCCCTATTGTAGTCTGATGCTAAGACCCAGCAAGATTCTACAGTAGATCATAGACATTGATGTACAAGCAGCTTGAAAAACAATGCAGTAATTATCAGAAAAAAGCATGAATTTGCCAAGATTGAGTTTTGCCAGACTAATTTTATCCGTTGCTTAACCTGGAAAGTTTCCTAATAGATTGTGGGAATGCTTAGGTGTAATGAATCTTGATTTCAGCAGGCATTTGACAGAGTACTCCAAGATCTTCTGATTAGCAGTTAAGTTAAATATAAGCTGGATGAAATGATAATTAGATGGATACTTAGGTGGTTTGAGACTCATACTCACAGAATGCTCATCAGTAGTTCCTCATAAACCTGAAGAGTTATCAAGTGGGGTACCACAAATTTCAGTCCAGTGACCTCTTCAATATTTTTTATTAATTATTTTATGAAGTTTTTTTTTAGCTGATTACATGCCATCAAGCCATTGTTGACTCTTAGCAACCACATATATAGATTTTCTCCATGATGATCTGTTCCTAATCTAGTCCTTCAGCTGTTTCAATGGTGCCCCCATTGTAACTGAGTCCATCCACTTTTCTGCTGGTAATCCTCTTCTTCTCTTTCCTTCCACCTTTTCCAGCATTAGAGCCTTCTCCAGAGAATTTAATGAAAGTATAGAAAATATTTATCATATTCTGAGATGACACAAAAATTGGTTGGGATAGCCTATGTGCTAGAAAATAGAAATACATTTCAAAATGATCTTGATGGGTTAGAGAAAGTTCCGGAAGTATCAGAATTAAATTTAGTAGAAACAAATGCAGAATTCATCACTTAGGAAAGAAAACTCACGCATTTAGGTTTAGGTTAGGGAGGTAATGGTATTTAGGAAAATATCTTTGAATAGCAAATGATTGCAAACTAACTATGAATCATCATTGTCTGCAAGAAAGCAAATGCAATTTTAGACTGCAGTAAATCACAGGCGGTAATCTTTTGACTGTATTCTCTGTTGGACATATCCTACCTCAATTATTGTGTCCAATTCTAGGCAGCACACTTGAAGAAGGATTCTAAGAAACTGGAACTCAGAGAAAGGCAATGAAGATGATCAGAGGATCAGAAACTAACCCCTTTGAAGAGAGATTAAAGGAGCTGGGTATGTTTAGCCTTGAGAAAGGATGGCTGAGAAGAGGATATGACAGCTGTCTTTAAATACTGTTCCTGAAAGAAGGTCAACCATGGAGTCTGCAAAATAAACAAAAACAAAAAACAAAAACCTTGAAATAAAAGTACATGTGCAGTGACATCCTCAAGTGAAAACGATTACATACTTGCATCCAATCATCTGATGCAAGTGTGCAACTTGTGCCACTTCTGGGATGATGACATCAGGCAAGTTTTGCCATTCCAAGACAGGGATGGATGTCACACAGGAAAAGATTAAGACCTATTCTCTCTCATTCCAGAGAGCAGGACATGGAATAGATTTAAGGTACAGGGAGACCGATTCCACATGAATGTTAGGGAAGACATCGCAACAGTAAGAGCAGTTCCATCATGGAAAGAATGACCTGGAGAGGTGGTGGGCTCCCCTTCACAGGACACCTTCAACAGGCATCTTTAAGTGGGATTCTGTGCTGAACAGGAGGAGTCCAAGATGTGATTTCATGAAAAGTTTCCATGTTAACAAAAACATTTTTTGGATTTTTTTTTCCTTTTAACTTTATTTTTACAATGCTTTTAACTTTTTCACATTTTCCTTGTCTGAAAAGGCTGCAGGGGACAAATTTTCTAACGCTGCCTTTCCCTGGATTTAACTGAAGTGTGAGAGGCCCCAGAGAATAACAATTGCTGAAGAGAAGTTTCCACAATGAAAAAGAGACATTCACAGACATCTCTCAGCCACTTTTAACTCAACCAAGTGCAAAATCCCTTTTTCCAACCATGACAATTTGTCCAACTATTTCCTTTGAATGGAATTTTGAAATCAAGTTATTGTCCATGAAATGCTGATTTTTTTTTTATACACCACTAGAAATAATTATACCTTTCCTTGGCATACCATTTCTGTATTTCCTTGATCTCATCTAATAATTTCCTGGATGTTTGCAGCCCAGATACAGTTGCCCAAATCACTGAGTGACATTGATAATTGATTTATACCATCTATCCCTTGGATTATATTATTTATTTCTGATTACTGTTTTTATTGTATTTTAATTGGTTTTTATTCTTATTTAATTGTAAACTGCCCAGAGTTGCTTGCTGAGTGACATGGACAGTGACTAAATTTGAAATACAAATAAAATAATAAATAAACCCTCCAACAATAAACAGGGGCTGAGAAACCAAGCTTCTCCTCTCTGGAGTTCACTGCCAAGACAACAAGTTGGCTGTAGTGGCTGAGCCTGCTGATTAATCAAGGACCAGTAATGCAAGGAGACGTTGCTAACACTACCCTGGCACAAGGGCTCATGGGAAAGTAGGTGGAGGGATTTAGTATTTTTAAAATGGTGATTCTGACCCAGTTTGATTGACTATATATGCCAAAATCTTGGGTAAGGAGATCTGATTAGGTTAGTGGTTGACTTGATTAAGAGTATTAATTGAACAGGAACACTTGCCCATTGTGGCTTTCATCAAAATGCATTCCTTTACATCAGCTTGCCCATTGTGGCTTTCATCAAAATGCATTCCTTTACATCAGTGTTTCTCAACCTCAGCAACTTTAAGATGTGTGGACTTCAACTCCCAGAATTCCCCACCCATGCTGGCTGGGGAATTCTGGGAATTGAAGTCCACACATCTTAAAGTTACCGAGGTTGAAAAACACTGTTTTACATCATAGTTTCCTTTACACTTTTTTATTTCTTGCATCCTGTTAGTGGATCATAGCTGTTGGGTTCTGTGAATCACTTAGAACAATGCACTTTAATGTAGAAATTATGCCAAGTTTGAACCAGCAACAGAGTTATCCAGAACAGAGTTATCCAGAATGAAAACAAAATGTGTGGATTTCTTGGAAGTTGTAATTTGAGATTCAAAATGCAAATATGTTCAGTTTAGCTAGAATAGTGGAGGGGGGAATTACAGATGCAAACATCAGAAGCTGAACTATATCTAAGCTCCAAAGATATTTTCTGTGTTGTGCATGCAAAACACTAACTTTTCAGTGCTATCGCTTGGACCAGAACTAAGTTCTGCAGTCTTGATTAGAACCTGCTGAATTTCAGAGCATCTTGAGAAAAGAAGCTTGAGAAAGTCTAACAAAGAACACCCTAAGGCAGCCCACAGCTGTTCTCCACATGAACATAGACTGCATTTCTAAATTTCAGCCACCATTGCATCTGTACAGACTTGTCCATACAATTGATGTGAGTAGTAAGAGGACGAGGCTGACAGCAGAAGGGAGGTGAGTACAAATGGGGGCTAGCTTGCAACCCCCTGGTAATTAAAGATTTTCCCATCTGCTCTGACTTAAATGCCACAATGGCAGAAGTTTTGGATGCCACCTTGATAAAACTTTTGGACACCCCTGGGGCGTTTCCTGATGTTATTGATAGTTTTGAGTTTGTACATTGCAGAAAGAATCTTTACATAAATTAGACCTCTTGCTTTCTCGAATGCTTGAAATAGTGTAATAGAGTACCTGAACATTTTGCTCTTTTGGGAAAAAGATAGTCTTCCTCTGGGAAGTGAGGCTCCATTCCAGTTCTGCAAATTTTGCAGAGTTATGCCTTTCAGATGAGCCTGTTGGCTTCTTTCCCTCCCTGATACCTCTTGGGAACTGCCGATCTTGCTGATGGCCCATCAATTATAAGCATTCACTCTGCAAGATTTCTATGCTGTTTTTAAATTTATTTAAAATTTAAATTTATTTTGTAAAAAGTTACCAAAAAATTGTAAAATTTCACAAAAAAATTTAAATACATTTTGTAAAAATTCACAAGTCAAATTTATTTTGTTCGATTGTTCAACTTTTAAAAACCTTTTCAAAAACACAACCTCCTAAATTATATTCAATTTAATTTGAAAGAAAAAAAGACTACACTTTGTCTCAAAAGAGACATCAGAAAAGTTCTTCCATTCCAGCTTTCACATCCTGCTGATGTGACTGTAGTTCCTCCCATCAGTGATACTTTTGGAGTCAATAAGGCAACTGACCTGATCTTTTCCCCCTGACTCCTGGGGAGAAGTGGCCCCCTCCTTAATTCAGAACAATTTTGATTATATGACAGATACTCTTTGCATTTAATCCTGCTCCTTCTCACTGGTCCCTAAGCAGATCAGTTATTTCCCTGTTTTCCTAAAAAAATTCCTCTAATATTTGCAGTTCTAGGGCATACACCTTCATGCCTTCTTTCCAACAATTTCCCCTGACTCTCTTGCATACATTTCTCAGACTGATCCCACAAATCTTGTCGGGTTGTCTTTAAAACTTTTCATTCATCTGCTTTCTTAAAAAAGTGTGTATGGGGGGGGGGGTATATTTGATTTATTCTTTCCCCTCCTCTTCCCCTTCACAAATACTGACAAACTTAAATCCCTGTTTGTTCACCAATCTCATGCTAGGATCAAAAACATCATTCTGAAATTTTTTTCCACTGCTCTTATCCCTCCCCCCACCAGCGACATCAGTGCCAAACTGCATGCCAAAATAATGACCTGCCCATGATGATGTCAACCTGCAAATACTGTTATAACATAGCAAACATCCTGATGCAAGTCACAGCACTTGCAGGATATTTTCCCATGCATTTCATCATCTCCCTCCCCCCCACTCATCTAACCCTGCTCCCCATTTCTCCACAATATTTCTGGCTGGCATCGGCCTCCCTCTTCCTCCCTATTCTATGGCCCCATCCATTCCAGCCTCTCTCAGGAACAAGACCCCTTTCAACAACTCTTGATGCTACTGAGTCGTTATTTCTTTGGCACTTGGAAGAACAATGTTCCTTCTGATCTTTCCAGAAGGTGAGCTCTGGTGGGGTATTACTTAACAGCCTACCCTTCAGTTTACATGATAATCCATAGCTACTATTTTGCACCTCATGATGTTGAACATCTCCAATGAAGCTGCTAGCAGAAAAGGCCTTCTGGAGATTTAGACTTCAGTGCCCACCCCCATGCCACAATGCTGATTGTCAGTTATGGTCTTGAGGAGCAGCTCACAGTACCAAATATGGGTAGGCCAGCTCCTGGCACACAGGTGCTCTGTCAGCTTCTGGAATGATATTGAACCCTTTCACAGTGTGACTATAAAAGCAAATGCTGAGCATGTTTCTCCTTAACATGTTGATTGTGAAGCCATTTATGGAAGGATATGGATCCTTTCCGGGCACAGGTTGAAGGACAGTGGTTTCTGGTGAAGCTCAGCCCCTCCCATTTAGGATTTCTACCTCAGGCATCTTGAGAATTTCAAAACAAAGGTGGTAGCTGTACCGATCAATTGATCATATGCCTCTTCATCAATGGAAACAGAAATTTAAAAAACCAACTGTGCATATTCTAAAAGTGTGACTCAATGATAAACACATTCTTATCGCTGTTCTGAGAATCTCTATGCTGATCATAGAGATTTCCAGTTCACTGTCCACTTCTGCTTCAAGAACATGACAGTGACCACACTCAACTCTAGCTGTCCTTTCCATTTTAAGTCAGCAATGAGGTATAAGCCAATCAACTGAAGCTTAATCTATTCAAGATGCACGTGCTCTTGATCAGAAGAGCTCATGAACTGGCTAGGCAGATACACATTTCTCTTCAAGAATCAGGTCCCATTACTTGGCTTTGCACCTGAATGCCCAAGTAGTGGCTGTAATTAGGAATTGCTGGCTACTTCATTTAGAGCCCTGAATGACTCAAGAACACTTAAAGGCCATGTCTTAAGGAAAAGAGTTAGCCGAGTCTCCCAGCTTTTCTGGAGAGAACCTATTGTATAGTTCATGGACATGATTTCTCCATGGAAATTTTGATTGGCTCCATCTCTGAAGGCCATCTGTTTCAGCTCCAGAAACCTTCCTTCTTCTACCAAGACTTTAGTCTATTTGAACGGGTTAGGGATGAAGCTGTGCCTTCTTGCCTGTTTTCCTTCCTCTTATTTGAGTTATACTATTTGCTGGGATTGTTATTAATATTATCTTCTTGGGTTCAGAGATGATATCTTTTATTAAATTATATTTTGGGAGGGTCCCTTTTGGGGAGGAGAGACTGCCACATATTGAGCCAAGGAAAGAAGATAGGATCATTTTAACTAATTTAAAAAATAATGTGTTTTATGAGCATTTGTTGCTTTTCCCCTCATTAAATATCCAATGGACAGGGGTGGCAAGGAGATGGTGACCCACCCAGAAAACCACATGAATTCAATGGGTCCAGGGGGGAAGAGGGTAACCTGACAAGGAGGCTGTCACAGACACACCAAAGAAACTGAAGAATAAGGGGACCCAAGGATATAGCTGGCTGTCAAGAAGACTATAGACTACAGACTATCCATATAAAGGGACAAGAGAGGACTGGCAGGAGGCCATAGTGGGCAGTTTGCCATCCCAGGAATCCTGAGAGCTTAGCTGCAACATAAAGCAGAACTACAAATATTTGGCAATGGTTCTCAAAAGCCAGCTGGGATTCTCGTTTTGGACAGGGCAGATGTCTTCATTTATAAGAAAGCCACAGAGGAAGGGTGAGTTACACAAACAGTATGATTGGATCCCCCAACACCTTTTTAAAACCCTAAAAGGAAATGGTGGAAGCCCCCAAAGTGGCTCCTGGAAGTGAGGCTGGAGAAGGTGGGCAGTCCATCCCCTCATGTTTATAAAACTGGAATTCCAGTTTGTACTCTTTCACCTCTTGAGTCTCTTTTATTGCACTCCAAGAAAAGCGCAGAAGCAAAGCTGAGATCCTCAAGCCATGAGAAGCCCCCTCCTGAATCAGGCCCAAAGCTACCTAGTCCAGCAATTTCACAGGTAGTTTTGATGTAGTGGATGGTCTCAAGCCAGGACTTCAGGCAGTCAGATGGAGCCTGTCCAGGGGTTGCATCAGCCTGTCGGAACCATCACTCAGTTGACCCCCAAGAATGAGACCTTACAGTTCCACAACTATATACAGGATGCTATTACTCTGCAGTGTCTGAATCACGTGAGGTTTGTGCCTGAAATTTCCCTGGTGCTTAACCCTATCAGGTTTTGACTACCTGGCTGCTGATCACCTGAAGCTCATATGCTACTTCATAACTTGACTCCTTGAAAATGAATCCCCTTGTGACGAGTATGATCCTCCTGGTATTGAAACCTGCTTTTCTGAACTTGGCCGTGCACAATATGGAACAGCAGGGAAGTGCCCTGAGAAACCAGGGTAGGCTACTACAGATCTGCTTGAGAAAACCTGCCCAGGTGGATCAGCCAAGCAGTGCTTTGATGAGGAAGAGGTGCAGTTAACTCTCCCCTCCAGTCAGTTGCCATGTTCTCAGTTGAAATGGTCCAATGGAAGCAATGACCACTTCACTATCAAATTTTAAAGCCATAAAGATGAAGTCTTGGAACTAGTGCCTTTGGCTGAGCTGTGCTCACAGGTTCCGTTCGGGTCCCCCCACCCCCCAGTTCACTTCCCCCTTTGGCCAGAAGCAGTAAAAGTTTCTCTTCTTTTATGTTTTTCTTTTCACATGAGACAATTTGAACCATTACTGTGTGCCAATATTATATTGCATTATTGCCTATAGAACATTATGCCTCTTAGATTTGCAATATAATTGAAGACATATCTGCTGAGAAAAAAAGGTCCCATGGACTCCAGTGAGGTTTAGGCTGCAATCTGAAAGTATATTTAAGTGTATTTAACCATTTCCTTAGTTTGGAAGCAAAGAGAATTTTCTGCCCCTTTTGCTCTGCATGTGGACCTCTTCTGAAAGCTTTATAGCAAAGTTGACAGTTGCTTTAAATTAGAGTCTTTGGCTGCAGTTCAAGGCAAAGAGTGGGAGTTCATTTAGCTAAAAGAGACAGTTGCAGAACTTGGAAACTGAGCCTGGGGAAGGCCATTATTCGTAAGACACTTCTTGTTTTTGGAAAGATTTGCATGCGTTTGGCACATCTTTATTTGCTAAGGGTTTTAAAAAGTATGTTGCAACTCCAAAGGAAACATATGGTTTTGCTGGAAACTTTGAGTTCAGTGGCTCCAAAGCAAGGTAAGAAGCTGGTGACTTTCTTGTGAAGCTCTTTGAAAAGCAGTTAGTGGGAAGGACTTGAATAAAATACAGGTTTGTGCAAAAGAAGAGCTGCTTAGCAATCCAGTGGTGAAAAGCTGCTGTGGCACTTGTGTGGTCTGATCAAATAATACAGCAATCTATGTGCTAAATGTTCAAAATTTAACTCCTAGCAAAACTGAGGTTTGTAAATTATTCAGTTGTACAAACAGAACATTTGTAACTGTCTGTTTCTTTCAAATTTATGACTGCCAAATGTATGACTGCCACGATCCAGTTTCCCAGATTTAGAACTCTTGTTTGCATATTATGCAAATATTCTGCTAATCGTGCAAGTGATTATGTGAGAAGAGAAAGGGTTAACTAGTCCCATTAATTTCCCTTTTAAATTCCAAGTTGACTTAGAGCTAGGACACGGAAAATGAAGCTTTCTTAGGCAAAGACTAAACAAACTTCAAGGCAACTTAGCTTATTTCATTAAAAGGCAGATATGTTGTCCTTTCCGACACAACTTTTGAAGGTTAGGAGAAATTCATTGTTTTTCTTTTCTGGAAATAAACTAGGGCTGAGTTATTAATTGAATCCAGTAACTCCAAAATCACTCGAAAGGGCTGCAAAGCATGGACATTCTTCCTTGCGAGTTCCTCCCCATGTCTAATTTGTTGCTTTCTTTGTTGGAGTCTGAAGACATTTTCATCATTGAGCTGAAACTGGTACTACTCTTTTAAAAATCAGTTAAGTTGCTTTTGAAAAGTACAGTGTTTCAAAGAGCCCTTTGTGCCTGTGGCACAGGGGCTGCTTTAGGGGAAGGGGCAGAGGTGATTGGGAGAGGGTTGTGTATGTGTGCATATGTCTGTGTGCGTGCACTGAGATCTGGAATTAGGAGTGACTGGGGAAGGAAAGAGGAGCTGTTAACAGGGCCTCATCGGTAACCCCGAGGCCTATTTTCTGCGATTAGTTTATTTAGGGCTAGAAAACCAAACCAGAGGTTGGCAGGGAGAAAAATACTCATTCAGGTGGAATGGTAGTTATAATGCATGCATTTCAACATTTAAAATTTAGCATTTCACCACCATAATTGAAAATGCCGAGGCTCCAACAGTGCACAGTTGTAGCTAGATTTAACACAAGGATGGTTTCAAAGGGTGCTGCAGAAACAGCTCTATGTTCGGGCCCCAGCCTGCCATCCATATTTCCCCATGGATCGGAACGCAATGAATTGGCCTCTTTCCTAAGAATTGATTGCATGATCAATAACATTCCAACCTGACTGCATTTTCCTAGATGTAGCATAATGGGCTACAAACATCTCCAGAACTTCTAGGTGACAAGCAAGAAATCCTGAAAGCTGTCATTCTCAGCTGCCCCCCAAATGTTCATCCAGATTTTTGCAACCCAGCTATGGGGGGGCCTGCATTTCTCTAAAAATCCCCAGTATATCCTGAAACTGAATATCACAATATTAGATCATCCTGGCCTCATTAACAAGAAGGCATAACAGCCATGCTCTAGAGAATGAGTACAGTATGGTTATAATACTGGTGGATCGTACACACCTACGCAGGGTTTACAGTCTTTACACAAGTGGGGAGTTTCCTATTTTTAAATGAATTACAAAGAATGTTAATATTTAGGAGAGAATACTTTATACTCAATTCTTTACTGGAGTGGATACAGGACTTTACAGCGAGCGGCAATGATGTTTATTATGTAGACATCCCCTTATAGGAGATGCCAGAAGAAGAATTTGATTATAAACCAGTTTTCTCCTTCAGTGGACAAGAAGGCCTGGGTAGCAGGGTGGCCTGCTGGGACCTTCTAGACTGTAGAGAAGGGATGTTATTTGGAACCCGAGCACAAGAACAGCTACACCAAATTTTGGAAGTTTTCCTGGGTTTTTTGTCCCCCACCGTGGGCTGCAAATGTTTCTCTAAAGTCCTGACTTTGCTATACTGTTTATTAATCTTAATCCATAGCTAGTCCTTGGTTAAAATACTAAAGAAACCAAAAGGGGCAAAATATTTGGTACTGCATCCTTCTTAGGAACACCAGAAATTTCATTTTCTTTTCTTGCGGCAATGAAAGTTCAGATCCCCTGCTGGGTAATTGTGTCCGACGGCAGGTGGCCTGGCTTGAAACTGTCTTATTCTACTTGTAGCACAATTCTAGATGTTAGTTTACGCTGCATTTATGGAGTTTAGTCCCAAGTAAGTGTGCAGTGCTATGCAAAAGTTTAAATGGTCAAATTGAACATTTCAGTGAACCTCTTAGTGAAGAGAAGCTGGCATGACCTCTGGTGCTACAGAGTTAAACACAACATCTTTTTGCAAATGTAAATGAATACTTGCTATTAAGTGAGCAAAAGTCCTTCCTTGCAGAATTCTTCTGCTCAGAAATATTCTTACTACTCCTTGCAAGCACTGCAGGTTTGTGATCTCCCACAAATTTTCAATAATCCCCAAGTCTGGGAATGTGAAGGCCATTCCAAAATGGTTACCCCCCCCCCCCCCCCCGTAAGTACTGTATTTCATGGTCAATCTGGAGATATATTTTGGATCATTGTCTTGCTGAAATATCCTCCCTCTTTTCAGCTTCAATTTCTTCATTGTCTGTGGGAAAAGAGTGGGAAAATATTCCAAAAGCAAGAATAGAAAAACTCCTCACAGTCTGGAAGTTTGGAAGCTGTTAATTCTGCCAAAGGAGGTGTTATAAAGTGCAGAACAAAAGGGTGTCCAGACTTCTGCACCTGCTATATTATTTTCTTTTTTTGAATCTGTAAACAACTGCACATAACTAGTAGTAAATTTGTAGAAAGATGTGTTTAATTCTGTGCCATGTAGAGGTTGTGTAGCTTCTGTTTGCTTAGGAATTCATTAAAACATATAATTTTAACCAGGGATGCGTAAACATTTGAATACAACTCTATCTACAAATATAACTTTAATTCTTGTGAATACTGGAGCTTAACATTTAAAATTTGCTTAAGGCAGAAAGCTGAAGATAGACAGGATGCGGGTTTGTTTTTAACTGAAAGATATTTTAGTTGCTGCAAAAAACAGTTTGTGTCTGCTACTGTAAATTAGCTTCTACACTAACAATTATAGACAATTTAATTAAAATCCTGGAAATAGCTGAAATTAATAAATTGACTAGCACAGTTTACGGAAGGAAAATACTTTATTTCTGAACATTAGGAGGAAATGGGCACAGTTATATATTTCAACTTTTATTATGTAGTAGTAGTCTTGGAGATTTGGGCACTGTTTGTATCAAGATTATTTCATTAAAAGGTTAGATATGATTTTGGCTGGATTATGCCCATTTTATTTTATTCTGCTTCCTGGAATCCAAGAGTTGGAAAGGGTCTTTGAGCCCATCAACCCCAGCCCCGTGGCCAGTGGGCAGTGCCAATTAAAGCATCGGTTCAGCCTCTGCTGGAATACCTCCAAGGACAGGAGAACCCACCACCTCACTGAGTAGCAGCGAGGTACTGTCTGTACCGTTCGGAAGGTTTCTTTCCTAATATTCATTCACAATCTCTCTTCTTGTAACTCATATATATTATTTGCATCTTGCTCCCTGGAATGACTTCAAAACCATTTCACATGGATTTGGGTTGGTGTTTCTCTTTTTCACGCCCACAAAGATGAAGTTTGGCTTTCCCATGAAAATAGGAATACCAGTCCAAGTGTTTGGTTTCTATTGTTGAGGCAGCTTGGCACTTACTTCCTAACTGTTCTGTCAATACAAAATAGAGTTTTGGGGTTACCCACCTGGTAAGCCAAGATAGTTCCAAAGTGGGTATTGCTGTTCCCTTCATACTAAGGCATCTACTAGAACAAATTAGAGCAGTCGACCCTAACAGTCAGGGTGAGACAGACAGCATAAATGAACACTGGAATGAGAGAAAGTGCTGTGCTCAACAGTCACACCCTCAAATGTCAACTTTGAGAAGTATTTTATTTATTAACATATTTCTGTCCACAGAGGATTAGTGGAGTGGCCGTAAATCAGTTGTGGGGGGAAAAATCATCCTTCAGAATGAAAGGGCCCTTAGGACCAAGGGTTAATTTATATATGTAGTTCAATTGAATAGTTAAACTCTTTTTTTGTGGAATGTACATCTTTGCACCACTCCAAAAACCACTCCTGCAGGAAAGGAATGCATGTGTGTGAACATGCATTTGAAATATTTCAGGTGTTTAATTTCTCTGGTTAGAGTCCCATGGGCACTGCACTAAGAACAGAAGAAAATCTGGGATGAACACGGGCAAAGAGCTATCTAGTCCACGATTTTGTGGTGAGATCTGTATAGGGTGCCCGTAGCAGATCAGACACAGAGGATCTCATAGGCACTTCTACTCTACTTCCTGGCTGGAAAATTAGATTTAAGAACAACCAATTACTAATTTGCTATTGTTCATCAGTAGTCCAAATGAGGAACTGAGGCAGCTTTTTCTGGGTTGCCTAATGTCAGGGGCCCAATGGAATGGCTGGTTCTTCCACACAACCAGCCATTCCATTGCCAAATCCTTCGGGACTCAGTTTGAAATGCCTCCAAGAGGAGGAGGAAGAAAAAGAGGATGTCCTCGGGCAGATTTCCCAGGTGGGATGAACCATCTTAAAAGCATGACTATCCCAGGCAATCCTAGTCAATCAGATAGGGCTCCCGAACAAACATCACATTGTCTGAAACCCAGCAGAAGTATGGGGAGAGGAAGAAGAGGGAAGTGACCTCTGGCTGTAGGGTCTTGTCTTCAGAGAAGGGATGAACATACTTCATGTCCTCCTTGGAGTACAACAGAGATTTGTTTTATTTCTTAATTTCCTTCCGCCCAGCTTGGGTTTTCATGGGTTTAATCATAAAAAAATCTTTCATGTGAAAAGGCTGTGATCCTCTGCTCTTTCTGTCTTTAGCCTGTTATTGCTTCTCAAACTTGTGTGCTGCCAATATAACTTCCTTTATAGCCTATTCATCGTATGTATATAAAAAGGAAGTTATTTTCTTATTTTTGAGAAAATTTTATCTAACCAGAAAGTATTTTCAGACATGCGGTCCAAACTTCTGTCACTTGCAGAATTATAGTTCAGAAACTGCTTACCCCTTGACCGCATAATCTAGTCTCAAATTACCCAAATTAGGAAGATTTAGAGAAAGGTGTGGTTTCTTGCCAAAAGCAGAAAAATTGTGTTTTTTCCTCCTTTTTCCAATGAGATACAGTATTTACAGAGTTATTTTAAGAGGGATGTGCCCTTTCTTTCCAAGTTCAACATTTTTCAAAAGCCAAACACCTGTATTGTTAAGAAGACCATCAGCTGCTCCTTCCAGAAAGCAACTGGGGACATCGGTTGACATTGGCCTGAGTAGTTGCTTCAGGGTCAAGATAGACAAGATCCATGTCATGTCCCCATGCTTCTCCCACTCCTGATATCTGGATGAGCTTTTTAGGTTTTTGCTTTTAGGCCTTTGGAGACGCTGGCATGCCTTTTAATTGGAATGGAAGAAAAATATCCCCTATTCCATTAGGTTTCCAGTGGAGGGATCAAAAGCAACTTCCTTCCTCCTTATTTCCATCTTATCACCTGCAAATGCTTGGGGTCAAGCATCTTAAGGCCTTTTGGTCAAGAACAAATTCCCCAAATGAGCAATCAGATACAGTGTTGAGAGTAAGCAAGTTTATTAAAAATAAAAATATGTACTTTCTTACAAGGTGGGATTGCACGATTTGAAGAGAAACCAGACTACAGAGACTGGGAAACACATGCACAGAGTCGTCGTTGTCAAGTCTTTGCAACCACTTAGATAGATTTTCTCCATGAATTGTCTGAAGAAGTCACCTCAAATTCCCCTAGCTGCTTAAGAATTTGATTGACCAATCCTTGAGAGGTGACAGATGCATTTCCAAGTCCAAACAGTCACAACCTGAACTTGTGCCTTGACTTTTTGGACCACACCCTTCAGAGAACCCTATCAGCCAAGCATTTGATAAAGCACACCGTGACATTCTGATTAGCAAGGTAGTTAAGTGTGAACCAAATGATATAAGATTTAGACAGATACATAGCTGGCTCAAAAAATCTTACTCAAATAATGCTCATCAGTGCTTCCTCATCTCACTGTACTGTATAGCATGAGTGGCAAAATGAGTACCTTTTGAGTCTTCTAGTCTTGAATACAGTATTTTTATTAAAGGCTTGGATAGAACGAATTTGCAGGTGACACAAATTTACTTGAGATAGCAAATTCCCTAGAAGACAGAAACAACATTCAAAATGGTCCTGACGTGCTAGGGAAATGGGCTGAAATTAAGAGAATAAAATTTAACAAACAACTGCAAAGTTCTCCACCAAGAAAAAAGAAATGAAATGCACCAGCTTGGGATGGGGCATGATATACCTAGATTGGTGCTAGAACCTGTGAAAAAGAGTTTGTAGCAGTAGATGACTGCAAACTGAGCAGGCATCAACAGAATATTTTTGCTGCAAAAAAAGGCAAATATAATTTTAGACTGTGTTAATGCAGGTATAGTTTTCTTACTTACTTACTTACTTATTATTTATTTATTTATTAAATTTGTATGCTGCTCATCTCCCCTGGCAGGTGTCTCTGGGTGGCTCAAAATTTAGGGAATTAATAGTTCTACTTTACTTTGCATTGGTTCAACCCCTTCACATGTACTGCACTGGGAACCATACTTTTAATAAGGATTCAAAGAAACTGAATTCTGGACACCATGCTTTAATAACAATTTATGAGTCAATGTTCCAACTCCTGAATTTCATTTTCAATTATTAAACTTTCTCTGAGTTGTCCAATATACGAAAAACATTTTGGTCTGGTTTCAAAATCATAGGAATATGATTGTGTTATTTAAAGGACTCTTCGCTGGTTTACCAAGGAGAAGACATGCAAGTACTTTATTCTACAGGTTGTGTAAGTAACTAATGCCAATTTCATCAATGTCCTATAAAATTAGATTACTAGTTTAGGAGCCACAATTAGTACTTTCAAATGCCCATCTTTTGTGAAACTTCAGAAGGAGAAATAGCATCTGGACCAAAGAGATCAAAGAACAAATGTTTAGGCTGAAAAGTTCTTTTCACCCATGCAATCAAACTTTTTTAATCTTTCAAAGATGTCTTCAGAATGAGAAGCATTGAGGTATTCAGATCTGGTGTGCTTCTCTCCAGACCTGTGTGTAGTTTCTTAAAAGAGATGCTGCTTTTCTTGGGATCATGCATTAGCTACGAAGCTCCAGGGAAATATGCATTGCCACCTCTGTAACACCTTCCAAACTGAGATGCAGGGTGGTGAAGTGGTGAAGGTACTGGACTAGGAGTAGGCAGACTCAGGTTCAAGTCTCCCCTCAGCCATGGAAGCTGCTTTAGGTGACTTTGAGCCAGGCTTTCTCTCTCAGCCAACCTTCCTCACAAGATTGTTGTTGTGCGGAAAAATAGGAGGAAGGGGCACAATGAGTGTGCCACCTTGGGTTCCTGAATGAAAGTGTCAGCCCTCCCAGGTAAACCAGGCAGGAAGCATGACCAGAGGAGCTACTTCTACTTTATTGTTAGGCTACCTTTACAGAATTTTGCAATTCTGAAAGTACAGATCTGCCACTGTCCTTTTTTACCACCTGATCAGTTAGGACGGGTCCTTTCTAAGTTTCTTTCTCTGCCCATTACTCAGTTGGGGGCTCTTCCCTTTTTTATCTGTTCGTTCCCTAGGCAGCATCTCTTTCCCCCGTCTTCCAAGGTCATTCTCACGTTCCATTACAGAAAGGCAGGTTATAATAAAAATAAATAAATACCATGAACCCAGCAGGGGTATCCACATGGTATGGTCAAAAAAAGCCAAGCTGGTGGGCCACCATGGTGCACTCATTTATAAGCAACACACATAAAAACAGGCAGAGCTTCAATCCCACCATGGTGGCCCACCAGCTTGGCTTTTTTTGACCATACCCTGAGGACACCCTTGGAGCCCAAGGAAAGGCACAACCCTTTGAGGAGCTACAATTACAGAGAGGGTGCCAACACCTGATCTGCAGCAGCTCTGCCCACTTTGGATCCAAATACTGTCCACCGTTGCTCAGAACTGAGTCAATCCAAAGTAATAACTTTATGAGACGATCTGTTTACCAATAGACAGACCTGACCTGCTGTGTTTCTACTGGGGTACCCACAACGTATGCTTTTAATGGGTAAAAGGGTCATGTTTTTATCTGCAATCCAGTATACCATATTTTTCCGACTATAAGACGATACTTTTTTCTAAAATCCTTACCCTAAAAATTGAAGGGCGTCTTATTCAAGGAAGTCAGCCGAGGAGAGAACCTCGCGGTTGCAAAACTGCCCATACTTTGTTTCTGCAAGGAGGCTTCCTCCTATTGCTAGCCTCCAATCACGAGTGAAATAGCTTGTCTCCCAAACAGACTTCCTCCAATCACGAGCCTTATGTAACTGACGTCAGCTGATGCTGAACAAACCAATTAGAGGAAGGCTGTTTGCAGAGACAAGCTATTGGCAGTTTCACTCGTGCTTGAATGTAATCAGTTATGCAAAAGAGGATGGAAATAGAGCTGCAGAGAGACGGTTTGGACCTCCTCCCACCGAGTGTATCAGGTAAATGTTAACTAATTACTAAATAAAAATGTGTTCTGCACTATCTTTAAAATATTGATTTCTTAATTTTGGGTTGGAAAAGTGGGGGTCGTCTTGTACATGGGGGTGTCTTATTGATGGAAAAATACGGTACCTTGCAGCATAAAAGGCAGATATTGAAATTGAACATTTAGGGACTGGAGCATGTGAGCTGTTCTCCAATAACAATTCTCCAACTGGACCCAAAGAGAAACTGAATGGTGAAGTTCCCTAGTCCCACAGGGCAACAAAAACTAAAATAAATGCCTGGTGAGAGACCTGAATGAGTGAAAAGTTAAATCTACTATTCCTGACAATAATTTGCACCAGGTCATTTGTTCAATGTCCTGTAAAATAATGTGATAGAAGGTACTCCCCTTGGCGTGTAAATCAATCCTGGAGTTACGTGCATCCTAGCACAAATAATCAGAAGCAGTCTAGACCCTGTGACTAGATCTTTTTGGTTTATTTCCCCAACAGGATAAGATCAAACTTAGTAGTTGAGAAGCTTTCTGGGAATTATTATACAAAAAGGAACAAAGGAGTCCTGATCCTTTAGGGTCCTTCCAAAATTGTTACGATAACCCTGAAGGCTTTTACCATCTTCAAAGCAGAAACAATCCGTTGCCCTTCAGAGTAGCAACTTGAACAAGAGCACTTGTGACACTGCAAAGAGGTTTCTTCCTTATTCTTCCTTGCCAAATTTAGCACCTAATCACAATAAGGGGAGCTCCAATTCATTCCATGAATCCTTGTCTCTAGCCTCTGTCGGGGCAGCTTTCCCTCTGGGGGTCAGTAGTCAATTGGGAGAATCTAGTATCAACCGGGCAACTCTGTCGGCCAGATTAAGCAGCTCTAAATAGATCTAGTTCTGGATCTATTAAATGCTGTCTCTGCATTCAATAAAATCAGAATTAAAAAATACTCTGTGTGTATAGCAGGGGAATGCATCTAAATTAAGAAGCTTTGCTTTTTTAATGAATAGATGATGTGGCAAAACCAGATGATTCACAGGACCTAGGCTAAAAATATCTAAACCAGTGTTTTTCAAACTTGGCAACTTTAAGATGTGTGGACTTCAACTCCCAGAATTCCCCAGCCAGCACTGGCTGGCGTATTCTGGGAGTTGAAGTCCACACATCTTAAAGTTGCCAAGTTTGAAAAACACTGATCTGAACTATGTTGATGAAGATAAGAATGTGCTAAAGAATGTGCTAAAGCCAAGAAAGAGTGGAGTGAGCCTGTAAACACAAGCCTTAACATCAACATTTATGTAGTCAAAGATCATCTGCCCAGAATTACTCCGCCCAGAGTTACGCTTTGTGAGATGGGCAGCTATATAAATACAATGAATAAATAAAAAATGAATTTAAAAAAATCTGAAAACCTGATTTCCAAAAGGCATGTGGCACAGTTTCAGCTGCTGATGTAGGAAGTTGTTGTTTTTCTGAAGGAAAAAGTTGTTGTTTTTCTGAAGCAGAAGGAATGCTAAGCGCCTTATGTTAAAAATATTTTAAATGACACAGCAAGATAATCAGTGCCTGAAGATTCACAGTGAGTATTTTGCTCTCACACTGTTAGTTGCTTTTGTTTATAAGATAGTAAGATGTTAAAAAAAGGCAAGTCTTCTTTTTAGTCACATTAAATGCATTTAGTTCTAGCATCCCCCAACCTGGTGCTCTCCAGAAAGAGAGGACAGGGTCCTCCCCCAGAGATGAAGTTAAGTTGCATGCAAAGGCATTGCCATGAAAATAGTCTATCTCTCATGCTGGAGTTGATGTTTCATTGCTTTGTTAAATAAACAGTGTCAACACCGTTCAAATTTTAAAGCTGATCCTTGTGGTACAACTTCAGATCCTTCCAGACAGAAAATATACCTGATTGGGAATATTCCCACTCCAATAGTCATGACAGGGATTGCTTTGGCAGAGGGTAATAATTTCTAGCTCCAACGGATCACTTTCTCTCTCCTCTTCTCCAGCATCTCCTTCCCTCTCCCTTCTCTGCTGCCTTGACATTTTTCTTCTGTTTTGCAGCAGAAGGTTCATTCTCTTTTCTTAGCAAGCTGACAAGGCAGTGGGCCACTTCCCACAGACACAATTTCTTCGGGTTCACCCCCAGTGAGGTTCCACTAAAACTAAAAGACACAAGAATGTCCCCTTTCCAGAACCTGTGCAAAGATGGCAAGTTCAAACCCTTGAGAATGTCGGGGATTGCGGGGGGTGGGCGGAGGGAGTCAAGGTGGCCAGCAGCCCCACTCATGGGCACTTTGTCTACCACTCACTCTGCAGAAACAATTGCAGCATTTCTGTTCTCCAGCTAATCTCCAGAATGCCAAGTCTCACAGGCTATTCTATCGTTAGTTACTTTCTTAGACAACCTCTCCTTCATATCTTGCAATGTTGCTAAATTCTGGGTACACCGTGCATAATCTGGTGCAAATGAACTGATTGCCATCATTAATCAGTATCTGTAATATGATCCTATCTCCTTCTTATTTAGCTTTATAGTTTTCAAATTTTAGAGGGTAGTTTTCTGACTAACATAAAATATTATCTTTATTACTTTCTATATACTTATAATTATTAGCATACATTTAATTAAGTAGTTGCTTAGTTTTAATCTTACCTTCAATTAATCTTTACCTTTAGTTTTGGGTTTCAGAGTAATTCTGTAGTTTTATGTCTACATTATGCATCATTTTATAGCCACTAACTTCATAGTATAAGTGGTTCTTAACTTTCATTTATTTATTTATCATAGGTACAGTATATCTCACACTCCTAGTAAAAGTAGACCGTGGCAGGCCAATCTTGCAGCTAATTGTGTAGTCTCTATGTGTATTTTGCCTTATGCTGATCAAGGGTAAAATAAAGGATATCAATTAAAAGTAAATGCAAGGGGATTCAGGATTGATGAAAGGAAGTTACATATAATTAAAATGTGGAATTACTAGTGTGTGGTGCAGTGATGAGCAACAGTTTAGACGTTTTTAAACTAAAATCTACCCTTGAAGAGAATTTGGAAGCTACAGCTGGCACAAAATGCAATGGCGTGGACGATTCTGAATGCCCCTGGGAGGCACATATAACACCTCTGCTACGCGAGCTGCATTGGTTGCTGGTTTGCTTCTGGGTCCAATTCAAGGTGTTGGTTGTCACCTTTAAAGCTCTTCATGGCACAGGACCGGGTTATCTGAGGAGCCGTCTCACCTCCGTTATATCTGCCCGCCCCACTTGGTCCGGCAGAAGGGGCACATTGCAGACCCCGCCAGTCAAGGAATTCCAGCTGGCAGGGTCTAGGAAGAGGGCCTCCATGGCCCCCGCCCTGTGGAACAACTTACCACCTGAGATGCGGTGCGCCCCCACTCTCATGACTTCTGGAAGAGTAGAAAATCATGGCTATGCCAGATGACCTGGGGGCCTGATAGGGGCTTGCATTGTTGGAATGGGCTGGTGGGGTAATCGATTCTGCCCCCACGTCATCTTGAATGTATGTAGTTTTTTAAAAATATATTTAGCATTATTTTTTAGCTAATTTAATACAAATATTTATATTCTTACTGTTTTTAATGTTTGATTTTAATTGTGAGCCACCCAGAGTCACCCTCTGTGGGAGATGGGCAGCATATAAATAAATAAATAGGGTTAGATAAAGCACATGGAAGAACTGATTATCAGACGGTGATGCCTGCATAGTACCTCCTAAGTCACACGCCTTAAGCATGTGTATTAGACAGAGTTGCTAAAGAGTGGCCCCAAAAGAGGGCCACCACCCTCTCATCCATGCTTCTGAGTTTCCTGGATGTATCTGGTTGGCCTCTCTGGGACCCAGAATGGTGGATTAGAAGTCTTCTGCCTGGCTAGGCAAGGTCCTTCATACCTTCTTTATCTTCCAGATCAGCACCAAGGTGAGCAAGAGAGTTCACTCCACTCCTCTATTTATTGCTGTTGCCCAAAAGTAGCCTTTCTTCCTTTGGGAAAAATCTTTTCAATTAAATGTGCTGTTGGCAAATTGGGACTTTGTGGAGTCCCATGGTATGCCCCTGGGATCAGTTTTCTGTTCTCTTGAGGTCTTTTGTTCTGTATGGATGAATGGTACCACTGCAACATTTATGCAATTAGTCCTGCACCACCACTGTTTTCTATTAACCAGGATGGAGTGAACTTTCCCATAAAAGAAAGAAAAAGAATATACAACATGCAGTGGCTAATTATGTAAAAAGACTTATATCTATTAGGATAGCAAGATCGTTAGCTTTCAGAAAGAAGGGCATTTTCTAGAATTGTGCAGAGACCTCCTAATCTGCTTTTAGAGACAGATTCAAGACTCTGGAAATTGTTTTCTGTGCCCAAGGTTGGCCTAGGGAGAGTCCATTTCAACTTGTTCCCAGTTAGGGAGAGTAATTTGAAAAAACAGCTCTACTCTTCCTAGGAAGATTCTCCCCACAGTATCAAACACCCTATCCTGTTTAGAAGAAGTCTACCTAGTCAGGTGATCCTGCACCAGGTGAGCAAGGGCAGAGGAACAAGGGCAGAATCAGTCCCTGCTAGCTGCAGACCCTTTGCCAGGTCACAGATGTAGATTCACACATCCCATAAGAAGTTGTAGGACAAAGTGGCTTTGATGTGAACTTTTATCACTCTGATAGCTGAATACCTCTTGGAGGTCATGTAAGAGTCCATGAGTACCAGCTGACTTAAGACAGGGAAGCTACATTCTTGTTTGAGAACAGCTAATTGCCTGAAGCAACATCTACTGTTATGTGGATAGGTGCATGCTTGTTTCTCACTGGCTGGTATCAAAAAGGGCAGACAGCAGTGTAGCTTTTCTACCTCTGTGATATTCTGGAATTTACATATTTACTTTTGCTATTGTGTAACAATTTCCATGTAAGAAAAAATAGCAAATGAAGTTCTATCTTCTGAAAAGAGCAAATGTCAGACCTTTAATAAGGCATAGCTAGGCCCACCTGCACAACAGGAGTTCTTTAGGAGAACATAAAAGATAGAATGCCCCTCAGTACATGTGCTACCCTTTACAATGGTGAGCATTTTGCTAGGTCACATTATGTTGGGTTTATGCTTATGTGGTCCAGGTACCACTCAAGCTTACTTTGCCGGAAAAGTTGATGGAGAATTGATTCCAGCCCTCTGTCATTATGTAATGATAAATTATGACTCTGTTTAAATTAAATGAGGACCACCCCTGGCTATTCTAAATTCACAGCCCTCCTTGGACTGATTTCAAACTATGGAAAGCCAAGTCTGAACCATAAGCCAAAACATCTGGGAAAGGCTTGGAAGGTTAAAAATGGAAAGAAATGTTCCAAGTGTATACTAATCAAACTTGTATATTGTCAGGACAGCGGTTTCTCATCCGAGACACCATGGGATCATGGCTATGGCTCTGAGTAGTTTTCCCCAAGCTGGTGCCCTGCAGATGTGCTGGCTGGGTCTTGAAATCTGTTTTACTCTGGTGCTCATTAGATGCTATTGGATAGGTCATTCTTAACCTGACCTACTCCATAGAATGGGATTTTTCATTTCTTCTGTTCTTTGGAGTAGAACTCTTTGACTTTAGTAAAAGATAAGAAAAGCATATGACAGCAGTTGGAAGAGGGGATTTTCACAGTGTCATGAAATATTTCTTATTATATTATTAATATAATATATTAATATTATAATATTAATTATAAATTAATTAATATTAAAGAGGCTTCATCATGTAGACATAAGGACTTGATTTGGATTTAACAGAAACTCACACACACATTTTACAGGGTAAAAGCAGTAAACATCATAAACATCTTGCCCATGGCACCTCTTCCATGCAGCCACTGAATTTCTCTTCCCCCTTCTGGTGGACCTGGTTGCTGGATATGTGAATTAGTTCCATTGTAAACATTGAATCTGAGGCAACCTTAACATTGTGGCTGTGTTGTTACTTTCATTAGAGCTCATTCATACACCCAGAGGTGAATAATTCCCCATCCACAGGTGAATATAGATATGGAGCCCAGACCAACTATGGAAGATCAGTTGGGAGAAATGCAGGAATGCAGAACCATAACAAGACAAGAGCTACAAGGAGACAAGGAGTCTCCAGAGATAGGTGGGTACTATAAAGGGTAGTGAATTGGGGCATCCACCCATTTCTCATTTCCCATTGGCCCAGTTCTAGCTCAGTACAATGTTGTCTGCCTATATTAACATTAGAAGCATGCCAGATGTCTTTTCTTCCAAAGGCATCAAATAATTTTGGACCACCTATTGAATTGCACAGCATTCTGGGTACATCATGGGCCTTTACATTATTGTTTCTATATATATGGGATTTACAAGTGTGGATTCTCTAGAGATTCTGTATAACTGTTCCCCCACCCAACTTTTAACCATTTAGATGACTTTTGTTCAGTTTAGTGTCCTCAGAAAAACTTTTCATATACAGTTTTCACATATGCAGAGGTGTTTTTTTTTAAAATAATAGTACAAGTGTCAGATCTACAATGTTCAAATCCCAATGAAGAAAAATCCCTTGAAACTTGAGTCAAGTTCAAAAAGAAATTCATTTATTGAGATGTACATGCAGCTCCAAAGCATTGCTGAAACTAAAAGCCCGCACATTCCCAATCTACTTTTACCCTCACTTCTTAACCACCCTTCCCCTCAGCCAGTACTTGGTTCTCATGTTGGTACGACCTTGGACATTCCTGGCCCTAGATAACAGTCTACCTGCGTTAACGGTTTCACCTTCCTTGTTCTCCCCTCCCCCCAGTGAAAAATGGCAGAAACAAAGCAAGCAACTACTGAGCTGATAGACTGATTGCTGGAAGTTCTGACAACAAGGAGGAAATCACTGGATTTTGAAACACTGCTTTTGAGGGAGTAATTCTGGTATCTCATGAGGAGTTGTATAGTGCAGAAACACAAAACTATGACAACTAGCTACAGGGCTGAAGCATCTTACTGGAAAAGGGTTTGGCTGATACTTGTCCATGCCCTGCTGCTAGTTACAAAACATAAGAAGTCTCTTTCTATTCATTCCAAGGGAATCAGGGTAAAATAGGCATATAATTTTACCATAAATAGTAATAATTCACCCAAATTGATTATTTTATCTCTATTGGGTATTTACATGTCTTTTGCGGAAGAAACCAGTAGGTTGAGTAAATTGCTGGAGATGGGCTGCTAAAAAGGCAGCCTTCGTTCATATCTTGTTTTCATGTGCCATGGATGCTCCCTTTGGCGTTGCCCACATTTTACATATTGCGTTTTGGAGATGCCCGTGTTCTAGCAAGAAGAAGAGAGAGGTGGATAGTATGATAGTAAGGTTGGAAGATGCCAATTTTCTGGAAAAAAAGATGTTACCTCTATAACTTGGTATTTGAAGAAGCTTTTTTTTTTGGTTGGGAATCCCAACTGGAAGACTGTTTAAAAAGGTGGAGTGGGTATACTACTGCCTATGTTTAATTTCTTACTTTTTCTGCTGTCACTGGCTTAAACATTAATAATTTATTTAAAGTTATTTAATATAGCTTTTCCTCCCAGTGGGCCCTTCCTCAAAGCCATGTTAATGTGCCTTCCTCCAGTTTTTTGTCACAGAAACATGCGCTGGGATCATTTGCACTGCCCCAGTGGCTGAACTCTACCTCTCCCAGTAACAATGCTTGTGGCTGGCCCCATCTGTCCAGTTTTACTGAGCAGCAACTGGTAGGTCCCCACTTCCCACCCATTGTCACCAGCTGGTGGGAAAAAACACCCCCAGTTGTTCTCCTTCAAATGGGGCTTCAGAGAATGTGGAGTGTGGGGAGGTGCCTGGAATGGGCTCTTTACTCTTCATTTTCACCTTGCCCAAGTGAGAAGTTGCTGATGTCAAGATGCTCCAGTTTAGTAACCTATTGGGACTTGGGCTAATTCTGAACGCATGTCTACTGGTCTTCTGGAGGAACAGTAGACCTGTGCACAAAATAGCCCAAATCACATGTTGGGGGTTGAGTTTCCATTTATCAATAAATGCTGTGTTGGTAGTGAGTGGCTACAGCCCACATGGAGCATCCAAAAAAGTTTTTTAAAAAAGTAAAAAAAAGAATGCAAAATGCCTTGTGGGCAAAAACAGCAGAATGCCTTAAATGCAATCATTTGGGACTGAACTAGCAATACATCTTTCCTAATTTAAATCAACTGGCAATTTTTTTAAAGAAAGGTCTTTTGAAAACTTAAAAAAGAAAGACTTTTAAAAGTGTCATATGTGAGTTTATGCTCAATACAGGTCTAGTGGTCTTGCAGAGAACCACTATACACCAGGGGTGTATAAATAAGGAGCCCAAGCAATGCTTTAAGGTGCTTTGGGTGGGACATTACAGAGATACCTTCTGGTTTGAGGCCGAGACCAAAATGGCTGTGGATGATGGGGCAAAGATTGCATCAGGAGGACAGGTCCTCCAAAACTGGTTAGTTGGGCATCTCCTACCCACAGTTATGTGATAAAGACCCAAAGGAGTTTATGGGGTAGCAGGGTAGGGTGTCTGAAATAAAGCCATCACATCTTTTAAAAAATAAATACTGAAAAATAAATATTGTATGTGTTTGTTTAAAGGTTAAAATAAATATTTTTAAAGCCCTGGTTCTGATTCATATTTATAACTATTTCCCTACCTCTGGTCACATTGACCCCTGAGATCTTTCAATGTATTTAACCTTGAAACCAAGCTGGCTTCTCTCTGTAAAAACTTCACACTGAATGCAAATTTGAGCTACATTCATTTTCCTAAAATGCTCACGTGCTTCCCGTTTTGCAATGCTGAATGGGACATTACAGAGAGTAAGGAAACCCTCCGGCCAATAACTGAGAAATTACTGAGTCTCTTTTTCATCCTGAATAGTGAAATAGAAGAATTTTGAATTATGAACATCCTGGACATGAAATATCATTGGAATATGGCTATTCTCTTTAGGGATTTGTAGTTGTGTTAGCTGGTAAAAGTGTTTGCTTGCCTTTGCAGTGATTTGCTTCCACATTAGTAACGAAAGTAAATATGACAACAATGTAATTGTTTTAGTGCTTTCCTCAGCCATAGGAAACTCAAACGCTATTACCCTATTACCGCACCCAGACCTCTCAACACTTAACTAAATACTGTAAAAAGAAAGAATAAACAAGCAAACAAGTGCAATCCCAGGTGTTAAAGTGTAGGGTTCTCTCCCCACCCCCATCCCCACCCAAACAGCTGCAGTACTTGACCACAGCTAGCAAGATTGCTAACGGCCAAAGAAAATCCTTTTAGAGACCAGAACTAGGGCTACCTGTGCTTGGTTGGGTAGTCCGTCATGAAGTGAACTTCTTTCCTGTTAGCTCATTTCCTAATAAAGATTGTCCCCTAAGAGGCATACCAAAAAACCTTGCCAGCATAATGAAAATATAGGCAGTAAATGCAGTTCCTTTACATTCTCCAGCAGCTGACTAAGTCAAATAAATACTGTAAAGCAACAGCACATTTGGCTTTGATCTGTTGACCCAAGAGATGGATGTAGTTGTGCTGTGGGTCAAAAAAAGAAAAGAGAAGAGAAAACAAATTCTTGCCCTCCAGACAAGGGATGGTTTTCCATACCTCCTGTGTGAGGTGGAGATGAATACAAAGCAAACTGGACTTCAACTATTGATGTAATATTTACAGTCTAGACCGGCAGCCACCCACAGCTTGACTCTAACCGTGACGTCAGATTCATTTCCATGATTAGCGGTTTCTTCTGTTGAGGCAAAAGAGTAAAAAGTAAAAGTATAGCCAGTCTCTTTTTTTGTGGATATTTATATCTTTTGTTTTCAATTGACCTCTGTGGTTTTTCTGGAACATGCTTTGAATTTTTAGAAATTAAGGCTAGATAGGAAGAAAAAAAAAACCACCCTTGTTTAAATAAAGTCTGCCAAGATACCCTTAAAAGGAAGGATCTGCACTGAAAACATTTTGTGGCAGTTCTGGCCTTTATTAGAACTCAAGGAATGGGGATGTGGTTGATCCTTTCAGCCTTTCAACCATGAAAATGAATAAATTAATAAATTAATAATTAATAAGGTCTTACTGAAAGCATCCAAAAGTTGTTGAGCAGACAGGAATCCATTTTTAACCTAGCAGAAATGATGGGATCTGTCACATGGGGCTGGAAAATTAGTATAACTGATTTCAGCTAACTATGGATATGATGTGAATGAGTCTTGGACAGGAGAATAAATTGTGTCCTCAGTAGGTTTCATTTTATTTATCCTTATGTTATTAATTATGTTATTAATCTTAATTACATATGTTATTAGTTTTATATTTATTTATTTAAATTTAAATTTGTGTTAATTTTTATTTTACATTATTTTTATGTTATGTTGTGTGGATAATTCATAATTCCTATGAATATGCAATCTATTTTTGTCCCTCTTTAACTAGCTTCTTCCTAGCAGGAAAAAAGGGCTGGTTTTAATCTTTAATATATTTTAATTTTCAGTCAATTACAGGTTATATAAATTTGATGTGATGTGATATGATGTGATGTGGGAAACTGAGTAGCCTAAAAATGAAGTTGACCAGATGGAGTAAAATTGACCAGGTCAGAGATGAAATTGAGTAACCTAAAAAATGAAATTGATTGGACTCTGGGTGAAATTGACAAGACTAGGGGTGAAATTGACAGGGATGATGTTACATCCACAGTCTAAAATATCCTCCAATATTTCTTTCCAGATCTCTTATTTTCTCCAGTTCAACAATGTCCTTCATAAAATGTAGTGCCCAGTCAGAACTCTTTAATAATCATCAGCAAACATTTATTAAGAAAAAAATTAAGATGATAGCATATGAATTAGTACTTTTGCTTTCAAATGTGTATCTTATATAAAAGCAATCAAAACTATTGGCCTGTTGCATTTTTCTTTTGCCCCTTCAGTGAAAGGGGAAGAAAGTTTGACTCTTCTGTGATGGTAGACCAGTTTGTACATCTTTTAAAAATTTATTACAGAACAGCTGCAACCTCATTATCAGTATGAGAATCTTTTCTCCTACCTAGAACTGGATGCAGTATTCTAGCTGAAGATCAATCAACACAGATAAGTCTATTAAAGTAAATAAATAAAATAGTATCGAGTGAAAATCTTCTTTCAGTACTGACATGATAGTTCTGTTGATGCATCCCAGAACTGCATTTGCTTTTTCTACAGCAGCATCACATGATGGTCCATCAAAATACCCTGATCTTTTTTCATGTGTACTATTGCCCAGTATCATCCCCACCTTTATATTAGTACCTTTGATTTTTCCCACCAAAATGTAGGATTTTGTATTTGTCCCTGCTGAAATTCACTTTGCTGGTCTCTACCTTTTGTTCTGGCTTGGTACTGTCTTGTAATGTTTCTGGGTCATCTGCAAATTTGATAATTATATTTTATTTCCCCTCATCCAAGTCATTTGTAATTATTCTGAACAACATAGGGCTTAGAATGGAGCTTGGTGCTACTGCGTTCAATACTTCCTTCTGGAGCTACTGACATACATTCATTCAGTAGAACTATTTGACCAGCTCTGTATCCATCCAATGGTAGCATAGTCCAGCCCACGTCTTGCTATCTTTAGTAGAATCTCAAGGAAGACTGTGGAATGCTTTGCTGAAGGTCTTTGGCAACAGTTCTAGAGACTTCTCAAACCTGGTTGTTTAGTATGTAGTGTACAATTGGAGTCTGAATATTTGTAACTAGAGGGGAAATTAATTCTGCCCTCCAAGAGTAACTGATAGGGCATTTCAGAAGAGCGTGCACTGCTGTCTCAATTTCAAAGTCTGAGCAGATACAAGAATGCCGTTGGTGAGGAACACCAGCGTATCTGTCCCACAGTCCCATTGAGGGGAGAGCATCCAAACATGCCACTGTGAAGGCCCTCATGTGGGATGGGACTGATAAATGATACCGGTATTGGGGAATTGTAAAAGGGAAGCGTGTGAGCTCTTTGTAGCAAAGATGAGAAGTGTTGGTTTTCTCTCTTGTGAATCAGGATCTAAAATTCTCTACTTCAGCTCTCTCCAGGCTTCATCCAAGCCTAGCATGGATACAGATTTGGGGATGAGCCCACAATGAGCCTTGTTTCTTCCAAGTATCTGTCAGGACTAGTTGGGCTTGAGATTCATCTCCCCAAATTTATTTAAGCCAGTACTTCAACCAGCAGAGTCATAACTGAGCCTCAACTGAGATAAAAACAAGTTCTAGGTGGAAAAGTTCATTAGCAGCAGAGCAGGGAGCTTGGAGCGAGGATCTCAGAAATGTAGATTGTACAGATTCTAAGGCACAGATGTCCTAGTAAGTACAACGTTGTGCATCATACAGCAAAGCACTTAGCACTTTGGCTTTAAAAAGTTTAATTGCTGCAGTTACATAGTTGTCACCCTTATGGGTTGAATATGTAATGATTGCATTAGTGGTTTGGTGTTATTTATTCTTGAGAAATCCCTGCTGGCTTCTGCCAAGCAAAATATTATTTTCTAAATCCTTACAAACTGACTGCTTAAGAATCGGTTCCAGAGTTTTGCCCAATATCAGTGTCAAGCTTATCTTATCTGTTGTTATTCACATTGTCTTTTTCCCTTTTGCCTTGTGTTGAGCTCTTTGGAGGAATTGTCAGATATAAATGTTGCATCATCCTCTCCTTTCATACATCCAGTTCTGCTCTTCAAAAGCTCCTCCATCAAAGCAAATGCATGAAAACCAGGTAGATCCAAAGCTTCTGATTCAGGATGTTGCTGAAGTTCATGATTAATATTAGCCAATTTTTCAAGCCCATAATGCTTGGCTGCTCCTATGTTCCCTGGTTAGATAGTTAGCATTCATAGACCCAAAACTAGTAGAGTGCAAACAAGCTATTTTCTTTATGCTTGAGGAAATTATGCCTGGTGATTGCTGGAAAAAAATGTCTCTGTGCTTGACTTCTCAATTTAGAAAATATCTTCTCATTTTGTACCTGACTGATCACAGCAAGCTTGTTTTGTTCTTCATCTTCTTGTCCCTACATTGCCTTTTTTGTTTTTGTTTTTAGTTTATTGCATGTATGAAAAGAGAGGCATTGACTGCCCAATAGGTTTCTGTGAAGATTGGTTGTTGTAGGACAGTTGCCAAGCGCCCTTTCGGTATCACAAGAGAGAATAATTGGAAAAGAAATGCCACATTTTTTCTATGAAGAATTAAGGATCAGAATAGTTGAAAGATGAATGCCATTCTTCTTACAATGTTTCTCTCCATTTAATTCATTCTCTTCAGTTCATACGTTTACAAGCTTAATTTTCATGCAGCAATTTGTAGTGTGTGTGATGATTTAGTTTTTTTCCTAATACAGTATTCCTGTACAACTACACATATTGACGTACAAGTCACATATTATCCGTTTTCCACTCTATAATGTTTTTGCATGTTTTTCCTCTAATATTCAGATCTTTGTAAGCATCTTATTTGGATAGCTACACTGCAAAGATAGACACCCAATTATCTTCTGGTTTGTACATTAATGAGGGAAGCACAAATTTTCTAACTCTTTTGTCACAGTGCACGCTGGACAACACTCAGCCCCATCCTTAGATATTTTAATGTAGTTTACTTGAGTTTAAGTACTACAATCTATTTGTGCTTTTCATTGCTCAATCACATGTGCATTTTGTTGTTATTGTAGTTGTTTATCATATTTCCTGAATAATTAAAAAAATTAAAAATCCTTAGATGAATAAGAGGGTGAAAATGAGTAAAGTTTCATGAATCTTTATATAACCTTCTAGGTAAGAAGAGACTTAGTGCTTAACGTGTTAGAGTAAGACCCCAAGAGAGCCAAGTTCAAATTCATCTTCAGCTATGATAATTTGTGGGGTGACTTTGGGCCAGTCCCTCTCTTTCAGCCCAATCTACTTCACAGAGTTGTTGGGTGGAAATCTGGGCCTGGGGATGCTACATATGTTTCTTTGAGCTTTGGAGGAAAGGCAGGATATAAATTGAACAAACAAGGAAATGATCCATCATTAGGACTAATAGAATAGTTGCTTCTAGTTTTTGTAGGCCTGTATTCAAAAATCTGCTTAAAGTCAGAAGAGTGTCATCCACTAACTCAGTAGAATGTTTGACCTTTTTTACAATAACTCATCTGCAGACCACACCACAAACTGATTTTATAAACACACACCACTCTAAACAACTTGACACACAGCCTGAATGAGAACTCTCTTGAGTCCTTACAACAAGCTTCCCAATCTCTTGACTCTTTGCCATAGTCAATCCCTTCCATTTTATTGATATTTTATCCATGTTTAGCATTATGCTGAAACTTGAGGACTGTGCTGAGAAGTGCTCTAGAGAATGAAGAGATGAATAGCGGTCTGGTTCCAAACATCTGCACAACTTCTTCAGGCCAGAATAGGATTGGGGTGAAGTGGTCCTTAGGTTCTAGGAGGGCCACCATTTTGAAACTGGTTTTGAATGTGAATATTTGCAGCTAATCAGATTAGCCTACCCTCCTGAGCCCAGCCATGCCAACCAAATCCTTGGTTTAAAATATATTAGGTATTTGTAAGGGAATGAAGTTGTAAAGGGAGTTTTCACAAGGGAATGAAAGAACTCATCTGCCATTACACTTTGGATCACTTATGCAGAAGAAAATCTGTCTGATTCAAGCTGAGACAACTTTACTATAAAGTTGTTTTTGTTGTTGCAGTAAAAGTGGCCATTTCAGGAAAGCAAAGGTTTTGAAAGAATTGACCTTTCACATTTAGCTGCAAAACTAAGATCCTTTCACTACTTTTAGTAAACTACTCACCCAAAAGAGATGAGAGATATATCCCACCATAGAGATACCTCCAGGAAGGGTAAAAAAGTCAAGATGGTGGCTGCAACCTCACGGTTGAAGTCATGCTTCTTTTTTATGTTTGTCACATGCATGCCACACATAACAAGGAGTGGGACTCGAAACACATGGTTCTGGCTGCCCCTTTGACTTTTTGACCCTTCCAACCATGGTTGGCACTGGCCATGCAAGAATAGAAATCCCACCATACTTTTCCTGCAAGATAAAGCTTCATTTTAATGGAAAATGACATTAAAGAAGATTCATGGAATTGAGAATAGGATTTGGCATGTACAGATTTTTTTTTAAAAAAAAATCCCTGCTCAACTTGAAACTAACCAATTACAAATAAATCACAGTTTGAGATTGTGACTGGGATATAATGTCCTCAATAAAAGCATATAAAAAGCCAGAATGAAATTCAAAGGAAGAGCTGACTCCCACATGTTAAGATATTTCCAAAGTATAACAATACCATGAAGGACAGCTTAATAAAATAATTTATAGTCTTCATTAAAAAGTTTTCAGTCAAATATGTCATTTTCCACTAAATCTAATCTAGAAGATAATGCCTTGATTACTGGGAGACAACAGCTAAGTTTTCAAGTTGTACCAGATCAATCTTATCTCTAGCCTGGTAGTTAATGGGAATGCCTTGTCCTTAGTGTATCTTGATTTCAGCCAAGTATTTGAAAACATTTCCCATTATATCCTTATAAAATGTGAAATATTGCTAATTTTTTTAGTAATACTGGGGTCCATCCTATTACAATCCTAGAAAGTATCTGCTCCTCAGTTATAAAAGGCTACTATTGTTAGATGAATGATTAAATAATTGTATTCAGCAAATATCCATTAATGGAGGACATCACGTGCTACCCAAGACCTTATGCAGTCCAACTTTTTTTTAATCAGTGACCTTAATCAGGATAATGTAGAAAGCTGCTTAACAAATCTGCACATGACACAAAGCTAGGAGAATATCCAAGTTAATAGGAAACCAAATCAGAAGGATTTTGGACAAGGTAGAGCAACAGGCCAAAAGAAACAAGATGGATTTCAACAGATATATATGAAAAGTTATGCATTGGGGGGGGGGAGGAGGAGGAGGAGGAGGAGGAGGAGGAGGAAGGAAGGAAGGAGGGAAGGAAGGAAGGAAGGAAGGAAGGAAGGAAGGAAGGAAGGAAGGAAGGAAGGAAGGAAGGAAGGAAGGAAGGAAGGAAGGAAGGAAGGAAGGAAGGAAGGAAGGAGTTGTGTTGTATTCCTAGGAAGTTCAGTTTGCTCTCCACTAAGATATCTACATCCTTTACACATTCCGTATAGTCTAAGAATGTACAAACTGAACTTCCTAGGAATACAACACAACTGTTAGGAAGACTAATGCGTACTTAGGCATAATTGGCAGAAGAATATTTTCTAGGGCACAGGAAGCAATGGTTCCACTCTGTTCTAGGGAATCCACACTTCTTGAAGTAGGAACTGAGTACTTCCAGAAACCTCATTTTAAGGACTTTGGTGAACTGGAAAGTTTCCAGAGAAAAGCAACCAGCGTGATGAAAGATCTGGAGGTCAGTTCTGCAAAAAAAACTATTGAAACTGCTGGGCCCATGTAGCTGAGGGAAGAGTAAGTATAAAAGTCCTCAAATATCTGAAAGGTGGTTGTGCAGAATTGTTTGTCATTGTTCCAGAAAGCAGAAGAGAAATCACTTCACCTTCCCTGTCTAGAGGTAGATGATGGATGGATGGATGGATGGATGGATGGATGGATGGACAGAAGAGTGAGAGAGTGAATGCATGGAGAAAAAATTATAAGCAGGGAGCATTTGTGCACAACCCCACTATAGTGAATATATGAGGCTTCACTTCTAATTTCCTGGCTTTGCAAAATCTTTTTAGCAGATTTTGCAGCTCCTGAAATTCTATAGTTTCTCAAAAGGGAATACTTCTCCCCAATCTTTTAAAATCTGTATTTGTAAATATACAAATTTTTGTATTTGTGGTGTGAACAATTTATACTTCAAAGAATGAATCATGTTTGATCCAATCAGAAGAAAAATAGTAGGGGAATTTTGCTAGGGATCATGGAAATTCACTATCTCAGATAAGGGCAGAGAAACTCCTGTGGGGCTGTAATAAAGCTCCTTTGCAAAGTGTCATACAAGAGTTGCATCTTCTAGGGTGCCTGTGGTGATGCTTTGATTCACGAACCCTCTGAAAGAGGAAAATGTGGGCAGATGAGATCAAGGAGAACAATCCAGCATGATTCTGACTTGACTACTCAAAATGGGATTAATTGATGATATCTAGCAAATATTTACATATACTGTATAATTTGGAAACTTTGCAGAGTGGAGATAGTTACCTAGAAAAAGCTTTAGGATGAGGATTCACATAAATTGCATAGAAAAATACACAGCTGCAGAGTTCACTCATTGTTTTTATGGTTATTCCTTTAGGAAATTGGAGTTTCTGTATGCAGCTAAGTACCATGACTTGCTTTCCTATCAGTTTTTGCTTTGGGCTGCTGGTTGGGAAAATTGCATGCTACTTATAAAAGCAGAGAAAATCAGGCTGGGCAAATCTATAAGTGTGAAACTGATGAAAAGTGATGGAAGCTGAGTAGAATAATAAGACTGGCTTGTAAAATCAAATAGAAAGCAAGCAGCCTGGTAAGTATGCAGAGGTGGAATCTGATGCTTTAACTTGACTAGGAAAATACTTATTTATTTTTAACTTTTATGTGCAGGAACATTGATTCAGACCTGTGCATGCCTGCAAGTAGAATACCGGAGTGTAAAAAATGAACTTTCATGGCAGCAATGGGTACCAGCAGCTGTGGTGCTGTTGGTCACCAAAACCATAAGGCCTTTCTAGCACCCATGCTCACCTTATAAACAAAGCAGATATTATGCTTCATTATATTCATATCTCTGTTGAGAAGCAATTGCATTTTTGAAGACCAGAGAGGACCCCTTTGTAGATCTTGCACAGGATTACATTCAATATGATCTCTCCTTGACTTCATAATTCACCTACCTTGTTCAGTTGAATTCCAGATTAAGTTGGTTTGATGATTCCCAAATGCTCTTCATTCCCAGTTAGGGATACACACTGTTCCTCTGGGATAGAATTGTCCATGATTGTCTAAGCGTGTCTCTCTTGTGTCTACGATTCACATGGTACATGCCACAACGTTGTGTTTCAATGGCTTGTTCTTGTGTTATTGCTGAACTGTGCATTCAGTGCTGAGCCAAGGTACAGAAATTTTTGGGACTGGGCAGTGTAGCTGAGAGAATCTCTCCTTAGACCAAAGCAGCCGAGAGGTCTTGTTCCTTACTGAGAAATGCATGGTGCATAATCTAGTCTGCATTCTTCTGCTGTTAGGGTGGACCAGTGATCAAGTATGTGAGAATTTCAGAAAGGGGAACCAGGAAATTACTTATCAAGTTCAAGCATTACAGAAATATTGGTGCCAAAGTTTGAGGGTGGGGAGGGGGGGAGGCTCAACCAAACACAACATCTGCAGACATTATAATCCAGAGGCTCCAGCTGTTCAGAACTCTTTCAAGCCGTGTAAGTAAAAAAAGAAGTTTTATTTATTTGAATCAATTTTTCTTTATTCTTCCACGCCCTGAAAACTTTCACATTCCAAAGGCGGCTGTTGATATTATTCCCAGGTTCATTTGCTTTCTTGCTCTGAAAATGTGTGGGCATGGTAAATAGCAGAGTGTTTTCCATGTGAATTTAGTGATTTGCTAGCCTGTTCTTTAGCCAGACATTTCTCTGCAATGCAGAATTCTTCACTCCGCATTTCACCTTGCAAGAAAAAAAATACTTGATTGTTTGTTTTTCCCATATGTAGCATTTCTTTGCAGATGGTGATGCTGTCGTAAACTGGAAATTAGTATGGCATATATCAGACTGCTTCTTTTCTTTTCTTTTCTTTTCTTTTCTTTTCTTTTCTTTTCTTTTCTTTTCTTTTCTTTTTTCTCTTCTCTTCTCTTCTCTTCTCTTCTCTTCTCTTCTTTTCTACAGTAGCTTTAGGTTTAAAACAAATACAACATTTTTAACAGTAGAGAAAGAGTAGTTTGATAGCAATATTGCTCCCACAATATTAAGGTACAGCTGGTTCTGAGATCTTTTTTTTTTTTTTTTTCCATAACTGTACCGAGACTGAATTGAGGAAATCCAATGATTGTCAAAAGGATGCAAAAATCAGTTGAATAGGTGTGTAAAGCGTATTGGGGATACCTGTGGATCGTTCCTGGGTTAGAGCTCTCCTCCATCTCTGAAAAAGCTTTTCAACATGTCTGACATATTTGTCCTGTTAGGTTATTGTATTTATTAGATAATAGGACTTTTTTCCTTGTTTTTGATGGCCACTTTTCTCCATAATTTAATTAAGCTAGACTTCCAGGATCTAATCCACATGGAATTTATTGAATATGTGAAGTTAAACCGACATGAGAAACTCAGCTCCATGACATTATTTCAGATGTAGAGGCACCGACAGAGGAATCCAAAATCTCATGTTTTGTTGGGTTCACTGTGATGGCTTTTTTAACAGCCCTCGGGCATTCCTTATTTTCCCTTCTATTTTTCACTCAGTTGCCCTCAGAAGCCTCTTGCTTACGTATGCAGGAAGCAGGCTTTTACCAAGTGTCAAAGAGTTGCTCTTGGCTGACTCTGCTTAGACTGCACTCTGCCGTAGACACTTGATTCGGAGCTGATACTAGTCAGTTGCTTGGTTTTTCATCAGGGAGTTAATTCCTTTGATTATAAATAGAAGAAAAGAAGAATATGTTAGATGTGCAGCATGCTGGGAGCATGAAATTATGGATTTTCCTTGGGTGTTAAGCTATGTTATTTATTTTTGCTGGTTTCTTAGGTTTATACCCTGCCTTATGTAACTGTTTATGAATAATATTTATGCATTGCCCTTTAACCAACATTTCAGCTAGCCAGCATTTATTTTGGTATTCTTAGTTGCCTTTTATTGCATCTTTTTCTTTTGAAATGCATGACCAAAACTGTATACAGTTTATATAAAGGTCATTGTTTTCAATCTCTTTTCTAATAATTAAAAAAAATCCTCTACAGTAATTTCTGCAGCAGCTTCTTATAGTACCCTAGGCAGCATATGATATGGCTTTTTTACAATGGCCAAACATTAATATTGTGATCATACACAGGTTTGCTCAGATATATTTTGCTCTTTGTTCAGTGTGACTTACTTTCCCTGAATGTGCAGATAAGCTTCCTGTTAGACTGAAAGGATTGATTGTTGCTAGCCTCTTGTCATGGGACCTAAAATGTTCTTATACTGTAAGATCCACCTCACTCAGTCCAATCCTCTTCTCTCCAATTGTGGAAGATAACAATATAGATCTTTTACCAGGTATAGATTTTTAAAAAATGACTTTAAAAACTTTTGAACATTGCCATATTCTAGTCTATTTGAGTAGGCAAAAATCTGTATTTTAATGTTTGGGTTAGGCACTTCTAGGAGGAGGAGGAGGAGGAGGGAGAAGCAACTGATGATTATTTCTAATAGGTTTCATTGATCCATCACAGATGTACATTTTACAGAATAAAGCTCTTGGTTGTTTTCTTATCTCTTTGATCAAACAGATGTCCTTTGGTCTGCAGATGCTAGTTTCTTTTCATTTCTTCCTAATCCTCCAATGCTTTGCTCATACTTTTTCTGTGTGCAGGAATGTGCCAGGTAGTTTTGTACAGATTTCTTCCACCAAATGAAGACTTCCTCTGACTGAAGTATGTTGTCATTTCCTGGCTACAAAGCTAACAAGCCACACGTGCCATCCTGTGTATTTGTCATGGCCAGTTTCTTCCTCTCACGTCTTGCATGTTTTTCAGTTGGACAATGTACTTCAATGTGGGTTGACCCTAGTTATGAAAGCTATCTAGAAGAATGCTTGTCAGAGCTTTATAATCCAGGGTTAATCTGAAATTCATTCCCTAATTTATTAGAAAATATGGGGTTTCAACCAAGCCTGTCTCACACAAGCACAAGGGGAGGGGTGGCTCCGCTGCAGCCTAGCTTTGCTGCTTTGTGTGGGAGGGGCTTGGAGCCCACCTTTTTTCCTGTTTCCCTCATTTTCCCTCTCTTCTCATGGCTCTCCACGAGGTAGGAATGAATCTTCTTTCCTCCTCATGGGTTTTGTATTAACATTTCACAAACCCCAGCATAGGGTTATGGGCCCAGTGTATCAGCCCAGGAGGTTTCTTTGGTCTTACAGCCAAGAAATTGCTTGCATATTTTAAAAAGAGTCTGTTCAAATTTCTTTTTCTTTTTCTCTCCTGTTAAGAATGGAGAGGGAGGAGGGGCTTCCCCCCATCCCGAAGTTGAGTGAAGATAATTTTTCAGCTTGGCTATACAGACTAAGGCTACGATTGGACTTTCAGGACAGCCCAGGTTGTTTAGATTCCCCTCAGCCACAACCAGGGGATTCTGAGGAAGCCAAGAGATTATGGGAACAGAAGAACAAAAGGGCCATGATTTTAATTTCTAGTTCGCTACCTGATCACAGACTGGCAGAAATAAAAGATCTTCCCACTGCCAAAGAAATGATTGAGAACCTGAGGACATTATATTTAGAAAATGATGATCAGAAGATTATTTAGTTACTGAGGGAACTGATTGCATCTAGTTTTTTAGAAGATGAGGATATTAATGAGCATTTATTGAGAATGCAGTCTATCTTTGAAAGGCTGAGCACAATTCAAAATCTCATGAATGAAAGACTAAAAATGGCTTTTCCATTAAGCTCATTACCTGACAAATATTACCCTTTCGTAGCAGCGCAGAATTTACAAGGGATGAATTTGTCTCAATTGTTTGGAGCAATTAGAAGTGAAGCGAGGAGACAGAAAAATTGTTTGTATTTCCATAAAAAGTCAACAAAAGACATAGGTTACCGGGCAGAAAAAGGGAAACGTGAGCAGAAGCCATTGATTGCTCATCAGAACAGCAATAAACCCATTGTTTGTCATTCCTGTAACAAGCCAGGGCACATAGCTAGATTTTGTGAAAGCAGAGACAAAAAGGATTTTTCAAAAGGAAGGCATTCCAGGGAAAAATTAGCTCTGCACAGTTTTCAGAGCAGAAAATGTTCTTGGAGCTAATTCTAATGAAGCCAAAAGTCAATGGATCTTAGATTCAGGTGCAAGCCAACATCTTTGTGGGAACAGAGATAACTTTAGTGAACTGAATGAAGAGCCACAAGGGAACATTGCTCTTGCTGATGGGAATTCCATCTCAATAAGAGGAAAAGGCAAAATACCCTTGAGATGTTTTAATGGAAAAAAACACAAAGACCTCATAGTGACAGATGCATATTATGTACCACGACTAATAACCAATTTGCTGAGTGTGCGATCATTAAACAGAAAAGGTTTCAATGTAATGTTTAAAGCCAATTGAACATGTGAAGTAACCAGTGGTAGGCAGATTTATGTTACAGGCTTTGAGAAAAATGGAGTGTTCCAGGTGAACTGTGAACGGTTACCACCAGATGTCAGCCTCATCTGCCAACAACAGCAGAGAAAGGAGGACATCTGTGCCATCATATGGCACAAGCGGTTTGCACACAGGGATTTTGATGCAATGTTTAGAATAAAGAAGGAAACTATGGTAAGACCTTGAACTAAGCAATCGCAAAAAATACCAGTCAAAGTGTGTAGTGTGCAAAGTGTGCATCAAAGGAAAGGCAACAAGGCCTGCCATACCCAAACAAAAGGAAAGGCATGCAACTAACTCCTTGAACTTATCCATGCCGATTTATGTGGACCTCTTCAAACGTCAGCAGGTGGAAACAAATACATAATATGTTTTATAGATGATTTTTCCAGGTATTGTGTAACCTACCTGATGAAGGAAAAGTCCCAAACTGGGGTATACTGAAGACATACGTTGCTACGGTGAGGAATAAATTCAACCAGACCCCTCAAGCCCTTCAAAGTGACAGGATTGGTGAGTTCATTTCTAACACCATGCAGACATACCTGACACAACTAGGCATAGAGCACAGATTAACCACTCCTTACACACCAGAGAGTAATGGAGTTGCAGAACGACAGAACAGATCATTGATGGACATGGTAAGGTGTATGCTGTTAGAGGCAGATCTACCTGACAAATACTGGGCAGATGCTGTTATCACAGCTACATATTTGAAAAATAGATTGCCAGCCAGAGCCAATAAGATAATGCCTTTTGAGCTTTGGCATGGGTGAAAACCAAGTGTCAAACATTTAAGAGTGTTTGGATCTAAGGCCTATGCCTGCGTACCAAAAGAAGGGAGATCCAAACTAGACCCTAGAGCTGAAGAAGGGGTCATGACTGGCTATGCTCCAGGAAGCAAGGGATACAGAATCCTGAACCCAAAGACAGGAAGAGTAAGCGTATGCAGAGTGGTATACTTTGATGAGAGGGAGAGAGCTGCTGCACTCAGGTGGATAATGACTGCGGAGAAACCAGCAGCAGCAGTTACCAGCCTGAGATGTTCAGCCTTACACCAGAAGACACAACCACACCAACCCAGAGGGAGATGGAAGTCCAGGAAGAAACTTCACCAGAGACAGATGAGGAGGCCGAGGATGCAGAAGAGGGTGAACCATCAGTCGTCGCTCCTGAACCTGCTCTGAGACGCTCATCACAACCCAACAAAGGAGTTCCAGCTGACAGACTTACCTACCTCGCAAGGTTGTTGCTAAAGCGAACCTGCATTGTGGAATGAGGTGCTGCAAATGCCAACAGATGAGGCAAGTAAGTGGAAAAGGGCAGCACAGGAGGAGCTAGATGCTCTGTACAAAAACAAAACATGGACTGTAACTAAACTACCAAAAGGTAAGAAGGCCATAGGTATAACTGGGTGTTCAAGGCAAAACAAGATGAGAATGGCGAAGTACAAAGGTACAAGGCTGGATTGGTAGCAAAAGGCTACTCACAGAAATATGGACGGGACTATGATGAATGTTTTGCTCCTGTTGTGAAACACACCACAATTAGAATGCTTCTAAGTCTAGCAGCATCCAGGAACATGGACGTCGAACACTTAGATGTTAATACTGCATTTTTACATAGGAAGATAGAAGAAGAACTCTGCATGACACAGCCTCCAGGCTTCACTAATCCCAATACCAAACATCTCGTCTGCAAGCTTCAGAAGGGGATTTATGGCCTGAAGCAGGCAGCCAGAGTGTGGAACAAGAAGTTAAACCAAATACTTCTTGACCAGGGTTTCGTTCAAGGAAAAGCTAATCCCTGCCTATACACAAGACACAGAAATGGGAGGGATGTGTACATACTTTGTTATGTGGATGATTTAATGATTTGCCACAATAACAAGAGGGACTTGAATGATATTGTTTCTCAACTAAATAGAGAAGTAGAAGTGAAGCATTTGGGCAATGCCAGCTACTACTTAGGAATACAGATCGAGAGAGAAGAAGATGGGAGCTTTCTTCTAAGTCAGAACCAAAAGATTCTAGAACTGTTGGAAAGCTTAGGATTGCAAAATGCCAACCCTGCACCTACACCGATGGAGACAGCTTTCCACAAGCAACAAGAACCCAGCGATCTCTACCAGAGAACAATGAATATAGAAGTGCCATAGGAAAATTGTTGTATCTAGCCACCATCACTAGACCAGACATTGCAGTGGGCATTCTATGCAGAAAGACAAGCACACCCACACAGAGAGACTGGACTGGTGTCAAGAGGGTGGGAAGGTACCTAAAGGGGACCATGCACCTAAAACTAAAACTGCCAGCCACCGAGAATCCTAGACTAGTGGGATTCACAGATGCAGACTGGGCAGAAAACATTGCTGACCGTAAGTCCACTAGTGGCTATATATTTTTCTATGGGAGTGGAACAGTGAGCTGGGGAAGCCACAAGCAAAGCGCAATAGCACAGTCCTCTGCAGAAGCAGAGTATGTGGCAGCAACAGACGCATGTAATGAGACTGTGTGGCTTAGATTATTGCTTGAAGACATGGGTATAGACGAACCAACCCCTATACAAATCTTTGAAGACAATCAGAGTTGCATCAGACTTTCACAGTCAGAGAAAGTAGGTGGGGGAACTAAGCACATTGATGTGATGAGAGAGTTGCAACAACAAGGGTTAATCAAACTAGACTACTGTCCCACAGGAAAAATGACAGCGGACATCTTCACGAAGCCATTGTTGAGAACCAGTTATCAGAAACTAAGAGAAAAACTAAATATTGTGGGACACGGAGACATGCAAGGTTGAAAAGAAGGGGTGTTGGAAAATATGGGGTTTCAATCAAGCCTGTCTCACACAAGCACAAAGGGAGGGTTGGCTCCACTGCGGCCTAGCTTTGCTGCTTTGTGTGGGAGGGGCTTGGAGCCCACCTTTTTTCCTGTTTCCTTCATTTTCCCTCTCTTCTCCTCATGGCTCTCCACAAGGTAGGAATGAATCCTCTCTCCTTCTCATGGTTTTTGAATTAACATTTCAGAACCCCAACAGTGTCATCTTGTGTATTTGTGATGGCCAGTTTCTTCCTCTCACGTCTTGCGTGTTTTTTGGTTGGACAATGTGCTTCAATGTGGGTTGACCCTAGTTATGAAAGCTATCTAGAAGAATGCTTGTCAGAGCTTTATAATCCAGGGTTAATCTGAAATTCATTCCCTAACTATACTGGGAGAAAATTTATGAGCCTCCAAATTGAATGGTCCACAACTAGTCTTAGTCAGTGGCATGTTCTTGTTGCCTGTATAGCACTTTATTTTACCTTTATTTATTTAAACAATGTTTATGGTTGCCCATCTCACAGCAGTGACTCTTGGTGGCATACAAGGTTAAAACACACATTACAATCCAAACCACCATATCTGAGGTCAGAACTATTATCCCAATCAATGAAAAGGCAATATTAAGCAGAAGAGTTCCCCTAACCTCCTGGGGGAAGGGCAGATGTTCCATGCCATACAAAAGGGTTGGGGCTATCTTGATTTCTGAAGGGATGCTGTTCCAGAGGGCAGGCACTGCCACAGAGAAAGCATAACTCCTGGGCCTAAGAATATGATCTTGCTAGACGGAGGGGGCCCAGAGTATGCCCTCCCTGCTAGATCTGGTGAGGCGAGCAGAAACTGGGATTTTGCAGACAGACTGAATGCTATGTCAGAGAGACAGCATGGTGCAGTGATGAAAGTGCTGGACTAGGAGTAGGAGACCCAGGTTCTTGCCCTCCCTTAGGCATGGAACCAGTTGGGTGACTATTGACCAATTACTCTCTCCCAGCCAAATAGTTAGTGTGCAATAATGGTGGAAGGTGCTGGACTAGGAGTGGGGAGGCCCAGGTTCTAGTCCTCCTTTAGGCACAGAAACCAGCTGGATGAACTTGGGCTACTTCCTCTCTCCCAGCCTAAATCCGTGTCAGGGTCCACAACACACCAGCTGAAAACAAGTCCCTTGTTGCATTGTGTATTGATAACTTCACTGTAAGAGGCACATGAGCGTAGTGCAAAAGAAACAGACCCCCAGCTAAGCAGGACAAAATGCTAGGAAGAAAAAAATTGAAGGCTGTTTTGCAGTAGGCTCTCCTACTGCAAAAAATACAGTGATATCTTACAATGTTGTCTAAATTTACAGGTAGTTATCTATCTTATGTCTGGGGAAATGAGGTATATCACCATCTTCCTTTGAAGGAAGAGTAGCATAACAATCAATGTTCACTCAAATCATCTTGTCTACATATATAGGTCCAAGCAACAATTCCCACAAAGTGTATGTCTATCACATGTTGTGACGCCACATAGAGAAATCTCAAGAAGCATACATTCACATGCACACACACAGGAGAAAAGTAGTGGGAAGCCTCTCCATTGAGAATATGTATTTGAAGAATTTTCCTTTGAAAACCAGATTTCTCATTATTTTAGTCCAAAGATTTTGAAATGATTGCAATTGGCCAATCATATTTAGGAAGAAGAGTTTTTTATTGGAGGCATGGTTTTGCCTAATGAACACATTTATTTCTTCTGAAGCTGCACAGATTTAATTGAAGCTACAAGACAATTCATCCTAGCTCATATCAGTCCAAAGCATTTGTCTGTTAGGATTTTTTAAAATAATTTTGAACAGACTCCCTAGTAAGACAATTGACTCATTGAAGTACCAGGTGAAATTCAACTGCCAGACATAAGAAAAGTAAAGAAAGAAGCTGTTCTTTAGTAAATACTCTAAAGAATGGAGAAATATCATTTTCAGGTGTATATTGCCAAGTTTCATGACATTTTGCAATGCATTAATTTAAATTCCATGGCCTGCATAAATGAATAATGAGCAACAGACTTGTGCCTTCAAAAATAGAGTATGAAGGGTGAGGATTAAGTCCAGAGCTCTAGAGACTGGGCTAATGCTGAAATGGCGGGGGGGCGGGGTATCTGCAGATATGGTCAAAAAAGTCAAGGCAGCAGCCATGACAGTGCAATCGAAGTTCCGCCTGGTTTTTATATGTGTTGTGTGTCCTGTTAAATGGATTGGCTAGGTGAATATATAGGAGAAGTGTTTAGATCAGTGTTTCTCAACCTCAGCAGCTTTAAGAGGGGTGGACTTCATGCTGGCTGGGGGAATTCTGGTAGTTGAAGTCCATGCATTTTACAGTTGCTGAGGTTGAGAAACACTGGTTTAGATGAATGCCTGGCAAAATGTCTAGATGATGGACTGAAGCAGAACTAGTAGCACCAGACCTTTCTCTTCTAAGAATCATGATCTTTTGCTCCCTCTCCCTAAGTTCTGACCTGCAGCTTAGCATTGAGATACCTGGGAATAGCATTTACTCTGCATATAAATTGCCCTGTCTATGGCTTGAATTTAATTTTTGGGTGGCCAGGAGAACTCCTAACCTTTCCTTTCCCCAAACTCATTGAAGCCACATATGGACTTATAGGCACAATTATCATAGAATCTCAAGGGCCAGAGGGGGCAAGTTCCTGCTCAATGTGCCTTCATCGCTGCTCTGCAAAAGGAAAGAAAGATGGACAGTCACACTGGGGATGCTTGGGGGTGGCAGTAGTGAAACCAGCAGAGAGCTGAAGACAGCCAGGTAGGCTGCTAGAAGAAAGTGAGAAGACTGGGTTGAGGCTGCAGAATGGCAAGAGGGTGGGCAACGTGTTTAGGAAAGTGTTTTGTGAAAGTGATGCTAAAAAAAAACCCAGCCAGAGTGTGTGGATCTTGGATAGAGAGATAGTGAAGGGAGGGAGGGAGAGATGACAAAAGAGAGCTTGGGAAAGTGGCCCTCAATTTGAGAGGGAATGATGGGTTCAAAGGACTGTTTCTATGTTGTCAGGCTCCACCCTACATCTGGCACTTAGTTCAGTTCCTTGCTCTTCAGCCTCATGAAGCAGGCTTTGTAGCAGAGCACTGAGTGTTCAAAAGAGTTTATGTTTGGAAGCTCCATTTTTGCCTGGTATTTAAATTTCTCATATTTTTGCCTTGCCACCTTGCTTTCTGGCCTTCTGAAGCCATGCCCGCTGTGGCAGTCATTTTGAGGTGGTATTCCTTCAAAATTCTGAATTAGCTGACAGGTCCCGGTCTGTCTGTTCATTCTTTTCTTTTCTTTTCTTTTCTTTTCTTTTCTTTTCTTTTCTTTTCTTTTCTTTTCTTTATCCTGCCTTTATTATATTTATAAAAGGCAGCAAACATACCTAATCTTCCTTCCTCCTCCTATTTTCCCCACAACAACAACCCTGTAAGGTGAGTTGGGCTGAGAGAGAGTGTCTGGCCCAAAGTCACCCAGCCGACTTTCTTGGCTAAGGCAGGACTAGAACTCACCGTTTCCTGCTTTCTAGCCTGGAGCCTTCACCACTAGACCCAACTGGCTCTTCCTTGTGTGCTTCACTCACACATACATTCTTTTTCTCCAAAAAAAAATCCTCCTCCAGCAACTTCCCTCAGAATCCTTCTTTCCATCTTTCTGTCTCCTTAAATCTTTCTGCAAAGTCAGAATCACCCTCCTGTGAGAAGTTTCACAACAAGAACAAGCAATTCTTGTTGAAGGAAAATGGAAGCTTACTCCACTGGACACTTCTCTCCCAGGCTTCAAAGTAATTTCCAATTTTTAAAAAAGGTTTGAGGAAGACTGCTGGAAATTATATGCCAGTTAGCCTAATGTCCATTTGAGATAAAATTGAAAGTGTAAGTTATGAGAAAAATCTTGAAACATAATGAAGAACAGACTTTGCTGAAAGAGAACCACTGTGGCAAAGGTATGGCTGGTTCAGGACTTTGTTGAAGGAACTGACTAACACATGGGCCATGGTGATCAAATAGGCGTTGCCTCCTTGGATTTTCCAAGTAGACTTTCCCCTTTTCATTGGAAAACAACAAAAGGAATCACAGCCCATTTATGCAGAAGAACAGCTGCTTTTCAAAGGAATTTTCCAAAAGAAGCTATTTAGGGCAGACAGTAGCTCCACACACTTTCCTACACACATCTCTCAGCCTGCTCTGTGGCAGCAGCTTTCAGCAGAAAGATCCTGCCAGATTCGAGGGCAGCCAGATCCATGGAAGGGTACCTCTGTGACTTGACTGTTCTAATATATCCTGAGATACAGTCTGTTCTCCATCAGTCTCTGGAGAAAACATTTGTAAAACAATAACAATCTATTCTTGGATGGCTTACTTTCTGGCTGGCTTCTCCCAGGATCAGAAAACTCATATGAAGGATGCCTTATTCCAGCTCAGGGCCATACAGATATATAGACTCTTCCCCATGGCCACATGAATGTGCCAGCCTGTCAGTTGGCCAAAGCATATGCCAGTTTAAATTGGGTGCTCTGATGGATGAGCCCATGCAGGCCAGCTTTAATGCAGGGTTAAGTTAAGGAAAGGGACTGGTTGAATCTCCAGACTTCATTTTCCTTCCCACCAAGTACCAGTAGGGAAAAAGAGTCACCAAGCTCTCCCATTAACATGGAGGAGTGTAGGGTTAAACCATTTTTTTAAAGTTGGCTGTGTGAGAGGCTGGATATGTTCCATACCTGTGACTGGGCTATTTCTGACCATGCATCTAGTGCTCTGGGAGAGATTTCAGGCAGGGCAGAGGGTTGCAAAAAACATTGGAGGTGTCTCCCATGCTTTAGTCAGTGCTCTTCCACTCTGCCTGTGACCTGCCAGTTAGAATATTTTTGGACATGGGTCTAGGGCCTTGCATTTCATTACATAGTCTCTGTTTCTGGTCTCTCTTGCAGCCCTAACAAAAATAGCTGCCCAGAGGCAGGAAGAGAAGGGATGTGTCTGCAGCAGCCTGAAGTGGCCAGTAGGATCTTTTGAACATGACACAAACCATATTTTTGAGGGAGTGGAATAGATTATGTATACAAATCAGGTTAAGATAAGATAGAAAACTGGAACAGCTCAGGACAATAGTAAGCTGTTTCCACAATGGATAGGGGATTAGAGAAAGGCAATGGCATAAAGTTTACAGGGATCCCCATGCTTCTTCATGGTTTATGTGCAAGCTTGCAGGTACAGTGTGAACAGAAGGCAACTGGAAACAGTGTTAAGTGTCTTTGAGCTCAGTTCCCAGCCTTTCCTTCTCAAGTCAAAGGAGAAGGCCTAAAGGACATTGAAGTGGGAAATTCTATTTGTATATGTGTTGAAGTCTCCTTCCAGTCAGGAAGTCAAAATCCTGCTCTCTTCTGCTGTTGCCAGAGATGGAGAGGCATCTGTCTGAGATTTTTTCATTTCGATTCCTAGACTGAGCAAAGGGTTGAACTGGATGGTCTAATGGCCTTCAACGCTAGAATCCAAGGAGCCGTCATTTCCCAGGGCTCCTGGTTGTGAATCTGAATGCTCAAGCTAACTTACAATGAATTCTTCCTTTGGAGCACGTCCACCACGCTAGAGAACCACCACACCCTTCTCCTTCCTGCGATCCTGTTCCAGACCGTTGTTTTCTCATTAATAAGGGGAGCAGAAAAGCAACAATTCTGACTTAGAGATAATTAGAGGGACAGAAAGGTTGCTCATAAAAAAAAAAGTGATTGTTAATACTATGGTGATTTAGATAATTTAAACCTTTAAAGATGAGGAAAAGTTTATATCAAAATTAACTATGGCTTCTGAAATGTTATGGAACATACAGTTGCTTAAATTGTCCATTTAGAGCTGAATGTATCATTGACAAACAATTGCAACTGCATTACATTATTTTGTAATATAATAAAGGTTTCTATCTTAAACTTAATACTTAATACTGTACTAAGGTCTCCACTGTATTGTTATTTGTTGTTGTTTATGAATATTAGAAAAGGAAAAAGAAAAACAGCAGAAAAAAAAGTTAAAGGAAGTAGAAGCTGCTTGAAAAAGTAGAGAGGTGTTTGGTTTCGAACTTTCCTCTTCATTATATCTTGACCAATTTGAGGTATTTATAAACATTTAGACCCTCTTAGAAACCATACTGTAAGTGTTGATATTTGCCTTGCTGTATGATGTACAGTATTATATATATGGGAACCATTCTTGCTTGAATTTGGTTAAACTTCTGTTGTGAATATATGTTCTTAGTTTTGCCATTTATCTCCAGCTCAGACAGTCATATATCTAAGAATATATATATATATATATATATATATATATATATATATATATATATATATATGGAAAAACAATTCCATTTGCAATGTATCTGTTGCAGACAGAAAACTTCAATTTGACAGAGACAAGAAAACAAGAAAGCAAACCCCTTAAAATTGGATAAAAAGATTATACATCTTCCTCTAGAAGGCTGATGAGCACTCCTAGATGAGGAGCTAATGCAGCTGGGCCTTTATTTGTGCTTGGGGAGAATTCTTGATCAGTAAATTAGCCTCTTCCTTGATGTTAAGTTACTTCTTCTTTGACAAACTGGATGACTAGAATAATCCCCCAGCCTTGTAAGTGATGACAGGAATGTAACAGCAGCAGGATAAGGTGCATCTCGTTCTGGTCACCCAACATCAGAACTAGAAGCCCGTTGAAACTGTATAGTTCAGCTACTAATGTTGGTTAATGCTGGCTAGGAATAAGGAAACAGTGAACCCCCCCAGACAACCACTTGGTGTGCCAAGAGAAAGCCCCATCAACTGCCTAATCTGATGACATCACATTTCTAACCCACTGTTTTGTCAGCCCCTCCTCCCCCACCAACTTCCCACCAAAGAAAAACTTTGAAATCTGCAACTGCATTCCTTCAAAATGTGCAGCACTATCACCTTGTCTACTACTGGGAACCTCAGCCCTGCCCTTCCAGCTCAGGGCTCCACTTAAGCATTTTACCTCTATCTGCAACCAGGGCAGATACAGCGTTGCCTTTCCCCCACCTCCATAGCAGGTCATGGAACTGCCATATCCTGGTCTTTGCACTTTTATTTTTATAGCCATTCTGCCTGGAGTCCCCAACGCCCATGTTCCATCTGGAAAAGCTTTAAGTACAGAGGGATTATGTATCACCATGGAATACTAAGTCAAAGAGTATCCATTTATTTTTTAATCAGTCTTTCTATGCCATAAAAATGGAAACATATATTTGTAGACAAATGCGGAGAGAGATTAGCAGCTTCTTTTCTGTCCATGAAGAGATGAAAAGATTTGTGTTGATTGTACTTAGTGTACTTGGGGGGACATGATTAGGCATGAGAGATACTCAGCTGTTGGCCAGCTTGGTTATGTGATCAGGCCTGGGGCTCCTAGGGAACCTGAGACCTTCTTAGATGGCTCCATTGCTGAGGGGGCCATTTTTATTCTCCTTCCCTTATGGTTTATATCTTGGTTTTTATGATATTTATTAATATGGTTTTTATATTTTTTGCATTGTTTTTATATTTGTTTTTTATCTGATGTTTGTATGCCACCCAGAGTCGCTTTTGGTGAGATGGACGGCTATATGAATTTGCTTAATAAATAAACAAACAAACTTGGAGGCAGCTGCAATTTTCATGTGGTCTGCAAGGTCTAGATTTGGAAAAATATAAATTTGCCTATGATTATCACACAATCAGTGAATAGACAAGGCAACAACCAATCCAAAAGTGTCCTGATAACATTTAATTGCACACTTTAAAGGTTTTAGAAGATGGATGAACTATTGAAGTGGAAGGCTTGGTGTGTGAGAGAAAAAATAGAATTGAAGAAAATGAAAGAATGGAGCATATCAACCCCAAACTTTGCAATATGGTGGTTTGGAGAATTATCTGAACATCCACAGAAATATCATAACGTGAAACAAATATGATGAGGAATTTAAACTTGCCTTGGGATGTGAAAGTTGTCTGAATCCAGCCTGTGGAATTATGAGTTAAACGTACATAATGAGAGAATGAATGAGAGAATGGAAATACTAACTGAACCCAAAGCAAGCAACTCTTTGTGAGTCAACCGTGGAAAAGAAAGAAGCATTGCAGATGAATAATCCATGGCACCTCCCCATCCATAGCTTCACTTGGAAGCTGAAGAAGATCTTGATCGCCTACATGCATGTCCTGAGAGAGGTCACAGAAGATGTTGGAAGCAGAGGAGAAAGAATGGTCTGTAGGGCCAATTTACACAGCAGCCAGCCAAATTGCCACCCAGCGCTGCATATACTGGCAGATGAGCAGAAGAATGATGCTGCAAAGTTGCCAGATTGCATAATCTAGTTTTAAAACTATTTCAAGGCTAGATAGGCTTCAGGAGGTATAATAACCATCTGAGATACGTGTAGTCAGATCTGGTCATGGAGCTGAAAGCAGCCATTTATAAGTGTGATAACCCAGATCTCTTATCAAGTAAGATTTCATAAGGAGAGACAGGGCTGCTGAGATTTTGGCACCCTTTCTTTTGCCCAGATCTGAATTGGTTTGAGGAAACTTAGGTGTTGATACATATATTTTCAATATTTACCTGAATAATAAAATAATTTCTGTCTCATCAGCATATTGATAGCCCCCTTCAACTCCAAATCTCCTCATGGCTTCAGGTAAATATTGAAAAGCACTGGAGCCCTGAAGGACAATAATATCCATGACAACTGTCATCAGCAACTCAATCTAAGATCTACCCAAGAAACTGGAACAGCTACACCTTATTTTCCCAGATCTCTCAGTCGAGGAATGGATGGACTGGTGGGATAGAACATTTTAAAGTGGCTGAAAGAATCAAGAAATCTGTAACAAAGGACCTCTCACCCTCACAGGCTGCCTCGCCTTCTCAGTCATCTTTAATTTGGGATAATAATATTTTTTTTGATGCCTCAAAATTAGATGGAGGAGAAAAAAAGCCCTGGATCAGTTGCTCCATTGTCCAGGATATGGCTCCAGGCATGAAGAAATTATACATAAAAGTGCTGTATGTCCAGCTCTCCTTGTGTGTAAGGTAACTGTTGTGTGCTCTTCCCACAGCACTTAGTGGGACAAGGCTCTGGCTAAAGAAACAGGGTTAATTGCGAGAATACACAGGAAATACTGCTAGGTAAGAAACAGAATAAACCATGCAGCCTTGCCTTGCCTTGCCTTGCCTTGCCTTGCCTTGCCTTGCCTTGCCTTGCCTTGCCTTGCCTTGCCTTGCCTTGCCTTGCCTTGCCTTGCCTTGCCCTCCCTCCCTCCCTCCCTCTTTCTTTCTTTCTTTCTTTCCTTTCTTTCTTTCTTTTCCTAATCTAAGAAATCATGTGAGACCTTCGTATGCCAGTGTTTTCAGTCAGTACCCTACCCTGTATTCTCATTCAATGAAAACAGAAAGATCAGCAGAATTTAGATCTTTCTCCTGCTGTGAGCCAAACAGGCAGGCTCCAGATCTGGCAGAGACAGACGTGTTTATCTTTATTTCTTTCTATGCCTATGAGGTCAGAGATTTGCACCACACTTGGATTAGAACTCCAGTTTAGAGGACTTCCCAGTTCCTATACTTTCTCATGCAAATGTGCCCAAAAACTTATCCCTTGAAAGAGGAGCATACTTAGAATATTTAAAGTATATTTAAATAGCAGCCTCTCAAATGACAAAAAGTGCCCCCCCCCCAGGGTCTGTTTGATGAATTTGTGTGAATCCGCCCTGATTTAATATGAATTTAAGATTCATAAGTCAACTCAAGTTTGCAATCTGAGATGTGATGACAAACCAATTTAGTTTGCTTTAAGGCTTGATCAGAAGAAATTAAGAAAAATCTGGTCTCTGAAACAGCATTACTTCCTGGATGGCCTCCTATACCTCTTCCAAGTCATCCAGATCAGACAAATTCAGAATAATCTCCAATGTCCCTTCCAACCCTATGATTCTATAATAATAGTCCTTAGAGGTTGCTCATGCATGTTCATCATTTAACAACTGCAAAATATTCCATGTGTTTTCAAATTTTTGGCACTTTTCCGTCAATTCAGCTGTTGAGTCATCAAATGTGAGTGAATGAAGAAAAATCAAATCATGTCCAGGAGTGTGTGAACCAGGCTCTGTACCATTTCTTCTGAAATGTAATTAATTTAGCATAATTACAGTGCAAAAGTTGTCATTCGGGAGCCACCACCATCAGATGTCTTCCCACACTGCTAATTATGCTATTTTAATTTCATATGCACATTTCCCCTTTGTCCCTGTGTGCATGAGAAAAAACACGAGGCAAATAATTATTTTATTAGTAGAATATACAATTAAGCCAGCTGCAGTCCTCATCTCTCTCTCTCTCTCTCTCTCTCTCTCTCTCTCTCTCTCTCTCTCTCCCCCTAAAATATGAACGTTTGTGTCTATTGAACTAAATGCAGTGCACAGGCTCATTGTCTCAGTAAGCTACAGCACATAGCTGTTCTTGGATATTCTCAGCAATTAAGTAGGATCAGACCTGGGGATGCCAGGATATCCCAGCGCTGCTGGCAAGACTCAGTAGTTGATAACAACCTGGAAGAAGCAATGGTGAACCACTTTACTAACAGTACCAAGAAAACAGCAAGGACTTAGTCATAAGAACATCCCTGCCAGATCCTTGCCAAGGTCCATATTAGTCCAGCATTTTGCTTCTTTCAGTGGCCAAGCAGGAGATGGAGACATTCTTCTCTCCCATCAGGGTTGCCCTGCAATTAGTATTTAGAAGCAAACTGCCCCCTGATCCAGACAGTTACACTGAGTCTTCAAGACCAATTGCCCTTGATAGTTCTGTCCTCCATGAATGAATCCATTCCTCTTTGAAAAGCATTGCATTTGTTAGCCATCACTGTGTTCTGTGGTAATTAATGCTGATTAGTTATGTGCTTCCTTTGGGCTATTCTACATCTTCTTCCAATATTTGAAAGAGGGGGAAAAACCCTCTTGCCCCTTTTCTCTATGCTGTTTTTTACATCTCAATCATGTCCCCTCTTGGTTGCCCTTTTTCTAAAATAAAAAGTCCCAAGCATTCCAGCCTTGGCCAAGCGTTTGGGCTCCTTGTTTATTTTGGTTGCCTGTTCAGCACTATTTCCAGATCTACTAGTCCTTTTCCAAATGTGGTGACCAGAACTGTCCAGAATAGTCCAGATGGCAGATGTCCCATGGATTTAGATAATAGCACTACCATGTTGACATTTTTATATTCAGTCCCTTTCCAGATGGTTTCCAAGACGGAATTTCCCTTTTCCACAGCTGCTGCACAGAGTTGACATCTTCACTGAGATTTCCACTAGTATGTCAAGAACTTTATCCTGGTTAGTTACAAATAGCTCATATTCCATGAATGTGTATGTGAATGTAGGGATTTTTGTCCCAATGGGCATGACTTTACATACATCTAAACTGAATATGCACTGATTCACCATTGGAACAGATTAAAAGAACCTTCTGGAGTTCACTTTTGGATTGCAGCACCCTCAATAGTTTGATAAGGTTTTTGTTTTTTTTTTTTGAGAAAATGTGCCGTTTATGCCTATTCTTCACTTTCTGTCTTTTAACCCATTAACAATCCACACAAGGGCAGGCCTGCATATCCCATGGCCACTAGGTTTTCTCAAAAGATTTTTGGGAACCCAAGGATGAAATGTTGACAGTTTACCTCCATCCATGTGCCTGTTGACACTCTCAGAAAAGTCACCAAGAGTTGACTTTTCTACTGGACAGCCTCTTTTCTTTCTTTCTAAAGATTCCACCCAAAAAGTAGCATAAGAAATGTAAGCGGAACAAGAACCATGGATGAGAATAAAATGCATTTTAAAAAGGAGGTTCCCATATGCTGGGAGTGCAGCCTGTTTTGATTATTAATTAATAATTAAATGAATATAATTGCTATGCAATTGCCCTAGGATTTTTTTAAAAACAGCAGTGAAGTTAGTTGCTATTTTTCTCCAGGCTTTGAAATATCATACTCTCAGACTTTGGGAAGTGCAGAGACACAGGCTTAAAATTAATTTTGCACCTTGAATTCAGAAAGCCACAGTCAGGGTGACACCGTGAGCAATTAGTTGAAATTGGGGTACAAACTTTTTTTGTAAGAAGAGACTCTTTGTAGCAATTTGAAGCACTTTTAGGAGCATACAGTACTTGCTGGCTTATTTGTATACTGTACAGTATTTGACAATGAAGCAAATGTGATAAAACCATGGCTCCTGTAATTTCCCATCTACTAAAATCTTCAGTCTTTATTCTATGGTTTCTCCCCTAGGAGGCAAGAGAGACTGTGGATTAATTGAATGGCTCTTACAATAGTGATTGTTGCACTTCTGCCCCACCCAGTACTTTTGTTTTTTAATAATAGTGTCCCTTCAGATGCTGTGAGTCATTTATTGGATCTGTCACCATACCAGGAATGTATCAGTAAGACTGTTTGGTCTACAATAAAACTTTCAGTACAAATGGCACCTCCAGATTTCTCTTGTGGCTTTTCATCTGTTGTCTAAGATGAAGCCTTAAGTTATTGTAAGTGGATCTTTGGCAGATTGTGTTGGTTCAATTAATGTATATCCTTACATAATGTTTGGCACAGGGATGAATAATTGCTATAACACCAATTTATAGAAAGAAAAGAAATGAAAATTATCCAACCACATTCATATTGGGGCATTTCATCGTAGCATCATCCACAAAACCCAGACAGATGGCCAATGAAGCTTTGGCAAACATTACAAGTTTACAGACCGTTCTGCCCCTTGAGGTCAAGTAAAGCTGAACGTGCACTGAACAGCCACAGAAGAGACTTTGGAGAAGAGAAGCAGAGGCTAGAGGGTTAGTTGGAGGTGCTGTTCCAAGGTAATAATAGTTACAGAGGAGAAGGTAGAAAAAATTAAGTTAGGAATTGGTGATAATATTCCAGGAAGACGGCCGTTGGTCTCCATTTCCAGCAGCAAATTATTCCAGGCCAAAACAGAATAGAGCAGAGGATAACACATCGATCTTGTCCAATGTCCCATTTCCTTCCTGTGCTGTGGAAACAAAATTCTTAATTTCCTGCCCTTGGACCATTCCACAACTCTCTCCATTTTTCTCTCCATTTTTAAAGTTACAGTTAGCCCTTAATTAGCGACTGCCTCATTTAGCAACCGTTCAGTTACGACAGTGATGAAAAAGTAATTTTGTGACCAATCCTTGCATTTTACGACTTTCGCAGATCTGTAAAGCAAAGGAAAGCTGAAGTCAGATTGTAAGCACGGTCACAGATACACTTAGCAATTGCTTCACTTAATGACCGAGTTGCCGGTCCCAATTGTGGTCACTAAATGAGGACTTCCTGTACAATAAAGCCTAGGGGCTGCTCTAGAAGGAATAACTATTCCTTAGTTGCTGATCCTTGTCTTTCATTCATTTTCCATATAAACTAGGTGTTAGCGAATTGGATCAGTGGCACAGCTTTATAAAGCATAACCATTAAGTCCACAATAAGATCAATTTCAATGCTGCCTTTACTGTTGGAGACACCTTGCTTGTGGATAAAACAGTCTAGGTTTCTGATCTCCTTAACTTTCATGTGTGACAGTCTCCCAAGTCTTCAGCAGGGGCCCTCTGCCACCTTGCCAGAGTCACTGCAACAGCCCAGACCTTGCAACATCCCTAGGTGGTATCCATGAAACCCAAAAGAAAAGTTTTTCACATGAGGTCTTACAAGATCTCAGAGATGAGGTTCCAATCCTACGTAATTTAAATTATTTACACCAGTAAAAATTAACCACTTTTAAACAAAAAAGCCCTAAGGGTATGGGAACCAGTAAAAAGGCATTAACCTAAAAATTATAAAATGTATGATTGGGAAAAAATAGGTTCCAAAGTCAGCCTGGGAACTAATATCGTTGGGTTCACAATCCTAAATTACACCAGCATATTACATTCTGAGATTTACTTTCAAAATGACATTTTTGAGAAATGCTCAGGTTTAATAGCATTTGTTGAAGTACTGAATATTTACAGCCCTGAATATATTTATTTATTCCTTTTTATATTGCTCTTTCCATGTCATCACTTCCATATGGGATATATAGAAAATTACAGTCAAAAGTAATGAGTGCCATAAACTATGTTTTTTTCCTACAAATGGCCATAGTTGTGTAATATTTTCAAGAGTGGATCCTTAATGTAAGCTTATAAATAACGACTCATGAAAAGTACTTTTTAAAAAACTTTAGACTGCTATAAAAAGTATGTTGGCCACGTTGTCTGCTAAGATAGTGCTTTAGGCAAATTTAATCAAGTGTGTATAATTGGTTTTTTAAAATATTTTATGTAGTTAAATTACTCTACACATATATTGCTTAAGAATTATTTTCTTCCTTAAGCAGAAGTTATGGGAAAGATGTGTCAACCAAATCTTATTTAGTAAGAATAAATAAATTCCTTGGAAATTAATTCACTCCATTCAATCAGACTTTATTTTACAAACAGAAACAAACATCTTGCAGATATTGTTATGTCAGTATGTAAGATGTATACTAAAATTAAGTATTTTTTGCAAGTAATGACAGGGGTGTCTCCAGAGAGTGGTCCAAAAAGTCAAGATGTCAGCCATAATAGTACGATTGAAGCTCTGCCCATTTTTATGCCCATTGCAACATATGGCACACAAAAAACAACTGGAGCTTTGATTGCACCGTCATGGCTGCCATCTTAACTTTTTACCATGACCAGTGGGATGTCCTGAGTGATTATACATTAAACCTAACAGTTATGTTAAATAAGATGGATTTTATTGTTTACACATCTGTATTCTTTTTTTTTTTTTTTTCAGTGCCAGAGATGTTTGTGCTGCTCTGTATAACAAGTTTTGCTATCTATATCAACGGTCAACCTCTCCACAGCCAGTTTAAAGGAGAAAACTACTCCACAAAATACGTTTGTAGCATACCTGGGTTACCGGGCCCCCCAGGTCCTCCTGGAAACCATGGGTCCCCTGGACCACATGGGCGGATTGGGATCCCAGGACGAGATGGCAGAGAAGGCAAGAAGGGAGAAAAGGGTGAGAAAGGAAACACAGGTACTGAATATTCAAACCTTAAAAAAAAAAACCCTATCAAAACAGCTGTAGTCAAAACATGGCCTTCAGTTTTTCTAAACCTTGATCTGTGGAGCAGTAGGTCTATCTACTGCTCCACAGTGTTGTGAAGGGGCTATAAAGTAAGAGTTGTGAATCAGGACAGTCCTGCTTCAAAGCTGACATCTGCAAAATGCCTCCTCCCAGAAGTGTGGTATTATTACTCATGATCCCCAGACAGCAATGGACTTGTAGTCCACCACACCTGAAAGCCATCAAATTGGTGCTAAAAATTCATTTATGAAGCTTCAACAAGCTCTTTGTTCTCAGACTAAACTCCTCTTTTACAATATGGGCATAATATTGACCTTGACAGCAGTAACTGTGGTGGTAGTGATGATTCGTATGCGTCTAATGATGACGTTCCTATTTATGGTTTCAGCCAGCCTGAAAATGGATTCTTGAAGTGCTATTTAGCGTTTGCAGATAGTAGAGAAGTTTCCAAAAGAAAGAAACACGCCATCTTAAGTTCTTATGGAACCTTCTCTTGCTGTGCTGTTACCTAAAGAGAATGGCTAAAGAACATAAGAATATAAGCAGCATCCTGCTGGATTGGACTCCTGGCCCATCTAGGGAAAGGAAGGAGGAACGAAGGAATGCTGGCTTCTTTAGAGACTTATCTGCCTGTGGAACATTAAGGGAAATTCAGGATCTTACCATTGCTGGGACTGGATATAGTTATGTGTCCTACTCCCCAAACAAAAGTAGCTATAAAGCATTTCATGTGATCATAGATGAATCCTCTGCAGCTAATTAGGGCTTATTCCAATACGGCTTTAACGATACGTCTCTATGGTGAGAAGGAAGTCTTGAGTGTATTATGATCTAATTTGAGGGGAGGGGGCTAATTTCATATTCAGATGTAAGGACAGTTGAATTGCCAAAATCAGTAAAAGATGGAATGCACAAGGGAAAAATATCTATTTAGAATGTTTAAATATCTCCTTATTCTGAAATACTTTGTAAACTCTTGAGTCCAAAAGCACTAAAAATCAAGCAACCCTGGAAAATTCAAGTAATTTGTCAATAGTAATACAGAGTTCTCACTCAATAAAGTTAAATAAATCAGTTCATGGCAGATCTGAATATTCTCACATATCCAGATTTCAATGTCAATCACTTTAAGAATTTTCATACCAATGTTGCATTCATTTAATTAAAGTTTGGGTCATGCAAAAGATTAATTGGATTAAATACATACTTTAAATAGTAATGACACAAATCTAAAGCTGTTGGTGGTGAAGGAGGGAATTTTCCCCTTGACAGAAATTTTGAATTTAGAGGAAGGAAGGAACCCTATTCTTTGAGCTATGATTAAAAACATATGTACAAAGTACTAAAAAGAAGTAAGAGGCAATAAGTCAAATAAATTATGAAGTAAGAAAAAGAAAAGGAAATAGAGGAAACCCTTGGTTTTACAGACCATGAAAGGGGGTGGCGTACATTAAACCCAAATCTGCAATAAATCCATAAGTAAGGTATTTATGTCATTTGTATCAATTTATATCATTTGTGTAGTTATGTCATTTGCATTAATTTACATAATTTGCAAAATAACTTCATTAACAAAAGATGCAAATGATGTAATTTCTCTCAAATTATATTGTTTGCACAATGGAGTCATTAACTGATATAACTTGATGCAAATAACAATTTATGTCTTAGCCAGTCAGCCTTCAGCTACATCCATCCATCACACTGTAAATTGCTTTTTGTACTTCAAACTTCTTACCTCTGTCTGTTCTGATATACAGCCATTTTCACTTCTTTCTACATACTACCTATTACTTTTCTAGCAGAATTAGCACATTTAAAAATTCTCCATTTCCCATTTTTCAGTAACATTCCACCAAGGTTCACAAATTCACCTACTTGTTCTTGTTTTCTGCCATATATATATAATTTTAAACAATTCACTCCATTTACTCTGTCAGACACAACCAGCTTCGTCTTTGATACAGCAATTTTCATATCCATGCTCCTCATTGCATCATACAAATTATCCAACATTCACTGCAAATTATTCAGGTTCTCAGCCAACACCATTGTCTACATACAAACTATATGCACATTCATATCCACAAACAACTCACAACTCTAACATCACCATAAGCATTACTTTTACGTAAATAATAACAACAAAAGAAACAACACCTATCTTTGTTCTACTCTTTTCTCAGTGCTGAACTCTTTGCTAAGCATTCTAATATTCCCAGAGGTGCTTTATGCACATCAAATACCACTCTTACTATATTTACCAATAAATGTCCAATATCATATGCACACAAATCATTCCATAATGCAAGCCTATTGACTTTACTATATGTTTTTACACTTTTTATAAATCGACATGTGTACAATACAGTTTTGCACATTTATACATTTGTCAGCTACCTGCTTGGGAGAAAGAAATGTTATCTGCATACCCCTTGCCCACCATAAAGCAACATGGCACTTCCTAAATTTTGCTCATTGCCATTTTTTGTAGCCTTTCAAATCGAATTAATTACATATATGAAACATAGTTTTTTTAAAAACAGATTTTCATAAGCCACCGTTCTCATTCATTCTTGGGTCTCTAAATGATCCAATCGCGTTTTCTGTGCTCTCTGATCTTGTTCCTACCCATCAATTCATAAATCAGAAAAATTTCCTGGATCGCATTCAACAGAAAGCTGCACATTTTCCCTCCAAATTCATCCTGGTTCTTCCACTATTGCTGTTCATTGGAGCATAACATGCATTATCACAAGCCTATAGATTCCCACTTTCATATGTACCTACAACAACTTAGATGACACCTAGATTGTACTGGACACTTTTCTGACATACACTTTAGCTTTTCTGTTGCTGATAAAGCTACACTTCCACTTCGTTTTATGTATTCATCTGCAGGTAGTCCTCACTTAACAATGGTAATTGGGACCAGCAACTCTGTTGCTAAGCAACATGGTCATAAAGCGCAACGTCACAAGACCACGCCAATTTATGACGGCAATTGCGGCAGTCCCAGCTGCTGTCATTAGGCGAATCTCACACAGTCACAGTGTTCCACAGTCACATGATTGTCCTTTGCGACCTCCTGCCAGCTTCCCCATTGACTTTGTTTGTCAGAAGCTGGTGATGAAGGTAGCAAATGGTGATCATGTGACTGTGGGACACTGCAATGTCACAACTGTGAGCAGATCCCCAAATGCCCGAATCATGATCACGTGACCATGGGGATGCTGCAACAGCCACAACTATGAGGAGCCGTCATAAGGCCCCCTTGTTCAGCACCATCGTAACTTTGAACAGTCACTGAATGAGTGGTTGTTCAATGAGGACTACCTGTACTCTACTCCACAAATTACATCTTTTCTTCACAAACACACAACCTACCTCTTTTTCTTTCTTGAATGCTGTTCATTAATGTATGCTCTTTACTCTTTACTTCTCTAATGTTCCAAATCACCATCTTCCATATGCCATGGTCCTCACAAGATGGGTGCTGTAGATATTGACCTCCTCTGCCCATCATGGCTCTCATCACTCAAGTCTTCCACACAATGCCTTCAGTAAGAGAGAGAGGTGTAACTAGGTTGCCAGTCTTAGTCCTACTGGTGTCAAGTGCACCATTACAAGTGAATTATTACTTTGTATTTAATAATATTAAATACAGATATGATTAAAACAGTTTCCTTTCTCTTAGGTGTAAGAGGAAAGATGGGTCCTGCAGGACAAACTGGAGACAAAGGAGACCAAGGACAGCCTGGCAAAAGAGGACCTACAGGATTAGTAGGAGCTAAAGGTGATATAGGACCTCTTGGTCCAGCAGGACCCAAAGGGGAGAAAGGAGAAAGAGGAAAAACAGGTCCACCAGGAATCTGTAAATGTGGGCAAATCGTACTGAGATCAGCTTTCTCTGTTGGGATTACTACAAGCTACCCAGAGGAAAGGTTGCCAATTATATTCAACAAAGTCCTTTTTAATGAAGGAGGACATTATAATCCTTCAACGGGAAAGTTCATTTGTGCTATCCCAGGGATTTATTACTTCTCCTATGACATCACGCTGGCAAATAAACATCTTGCCATTGGTCTGGTTCATAACGGGAAGTTCCGGATAAAGACATTTGATGCTAACACAGGAAACCATGACGTGGCATCTGGGTCCACCGTGATTTACCTTCAGCCTGAGGATGAGGTGTGGCTTGAGATCTTCTACACTGACCAAAATGGCCTCTTTTCTGATCCTACGTGGGCAGACAGTCTGTTTTCAGGATTTCTCTTATATGTAGACACAGACTATCTTGATGCTCTGTCAGATGAAGATGATCTGTGATGGAGATGTCTCCATACTTCTAAATGGACAAAAGGCAGTGGACAGAATCTGCTCTTCCCTCTTCATAAGACAACGGCTTTGTCTGGGATTTGGGTTTTGTTAAAGGGTCCAAAGTAAAAGACTTATTTTCAAACAATAGAAACTTTCTTGGTTATCTACTATTCTTAGAATCCCAAAAATGGTTCTATTAATTCAGTGATAGAGTAGACCTTCAAAAACCATGTTTTAATAGTATTTAAATAAATTTAAACATAATATTTTAGACAATATATATTGAGTAATAATATGGTTCTTGTGAACAGGAACTAGTTAAGTTGTTGAATGATGTTTGTTATGAAAACATAGATATCAGCGGTAAATACGTTGTTTAAAAGAGGTAAGTTCCAGGTAAGAAAACATGGCAACATACTCTGTTACAATTACCTTGTTCAATGATTTCGCCCCAATCAGAATAGAGAAAAATGGATAGACAGACTTCTGTAGGCTTTTAAGTCAAACGATCAGTTAATTCAGTTCTGTGTTACCAGTTCTGGAGTTGGTGAATGGCTCTGGAGACTTTCATTTTTTTCTCCCCTCCATAATAACTACATTCTCTATGGGGAAAGAATTGAACCTGAACTTCTCCCCAGTATGGTTCTCATTAATTCCTCATTCTGCTGCTCAAAGAGTGAATTATAATCAATTATGTAAGTAAAACAAAACAGCTCTTTTGGGATTTGTCCCATATAGCACCATCTTTTACCCTGAAGACTCTTTTTGGAATAAATTGTTAGATAATCAACACTGCCCCTGCAGCTAAACACAATTCTCTTTCCCCATAACTACACTTGAAAATTAAGGAGTAGGGTTTTTTTTTTCAAGAGATATATTAAAACCCATGTACGTTTTCTTTTAAAAATGAAGTGTTGCCTTCATGAACGACATCATTCTGAGCAGTCCAAATCATCATCATCATCATCTTACTTGGTTATATGCCTTTCTTGCCTAATTACAACTCAATATTTCCATTTGTTTCTAATTATTTTTCTTACTAGCCTGCATCAACATCTGTTGTGCAAGTAATTATGTCACAATATAATTAGTATTTTAATTCAGCTTGCACTCTAAGTAAAGATACTCATTCTCTGTATGACAGCCAGATAAAACTATTTAGCTTTGCTCCATCTATTATAAAAATTGGAATCTTACCTAAATAATTGAAAAACGTGATGTAAAAAGTATACAGTACTTTTTACCGGATCATCGTCGCCATCATTATGGAAAAACAATTTTATTTGCCACACACAATATAATTATTCTTGCTCTGAAGTTCAAACAATCAGCTTAGGGTCAGATGCTGCCCTGATAATGCCCACCTCTGGACAATCATAACTTGCTTTTATATGAGATTCCTTTGAAACTGATCCAGAAACTGCAGGTAGTGCCATGCACCCCAGCTAGGTTGTTCTTTGAGGTCCCTGACCATACACTCATGGTGGCTCAGCCATTTTCAAGCTATTGTGTTTGATTTACAGCTTAGGGAGAAAATCTCTCAAGAGTTTGCTTCCATTTAAATCCACCTGGTCACTTCATTCTGCAGGGGATGCCTTGCTGTCTTACAGCTGCCAGTACTCATGGTCATTTCCTGCGTGGCACTCACTGCATAGACCAAACTCCAATGAAGACAATAGAAGGTTTCCAACATAAAAGTTTGTTTGTTTAGGCAGGTCCTGGATTCCCCATATATTATTTTGCAATCCACCTAAATCAACTTTTTTTTAATTGTTGGACATAAGAGTTTCATGTTTATCTGTTTGCATTTATTGTACATAATGAAAATTTTTAATAGGAACCAGAATTTTTCTAATGTGATGGTTGAATGCATTCAACCAATTTATGTCCAGGAGATCCAGATAGGAGAGGTTCTGAGGGAATTATCTGGGTAATGAAAAATCCACTCTCCCTTGGCTTTTGGCTTCTCTCCATCTTGTGAGGGATTTCTGTGGCCTAGGAAAAAAATGGCCCATGTTCTAGAACAGCAATTTGACACAAAAAACTTTCTACACTCAAGGAACCTGTTCCATGCTGGCTTCTTTTTGAGGAAATCTCGTATGTCCACCAATCACGGCTTGCTCTGCATGTTCACTAGTAATCAACTAATAAAGCAGGTCCAAGGCATTTACCACCCTTTCTTCTTTTTAGTAGTTTCTGAATTTCAGAGAAATGTTTCTTTGCTGAAAAGTTTCTACAGAAAACTCTGTAAGTTCTTTGCAGCAAGAAGTTGAATTGTTGAGTGCAAATACACACTTTCTCAATGCTCTGAAACTTTTAACATGTTCACTTTGATATAGTTGAATAAGTAGGCAAAAAGCATTTTAATATTACTAGCATTAAACAAATACAAGGAATTTGCTTGTGTAGCTCTGCACTGTCTATACTAGTATTTCTCAATCTCAGCAACTTTAAGATGTGTGGACTTCAACTCCTGGAATTCCCCAGCCATGCTGGGAGATGAAGTTCACACATCTTAAAGTTGCTGAGATTGAGAAACACTGGTCTATACTAATTGCTTGTGCAAGTTTCAGGTTTCCTCAGCCTTTGGTAGAGAAGTGAGGTCTCAACCAAGACTTCTGGTAGCTACTGATATTGGGAAAAATAAGGCAGAGTCACTGTTGAGTCCTGCAGGCCAATATATGTGAAGTGGATTGCAAAAAGTAAGGGAGTGATGGCAGGCATGTTTTCTTCTTTTATGACCTCTCTTGAGATCAAGATTTTTTTCCCCACAGTTATCAACTTGTTTTGCTTTCACCTGAAAGCCATTATGCAGGGGTGTCCTCAGAATATGATCAAAAAAATCAAGATGGTGGCCAGGAAGGTGTGAACAAAGCTCTACCATTTTTTGGTGCCACCATCTTGATTTTTTCACCATACCCTGCAAACACCCCTGCTATTGTAAATTACAAGAATGCATATTTTTTGAAAGTCTGCATACTTTAGTACAAGAAGGAATGCCTCTTGTGCAATGCCTTAGGGCCCTGTGCACAAGAAGGCCCAGAGCACAATTGCTGAAAAGTGATAGAACAGCATCCTGCTATACCAAGGTGGGGAAAGGATGAAAATTGTAGGGTAAAAGAGGCACCTGACAATTAAAATTAATATAATTAAAACACAGTGGCTGTAACAACGCAGGCAAAACAGAGGTGGGGGTTTAATCTCATGGTTGCGGCCCCCATCTTGACTTTTTTAATCCCTCCCCCAGCAGCCCTGGATCCTGTTTCCTCTTCTTGATTACATTAAACACATTGTAGCAATTAATATTTGATAAATGTTACCTAGAGCAATGACACTCACACATCTTGAATATGAACCATAGGTTTATTGTTGCTTTAGGGAACAATCTGTGGAATCAATAAAAGGGCAGCTTTAACTTAATGTAGAACATCTACTTCATTTTTATAAATCTCTAGTAAAGGCAATAGATCGAGGTCAATAAGATATTTGTCTGAATAAATAGGGAAGCATCTGTCTGAGTCTGCATGTTATATTTTACCAGCTGAACTGCATCTGCTCTATTTTAGTTAGTAATTACATCTTTCCATTGGAGTAATTTATATTTCCAAGAAACAATTTACTGCTTAGAGTTTAAAATTCAATGTGCAGGCTACACATTCAAGGAAAACACCCATTTCAGGCCCAACAAATGCCATATCAAGTTTTTTAAAGCTTCTCTCATACAACTCTTATTACATTAAAGAGCATTCCAAGTACTTGAGGGACAGATGTCTGTGGGACTTTTATTCCTATTTATGTTCATTTATTATTTGCCACCAACTGGGGTTGGCCATGGAAGTGAGGTCAAAAAAGTTAAGATGGTAGCTGCAGTAACACAATTTTTCTGTGAATTGCCCTTGCTACCAACCATATTAACAGTAAAATTCTAACTCAGAGAAACCAAGATTTAATCAGAAACATAATTCAATGTTCTTTATTACTTTATTTATTTAACCTTTTAATTGCAAGTCACACTAAGTTAGAGAGTGCTTACATCCTACTGATTGGATGGAAACCCAGTGCACAAAGTATGGATCACTTTAAATCAAGATAATATAAATCAAAATCCCAACATGAGTTCCATCAGCCTTTCCCAAACAGGGGCCCTCACATGTCAAAATCCCCGAATTCTCTAACAGCATGAAAAGTCATGGTGCTTTTTTGCTTGGTTACAGAAAAGCAATTCAACATTATTTCACACACACACACATCAACTCCTGGAAGAACTAATCTATTAAGCACCTATGTTACTTGACTAAAACATTTTATACTGTCTTCCACCCATGTTAACTAAAACATAAAACTATTCATTTGTTAGATTTAGATTCCTCCTCTCCTTCAGGAGTTCAGGATGGCACCCTCCATTTCTTTCCCAAAATGATCCTCTTAGATCTGCCCAAATCATGGAGTAAGTTTTCATGGCTGAGGGTGGACTAGGCCTGAGTGTCCCCAGTCCTAGTCCAGCAGCACTTTCACTACTAAGCACACCAGCTGCGAGTAATTGGGCATATAAGCATTTTGAACTGGCATTAAAATGACTGCAATGGTAGATCTTCCACGCAAGAGAGGTGGTAGCTGCATCTTCTAGATCTTGGCAACTTTAAGATGTTTCAACTCCCAGAATTCCTGAGCCAGCATGGGATTGCTGAGGTTGAGAATCACTGATCTAGATCATCAGGCAGTGTAGTGAGTAAGGAAGATGACCTTGACAGAGATATGCAGAAAGTGTTACCTAGTCAAAAGGGGATGAAACATTTTTGAAGTCCAGAACAACCAGCTCACATTTAGAAGTGCTCAGTCAGGCCCCTCCCTGGTTCACTGAACCATAAGAAGAGGAGGAGGAGGAGATGCAGCACAATCACACTTGCAAGATTCTGTTATTAGAGCCAATCTCAATAAAAGTCATGTTAGCCTTCCTGTGGAGTTGATTTCATGGCGCGGTCTACTCGGTGGGGCTGACAAAGGCTACAGTTGTAGACATTTACTGTAACCAGAGTAAAGGAATGGTTGTAGCTGCCATTCAGCTGAAGTTGGCAAGAGACACTCTTAGAAACTGAAGCCAAGCCTTGAGTGGCAATGCTGGAACACGGAATACCCCCAAAAGTATTCAGTGGGCTGCACACTCAAGACCAGACATAAACACCCACTGACAGTTGCTGGAGTTCCTTCCTCAGCCTATTGTCCTCCACAGCCCATTTCCATATTTCAACTCTGATTCAGCTCATCTGATTCAAAACGTTAGGGAGAAATGGAACTGGGGACCACCCACGGATTGATCACTCATCAGAGTCAAATGAAGGGAAACAGCACCCAGGGGCCACGTCTATTGGGATGTGCCTGGCTCGGCATCCGCAACTTGCTGTGCTCCAATCCCAAACTTGAATGGCCAGTATAGGAAGCTACTAAAGCTACCACCTAGGTTTGCATGACTCTGGGCTGTTTACAATAACAGCAGCAACAGTATCACTCACTAGATCCCAAACTAGTGAAACCAAGCTGCAGAAGAAACAGGAAGAAATAATATATACAAAATAAAATAGAACAAGACCACTCATCCTCCTGTCAGCCCAATAGAACAAATTAGTACTTACTTATCTTATGAAAGGCTTAAGGGGGTCCATGAACATCAGGGGATGTGCTGTGAGGATTGGGGCCATCATGGAATGCCTCCAGGCCCTCACCCCATCACCCATGTAGGGAGGTGACCTTCAGTGAACCCCTCAGGTTGATTGGACAGGATGAGCCGTGGCTGTCTGGAGGGACGTCCTTCAAGGTACAGTCCAGAGGGGCCGGCTGTGGGAAGGCATTACTGGTTAAAACCAGCTTTTAGCACTGGACCTAGAAGCCTATTGATAACCAGTGCAGTGACTGGAGCACCAGGGTTATGCTGCTACTCCACCCCATCCCCTTTACCAGCTGAGCTGCTGCATTATGAAACAAAGATGTTGTCAAGAGGCCCTCTATGGGTGTCCATTTAAAATGGCAATGGTAGAGTGCAATTTACGATCTGCAGCAAATTGTGCTGTGTGGTCTCACACAGCCATATGTCTCTGTGCACAACCTCCAGCCCACCAAGATCAGTATTTTGGAGTTTCCCTATCATAAAAATCCTAAACCACAAAGCCAAATGCAAACTGACTGTTTCATGACTTAGTGTAATCTGTGAGCCCAGCCCATGGCTTGTGAATTGGTTCCTTGAGCCACAAAGTGCCACCCAGCATCCTACTTGAAAGTAGGAGCAAAATCAACCCTCATCTCCCACTTTTTCATCCTAATGTGGCTCTTGATCTGCTAGATTTCAAATAGAAATTTCTCTACACCTGTGTATATACAGCAACTCTGAGCATGAAACTTCAGACCTCAATCCTGGATCAGCCAAGAGATCACAATTAGAGTTCCCAGCTCTAAAATGTAAGCTTGTTTGTATAGAATGACCTTATCATTTATGTTATTGTTTTATTTATTTTATTCCATACTTATTTGCAGAACTTTTAAAACATTTTTAAAACCGGACTTTAGCAAATACAGTTATATACCTTTCTTATTTTAGATTGCAGAATAACATTGGAAAAAAATGGTTTGACATGTTAACCAGATTTATTCTCTGATTTTTTAAAATATTTAAATAATCTCCAATCCCAAAAAGGGATTGTAATTGTAAAAGGAGTTTTCAAGGCCATGCCACACCTGTCTTAAGGAAAACTGAATTTTCTTTATCTTTGTGCTAAACTCTAAACCAATTACAGGCCATGCAAATAATCCACATTATTTTCATTTACCTCAGGTTCTTGGAGGCACCAGAAATCTATTCTGAAAAATAGTTATTCTCTTATTTGAAAAAAAAAAATCAATTGATTTTTACATTATTTATATATATATATATATTCCCTTCACACCCCTATGGGTGGTATGTGTCTTCCTCAATCTCGGGTCCTCTGCCAGAGGCCTGGGAGTTTGAGGGTTCTGCACAGTATCTTAGCTGTTCCTAGCACTGCACTCTTCTGCACAGAGAGCTCTGATGTTGTTCCTGGGATCTGTTGGAGTCCCTCTCCCAGCTTAGGAGTCACGGCCCCAAGTGCGCCTACCACCACTGGGACCACTTTGGCCTTGACTTTCCACATCATTCTATTTCCTCCTTCAGGCCCTGGTACTTCTCCAACTTCTCATGCTCCTTCTTCCTGATGTTGCTGTCACTTGGCACTGCTACATCTATCACTACCGCTGTCTTCTGGTCTTTGTCTACTACCACGATGTCTGGTTGATTGGCCAGTACCTGCCTGTCCGTCTGGATCTGGAAGTCCCACAGGATCTTAGCCCTGTTATTCTCCATGACCTTCTGTGGAATCTCCCATCTGGACTTGGGAGCGTCCAACCCATACACTGTGCAGATGTTCCTGTACACAATGCCAGCTACTTGGTTGTGCTGTTCAGTGTACACTGTTCCTGCCTGCATCTTACACCCTGCCACTATGTGTTGGACTGTCTCTGAGGCCTCTTTGCACAATCTGCACCTTGGGTCCTGTCTAGTGTGGTAGACCCCTGCTTCTATGGATCCGGTGCTTAGTGCCTGTTCTTGTGCTGCTATGATCAGTGCCTCAGTGCTTTTAGTCCGGCCCTTTCCAGCCACCGATAGGATTTCCCAATGTCAGCCACCTCAGCTATCTGTCGATGGTACATCCCATGCAGGGGCTTGTCTTGCCATGGTATTTCCTCCGCTTGAACTTCCTCCCATGTCTGCTGCTGCCTGAAGCATTCTCTCAGCAGCTCATCTTTGGGTGCCATCTTACTGATGTACTCCTGGATACTCCGGGTTTCATCCAGGACAGTGGCTTTGACACTCATCAGACCCCGCCCGCCCTCTTTGCAGCTGGTGTACAGTCTCTGGGTGTTGGACTTGGGGTGGAAACCTCCGTACATTGTGAGGAGCTTCCGGGTCTTCACATCGGTAGCCTCCATGTCTTCCTTTGGCCAGCTCACTATATCGGCAGGGTATCTGATGACTGGCAGGGCATACATGTTGATGGCATGGGTCTTGTTCTTCCCATTGAGTTGGCTCTTCAGGACCTGTCTTATCCTTTGGTGGTACTTGGATGTTGCTGTCTTCCTTGCCTCCTCCTCATGGTTCCCATGTGACTGTGGGACACCAAGGTATTTATAGCTGGTTTCTATGTCTGCTATATGGCCCACTGGTAGTTCCACTCCATCGGTCTTAACTACCTTCCCTCTCTTTACTATCATCCTGCCACACTTCTCCAGTCCAAATGACATCCCAATGTCCTCGCTGTAGATCCGTGTCAGGTGGATCAGTGAGTCGATGTCTTGTTCACTCTTAGCATACAGCTTGATGTCATCCATGTAGAGGAGGTGGCTGATGGTGACTCCACTCTTGAACTTGTACCCATATCCAGACCTTGTGATTATCTGGCTGAGGGGGTTTAAGCCTATGCAGAACAGCAGTGGGGACAGTGCATCACCTTGGTATATGCCGCACTTGATGGCCACTTGTGCGAGCTGTCTTGAGTTCACTTCCAGTGTTGTCTTCCACAGTCCCATTGTGTTCTTGAGGAAGGTCCTTAGTGTCCTGCTGACTTTGTATAGTGCCAGGCATTCACAGATCCATCTGTGTGGCATTGAGTCATAGGCTTTCCTGTAGTCAATCCAGGCTGTGCTCAGATTGGTCTGCCTAGACCTTGAGTCTCGGGCAACTGCTCTATCTATGAGTAACTGGTGTTTTGAGCCTCTGGTGTTGTTCCCAATGCCCTTCTGAGCTGTGCTCATGTACTGGCCCATATGGTCTTGTAGCTTGGCAGCTAGGATGCCTGATAAAACTTTCTATGTTGTGGGGAGGCAGGTTATTGGCCGGTAGTTGGATGGTGGTGTTCCCTTGTGGGGGTCTTTCATGATCAGCACTGTCCTTCCTTGTGTTAGCCAGTCTGGGTGGGAGCCTGCTGCTAGCAGTTGGTTCATCTGTGCTGCTAGGCGTTCACGCACTGCTGTTAGTTTCCTTAGCCAGTAGGTGTGGATCATGTCCGGGCCAGGCGCTGTCCAGCTTTTCATGTTCTTGACCCGCTGTTGGATGTCTGCTACTGTGATGGTGACTGGTTCCTGTTCTGGGAGATTGCTGTGGTCTGCTTTCAGGTCCTGCAGCCACTTTGCACTGGTGTTATGTGTCTTCTCTTTCTCCCATATGTTCTTCCAGTACTGTTCAGTTTCCGCTGCTGGTGGCTCAGCTGTTACTCTGTGGTTGCACTGCAGTTGGGAGTACATTTTGGATGGTTTTTTGGAGAACAGGGCATTTATCTTCTTGGCCTCTGCTTCTCTAGTGTATCTCCTTAGCCTGGCAGCCAGTACTGTGAGCCTTTGTTTAGCAGTCTCTAGGGCTTCAGATGGAGTCAGGCCCATATATTTTTTTAGTAGCTGAGTCTTATCCCTAATCTCCACATGCTTCTGTAGTTCCACCAGCTGACTGACTTCTCTCCGAGTTGCCTTGATCTTAGCCTCCAATCTCATTTTCCAGGGTGGGTATGTACTGCTGTTCTTCTTGACCGTGTAGCCAAGCATTTCCAGGGTTACAGCAGCTGTAGCATATACCAATTCATTGGTTTCAGTTATGGTGGTAGTAGGGATTGTCTGGAGGGCTCTGTTGGCATCTTCTAGCATACTATCTGATGGTACTTCTCCACTGAGCCTTGGTAATCTGACTCGAGGGTTGACTGTAGCTAGTTTATCCATGATCTTATGCCTCATATCAGCTGCTGTGCTCTGTAATGGAAGGGGTGGCAGTGACATTCCAGCTTCAGGTGTTGGCTGCACATCTGCTTGTTCTTCTAGGTCTGCTTGAGTCCGGGTTGTAATGTGGAGTTGGTCTATCTCAAGTTGTGAGAGCAGCTTCTTCTTCACTATATTGAAGCGCTGGGTAACTAGTTGTTTCCCAGTTAGTGTGGATGTAGGCCTTCTGTCTATCCATAGTTCCCTCATACGTTTCATATATCCCCTCTCATTAGGTCTGCTGTTGTAGTAGCATTCCATCAATTCCAAGTTCTCTTGTCTCGTCCATGTATGGTTTTGTTCCAGTAGCCCACTTAACATCAGATTGTCCTGGTTCCCCAACATCTGACGGGGACCTTGTTAATCCGGGCGATGTCCGAGCCGGCATGACTCTCTTAGTTCGTGTCACTCTCATATTTGAGGTAGGCAGGTAGGTAGGCAGGTGAAGCGTTAGGGGGTCTTTGCCCAAGGACCCCTACTGGTAAGGTAGGTACCAGCCAGGATTTGAACCCCAGTCTCTTGCATCAAAGGCAGTGTTCTAACCACTACGCTATCCAGCCGCTATATATATAAATTGTGTTGGTGAATTTCTATTGCCTCTGTGTAATATTTGCTACTACTTCCTGTTTAATAATTTGACACTGACAGCACATAATCCATCAATCAAAAAACAAAATTGATGGGGCAGAGACCATAATTCAGTGATTAAGAGAAGTTCTTGGTTCATATCTCATTTTCAGCTGTGTCGAAATAGTTGACAGAGAGAATCCATCTGCATACGGGAAACTACTTAAAAAGTTAATTATGAGAACTCTCTATTTTCACAGTTCTATTTCTTGGCTTTTTGGAATGCCTTAATACTGATTGCCCAACTGCATTTTTTTTGTTCTTATTCCTGGGGCTGAACTCCAGTGGATTTTAGGGTTGCTACAGTGGAGTTCCAGGGCCTTCCCCTCATCCACCCCACCAACACCTCCCCACCCCTTCCCAATTTTAAAATCTTCAAGATCTGAGCTCCTGCTATTTGAAACGTGGTCTTTGTTCCGTGCGAAGCATTTGGCGGGCGTGCGGAGCCCAGCGGCTTCCGAGGTCGGATCCACAGCTCCGGGCTGGATTTAAAGTTTCCTCGTCGAAGGGGGACGTTGAGGCAGAAAGGCGCCTTCGGGGAGCAGAACGAGGAGAGGCCGCGCCGGCCCTCCCGAGGCAGCCAGCCCACCCAGCCCCTCGGCTGCCCACGCGTCTGTGCCCAGCCGTCTCGGGCCGATCGCAACCCTCTTCGCAGGCTCGAATCTCCCCGGCGCCTGGACGGCGAGCAGCAGAAAAACCCCAGGGCTGAAAAGCAGGGACCGCCGCGGGCGGCGCTCGCCAGCAAGGGCCGGAAGGAGGACCTCGCGCGCCGCGCGGCCGGCAGCCATTCACCCCCGGCCTCACCTGCATCGGCGCCTCCCGCTGCCCGCCCGCCTCGTCGCCCCCCCGCGCGGCCCTTCGCGATGAGCGCGGGGCTCTTTCCAGGCGGAGACGTCACTTGGGAACGGGCGAAAGGCCGGAGCTGAGCTGGGCGCTCCAGACCCGCGGGCGACTTCTCCGGACGTCGAAGCGCCTCGAGTGAGCCCCGCGGGAGCGCCTGGACCCCGGGGCCCCAAGGGACGGCCTCCCGGGCCCTTCCCACCGCGCCAAGCCGGGGCTGCCGCCGCCACCGCCTCCGGCCGGCCTCTCGGTCCAAGCGGCGGCCACCGGCTCCCCAGCGCCGCCTCTCTCCCTTGCGCGCAGCCGCAGCGAGGCGGAATCCGCCGGGCCCTGCCCGGCTCGCAGCCTCCGCCTCCCAAGCGGTTTCCGAGAGACGGTGGCGGCGGCGGCGGCGGCGGCGGCAGCGGCTGCAACTGATCGGGGGACGCGGGGCGGGAGGACGGGCCGTTGCTTGGCCGGTCGCCGCGGACCTTCCTGCCAGCCCAGCGCCCCTCCAGGTGAGCCGGCCCTTTGCGCTCTGACGCGGCGGCGGAAGGTGGGTGCCGGGCGCCGGGGGCTTGTGGGGACGGGGCGCCTCCCAGGCGCGATCCGGTTTGCGAGGTCGAGGGGGCCCCCCGCCCCCGCTGGCTGTGTTCCCACAGCCTGCGCGTTCTGCGGCTGCAGCCGCCTGCTTGGGAAGCGCTTTAAACGAATCCCGTTCGTGGGCAGGCGCTAAGCCACCCAAAACGATCTCAGCATAACCCGAGGTAACGTCTGGCCTGGTTAAGCTCACGGGTTCTCCGAAGCTCCATAACCAACATCGTTCTGACTTCAGCTGAGTTGCTTCACCCCGTCCTGGATTCTTGTTTTCTGGGTTCACCTGGTAAACTGAATTGCAAAGTGACCAAAGAGTTTGCCTAGCACCCTAAGCTATGAAAAATCAACCATGTTAATGCTAACCAAGGTGGGGGTGAATGCAGCTACCAGGACTTTTCATGACCTGGTCAAGTACTTTGTATGAGCGCTGCTTGTGATATTAAACCTCAAGTCAGAAATCCATAACAGGATATTTGCTTACTACATTTTAACCCCCCAATCAGCAGTAGCCCACTATATATGGCATATACATTACCATATTTTTAAACTGTATATTAAAATGCAATATAAATATAATATCGAATTAACATACAGTAAAATATTGTATAAAATACAATATATACTAAAACAACCTAACAATAAACCAGCATTTAGCAAGGCAGCAAAAGTTATAGGGCAAATCCACATCCTCCTTTCCCAGTGCAACAGTGGTCCATTAACTGTTGACAGAGGACATGTCCCTGTGCATCACCTGTATTTCATCAGCCACCAGCAGCTGAGGAGGCCCAAAGATGGTTTTAGGTGCTCCACCCTAGAAGTAGTGTTTTCCTTCTTATCCCACCGCCATGCAGGCAATGGAACATGTATGTGATATGTTGGTGCAACTCATTAGCTGTTTTTTCCTAGGATTGCATGGCTGTTGTGGAGAAACTTCCACTCCTGGAAACAGACACGGCTGCTTTAATGAGACATATGCTGCAGTCTCAGCCGTGAATATCCTGAAATGCCTCCTATGAATTGAATCCAAAGCATTGCATAATGAATTACAAATCACAGTCCCTGACTTCCTGCTACAGACTAAGCTTAAGCTGAGAAACCATCATCTGACTTAGTACATTGTGTGAACTACAGACATGATGCTATATTCTAGTTGTTGGTGACAACTGTTTTCAAATGTGGGTGCTGTGCTCAGGCTCCCACCCCAAAAGGCAGACAGGGCCAGGGCAAAAATCAAATATCATCCTATTCTAATTAAATAATTAAAACAACTTAAAATGAATTAAATACATGATAAGGTAGTTTCTCACGATTGGAGGTTTTCCCTGCTCACAAGAAGATGACAGTTTGGGGCTTCAGGTTCTGTTTCTGTTTTATAGGGTGAATTGTTTGAGGTTGGTGTTTTCCAGAAGCAAAGGGGAGAAGGGACCTTGTGTGGGTGTTTCCTCCTTTTTCCCCTTACCGTTCGATGACACAGACGGGGCAAAAAATGGGATTCCATATGGGCACTTACAGTTAAAACATCTCATTCTTATGCATATTGGGAACAGTACCCCTTCAAGAATATACGTTTCTCTAGCCAGAGCTCTGCTTTTTCCCTTGGATAGTTTGGTTAAAGATACAGTTCTAAAGGCACAAGCAGATACATTGTTTACTCTTCAGATTCCTTCTCTGGTGGTGGTTGGAGTCCAGGATTTGCCTCTGTTCCTTCACGGACAAATGGAGACCCGTGCCTTTGCCCGGTTTTGGTTGGTGTGCCAGTTGTGGCCCAAGGCAAGTCACTTGCGACAGTGACTCTTGCCATCTTTACTATGAGCCTGGACTACTGTAGTGTGCTGCACACGGGGGTGCCTTGGAAGACCATCCGTTAGTTCAGGGTGCAGGAGCTGGCTATTGACTCTTACTTGTTGGCATATTAAACAGTGTCTCAGGCTCCCAGGAGGCTTCCTGTGAACTTCCAGATGCAACGGAGCTTGCCCATAAAGCCCTGTCTGGCTTGGCAGGCCCAAGACTGCTTCCTCCATGGAGAATTGGCCCATCCAGCCCAGGAGCTGCTGGTGATCCCTGATTCCTGCCAGTCTGTGCTGCAGAGGTGTGCAGGCCCTGGTTTTTGGTGGCAACAGCTACATTATAGAATCACCTGCTGGAAGAAATCCATGGCGTTGGCTTTCTGGAAACTTTTGGAAATTTGAATTATTTGGAAGGGCTTACGATATAGGGTAATAAGATACCCAGGACTGTTTGATGCATTTTATGTTGATCTTTTATGTTTGGATTTTAGTCTTACGGTGGATGTTTTCATTTCCAATGCACTCAGTTACTATAAACCAGCAGAGTCTGACTGATTGTGACCAATATATGTGGGATCAGGGGTGTCCTCAGAGTATGGTCATAAAAGTCAAGATGGTGGCTACAATGGTTCAATTGTTTTTTATGCGTGTCATACACACAACACACATAAAACCAAGATGGACCTTTGATTGCACCATCATAGCCACATATTGACACTTTTAACCATGATCAGGAAAAAGAATATGTGGAAGAAACAGGTAGGTCCATTGTGTTAGTGATGTGCCTGAGAAAGTGTTTAGAATGTTTGCAGTTGCGGGGAATAAGCTGCATTTCACACACATTCTTAGAGGTGTTGGATTTTGCTGCTTGGTGGGGCTTTTTAAAAAAAATATCTTAGTGGCCTCATTCTTGCCATTCTGTCTTCCAGGTTCTAGATATCAGAAAAAGGCTGTGGGACGCTGATCCTTTGTGAGAATGAGCAGTACTTTGTCACCTCGCAGTAAGTGCACCAGTCAGCTGGGCTGAGGGCAGGGGTTGACATCCAGGAGTGGATTTGTCAGAATTTATAAACTAGATCAGTGCAAATTGGGTAAATATAGCAAAGTTTACTGTTGGTAAAAATAAGGGAACTTAGTGGATAGTGGAAGTAACTTGAAGCCTTTTCCTGCATTTTTTCATTAGATAATTATTTAATAATTATTTTTAATTTTTTCTTTCCTTTGATATACTGAAAAGGCGAAATGAAATGTACTTCAGAAATTAAAGCAGAGGTAAACCCTGAAGTTAATGAACTGATGGGGGAAATGGTGTCTGTTTTATCCAAACATCTGTCAAATTCAAATTTGATTTTACATGTGTAGAAAATGGTGCTATGTGTGCCTAAATGTTGAATGGGATTTTTTGCATATATAAAATGGTAAATAGATTTTGTCTGTTGAATCCAAAGTCTGCTATGCTGAGGTCTAGAAAATTGAGGGTTTATTCATAGTTAATTTCCACCTCATGCTTCTTATCCTGAGTTCTATGCAGAAAAAAAACCTCAAGCAAAATGGCATTATGTGACATTTACTAGATGATAGAACTAGTTGATCTAATGGTGTCTTCTTGGAGAACCCAAGTTATGGAACCAGACGTATGTATATCCAAGAGCTTAAAATTCAGTTCAAGACCTACCCTATTGGTTCAGGCTAAGTCAAAATAGCCCAGCATTCTGTCTGCCCAGTCTCTGAAAATCCTCCAAGCAAATTATACCAATTCATGATTGTTTTGGGTTTTTTTTGCCACCAGCACAGGATACGTACAAGTCACACAGAGATTCTATTTAGTTATTGAATCTAATATTGTCAGGACCTGCGCAAGCACACATATATATATATATATATATATATATATATATATACACATACATACATACATACACATACATACACATACATACATACATATATATATATATATATATATATATATATACATACATACATACATACATATGTATATGTGTTGTTCTGGCTGGCTGGTCTGTTGTGGTTCTGACTAACTAGTCTATATTTAATGGCATGCTCCTAATGGGGAGGAGTTCAGCTGAACAGGAGGGGCACATTCCTCCCTAAGTTAGGGGTTGCCCCCCATGCCAGTGGAGGGTGAGCCTGAACAAAGGATGGTGGGGCAGAGCTAAAGGTGTGCCTGACTATCATTCATTATTTTGGACACCCCTTTTGTTTGGGTGAGACTGCTGCAGAAGGGCCGAGAGAACTTGCAGGGGGGCAGAATTGCTTGGTAGCGAGAGACTTTGAAGCAGGGGGCTTCAGGTTCCCCACTACTGCATTAGAGAAAAGTAAGATACCTTTCTTTACTGTTCCCAATCTTGCTCATTGTCTAAAACAGGCATTAACAGCTGTCTTGGAATTGAGGACCCAAAGCAACTGGGATCACAGAAGATCACAGTGTGAGACTCTTACATGTTAGATTTTTAAATGTTAGTCATTTTGGGGGGGGGGGGGGGGTTCTTCAGTGGTCATCCCAAGCTGGAAAGAGCAGCAACTGGATGTGTTGCCATTCTTGCTAAACATTTTTAGGAGGGGGAAATAGATATACCTTTTATGAGAAAGTATAGACAAATAGATTATTACCTTCATTTTCTCAAGGGATAGGGACAATGTACCCTTACGGAACTACAATTCCCAGCATTCTTAATTCTGCTGGGGTCACTTATAAGGAATACTAGAAGCTGTATCTCAGCAACCTTTGGCAGGCCAACTGTTTCCCATCCTTGTTCCATGCAGACAGAAATACCACATTGTTTGTGTTATGTTCTTATTAGAGAAGGTCCACTGCCATCTGATCAGGGCAACTAATTTTAAAAGTAATAAGGCTTTGCTTACTCTCTGAAAGTGATGCATGAATAGGGAGAAGATAACCGCTAAAATGGTGCTGTGCTTCTTCATATCGATAATCGAGATGTAGACAATCTTCAAGCCACAGGCCATCCGTAACCCCTGTTTGGCTGCTCCGAAGCATCCCCAGATTACAGTGCTGAAATTGAGTGGCAAAACACCAACATTTGCAAAATGTTAAAAATAAAATAAGTAAATGTGCCAGTCCTTTCCTTGGCTGAATACATCTTATTTATGTATTTATTTGCACCCATTCTACAAAGGCAAAACAAGGCAGGGGATTGAACATTTCATCCTTCCCCCTCCAATGATGCTGTTGTATCATTGATGCAAGTCCAGCATTTCCCTTTGCTTCCCCCCTGCTAGAAACTCTCTGAATTCTGTTCTTTCCCCTTTCAGGAGTGTTTTTACTTTATGTTTAAATACACATTTGTAACTCAGTTGTAGTTATTTGTGAAAGTTTGTCTCTCAAAACAGCTTTTTGGAGAGAAAGAGGATCTTAGCAAATTCAGACCTTACCTAATGTCCCTAAGAGCACATTAACTTTATGTTTATTTTGTTATGCCCATCTGTGTCTGACCATTGACATCCATAAAATGACTAAGTATTGTAATCAGAGAGTTTCTTTCCCCTCTGAGTCTACTCAATAGTTTCCTTACTCTATGAATTCCCTTGACCAAAGTCTCTCATTTCCCATTGTTTAATCTTTGCACAATCTTGGATTCAGAACTGGCCTTTTAACTCCAAGGCAATGTTTTAATCCACTAATCAGCGAGAAATTGTGAATAGGAAACATCTGTGGATAATGGGGAAAATTGTGTTTTAAGATTATTTGAATTTGACGTTATTCCCATGATATGTGGAGAAAAATGAAAACGTGAAATCAATTTTGCATTTTAAGCGTTGTTAGAATATTCACAGAATGTTTGCCTTTCTCGTATTTTATGAGTTTCAAATTCTCACACAAAGGTCAGTGATGTATAGATTCTATGAATGCAAACCTTGATTGTAGTTGTTTCATTTTAAACAAAAAAGAACAGAGGTTTGCATATCATGCTATGACATGGCTTATCTAACCATGGTTTGCTGGATTCTTGGATCAGGACTCACCTGGATTTCCTTTTCCTCCTCTCTGGCCTACCTTATGAGCTAAGAGAGGGTTCTCTCAGCCCTTAAATTCTGTTTCCTTCCACATGGTTATTTCTGGATACATTTAGGGCTGTAATTTCCTGAGACCAGGAATTTAGCACATTTATATTTATTTTTCTACCAAGTCATTCTAGAGAATCAGTTTCTTTTAGTTGATTATGGAGTCCTATTTCTTTCCACCGTTGTGCACACTTCAGTGCTTGTAGGTTTGGCTAGCAAAGGTGCTGTGGTTGCAACAGCTTGACCCCAACAAAGAACAAAGTAGGAGATGTCACTCTACTGAAGGATCCCCATTCAACCATGGTGCCTCTCAATCTACAAACTTGGATACGAAGACTATTTGGGTCTTCGTCCTCTGCTCCAGGAGAGAAATTCTCTTTTGCATTAATTCTCTTGTCATCCTCTGCAAGATTTATTAGTTGTGGCTGCCATAATTTCTCTCTAGCCAAGTCTCTGAAATGTAATGCTTTTATTGCTGTAAGAAAGGCTTGGTGTCATCTCTGCTCTGCAGTATGGTTTAGAAAGCAGCTACAATCTTCTGGATTTCTGGATAGGCTCTTCTATGAAACTATATAGTTGAAAGGACTTTAAACAACCTACAAGTCATTCAGTAACTCAGGAGTTCTCCAGCTCTCACAGCCCTCTGAAATGACACGTGAATTTGTGTAACTCCCCATGAATAAAATAAATAATTCCACCGAGTTAGTACTTGGCTGTGGGACTACCAGAAATCCCTAAAGCTGTAGGAAAGAGTAAACCGAATTTTGAAAAAAAGATAGCTAAAAACATTTCCATATTGTTTTCAAGAAAATGGTGTGGACATCTCCTTGAAGGCACCATCAACCAAATTCAACTTTGAAAGAGATTTTATTGTTTATTTTTGTTATGGTGTAATTTTCTCTGTAGGTTTGCCTCCAGTTCCATCCACCTCGGGGACGAAGTTTGCAGAGTCTTCTGTGAGAGAACGCATGAGAGAGAAGCTGAAAGCTGCACGGGTAGGATCTCATAAGTCCCCTTCCTAACAGTTCCTGTTGTAACACCTGGTTCTTTGGAGAGATAGCACTGGGATGTCTGGTAGGGGGTTGCTGGTACACATTTGGGGCACCGTAGATATGCGGAAGCATAAATATGTATACATTTAAAGGGAGAAGAAAAAGTGATAATCTGCAGCTCAACAAAAATCAGTTTACTTCCGTGGTTGAGGGCATAGAGAAGAAAAAAAAAGTAAATTGCCCATCTCATTGCCTGGAGGTGGAATTTTTAATTTCACATTGTTTTTGTTATCTTTGACTGGCCAGAGGGAGGCAAAAGATCTGTTATCGCCCAAGCCTATATTTTTCTTCTTTTTTGTAATGAGCAGTTCATTAGCAACCAGACAAGTTGGTTGGTCCAAATCAGGGAAAAATATAGAAAAATGGAAACAGACCTAACATTGGCATGCTCGTTTTTTTTTATAATGAATGTCCTAGAAACTGAGTAGGACTCTAAGGTGGTTAGAATAGGTGCTATGGTTGGAAAACTCCATTTCTGGAGGCACTGGTCCCAAGGTAGTATTCTTTAGTCCTCTGTGGCAGCAAAGAAAGATTTCATGGGAGTTGGAAATGAAAAAAAGAGTCAGTTTTCCCACCACCAAAGAGGATTGAACAGAGCTACAAGATCCCCATTTCTGAAGAAGGCCACTGCTGTTACTTGGAATGGATCACTGAAATACATATTAAAGCTCAGATCTGTTTTCTGAAATTCTAGGTTCCTCCTTAAAAGCTTTAATGATGGCCATTTCCTTTCTGTTGTATTTCTAACATGCTCTTTCATAATTCTGTGTGCTTTAAATGTAGAGAATTGTTATAGTTTAAATAAGTAATTTAATATTTATTAGCAATTCCTTTTATTGCTTGGAGGAAAACAGTTAATAATTTAAGTGTTGAAATATACAGAGGTCTTTGAGATTGATATTATATTAAAATAACTCTCATGTTAGCAGACTAAACTTCCTGAAATAGTATAATCTTGAGGTCAGGAAGCTGGATCAAAAACCTGCTTTTCTCCTCAAAGTCTGGCAGCTTCCAGAACTTCCAAAAGTTATTTGTTTGGGTGAGATATTGAGCTTTTCTGTGTCCCCGATAGTTCAGAGGTACTGCAAAGTGACACATAAATAACTGATAAATAATAGTGTAAAGCAGAAAGGATCATAATTTTCAAGAGTGGCTAGATGCTACATTCTGCTCGAAATGCAGCAAAAAAAAAAAAAAAATGGGATGAACTTTGGAATCTGTTCTTAATCTTTTAAAGCAGACTCTCCTTTGTGTGGGTTTGCTTCTTGATAATCTAAAGCTTCTTCCTTTTAAGAAGAACGAGGATAGCTGAAAGGCAAAGAGAATCTATCTGCAGCCCTTAGTAGTTAACACACTACTTTTTCATCATTTAGGGAGGCAAAGATTATGTGTTTCCCAAGATTTCAGCTGCCTGGGCCAGGCCAGCCTGCTTTTCCTTTTCAAGGGCTGGGTCCTGCTTGACAACTGATGGTGAAGCAGGAAGGCAAGCTAGGTCTTGTGAGCTGGGAGCTAAGCCAGTGAAAGACACCCCACCTCCAGTAAAATGGCGGAAGTCTAGCTTGAGATGTAGAGTTTCTGCTTATTATCAGAATCCCTTGCAAAGCTGCTTTAGATATGTCAATAAAGACCTTATTTGGACAGCAGATCATCTTTCACCTGCTGGGTCTCAACTGCTTCTGAAGCTCTTTTTGGTTTCAGATGTGAATTGCTATAGGTCTGTAGTTTTGGAGAAATGCTAGTTCAGTCAGTGCTGCCTGGACATACAACTTTTTACTGCCCTGGAAATGGAAGGAATCTGCATAGTGTTGTTCACCATTTAACTTTAAAAATGACAGTGAGAGTGAAAAATGTGAAAAATGACAGTGAGAGCGAGCAGGAAGTGGTGGGAGTGAGACTTCTGCACCTCAGCTTACCTCAGCTCACAACCCAGCACTGGATGACAAAGGAACACAATACAGAATCTGCAGTTTGGAGTGGATCTTGTCATCTGTTTGCTGTCTCTAATATTCTGGCTGATCTCAACTGACCTTTCTTGATAGTAAAGGAGGTGGGGTCTGTGGCTATGCCCAAAAATATATTCTTAAAAATCTTCTTCTTCTACTTTCCTCCGTATATTTCCATTTTTCTCTGCTTATAAAAAATCTAATGCACATTCATTCCCCCCCATAAAGCATAATTAAATATTGACTACACTTATTATTTATTATGCAGAAAATAGGAAATCAATGTAAGTTAATTAATGCAATTTTTATACATACATACATACAGGTGAAACTCGAAAAATTAGAATATCGTGCAAATGTTCATTTATGTCAGTATGGCAACTCAAAAGGTGAAACCAATATATGAGATAGACGCATTACATGCAAAGCAAGATATGTCAAGCCTTACTTTGGTATAATTGTGATGATTATGGCGTACAGCTTATGAAAACCCCAAATTCACAATCTCAGAAAATTAGAATAGTGTGAAAAGGTTCAATATTCTAGGCTCAAAGTGTCCCACTCTAATCAGCTAATGAATCCATAACACCTGCAAAGGGTTCCTGAGCCTTTCAATGGTCTCTCAGGCTGGTTCAGTAGGAATCGCAAGCATGGGAAAGACTGCTGACCTGACAGTTGTGCAGAAAACCATCATTGACACCCTCCATAAGGAGGGAAAGCCCCAAAAGGTAATTGCAAAAGAAGTTGGATGTTCCCAAAGTGCTGTATCAAAGCACATCAATAGAAGGTTATGTGGAAGGGAAAAGTGTGGGAGAAAAAGGTGCACAAGCAGCAGGGATGACTGCAGCCTGGAGAGGATTGTCAGGAAAAGGCCATTCAAAAGTGTTGGGGACTTTCACAAGGAGTGGACTGAGGCTGGAGTTAGTGCATCAAGAGCCACCACACACAGACGGATCCTGGACATGGGCTTCAAATGTCGTATTCCTCTTGTCAAGCCGCTCCTGAACAACAAACAACGTCAGAAGCGTCTTACCTGGGCTACAGAAAAAAAGAACTGGTCTGTTGCCCAGTGGTCCAAAGTCCTCTTTTCTGATGAGAGCAACTTTTGCATCTCATTTGGGAACCAAGGACCCAGAGTCTGGAGGAAGAATGGAGAGGCACACAATGCACGATGCTTGAAGTCCAGTGAGAAGTTTCCACAGTCTGTGTTGATTTGGGGAGCCATGTCATCTGCTGGTGTTGGTCCACTGTGCTTCATTAAGTCCAGGGTCAACGCAGCCGTCTACCAGGAGATTTTGGAGCACTTCATGCTTCCTTCCGCAGACGAGCTTTATGGGGATGCTGACTTCATTTTCCAGCAGGACCTGGCACCTGCCCACACTGCCAAAAGTACCCAAACCTGGTTCAATGACCATGGGATTACTGTGCTTGATTGGCCAGCAAACTCGCCTGACCTGAACCCCATAGAGAATCTATGGGGCACTGCCAAGAGAAAGATGAGGGACATGAGACCGAACAATGCAGCGGAGCTGAAGGCCGCTATTGAAGCATCCTGGTCTTCCGTAACACCTCAGCAGTGCCACAGGCTGATAGCATCCATGCCACGCCGCATTGCGGCAGTCATTGCTGCAAAAGGGGCCCAAACCAAGTACGGAGTACATATGCATGCTCATACTTTGCAGAGGTCCGATATTGTTCTATTTCCAATCCTTGTGTTATTGATGTCATGTAATATTCTAATTTTCTGAGATTGTGAATTTGGGGTTTTCATAAGCTGTACGCCATAATCATCACAATTATACCAAAGTAAGGCTTGACATATCTCGCTTTGCATGTAATGCGTCTATCTCATATATTGGTTTCACCTTTTGAGTTGCCATACTGGCATAAATGAACATTTGCACGATATTCTAATTTTTCGAGTTTCACCTGTACATACATATATATTTGCAGATCGGTGATCATCAGTTGAGTGCAGTGCAAAGAAAAGAAGGCAAGGTGTCTGCAAGAGTGAAGTTTCGTGATCTTGTCAGAAGAGGCAAACAAAAACCACAGGTGATGAGCTTCAGTCAAAGAGTGTTAGCTTTTCAGGTTGTTTTGTGATTATTTAAGGCTGAATGATGCGATTATGAATTCACTATGGTAAAAAAAAAAAAACCCTGAGCATATGTGACCCTGGAAAACAAAATAATATATGATTAGAATTATAAATAATTGCCACTTAAATATTAGGAACTGATCCAAACACATATGTTTTAGGCACCATTAGCTGCATTTAGCTTCCTGCTTCCAAAGTTGAAAGATGAGGGGGATTATCCGGACATGACCCCATGACCCATAGAGGAACAGGAGGTGTTATGCAGGATGTGGGACCAGCTTCAAGGTGCCCAAAATCCTGAAATACTTCTTTCCTTTTTTCCATTCATATCTATAGATAAAAGTCTGTCAATGAGCCAGATTATTCAATGTGCTTCAAAAATATGGAGTATATTTTGATGATGAATATAAAACTCTGTATTGATCAATAGTCAATTGTTCAGTTTTATATTTCTAAATGTGACAAATACTCTCCAGTATGGAGTTATGGATTGAAAGGTGATGTTTGTTTAGGGTCAGTGTTACATTTCAACTCAACTTCTGTACCATTTTCAAGTGGGCCAAGATTCAAGCTCCAAGAAGGCAGTGAGTAACTTAGATAGAGTTCAGAATTTAAGAGTGCAGGTTTTGGACACTTGGTGTTTCAAGAAGGAGCCTCAGTGAAAATTGGTATATGTGTGCAGTAACATTTGCTTTTGAGAAGACTGTTTGAGTAATGCTCAGAAATGCTTACAGTAGTTACTGTTGCAATTCTTTATCTCTGTGAAAGATAAATAGTAATAATTCTTTTTAATTCTGTTACAGAGTCTTAGCTTTAGCTCTTGACTTGTATTAAGATATTGCATTGTGAAACTTTTTAAAAAAAATAAAATTATTTTCCCCATTAGATTCAGACGGGTTATCCTTCTTCTGAAGAAGCCTATAATTTCTTTACTTTCAATTTTGGTCCTGAGGAAGAGAATGTAGGGGATGATGATCAAAACAATAAAAAGGGTGCATCAGATCTAGATGACAAAGGGAGGGAGAACCAGAAATCTGCTCTCAGCAATCAGGAAGAACAAGAAGAGAATGAAATGGTAATCATGAAGGAGCATGTGCACAACTCTTTAGACAAATGTTTAGTTGACTTATTGTATTTTGTAGTAAACAAAATATGGAAGTCTGAAGTTAATATCATGATCCTCCCCTCCCCTCTCTTCTATTCTTCTATTCTAACCTATTATTCTGTTCTGTTCTGTTCTGCTCTGCTCTGCTCTATTCTATTCTATTCTGTTCTCCATTATTTCTCTTCTAATCCCAAACCTTTACTAAATGTTACAAATTAGACTCTTTGCCTGGCAAGGTCAATTTTAGGAAAAAAAAGGAATATATGGAGTTCTGGCTATTTTCTAGATTCAGTTGCCAGCCTGCCCCAGGTGCAGAACTGAGGTCAGGTGCAGTTCTGTGCCATCTTACTCAGGCATTAGTTTCTGAGGTTTAAGTTTAGGATTTGTTTTATTACTGGGAATTATGCGCTGCTTCAATCATAAGACCCTAAGGAGGATTGGAAGCCTAATTTTTTGATGCACATCATTTTTACATACTTCAGCAATGCCCAGGCAGGGATCCATGTCAAAAACAAAAAGTCAATATGGATCATGTATGCTGCTCGTAAATTATGTTATGAGAAGCATGTGTGTATATTGAAATATGCAATTTTAGGCTTAACAGTTGTGTTAAAATACTGCCTGAAATTGCAGTCAGTACTGTTGACCAATGGTCTGATTTGGTACAATACGGTTTTCTAGAGATAGTTCTCAAACATTAAGTGTAGACTTTCTGATAAAGATGATTTTTTAATCCAAAAAAATGGTTGGAAATAATTTTCTTCACAAAAATTCTTACTTATGATTGCAAACCTGTGAAATACAGTTCTGCTGCCCTTGAGTTATGACTGAAAACATTTATGTGGTAAATACAGGATGAAGAGGAACACCTTTTCCATGATAAAGAGGATGATGGCGTATTTCTTATAGAACAGACATGCCAAGATTTCTTAGAAGTTAGACCTGCAGAATATGAGAGCTATTCTGGACGGGTGCAGAAAGAGAAAGATGTTTTGTTTGTTCCCAGTATGCTAAGGGGTATGTTTGGTGGAATTATTTTGAGATTTTGTGTAATATAGATTAATTTATCATGTATGATATATGTATATTTGTGATTATGGATTATGGTTGAAGAGAACAACTTTGGTTTATAATATAGTAATTTTGAAATGCCTCCTTGCCCAAGGTTTTACCAAGCAACATTTTTTTTTTATTGTTAAGGTATGTGGTTTGCATGTTTGTGCTTTTGAGTCAGTCTTGACTCCTGGCGACTGCCTGGACTGGTTCCTGCAGTTTTCTTGGCAACATTCTTCAGAAGTGGTTTGCCATTGCCTGCTTCCTAGGGCTGAGAGAGAGGGACTGGCCCAAGGTCACCCAGCTGGCTTCATGCCTAAGGTACAACTATGGTGCCTGGCATCAAACTGGCTCTGAAGATACAATTAGATTAGAATCAACTATTGTCATGTATTGCTTCTGAGCTACCATATTTCAAAATTTCAGTGCATTTAATGTTCATTTGTGTCCCAAAGTACAATCATGGATGAATCAGTTCCTCATTAATTACTGAACTGTGCTCCTAGATGGTTGTTGCTGCTGCTGATACTCTGATTGCCATTTCACCTTAAAAGTAAGAAAATATGGTCTGATGTGGACTTCGTGCTTTGAAAAAGTTCCCATTGTAGCCTTACTGTGATTCTGTTATGTCGGCCTGATTGAGTAGAGCTCTAGTAGGACCACCTGAGGGCCTTTCACCACAGCAGGGCTGAAGTGCTCTCCTCCCATCCTACAGTCAGCAGAAAGCTGTGTTGGGATGAAGTTTGCTGTTCTACCCTTTCTGCTCTCAGTCCCTACAGCCTCCTGACTTTCCTCCGAGGTGTTAAAAGCTAACAGTTTTTATAAACCTTGAGGCTGGCCTTGGACTTGCCTTGGTGCCAGAATAAGGAGGAAAACACAAGTTTAACACTGGAACAGCTAAGGACAACTTAAGTCTGTCTTACTTATCAACTGAGACAAGAGGAAGGCAACAACCTGGGGACATTGCAGAAAAAGAGATTGTCACAGCATATTAGGGACAAATAGAGATATGGCTTTCAGAATATTTATGTCCATAGATTCTTCCTCCCAGGCTCCTGCTAGTTTTTTTCCAAGCAACTTCTAGAGTTACTGTGGCACAACCAACATGGTTTCCCCTTCGTTTTGCAGATATTTTTGTGTAACTTGGTTCCCATTATTTTTTTTTCTTTTATCTTCTTTTAGCTTTCAGTAATTGATAGATCCTTATACATGTGTTGTTTCAACCCTTAAAGAAGTCAAAGAGTTGAAGATTAGAATTAGAAGGATGGGACTAGATAGATGTGGTTCTAAAACAGAATTAAGACTCAAAATTAGAGATGTGAATGTGCAGGAAAAAATTGAGAGCTCAGGAAAAAATAGTTCAAAAATATTGGTCTAAATTTGTTAGTACATCAAATAAACAGAATAAAGTTAATGTGAATGGGTAATTTCAAAGTCCACGTAAATGATAAAACAATTATTTAAAATGTTCAGAAGAAGTAGAATGGCAGATTTAAAAATGAGACCAGTGTTTCATAAGGCAAACTGTAGATTCCAAACCTTGTTTTTTTCTCTTTATCCCTTAATCTTTTTTTCTGAAAATTAAAATTTAATAGTTTCTGTATGCATCTGATGTAATGAAGGACAAAGGCATGATTTTGTTGTTGTTTTACTATGTTAGTGGCTTCATCTGCTTCTTCTGCTTTCTGTTAATACTTCTGTGAATATTATGACTCTCTGCTGCTTCTAAACAAGCAACAGTGAAAAAATGTTAAATTCCTTAAAGTCTTGCCAAAAAAACTGCAGTGACTTGCCCAGGCAGTTGCCAGTAGTAGTAGTAGTAGTAGTAGTAATCATCTCTGTCTCTTCCTTCTAGTGTCCCCCTCTCTGAAGGTGCCTGAAAATATGCAGCCACGGTATCTTGAGGAGGAAGGTCTCTACACAGGAGAACGTCCGGTTGTGTCATTGTCCAACCAAAACATTGTAGAGAATAGGATACTCAAGCAGGAACAGGTATGGTCGATGCTATTTGCTATAATAATTTATCTTCCTTAAATGGTTCAGTTGCCCATGTTTCAAGGGAGTCTGAGGATTCTTTTTAAACAGTCTCTTTACCAGGCTGCTGTACAATTTAAAGAGGTTGGTAATATGCATAGGAACCTAAATGTTTGGCAGATTGAGGCACTTCAACTGGGCATCCTCTGTTGAAATCTCATTAAATCAGGGATGTGAATAGTCATCCCTGGTCTTTGGCTGGTGGGCGGAAGCAGGAGGAAGAAGTTGGTGAGGTCAATCCTAACATTAAACATAATGTTAACACATTTATTTAATTTTAATATTTATTTATGTATTAGATTTAGAAGGCCACTCAACTTCAAAATGATTCTGGATGGCATGCATAATTAAAAGAGAAGAGAAAATCAATCAAAAAGTGAAAAATGTATAGGGTTTGTTTTATAGTGGATTTTAATGGATTGAATATTTAATTATTTATGGGGTATTTTAATTTTTTATAGGCTTTTGATTTTTAATTGTGAGTCACCCAGAGTCACCCATTGGGAGAGATGGGCAGCATACAAATTTAATAATAAATAAAAATAAATAAAATAAAAAACATATGTATCTGAATAAAAAAAATCACCCAGTACCTAAAATACTGTTAAACATTTAATATGCTTGCTCTGTATGTTTCAAAATATTCCCTTTTTGTCAATTAAAAGTTGCATTTTAATGGCAACTTTTGGAAAAGCTCTCTATTGATGATGAAGTTACACATGGATTTCTCAAAATCTATTAAAGGATGACTTCATTAGTGACTATAAATATGTTAGATGGCAATTCCCGTAAGTTGTAGACAAAAAACTGTTGCTGAGGGTAATAGGATGTCAAGAAAACTGTGATGATTGGGTATTAGAACCATCACTCAAAGTATGGTAATGCTGGCACCACCTCCTTGTTTATATTTTTGAGGGAGAGGGGAACCAAGAGACAGAAATTTGGGAGATGTGAGTGGAAGGAGATCTGAAGGAACCTTGGAGTCCCAGCCTAGGAGAATCACATGTCAGGATGATAAGTTTGAGTATAGAGTGAGCAGCCTATAGATACATTGTAATATTAAAGGTACCTCTCTATATCCCATTTAAGTTATTTCATAAAAGTTAATTCAGTTCCTTACTTCAACATTTGCAAAGTGACTCTGCTGTTCTATATCTTCCCCATGTTCTACCTAATCAGAATTTCCAAATCAAGATGATTTGATTTTATCAGTAAAACCGGTGGATCTTTTAGAGATATCCCCAGATAACTGGGATTACACTTTAAAAGAGGAGGAGGAGGAGAGGACCCCCACAACAGTGAGACTATGCAAAAAGATCTGTAGTACATGAGCTTAGAGAAGTTTTCTCCCAAGGTGAAGTTTCTTCTCTAGTAAACACAATTCTGTGATGGAGAAATGTTTTAATTCATTTTTAAATTAGAAAACTAATTGAGTTTAATCCATCAACATGGAAGCAAATTGATTATGTGGGAATTATAGCTCTTTATGCTAATAATAATGAAGATATTGTACAATATCACACATGGACTAACATGGGATTTAAACTGACCACCTTTGTGAGCCAAGATTCCTTCACGAGGAATAATCTTACAGACTAGCAAATTTATTGTTGCATAAACATTAAGTAAACAAAGGAGATGTTTGCTGTATTGCAGATGTAGTTTGAAAAGAAAGCTTGGTTCCTTTTTAATGAAAAAGAGTGTTGCATATCCTTCTTTGGTGATGGGATCCAGTAGGAAGGAATGACTGGTTGGAACTGAAGATGTAGTTAATACTGGACAATCCCCCAGGGAACAGGATACGAGAATAGCAATGGGCTCACCCTTGGGTGAAGCCTAATTTACAAGCGAGTGAAGCATTGCAAGTGATAGGGCAGAATGCTATGAGCACTTCTATGCAGCTCAGCAGAATGGAAATGTGGACAGAGAGACAAGTGCACATCTCTATCCTGTATTGACTTTTTTTAATTGGTCATTTTCCCTCTCCATTGAAGGTACTGGGTAGAGCTTGAGAGCAAGGATTTGGTCATAATGATCTTCTGGAGGCTTGAAAGCTTTGGGAAGGGGAAGGATCTAGGATCCTTCAGAACCTGAACCTCTCCCATCTTAGCCCATCCCCAGTCTAGCCTCTACAATGCCTTCTTTGGCTATTTCCCAAGGTTGCGATTTCTCTTTTTTGATAGGAGAGGAGATACCTAAAGCTAGATACCTGACTTCAGGAAAATCCCAAGAATCCTGAGGCATAGAATTTAGGCTTAAATATATCTTGGGTTTACCTTCGACTATTCTCATGTGGGTGATTCATACATACAGGTGAAACTTGAAAAATTAGAATATCGTGCAAATGTTCATTTATGTCAGTATGGCAACTCAGAAGGTGAAACCAATATATGAGATAGACGCATTACATGCAAAGCGAGATATGTCAAGCCTTACTTTGGTATAATTGTGATGATTATGGCGTACAGCTTATGAAAACCCCAAATTCACAATCTCAGAAAATTAGAATATTACATGACATCAATAACACAAGGATTGGAAATAGAACAATATCGGACCTCTGCAAAGTATAAGCATGCATATGTACTCAGTACTTGGTTTGGGCCCCTTTTGCTGCAATGACTGCCGCAATGCGGCGTGGCATGGATGCTATCAGCCTGTGGCACTGCTGAGGTGTTACAGAAGACCAGGATGCTTCAATAGCGGCCTTCAGCTCCGCTGCATTGTTCGGTCTCATGTCCCTCATCTTTCTCTTGGCAATGCCCCATAGATTCTCTATGGGGTTCAGGTCAGGCGAGTTTGCTGGCCAATCAAGCACAGTAATCCCATGGTCACTGAACCAGGTTTGGGTACTTTTGGCAGTGTGGGCAGGTGCCAGGTCCTGCTGGAAAATGAAGTCAGCATCCCCATAAAGCTCGTCTGCGGAAGGAAGCATGAAGTGCTCCAAAATCTCCTGGTAGACGGCTGCGTTGACCCTGGACTTAATGAAGCACAGTGGACCAACACCAGCAGATGACATGGCTCCCCAAATCAACACAGACTGTGGAAACTTCTCACTGGACTTCAAGCATCGTGCATTGTGTGCCTCTCCATTCTTCCTCCAGACTCTGGGTCCTTGGTTCCCAAATGAGATGCAAAAGTTGCTCTCATCAGAAAAAAGGACTTTGGACCACTGGGCAACAGACCAGTTCTTTTTTTCTGTAGCCCAGGTAAGACGCTTCTGACGCTGTTTGTTGTTCAGGAGCGGCTTGACAAGAGGAATACGACATTTGAAGCCCATGTCCAGGATCCGTCTGTGTGTGGTGGCTCTTGATGCACTAACTCCAGCCTCAGTCCACTCCTTGTGAAAGTCCCCAACACTTTTGAATGGCCTTTTCCTGACAATCCTCTCCAGGCTGCAGTCATCCCTGCTGCTTGTGCACCTTTTTCTCCCACACTTTTCCCTTCCACATAACCTTCTATTGATGTGCTTTGATACAGCACTTTGGGAACATCCAACTTCTTTTGCAATTACCTTTTGGGGCTTTCCCTCCTTATGGAGGGTGTCAATGATGGTTTTCTGCACAACTGTCAGGTCAGCAGTCTTTCCCATGCTTGTGATTCCTACTGAACCAGCCTGAGAGACCATTGAAAGGCTCAGGAACCCTTTGCAGGTGTTATGGATTCATTAGCTGATTAGAGTGGGACACTTTGAGCCTAGAATATTGAACCTTTTCACACTACTCTGATTTTCTGAGATTGTGAATTTGGGGTTTTCATAAGCTGTACGCCATAATCATCACAATTATACCAAAGTAAGGCTTGACATATCTCGCTTTGCATGTAATGCGTCTATCTCATATATTGGTTTTACCTTTTGAGTTGCCATACTGGCATAAATGAACATTTGCACGATATTCTAATTTTTCGAGTTTCACCTGTATACCTTGCAGAATTATTGCCATTACTTCAATGCTTCCCAAACCTTTGGAACTAATGGGAATGCTGGCATTTTAGGAGCATGTTCTTAGGGCCCTAAAAAGAAAAATGGCTGCCCAGGTGGGCTGGCAGGTCACAAAATGGTTGCTGGGTAATCATGGCCACTCATGAACGTCAGTTTACCAGTAGGCACTCTGTTGAGGCTCTTTCTGTCACTTTCTATCCCACCTGCCTGTCTTTGCCTTTCTTTCTGGGCTGATGGGTACATTTACACCCACTGTTTTTATTTTCTAACAAGGCCTGACATATTCTTGGATATGGAGATGATGCTAGCTGGTTTTTTAAATTAATTTTGTTTATGATATTTGCATACTACTCTTCATTTAAGAAACATCAATGCGCTTTACATTACCAATAATAATCAGTGCAATAAAAATAGCAATGCAGTTGAAAGCAATACTAGCACTAAAGCCAATACTTATTTAGGAAATAACCATAATAGTAGCTAATTAACATTCCTGTTTCCCATTACATAAAAAAATAAAATAAAAGGAAATTAAAAAAAAATCATGTAAGGATGGAGCCAAGGATTTATTTCCTGTAGTTCCTTGGCCTTTCATTTTCTGAAGAATGGTATAGTTTTAACAAGATACTTCTAGCAATATTAAAAATGTTTTTAATTCTTCTTTTTTGCAGGTGAAAAAGTGGTTTGGAGATGATGGTCAAATTTTGGCGTTGCCCAATCCAATTAAACAGTCCCTTACTAGACCTCCATTATTTCTCACAAAGGGTGACCAAGAGACAGACCTTATGACCTTTTATAAAAAGGTAAGTTGACTGTTGCATGTTGTTAGATGTCTCAGTGCAGAATGGCTGGATAAAGATCAGCACCGAATTGTTATTAGTTGCCTCCTGTCAGCCAACATCCATAGACAAGGAGGGCAGGAAGCTGGGTATAAGCCCTTATTCTTTTGGGGTGCTCTCTCTCTGCATAACCAACTACTAAGCATGCCCAACAAAACATCCTCTCCCACAAAAAAGGTAGCTCTATTCTGACCCCAGTTGCCAGATGAGAAATGTCAGCTTGTGCAGGTTGAGACAGGACATGTTGCTAAACAGGAGTGTAATATGCACTTGATTCTGCAGCCAAGGTTCTGGATTGTGCATTTATGACTTCATTCCATGGGCTTCCATGAGAGGCCAAAGCTTCCTTTTCAGTGAAAATGGCTACTTTAGTACTAAGACCGATGACACCCTGAACAGGGCCTAGAAACTAGAAGACATCAAGCAAATAGCCTTACTTTGTCTTTGAACTTATTTCCACGTTTTTGAACAAAAAGAGGTCATGCTAAGTGGTCCTTGATGAATGTCAGTATTACCTCCTCATCCTGCAGGTGATATTTATTCCTGATTTGGTTTGTTAATCTTTGGTTTACTGAACTGGGATTGTTATGTCTAAAAAGAGCCAAAGACATCCCTTGTGATGAAAAGCCCCCAAATTAGTTGATTATGTATTTATCCAGCTCTGATATGTTCCTCTGAAGTCTTGTTCTATCATACCCCTGTGTATATACTTGCTTAATTTTCATTTTAGGCCATAAAAATGAGACTTGCCAACCAGTACATAGTTGGAAATGATGACCCACAAGGTTGCTTTCAGTTGGATGTTGATATTTCAGGATTAATATTCACGCATCATCCTTGCTTTAGCCGTGAACATGTCCTAGCAGCAAAACTGGCTCAGTTGTTTGATCAGTACCTGTCCAGAAAGCAGAGAAATCTTACTAAACTCCTTACAGATAAGGTAATATATCAATAGAAATATATCAATAACATAGAAATAGACATTTTTGTAGAATGTTGCAGAAAAATGTGCATCATATTTGGTAAAGATATGTTTGTGGTTGAATATCCAAAAATCTACCTCTATTATTAGATAAAAACTAGGTACTGCTAGCTATTCGTGCTTGGTGAACTCTCCTGATTCACTGGCTCAGCTGTGATGTTTTGGGATGTATGTAAAGATTCTGATTTAGAATAATAGCAAAACACTCTGAATGAAGGAGAATCTAGTTTTGAATGCTTGATTGTCTATAAACATCTGGGCAGATTTAATCAACCAAAGTCTTTCAGTTTGTGCTCTATATGCTCAGTGTTCATTTAGTTTAGTGTATTTCTCTCCCACTTTTCTACAATGGATCATGCCAAAATTGGCTCATATTACAGATCAAAATACAGCCTGAAGCCAGTTAATTATAAAATGTATAACAGATTCAAAGGGAACAAAACCAACTAGTCCCATCCGATATTTCATTCATTCATTCATTCATTCATTCATTCATTTTATATAGCTGCCCATCTCAGAACAGTGACTCTGACTCTATTTGATACGGTGTCACCAAAACAGCTCTCAGACATATGGTGAATAATGCTTAATCCAACTTCTGCTGTTAATTATTGTCTTGCTATGCTCTACAAGCCATACCAGGTTTGTGGCAGTTGAGAAGGACAGGTCTCTAGAATGTTGTCAACAGTATGATTCTTTTAACATGGAGAATCATAGGATTGGAGGTCATCTGGTGCGACCCTCTGCCCAGCACAGGAATCATCACACCATCCCAGACCAATAGCTGTCCAGTCTTTGCTTGAAAACCTCCAGTGATGGGACCCACAACTTCACGAGGCAGGCTGAAACATGATAATGTATATCTTGTCCAGTAAAATAAAATAAGTTGAATATTCTATCTTTGAAGTGCAATAAAAATAGGGACAAGTAAACTCTCAGATGAGCAGCAGAAATTAATTAAGGTTGAATTCTGAAGAGACTTAAATACCAAGTTTGTTCTGAGTGAATAATTCAGTGTCTTCTTTGCTTTTGGTGGTTTGACTGATGGATGAATTGAGTTGGATCTATAAAGCATGGGAATCAAGACTGGGAAGAAGGCAGTTTACAATAAAAGTAAGAATAAAAGCTAGACAACAATACTATAATATAATAAACTGTCAAAAAATATTTCCCATGTTCTTTCCAGGTTTATTTTGGAGAATGTTTTTGGCATTTTTTTATAGGAAAGCAGGCTTATCAATATTGCTAGTAATAAGGAAGAATACAGTAGTAGAGTGGCTTAATAAAGTTGTGCAGTTGAATCATATTAATATTTTAAAGCTTATTTTCTAGCTTCATGCTCTCAGAAATGCTTTACAGAATATTTTGGATACTGCCGAAAGTGGGATTCCAAATCTAGTAGTCCAACAAAGCATAACTGAATATAAGCTTGAAATAAGGTGAGTAGATGTATAGTGGCTGTAGTATTCATCCTGTAAGTTTAAAAAAGTTATCCAGCTCAATATATGAAAAAGTGGTTCTTAGAAAGTAACTGTGTTATGTTCTGATAAAAGGCAGTGAACTACATTCACTGGAATTTTATAAGAACCTCTTTTTCCATGAGACATTTCAAATATTTATTCTGTAAGGTGGATTTTTTTGTTTAAATGTAAAATACTCAATGAACAGCCAACAGAAGGTTTATGACTCTTCTCTGAATCCCTCTTTGTATAACCATCTGCTGTGACAAAAAGCCTTTTATATACTGCCCTTTTCTTCTTCAGTGCCATTCCTGGGAGTTAGGCGGGCTACTAGAACGACAGGAGGAAGGGAGTGCTATGGAAACAAATTTGATGGGATGGCCTGTCAGACCTTCAAGGTAGACCAGACTAGGAAACCAAAGTCATGCAGGCCAATACTGTTATCATAAGGGTATAGTAACAGAGTCTTGCAAGGCTGAATGTACTTCCCCCTTTCCCTTCTTCATCTTCGTGAGAACTAGGGAAGGTCTTGTCTGAGACATTTTCTCAGATTACAGTTCTGCCCTGGACTCAGGTTTCTTTTATCTGAATGTTGTCTTGGCTGTGGCTCTTCCTCTTGCTCTTCTGTTGGCTGTTTCTGCCTTCTATAAGCATTGAAGCTCCCAGGCCACATCCTGCATGGTCCTAAAGATTCCCCCAGTCTTCAGGGAAGCTATGGGGGACGTATGGGTAGAGGTTGCAGTGGGAATAGGAAGTGTTAGCTCTCTTTCACTGGTAGTGTCTGCTTGAGTAAGATGGCTCCATGCTTTTGTAGACAGAGGTCCTCAGCTTGACCACAACTGTACTGCTCCCTGGCACAATCCATAGGGGGCTTATTTTATTATGTACCCAGAAAAATAACTTGCATCCTGTTGCAAACTGGTCATTAAATGATTTTGAATTTGATAAACTGACCTGCTACCATTACTTTAAATGATAAAAAAAAATATAGCTTTAATAGGGATCTTCCTAATGGGATTGCTCTTTTGGCACAAGTGTAATTTCTGTGCCTGAATTTTCCACTAAAATGCATAAGATTTTCACATATTTATGGGCTAGATTACAGCCACTGCCATTCATTAGTTTTAATCATGCCTATCTTCAGTTAACTTGATTTGAGCTGTAATTTCTAGGGAAAAATGTAATTTGTAGCCACCTGATAAAACTCAAGCTGCATAGATTAAGGAAACTGCCTGTAGTATGATGCAGCATTAGGTTAGACATATTGAAGTTTAAATTCATTGTGCATAAAGCTCAGTGGGTGATCTTAGATCAGCCCCTACTTGGCATCCACGTGGCATAGGACCGGGATATCTGAGGGGTTGCCTGTCTCCCATACTGTCCGGATGTCCTGTGTGCTCCAACAGAGTCTTTTTCTCTGTCATTAAACCTGGCTTTTGGAATAGCAACCCTCTGGGGATCTGTAGGGCCCCTACCTTGCCCATCTTCAAGCTTTCCTTAAAAACCTGTTTTTTTACCCCAGGCCTTGGAGATAGGATTGATAGAAGGGCCCCTTGATGTGGTGCAGGACTTAGACAGATGGGTTTGTCCCCTTAAACAGGCATTGTTTTATGGAGTTGTTCTTCATTTGGAACTGTTGCTCTTTTAATTCTGTGAAGCTTCCCAAAGTAGACAAATAGACAAAACAGTAGTTCTGTATGTTTATTATTTATTACACTAGCAGCTATCTTGGTCACTTGTGGTACAATGACAAGGTAAAGATATTTATAATAAGTCAACACTTAAGTTAGGATTGTGTTTTAAAAAATTGGGATTATTTGTATATTTCAACACAGTGGCAGAAGTACAGGTGAAACTCGAAAAGTTAGAATATCATGCAAATGTTCATTTATGCTTAAATATATCTTGGGTTTACCTTCGACTATTCTCATGTGGGTGATTCATACATACAGGTGAAACTCGAAAAATTAGAATATCGTGCAAATGTTCATTTATGTCAGTATGGCAACTCAGAAGGTGAAACCAATATATGAGATAGACGCATTACATGCAAAGTGAGATATGTCAAGCCTTACTTTGGTATAATTGTGATGATTATGACATACAGCTTATGAAAACCCCAAATTCACAATCTCAGAAAATTAGAATATTACATGACATCAATAACACAAGGATTGGAAATAGAACAATATCGGACCTCTGCAAAGTATAAGCATGCATATGTACTCAGTACTTGGTTTGGGCCCCTTTTGCAGCAATGACTGCCGCAATGCGGCGTGGCATGGATGCTATCAGCCTGTGGCACTGCTGAGGTGTTACGGAAGACCAGGATGCTTCAATAGCGGCCTTCAGCTCCGCTGCATTGTTCGGTCTCATGTCCCTCATCTTTCTCTTGGCAATGCCCCATAGATTCTCTATGGGGTTCAGGTCAGGCGAGTTTGCTGGCCAATCAAGCACAGTAATCCCATGGTCACTGAACCAGGTTTGGGTACTTTTGGCAGTGTGGGCAGGTGCCAGGTCCTGCTGGAAAATGAAGTCAGCATCCCCATAAAGCTCGTCTGCAGAAGGAAGCATGAAGTGCTCCAAAATCTCCTGGTAGACGGCTGCGTTGACCCTGGACTTAATGAAGCACAGTGGACCAACACCAGCAGATGACATGGCTCCCCAAATCAACACAGACTATGGAAACTTCTCACTGGACTTCAAGCATCGTGCATTGTGTGCCTCTCCATTCTTCCTCCAGACTCTGGGTCCTTGGTTCCCAAATGAGATGCAAAAGTTGCTCTCATCAGAAAAAAGGACTTTGGACCACTGGGCAACAGACCAGTTCTTTTTTTCTGTAGCCCAGGTAAGACGCTTCTGACGTTGTTTGTTGTTCAGGAGCGGCTTGACAAGAGGAATACGACATTTGAAGCCCATGTCCAGGATCCGTCTGTGTGTGGTGGCTCTTGATGCACTAACTCCAGCCTCAGTCCACTCCTTGTGAAAGTCCCCAACACTTTTGAATGGCCTTTTCCTGACAATCCTCTCCAGGCTGCTGTCATCCCTGCTGCTTGTGCACCTTTTTCTCCCACACTTTTCCCTTCCACATAACCTTCTATTGATGTGCTTTGATACAGCACTTTGGGAACATCCAACTTCTTTTGCAATTACCTTTTGGGGCTTTCCCTCCTTATGGAGGGTGTCAGTGATGGTTTTCTGCACAACTGTCAGGTCAGCAGTCTTTCCCATGCTTGTGATTCCTACTGAACCAGCCTGAGAGACCATTGAAAGGCTCAGGAACCCTTTGCAGGTGTTATGGATTCATTAGCTGATTAGACTGGGACACTTTGAGCCTAGAATATTGAACCTTTTCACACTATTCTAATTTTCTGAGATTGTGAATTTGGGGTTTTCATAAGCTGTACGCCATAATCATCACAATTATACCAAAGTAAGGCTTGACATATCTCGCTTTGCATGTAATGCGTCTATCTCATATATTGGTTTCACCTTTTGAGTTGCCATACTGACATAAATGAACATTTGCACGATATTCTAATTTTTCGAGTTTCACCTGTATTTGATTACATTAGTTGCAAAGGAGAAAAGATTCATAAACGCTTCTTCAAAGCCTTTATCCTGATCAAAGCAATTCTCTTCCAGCAATCTCTCACAAATGGGTACGAATACCATGGTCTGAAGAAAAACAACCTGGAGGGAAAGTTATAATTGCTTGAAAAAGAAGAATCTTAAAAAGAATTTAATTCAGTTTAGAGCACTACAACGGACTGATTATAGTCATTTTCAATATTGCTAACCTTGTTACTTGACATATATTAATGTATGTATTTGTTCCCTCTAATGAAATGTCTATATTCGTGGACAGGAAAACAAGAAGACTTCGTGATAATGAACAAGAAAAAGATCGAGCATTGCTGAAAGCCATGATCAAAGTGTGGAAAGAAATCAAATCCCTGCGTGATTTTCAGAAGTTCCTTAACACACCCCTGAAGCTTTACTTGAGAAAGTATGTTTTTCCAGGAATTACATTGTTTGGTATATTAAATATAGGGCTTTCATGCATACATTAGTTCTGACTTAAATCTAAGGCTTAGATCTCATTGAGGTGGCATAGTTCTGCAGAGCAGAGGCTAGTAAAGAGCTAGCCTAGTAAAACTCTCAGGGTTGTTGTAGGAATACAATGAAGAGAGATCCCCAAGTAAGCTGTCTTGAGCTCTTGGAAAAAGGCAAAACACCCCCAAATCTAAAACCCAGCCTATAATACCAGCAAAAATATACTTCTTTGCCTGCAAAGTTGAAGAAACCCAGTAATAGTTGTTTGTATATATCAATGCATGTACACTACTTGGGTGATTTGGCTGCGAAGATAAGCAAAAAAATATTTTGTTTGGATTTACAGTCTTGCTCCATGTTATATGAATATCTATAATATGCATGCATACTTTTGCATTTGATAGCCTCTCGGGGGGGGGGGGGGAATACACAGGAACAACACTGCAGCCACAAACTGTGACTTCTCAAGAGTATTTTATTGCAGCCAAAAGCTTATTTACCAGGCAGAAAGCAGTCCTTTTCTTCCATATAAGATGTTACTCAATTCTTCAATAGTTGTTTGAAGTCAGAGCATTTCAAGTTCAGAACGTATTCTCTCTTTTGGAGTACTTGTCCCATCCTTACCTCACAATGCTTCATAGTTATCTAGGAGAACCTAGGCAGCACGCAGAATACACTCTTAGTATCCTGTGGGGTATCATCAGTCAATCAATCAGTCAAGGACAGCTAAACATCTGCTGGCAAAGAAATAGGTTAATATTTCTGTAACCCCGTTGTTTCCCTTCAAGCATTTGCAAGAAGGAATCAATGCCTGGGTCATTATGGGATTAGGACCCAACAATGTTCCTATTTCAAAGTTGCAGTCCTGTCAGTTTTACTTGCTGGAGGCTGCTGGGGAGGGCATATGCTACTTACATAAGAAGGGAGAATTAAACGGGAGTTCTAGGTCCTTATGATGAAATAGCAGTTTTGTTAAATTTATTAGATTTAATTTTCCATTAATACCAGGAAGCAAAATTGATTAGAGAAGAAGCCTGGGGCCAAGGGGACTGTGAAAGGGCAGGGGTGCCTCTTAATTTTGCAACTAGTAAAGAATTAGTGGGCAGGAAAGAATCAAATTCCTTGGGGGGAAAAGGGCAACATAAAAGACAAAGGAATGAAGGAGTGATAGTTCACGCCTATGCTTCTTTCATGAAAAAAGGTTGGGCAGAATACTCAAACCATGATAGCTAGGCAAAGAACCTTTCTGGCTGTTATTTCTCCCACTTAATGCACCTACTATTTTGTACAGTCAACACACATTCTGGATGCAGCCAATACCACATTATACTCCAGAATATTTGTTCCTGGGTCCATCTATTTTGTATAAATGCAAATCTCGAAAAAAATCTTGAATTTTTTTTCAGGGTGTATAATTTTTTAATTGGATTGGGTATCCCTCTTACAAACAGAACAGAGGCCACTTGGAGAATGCCAACACATTTGTTAGGATGTAGTATACCAACACTGTTTTTATTTATGGCTTCGTTTTTACCACTGTTTGAAGGGAAGAAGTTGATCCAAAGCTGGATGAGAAGGCCTATGAGACAGAAATTCAGGCTGAAATAACTGAATTATTAGAAGAAAATAATGAAGAGTATGAGAAGAAAATGGACGAATATAAAGCTGAACTTCGGGCATGGAAATCATGGAAGAAGGCACAGGTATGAGTCAGTGCCGTGGGGAGGGGAATGTTTCTTGTTCATATACCACATTGGCTAATGTGGAAAAGAGAGGTTGCACATGGGCCCAATTGTCTAGCATAGCGTTTCTCAACCTTGGCAACTTTAAGATGTGTGGACTTCAACTCCCAGAATTCCCCAGTCACTGGCTGGAGAATTCTGGGAGTTGAAGTCCACACATCTTAAAATTGCCAAGGTTGAGAAATGTGGATGATTAGCTATGACACAAAGTGAACCCTTATTTTTTGCAATCCATCCTCCAGGCTGTCATAATGTAAATAAGGGCAAGAGTCAAATCTACTTACAATTCTTTCCATGTGAATCTAATCAACATTAGTAGGGAGCTTTCTGTGCCATTATTTACCATCATTGTCAAGTGTTAGTGGCAATGTGTTTCAGTACTAGATTCAATCCACCCTCAATCACAGAAGCTCACAGTCTGCTTATATCAGCCCAGTCTTTTCCCAGAGGGTTGTGGTCATGTAAAAAAATATAAATCTAATCAAAAAATAAAGTTGATGTTATACATCTAAGCCACTTTTAAGAACAAAGGCCTCTTAAAGCTTCCAAGATTAAAAAAAAAATACAAGTAACTGCACACCTCTAATAATAGAATAACTGCAGTAAAAGTTAATGACACCCAGCCCCCAAATGAATAATTACCATATTTATTTATCAAATTATTAGACATAAAAATGGTTAGCCCAGCAAAATCCATGCCATGAGAGGGCCACCCAAAGCAAATATGTATTTTCATCCATGTAGAAGAATCGAAAGAAACAGAAAAAGAAATCAAGTCAAAATTTGGAAGACGAAGCTGAAGAATCTGAGCATATGGAGGAACCTCTGAAGCCTCTTCCACCACCCCCAGTTGACCAACAGCAGGTGGAGCTGCAAGTTCGCAGAAGAGCTGCTGAGATCCGAAGGCAGCCTGGAGAACCAGTTCTAATTCCTGAATTAAGCCTGGTGGGGAGCGTCACTCCAAATGAGGCTTGTCCTAGGTGAGCCATACTAGCATGAATGAAAATATCACTAGAATCTAGTCACAATTAAAAGCAGGTCAGATCTTGGCCACAAGTTCTCTTCTTGACATTTTCATCAGTACTGGAAGATTTATCTCTCCCATAATCTGGGAGTCACACAGGAGAAGGCCCTTCCTGCATACCACATAACTGAGCTTCTGGCAGCTGGGCATCTTCAGAAGGGCTTCTCCTACTGATCAAAGTCACTGGGCAGGTTCATAGTAGACAATAGGGTCTTTTAAGGCTTTGAAGATCAAACCAGCACCCTAAATTGTGCCTAATAGGAAATCAGCAGCCAATCACCTAAGTGTCAAACCACAGTCTCCTCAGCACCACATTCTGGACAGGAAGGATGAAACTCTGCAAAACAATGGCTGAAAGCCCAACCTATCCTAGAAAGATTCTGTAGGAGTCACATCACCCATCTAATTTCCCCCATGGATTGTTCACCAAAGCATGCTTAATTGAAAGAGTCCAGATAATTAGTTACATCCAGATGCATCAAGAGGCACGGGGCCATCACTTTCTCAATCACTTTATCCAAAAATGGAAGATTGGAGGTGGGCCTGCAATTACAGAGACTGCAGGTCCAGGTTTTTTTTTCAGTAAAGGATGTATAACTGCCTCTTTTAAGCCATTTGGAGAGACACAGCAGTAATTTCTAAATGCTGCCTTATGCATGTTCTTAGCATTGGCTATTCCGTTGAATTTAATGTCTGAAGATTCTGTTTATGTGTGGATAATAATAAAAAAAATGGTTTGTTCCTTCTCATTCAATATAAACTGGAAACGGTCATTTCTCTGAACAAAACTAGGATTTGGAAATTTTGCTGACTCTCCAAATCAGTTTCTAAGATGTTTATTTTCAGAATGCCTGGAATGGCAGCCAGATGTTTGAGAGTAAGGACTGTGTTTCTACTTGCTCATGCCATGAATTTAGCAAGGGAGCACTCTGTTTCCAATCCTATGGTCATGGGCCAAAGAGCATTTCAAGATGGCATCACCAGCATTCAGCAGGCAGTGGTGTGATTTTTCTTGTTTTTCAATTGAAAATCTCCTCCTTAGCTCCTCCGAGGGAGGGAGGGAGGGAGGGAGGGAGGGAGAAAGGAAGGAAGGGAGGGAGGGAGGGAGGGAGGGAGGGAGGAAGGAAGGAAGGAAGGAAGGAAGGAAGGAAGGAAGGAAGGAAGGAAGGAAGGAAGGAAGGAAGGAAGGAAGGAGCGAGCAATTTCAGCCCTTCTCTCCTCCAGTGAAGCAACATCATGGCCGCCTTGGCCATGTCCTGTGCAGCTGTTCTGAAGCTCATTTTTAAAGCTGTAAGGCCAGCCTCTGCTTTCCAAGATGGCTGAACAATGTGGGCCTAAGGTAGTGGTAAGCAGTCTTATTTTGGGGTAAGAGTCTGTGCTTTAGAGCTTTTCAGATGTTTGGGGTTTTTTGCCTCCCCAAAAGACATATAGGATGTTGGCAGCTGAAGAGGTTTTTCCCCTCTCTGTCCTCTGCATTGGTAGATGAAGGTTAGATCAAATTCCCAGGGCTTATCTCATTCTTATTTATGGCCAAAGGATGCTGCTTTTCATTATATGGGCCTGTGCTTTCTTCATAATGGCCTCAGGCATACTTTTTATTGTATTTTTTTAACATGTGGATCCAGATTGGATAATATTTCACTCATGTGCAGAGGGGAAGACAGATCATACTTCTGCACATTTGAGCATAAGAGATGAGCAGATTATAACTAAATCCAGTGCCCAGTCATGCAAGTTAAGCATATATACTTTTGATGTTAGGTTTGTACATTCTGTTCAACTGTTAGAGAATCAAGATACCTTAGAGATGTGGAAATGTGACAATACACACTGCACAGAGTGAAGATCATCTCATTCTAAATTGATCATATTTTAGTTATCAAAATCCTGTGAAACATCTCAGAGACAAAACTGCCCAGACTTGCTGGGAGTGGGCAGCATATAACATGAATGAATTATTATGGTTGGTTGCACAGTCAGCCAGATGTTTAGACTGGATTTGGCATTTTTATCCACCTGTTGAGTCCTTCCCAAGGACCTGGGGTGGGCAGATGTGGTTTGATGATATTACATCACAGAATGTAAGCTGTTCCAAGTAAAGCTGCCTTTTGCAATTGACAGTGATTTTGTCAGTGCTGATGGTTTTCAGGTGGTACTCCAGATGTTTTGGGATTGCACCTAAGGCGCCTATTACTATTTGGACTGTCTTTGCTTTCTTTTGCCACAGTTGTTCTACTTCTGTATTTTGTGATTTTCTCCAGTTCTTTCTCTTATCTGCTGTCTCTAGGTATTGCAATGTCCACTATCCAGACTTTTTGTCTTTCTCATCAACAATTGTTAAGTCTGGGGTGTTGTGTGGCAGGTGCTTGTCTGTTTGAATTCTAAAGTCCCAGAGCACTTTAGCTTCTTCATTTCCTATTCCTTTGTCTGTTTTGTGGTCCCACCAGTTCTTGCTTGCAGGCAAATGGTACTTCTTGCAGATATTCCAATGCACCATTGTTGCTACTTTGTCATGTCATTGTTTGTAGCCGGTCTGTGCGATCTTCTTGCAGCAGCTGACTGGGTGGTCCACTGTTTCTTCAGCTTCTTTGCAGAGGCGGCATTTGCTGTCTTCTCAATTGTGGCTTTATATGCATTTGTTCTTAAGGCTTGGTCTTGTGCAGCCAGAATTAGCCCCTCTGTCTCTTTCTTCACCTTTCCTGCTCTTAGCCACTGCCAGGTCTTGTTGTTATCTGTTTTGCCTGCTAGTTTTTTTGTGTACTGGCCATGTAATACTTTGCTTTGCCGTGTCTCTTTTCTGTTTTTCATTTGGTCTTTCTCATAGGCCAGTTTGGTTTCTTTGGTATTCAATAACCTTCATGGTATATTAGCTTCAGTGCATCTTCTTCACTGTCCTGTCCAGTGTATGTACTTCACTGTATTCTTCCAATGCCCTTTTTTCTTCTTCAGCTGTCTGGTGTATTTGCAACATTCCATGCCTACCTATGCTCCTTGGTATTTTTTTTTTTTTTTCAGGCAAATGTACACATTTTATTTACTTGTTTTTAACCTGTTTGTAGAGCTGAAGTTGCAAGACGTGAAGATGTGAAGAAAAGGTCTCTCTTCTTAAAAATTATTTTCAATTCCAAAGAGGTGTCAAGAACAGTTTCTCGGCAGATGAGCTCGGACTTCAGAATTCATTTTGGGCAGATTTTCAACCTGCAAATATTCAATTGGCCAGAGAGTTTAAAATTGCAGGTGGGTTATTGGTGGTAAGCACATAGATAGAGGAGCAGTAGAGTATTGATGCTCCTACCCATAGCAAGAGGTGTGAAGAGGTCCTGGCTTCACTCATTTAGATTTAGTTCCCACAGAGGAACTTAGCGATTGGTTCTGTCCATGGATTTGCATGTTAGAAGGTTCTTGTCATACTTAAATTCTGTTCATGGACAGAGCTACCCCCACTTTCTTGTATAGGGACATAGGTTACATGCTCAATTTCTTGCTTTTACTGTTGTTCTTTTTTATGTTGTACTTCTACACTGCTTAGATACGCAGTTTGTATTACACAAAACTTTCACCCCAACAAGACTTTCTAGTTCTCCATATGCAGTGGTATAGAACTTGCAAAGAATAAATGTCAGTCATTTCCTGTTAATCTGATTTAAGAGCATTCCCTCCAACACTGGTAGTTTTCCCTCCATGGTTGCTGATTTTGGAGTCCATGTTCTAATGGCGTTTGCTCCTCAAGAGCTAGATTCTCAAGTGAGGATGACCTGCCTCTCTGCCTTCACTTGACAGGGAAGGGGAGCCCATCCAATATACTGTTCTAGTATATTCCAAGATAGAGGTATATATTTCTAGCCATGATACTATGATGATAGACAAGCAATGCTGACATACACTAACCCGCTCCAGTCCCTTGAAATGCATATACTTGTTTATGGTCATGAGAACCCATTCGAAAACATGGTGTAAATTAAATATAACTCCCAAAACACCCAAAGTGACTAGAAATGGGAATAATTGCTTCCCTTTATTACAGCTTTATGAAATAGTTGGACTCAGCAGTGCTAACTTGTTAATGGAAGTATATGTGCCCATCCCGGAGACCACCATTCTGACAGGAAGAGCTCCAGTCGAAGAAATTGAATTCAGCAGTGACCAGTGTGTGACCCTGGACCATGAAGGAGTTGGCAGTGGTACAGAGATTGATCCATTTCTTACTTGTTGAAGTTTAAGGATTGAGAACCAGCTAATGCAGTTGAGATGTCATGGATTTAGTGCTAGGTTCAAAATACCTATATATCCATAGACTGACTGTTATCCCTAAAGCGACTTGAGGTGATCAGGCCCCACATCCACCTTTGGTGGACTCCCAAAACTTGCAGTCTCAATAGCTGAAAACTGATAGCATTGTTTCCTTCCTCCCTCCCTTCCTCTCTCCCTCCCTCCCTCCCTCCCTCCCATTATGCAAACTAAGAAAAAAAATACAAGAGTGTTAAAGGATTAACACAACTACATAATTAATAAGCAGCATAAGAAAAAAGAAAAGAAAAGAGGCATGGAAATTGCATTATAAACAGAACAACTCCAAAAACATAGACTAAATTGTTCTTTGTTTCATCTTTAATGAAAGAAGACTAATTCAAATATTGATGACACATCTCAGCAACCTAGTGCTGCAGATGAAGCATAGATTTCTCCTTCGAGTGCAGTGTAATTTTTGATATCCAAATACTGGGGATAAAGCCAAAATTTAAGTCCTAAAGCGGGCTTAATGTAGTTATACAAAAGCAAAGAAACTGTTCACCCCCCTCCCCAAAACCAGACCCTTTGCATCAAGTGCTTAACCATGGTGGGTCTTGGCCACTCAAACAGTGGTTATTCTAGTCCAGTGTTTCTCAACCTCAAACTTTTGCTTTGCTGGCTGGGGAATTCTGGGAGTTGAAGTCCACACAACTTAAAGTTGCTGAGGTTGAGAAACACTGCTCTAGTCTAAGGATTCTTATATCAGGAAAGAGTTGATGTGTAGCAACAAATCAGGCCTTTTTATTTTAATCACAAACCATCAGGATCTGGTTTAACATTTTGCATTGTTAATTATGGTTTAAACAAATAACTACTTGATCATATCCAACTCACAAAGGAGTTGTTTAACCCAGCTTGTTTTGTGAACTCAACCACTGTGGCTTATACAATAAATGATGGTTAGCAGATCATGGTTTATTGTGACATATGAACCTGGTCTGTTATTTGTTGCTAACCCTGAACCGAAGCTTTAGATTTTTCCCCCTTTAAGCCAAAAGTGTTGGGGGGGGGGCACACAAACCATATATTTTTGCAGATTCAAAGGAACATAAACCATGGTTGATTTGTCAGATCTGAGCAGGGCCCCTCTGTTTGATCTCTTCTTGCAGGTGTCCCCTTTTCATTTGAAGCAGATGGTAGTAATAAAATGATTTTAATGACTTCTGGAAAAGTATCGTGCAGTGTCTCGTGGGCAGTTGGAGCAAATGGGATACCACTGGCTCCTCCGGTATCGCAGAAGAACGTTGCTCTTTCAAGGTAATGAACTTCAGCAAATCTTTGCATCACCTTACTTAGTTTTAAAATATATTTATTTTTTATATTTTTATTCTTCAATCTTCCTTTTTCCAGCCTGGTTCTTCTTAATGCTAAGCCAGGATTTGTTTTGCCTAAGTGTGTTTTGTTTGAATACCAAGTAATCAGTATTTTTTAGTTTCAGTTTAGTTTAGTTTTAGAAACAAACTCCAGCTTGAAGCTATCGTGAGTAGCCAGAGTGCATTTGCAGTAGTGCAGCCTCCCTGCCAGTCTAAACACTAGATGGTGCCTGAGTTTGAATACACATATTCTCTCAAGCAGGGAGTTTGGTTCATATGCTCGGGAAATTCCATAAACTCTTCCTTTCCTAGACAGAGAAAAAAAAAGTATTCTTTCAGATTGCATAGTTTTTGGAGTAATACTTAGAGATAATTGTTAAATTAGGTTAAATTACATTTTGCCTTCTTTTGTCTGCGTGTCTTAGTTGAACATTAGTGTCTCTTGTTCTGACTACTCTGCACTAGTTGGCACTACGTATTACTTCAAGCACATGATATTTCATTGAATAAATATATTTCAGGAGATTTATTTTCTCTTTATTAACTTACTGTGAGCTTGTTAAACAGTACACATCTTCCACAACGGTGGGTCTTGTGAGCTGATGGGATGTGACTATAAAGCCCATGTTCTGTTGTGCAGCGAAGTTCACTCATGTTCCCAAAAACTCGGGAGGAGAAAGATGAATATAGAAGATGTACTTGGAGGATAAGAAGTGATATTTTTTAAAAATAGGCACATTGGAAAAGGAAATTTCAGGCAGTATGTATTCAGCTTCTGGGAAGATACATGAAATAATTTTGTTTGAAAAGGCAAATGAATGAGATTGTGCAAAATTGACAAGTCCATAACTGGGAACACCATGCATTACATAATGTGATGGAATGGAATTATGAAGGCCAGGCTCAGGAAGATAAACATTTTGATTGATGTCAGGCCTAGCCCAAGGAACTCCAAGAGACAATGCAAATTCAGTCCAGCTATGTTTATTAGCTACAACCTCTAGCAAGAATCTTCCCAGACTGAAACCCCAGCTCCCAAAGTCAGCCAGCCACAACAGTGTGAATTCCTCAGGGAGGTGCTAGTCTCATCCTCTTGTTCCTCCCATGCTCTTCTGGGGAGCTAAGAAAATGTTTATCTCCCTGAGCCTGGCCTTCATAATTCCATTCCATCACACATAAAGATTGTTTCAGTTGTTCTTTCTTCCAAAACAATTGGAAGACTTCTTTTAACCAGCTGTTTTCACTCTTATCATCTGTCACAATTTCAGTGCCTTAAAAAATGTGGATGCTATTGCATCGATTGGCGCATCCGGATTAACTGACATGAAGAAATTAGCCAAGTGGGTGACTGAAACTAAGATGGATCCTAATGACCCAAGCAATGCAGCCCTGATGCAGTTTTTAAAGGTAAGGACTCTCTATCACGCATGACACTGAATTTCCAGATTTTTTTTACCCTGCATTTTTCCAAAGCCTTACCTAAAGAGTTAGTCATGCAGTATAACATGTAATTAACAGGCAGGTATCTACTCCTTTTGGTATATTTCTCACATGTGTGCACAGATGGCAGTCATCCAAATAATTCTTGGATACGTTGGATTTTTCATTAGGAAGAGCGTCTGGGCTCTGGCCCTGGTTCCTTATGCCGTGACACAGATGTAAATTCTGGAACTGGAGCACAAAGGCTGGCCCAGGTAGAGCAGGTTGCTGTTGCCAGCCCTGAAGGCTACTGGTGTGAACAACATAGATTTGCCACCATTTGATAAGGTTCATCTGATAAAAGGCACTTTCCTCAATTTGGAAAACCAGAGAAAAATGTGAATTAAGAATCCCCTCCAGGCTGCGTCCTTGCTCCTTCTGGTAATCCATAATCCTGTTCCAAGCAGGGAGAACTGCCATGTGTTTGGAATGATGACCCCTCATTATGAGTACCTCCATCTTGTCTGGATTCAGTTCAACTGATCATCCTTCATCCAGTCCATTCCTGCCAGCACGTATGTGCCATATCATTACCTAAAGATTTTACAGAGAAATAGATTTGGGTGTCAACAGTGTAATGAGAGGAACTGGCTGTAAATCTCCCAATGAGGGTCTCTCCCAGCAGTACTGAGAAGCAGTGGAACAGAATAGAGCTTGGAAGTGTACAATGAATTCTCTCTCTCTCTCTCTCTATCCTCTGCCAAATTTGTATACTGTGTCTCCTGACTCCCAATGACTTGAGCAGCTCACAACTAAAACAAGAGAAATACAATTACAGACAGACCTTGGGTTATGACGGCAGTTGGAACCAGAATTTCTGTTGCTAAGCAGTGCAGTTGTAAAGTGCAATATCACGTGACCGCATCGCTTAGTGATGGCAATCCTGGCATTCCCCATTGCCATCGCTAACCGAATCCCACTGGTTGTTAGCCAAGGACCCACCTCAGTCCAAGCCATTCCAGGTTTGGTCCTTCCCAGCCCTGAGCCCCAGTTCTTCCAAGGTAAGGGACTGCCTCCCCTTCAGTTCCCCCCAACTGCCTATTCCCCCCCCCATCTCTGCACTTTTGGCCACCCTGCACCCTGCCTTGTAGGTGGCAATCAGGCTCAGAATCACATGGCTCTGGACCTACTTGCCGTGCTGTAGCTCTTGGGGCTTCTTAGTGCACCGCGGCTCTGGGGCTGCAAGAAGCCCCTAAGCCACAGTGCAAAGCTGCAGCTGCCCCACCCCAGCCTAGCAGTGTGGTGTGAAGCCCCAGCCCCAGCCCCCCTGTACTCCGAGGCCCCTGCTGCCCTGTGCTCTGCTGCCCCAGCTGACCTGCATCATCTTCTTGCTCCCATTGCTGACAAGGCGCACCCAGCCTGGCCCTTTGCAAGGCAGTTGCTAGCCATGTGAGGCCTTTTTCCCAAGGTCTTCCTGAGGTCTTGGGGGTGGGGGAATAGGTGGGGGGGGGGAGTTGAAGTGCTCCTGTGGTTGTAAGTGCAGGCGAGCTGCCAAGTGCCCCAATTTTGATCACATGACCACGGGAGCGCTGCAACAGCATTAACTTTGGGGATCAGGCATAAGTGCCATTTGTTCAGCATTGCCATAACTTCGAACAGTCGCTGAATGAATGTTCATAGCTTGAGGACTACTTGTAGTAAGTGAAAAATAAAAGATGGTGGGAACAACGAACTGGACAGAAGCGAAGCAAAGGGGCTTCAGTCTCCCTGCCGAAGGCCTGGGTGAAGAGCCAGGTCTTCAAAGCCCTTCTAAACAGCAGAGTGGAGGCCATCAGGATCTCAGGGGGAACTTCATCTCAAAGGGCAGATGCTCAAACTACAAAATATTCGTACTTCAAGGAAATGTCTTCGAGTAGCAGTAGCTTCTGAAATCTGTTTGAGATACAGGAACAGAACAACTGCAAAATGGTCCTCCATTTTCCAGATCTTTCAGGCAACCTGGAAGAGTACCACAGTTGATGGTGTTGGAAGTTGCTGAGAACTCAAGAAGAGTCAGTGAAGTCACCCTGTCTTTGTTGATCCCTAACTACAGTTCATCTGTCAGGCCAACCAAAGCAGTGTCAGCCCTGTAGCTTGTCCTGGAGCCAGTTTGAAATGGGTCAAAATAATCTTCCTCCAGGACTACTTTGCCGACTCTGAGAGATTCAGTTCAGGCTTTTAAAAAAGAGGACTAATACTTCCTTCTCTCTTCTTTCAGAGAAGTTGTTATGATACTAATTAGACCATCTTTAATAACCTCCAGGTTGGACATTAGGAGATAAGTTGGACAAGAATCCAGAGGTCAGGTGATGGAAAACATCAAGCAGCTTGTCCACACCCTTAGGTTTTACCAGTTGAAATTGATCCTGTCCACTTACTGGACATAATCGACTCATCATCAGTGACAGCATTTAGAATGGGAGGCATATTATATAAATGAAATACTACCACCCCTTAGTATATAACCCAGAGACTTGTTACAATGCTTTAATAAGCCTCTGATGTTTCTGTGGCTTCATCAGATTCAAGCTCCTTTGTCTGCATTCTAGCTGCTTCAGTTCATTCATCAATCAGCCATGGAATCATCTTTGAAGCTTGCAAGAAAAGGAGCCGGGGATCTCCTGCACACTGCTTCCAGAAAATGCTTCCTAAAAGCCACTGTAGAAATAAATACTGGTTGTTAAGCTGCTTGGAAAGGGTAGCACAGCCTTTCTAATGATCACAACATGCCATATTCTTGCAGTACAAGATAGGTGTCCTAGATCTCTTCTGCTGCTATCCAGATATTTATGGTCTCTGTCCTTGTTCATGTCAAAGGGTAGCCCAAACCCCCGAAAGAAGCCAAACGGAAGTTTTGAGGAAGGAACCTAATTCTGAAAGGAGTTAAGGGCAGTTTGTAGCTGTTCATACTCACGACAATTGGGACTGGCAGCTCCATTGCTAAGTGGTGCAACATCACATGACCATGCTGACTTATGACGCCAGTTCCAGCTGCAGTCATTAAGTAAATCACATATGGTTGTTAAATGAGGCTTCACGTGATCACCATTTGCGACCTCCTGCCAACTTCCCCGCTGACTTTGCTTGTGGGAAGCTGACAGGGACTATTGCAAATGGTGATAGTGTGACTACAGGATGCTGTGACAGTTGTAAATGCACACCGGTTGCCAAGTGCCTGAATCACGATCTCATGACTGTGGGGATGCGACGGCCGCAACTTTGAGGACCAGTCGTAAGTCTCCTTGTTCAGTGCTGCCATAACTTCAAATGGTTGCTGAATGACCAGTCAGTAAGCGAGGACTATCTGTACTTCTCTTTTGTTTGCCTTTGCCCAAATGAGCATATTTAATTGAAGAAGCAATAACTAACTAAAAAAAAAATCCAAGTTACAGAAAAGACAAAGATTTATCTGTAGAATAATTAACATGGGGAATACAAAGGTATGTTGTGCCATGCATTTTTAAGGGAGACCTTCTAGAAATGCCAATTTGATACGTATTCACTGCATACAATTGTTTTCCACCTTTATAAATTTTTCCACCTTTATTACAATTTTCTAGTGTTTTGGTTGCATTAAATAGGACAGATTTGGTTTATTTGCAGTTAGATTCAAATTCTATGAGCTTTCTTTCTCTTCTTTTTGATAAGATGTTCTAGAAGCTATTTTGGGTGTTGAGAGAGGTAATATTTTATTTATACACACACATATACACACACATGCACACAAATTTAAAAAAAATTGTTATGGTTTTCTTTAAGTATATAAGCCTTTTTTTTTTTTTTTAGATTACTACATGTGGTGATGCTTCCATTCCAGATTTCTTTAGACTGGAGCAATTGCAGCAAGAATTTAATTTTGTTTCTGATAAGGAATTTAACAGGTCCAAAAGATTTCGACTTCTTGAGCTCAGAAAGAATGAAGTAGCTGAATTTCGAAATTATAAATTTGTTCCTTTACTAGAAAGAGAGATCAGTGAAAAGGTTTTGCAGGTAAGAAATCATTCTAAAGATTGTAATTAAAATTTCCTGTCTTAGTTTCAGTATCTTCCTTGAAGATAACTTCACTGCAACTTTAGTTTACAGTTCCATTTAGCAACTTTAGAGAATCGTCTGTGAAGAAAACTTAAGATATTTGGAACATTTTAATTTATGAAAAGGTAATTCGTGTGTGGACATGGGTGGAAAAAAATTCTCCATGTCATAATTCAGATATATTAACTGAAGCAAAGCTGATTGTATGCAACATATTTTGACCACAAACCTTCCAAGCTTGGAATGAACTAACTTTGGAATAAAACCTCATATCTTCCAGAGCTGGGACAAAGCGGGGCCTTCTGGTGGAGTGTTGTGAATAGTGTTGCATTTTATTGAATGGTTTCATGCATACTTCTAAAAAAGTGAAGGGTGAGATAATTAGGACATAAAAAGGAAGTATGTTTATCTTTAACTTATCAAACTGTTCAAATCCTGCCATTGTGGTTTATAAACCATGGTTTATGATTTAGTGTGTTGTGTGGCCCCAGTTAATCATGATTATGGCTGAACCTGACATATGAATTCAGGCTTTGCCTTTATCTCCAATATTGGAGGCAGGTTGTTAATTCCCATTTTCAACCACCTTTACCCAGAGCTCAAAAAGTTCTAGAGTCTATTTTTAAAATCTGTTTCTCCTTCTTTTAAGGTACTTCAGAATGTCTGATATGTATAAAAACTTCATTTTACTTGGTGGGTGTACGGTGGTGAGCTGGGCTGCTTTCTGGTTCCTGCTGTGAGGAGAAAGATGAAAGAGAGGAGAACCCAATATGTGTTTTCGAAAGACCAAGATCTAAAGGGGCTTTATGGCATTGTGGAATAGTCCCACGGTGGTGGCTTTTTTTATTTCAGGACTATGAGAAAAGATCGCAGGAGAGGGATGTAATTGATACCAAGGACGATTCAGATGCACACAGAGCAATCGTTGCAAAGTACCTCGAAAAGGTAAGATTTTTTTTTTAAATGTACTTAAATACATATGCAAAATATACTTGGAAATATTCTGTGATATTTATCCAATAATTTATCTCTGCCACCACACTGCATTCTTAGCAAACCAGAGAAATTAAAGGTCAAACTATAAAAACACTTTTGCATCTCAAGTGTGTTTTGTTTGCAAACTACATGGGCTAAGATCAGCAGTCTGGATTTTCCCCCTGTGGGGAAAATAAGCAGGTCCATTAAGTAAGGACAAAATTTTACAAGATGGTGAATAGGTCTTTGCAGCTTCCAAACATGCAAATTAGTATAATTTGCATGTTTAGAAGCTGCAAAGACCTATTGACCATCTTGCAAAGTGTTGTCCTTAAACACCGCAGGCCAGATATGCATTCCCAATTTCAGTATCATCTGGAGTGGGTTGGCTGAGTACAAGCTGGACAGTCTAAAACGCAAATTGGCTTAACCTGTCCTTTTCTATTGCTTTTACTTCACCCTACCCAAGTCTTACCTGCTTATGATTGTTCTCAGTTTTTAAGGAAGAATTAGAAATTGCAATCCAAAATGAAATAATAGCGTAGGATTGATTGATTTTTCATCCTATATACCTTTTGCTCCATTGTCTTAACCCATACAGGAGAACATCCTTTTCAGGTTAATAACACTCCCCATGATGAGCTCTCTTGCACATTATGGTCTTTCTGGGTTCTTGTGGTGCTTTTTTCAGTTATTTTGCATGCAATCTTCTATTCCGTCTTTAAAATGGATGTTATGTTGCATTGTAAATCCTGGGCTTAAAAAACAGCTCCCTGATCCTGGGTATTTCAAATCACTCTTGAGTGTAGGTAAAACTTGGCATATTTCTGATACCTAAGAATAGATGAAAATCAGAGGTAGGTCCAAAGAGAGAGTTTATTAAACAATATGGCTGTTTGAAAAACCCTGTTTTCTTTGAAATCGGAGGTTGAGAAATACTTGACTAAGGAAGTGTAGCTGACATCGTCACTGCCCAGAAATGGGTCTTTAAGAAAAGGGCAGCTGCATTCGTATATCTGACCAGCACAGCAATTGAGTAATTTCAGATTCAAGGTAATTTTCTTTCCCCCCAGGTTAGGGAGTCAATAGTTAACCGATTCCTGATTGCCAAGCACCATTTTGTTCTTTCCGACCTGGTCAATGAAGATGAAATCCCTACGATTGGGTAAGGAAGAGAATATAAGGGTAGCTCAAAGTTGTAATGCTTATGTCTTATTTTCAAGAGTTTTAATTTACATTTTTTCCAACGTGCAATTGAGGCCTTGAAAACCTTAATTTGTTTTAAAATGTAGCAGTGTTGCTTTCTAAGCAAACTTATTTCTAGGTTTTGAAATTAAATTAGCCTTGATTTTCTCTCAATAACTTTCAGTGGAATCACACTTAATCCACCTTTGGCTAGCATTTTCAATTACATTTTCTGAAAACATGGAGATAATTGCAGGTTGATGATAACAATGTGAAATAAAAATAGATTGTGTGGAAGTAGCATATTTCCACAATCGTACTGGACGTGGGCATCTGAGAGTAGCCATGATGACATTATCATGAATTCCACTAAATACTGTGGGACCTTTGATGCATACAGGACAGTTCTGTATATTTCCTCCTCCCACACAGACATTTGCAACTCAGTTTCATGTCTCTGTTCCCCTCTCAGTGAGTGCTTTGCAAAGTGCGTGCAAAGACCTATTGACCATCTTGCAAAGTGTTGTCCTTAAACACCGCAGGCCAGATATGCATTCCCAATTTCAGTATCATCTGGAGTGGGTTGGCTGAGTACAAGCTGGACAGTCTAAAACGCAAATTGGCTTAACCTGTCCTTTTCTATTGCTTTTACTTCACCCTACCCAAGTCATGTATTGTGTGATAACAATCTTACATTTGAAATTGTAATACAAATAATCAGTTGTTTGCACATGAAACAGTATGTATGTTTGGATGTACAATGAAGAAGGATTTTAGTTCTTTATTCACACAGGGCCAAAGCAAACAAACTGAATTACAAATTTGCTTGTTTACAACCATGACACTAGCAAAACATATTTATTCCATTACCTTCTCTCTTTCATACATAACACACTCTGGACAGATGTTTAAGATCTTTAATGCATTTGTTCTTCTGCAAGATTCTATAAACTGAATGGCTGGAGTTTTTCCTACTATGAAGTCAAATACAAGATGCAAACGTCAGATGGAATGATTTTTTAAACATTGCACATTTATCCAGGCAAACTCGGTTTCATGCACAGAGCCTGACCATTGTCTGTTCTCTCCTAGAGAGGTGCTTTTTCCTCCCCACCTTGCTGGTTTCCACCAAGTTTGTTGACATTCCTGTGGTCTTTGTAGTGTTCTGGTTCCAAACATGATGCCTTCTTCTACCCTTCAACATTTTCTCTCACTGCTTTTGGAACCACGTCCATAAATTGTAGCAAGGAGCAGAGCTGGTAGGAGAACCAGTCTGAGCAGCACCATAATATCAAGTAATGGAACAAGCTGTGCTTTTCCTCCCCTCCTGCTATGTATTGCTGCTGCTTCATTCTGCTGCTTTCCATCTCCAAGAGTTTGGAAAGAGATGAGAGAGCCAGGATGATTGAGAACAGTAAAAAGGCTGGCATGGCTTTACAGTGGAGAGGAGACTAAAGGGGTTCTGTGGGGACAGCGGTGAATTAGTAGAATGGAAGAATTATATCTTAAATCAATAAAACTAAAATGGAACCCTGTGGGAGTATCTGCTACTTCTGAAAAGTGCTTAGTTTAGTTTGATTACCCTGTTCACCTTCTAACAAAGAACCCTTGAATGTATAGAACAGGAGTGGACATTGTCTTATATGGTGGACATTGTTCATCAGCAACTTCTGGGTTTTGTAGTATTCCCAAGCATTCTATGCTAGCAATTTCAGAACTGAAGGAATGGATACATCCAGGAGCTTCCCACTCCTAAGCAATTCGTGACTTTCCTAGCTTTTGCTGTAACTTCCATATCAGGATTGACCCCAGTACAATTTACAAGAGGTTGGGAAAGTAGTCAGTGTCTGGCATTCTAGAATTACAACATATACTTCCTGATCTTGCTTGCTTCAGAAAAATCAGCTATGGTGTTGAACTTTTGAATCTGAGAAATGTAACTGATAGTGAGATTTGACCTTGATTATTTTTTGACTCTTACGGATTTTTGTAAGGTTTTCAGTCAATCTAGCTTGTTGCACAAATGCATTCTTAATCTTTATGTATCCACTGAATTGTGATTCATTCTTGGTTTTTCTTCTTGTTCTGCTCTGCCTTCTGTTTAAGTTCTGCTGGCTCAGGGTATGTCAGTCTGCATTCTCATTTCTCTTCCTCTGTGGGTGGGTGGTTTTGAGATCCATATCCAAACCAGTGTATTTTGTAGAGTTATTATAGTTTAGAAATCTTAGCCATCATACAATAGTAGCATGACAAATTATAGCAACGGAACCTTTATATGTACAAAACTCTTTTAACTCTGTTTTTTTTATCAGTAGCTTTTTGGGTGTCAGCCTTTTTAAACTGGCTGAGGCAAAGCGACCCTTAAAACCAAGGCGAAAAGAGAGGAAAAAAGTAACTGTGCAGAATCTCTCAGATGGTGATATAAAACTCCTGGTTAACATCGTTAGAGCATATGAGATTCCTGTTAGAAAGTGTGCTGGGAGGTAAGCAGCTGTTAATAGAGCTCTTTGCGGCGTTCCTCTGTAGATAATATTTCAAGTTGGCCCTTGCTCTAACCTGTGTGTTTGCTGAGTCACGATCTGGGAGAGCGGCTTTGGAGTACTTATTCTTTCCCCAAATCTGTCATGTTTAATTATTAGTACTTCATTTTTATGTAGTTATGCAGCCTGCCTTCCTTAGCCTTACCTGTCCCTGTTGGAGCTATTGAGAGCATCAGGTAGGAGACCCTTGTTCCATTCCTCCAGGCATATAATTCAAAAGTCCCTGTATTGGAAAGGTTAAAAATAACACCTCTCTCATGATATGATGGTGTGTGAGAAGACAGGAGGAAGAGCTGCAGCCAAGGCGATGGTCAGACAAGAGATATCTCAGCCCACAGAAGGAATGGGGGCATGGTAAATGTCTCAGAAGGGACCCTCCCTAGTTCCTAGTTTCCAGTAAAGGCGAGGGGGGAGAGATGTGCTTTCAGACTTGTAAGATTGATGTCACCTCTTCGAGATAGTCCATACAAAAAACCAAAATCATGAGTACTAACACTATCTTTATTATAAAGATTACAGGAACAGAATTTTGCAAATCTGAAAGCACATCTCTCCCCCCTCACCTGTACTGGAAAGGGAACTAGGGAAGGTCTCTTCTGAGACGTTTACCACGCCCCCATTCCTTCTGTGGGCTGAGATATCTCTTGTCTGACCATTGCCTTGGCTGTGGCTCTTCTTCCTATCTTTCAAGGTCATTCTGTCAGACAATCACATGTGAACATCCCAGGATTTTCCAAAATCTATTGTATTTAGGATCAAAATGTTTTCATTAACTTTCAGATGATTGTTAGATTAATCTCAGATTAGGGGCAGCTGAACATCCCCTTTCATATGGGAAAAAAATAAATGTGCCCTACATTTTGTGAAATACGGGGAAAGGAGGCCACAGGAGATAAGTTGCAGTTCCAGCCTGGTTGAGGACCTTCCCCTTTTGTTCCAGGAGCTACTGAAGATAGAACATCTGTGAAGAGCATTTGGTTGAATACTTGGTTCTCACCACATTTAATTTATTTTACTTGAAATACTTACATGGCATCACTGATATTATTTTGTTATTAATTTTATTTTTCATTATCACTGCTATTACAACTTATCCTTATATTGTGGTAACTTTGCTTAGTTATTGGTTATTTAATTTATTCATATTTACTATGTTTTAACTGTTACAGATATTGATTCAACGGTATATAAGTAGCAGAAATAAGATTTCTGTAGAGGAGAAGTAAACCTGTACCTGTTAACGCTGAGCCAAATTGTTCATTATGCTGGGGGGGGGGGGGGACTGTACATGTGCAGATTGAAAAAGGTAACAAAAGAAATAGGGAAGGGAAATAATTTATTTGCATTATTGCTGTTCAAATGTTATCACTTTTGCAAAATGTGTGCTTAAAATATTTTTGTTTTCACTATAGTTTTTTTTTTTGAAATACTATTGGAAGTTCACTGACATTTTTCTACACCTTCTTTTTTAGCAAACTTCAGCAGCCATCTAAGTCATCATGGGCTTTCAATGAGATGTTTGTTGCTTCTGCAACTCCACACAGCCCCAACCACAGTGTAGACTGGACATTTAGCCAGGTACCATGGAATGCCATGATCCTGGGATGGATGGATGCATGCATGCATGCATAGATAGATATTAGAATAATAGAAATATCCCATATTCCTTTTTTGTGTATAGGGATCACCATTCAGCCATCCTTGAGGGGTTCATCCTGTGAAATTGATAAATGTAGCTGCTAATCAAGGGCTCATCACTCCAAGAAAGATTTAATAATTCTGATGGCAGCATGTCCCTTCTTCTATGCTGTAGATAATCATCAGTATAGAAGAATTTATTTAAATTTATTTGCCGCCCAACTCCAGTTGACTCTTTAAAATATTTTAAATGCCATTTTCATATGAATAGTGCATTTAATTTGAATGTGAATCCAATAAAATAATGATTTACCTTTTGTTTTAGCCCCATTCGTTGCTTTTCGGGATGTAGCCTGAGCTACAGATGAACCTCTGAGAGGCATGCGTATTGTTGTATGTCACCCAGAGTCACTGTATGTGAGATGGGCGGCTATATAAATACGATAAATAAATATAAAATTGATGGAAAAACATGTTTTTCTACTTTTGCTTCTTTGTGATTTGTTAAACAATAGCAGTTTACATACAGCGCTCCATATATTAATCAGAAAGTGATAGATTTGGGTCTCCCCACGCCTAGTTCAGCACCTCCACCACTGGCTCTCATTCACGTATGTATGTATGTATGTATGTGTATACTCACACACATATGTCTCTTTCTCTCTGTATATACATACACACACACACACATCTTTTGTAGAGGTGGTACATGATTCTGGAATATAATCAAATATAAGAACAGCTTGCCAAAATCAAAATAGGAAAAACAAAAGACCTCAGATAAAGTGCAAGTGAAATACTGAGGGTTTACATTTGTTTTAACCTCTGCCTGGCACTAAATCATAACAGTACCTTTGGGGGAGGGGGGCCCAATGCTGCCCCCAAAAAGGAGCAAACATTTAATTGCCATCTGTTATATTTGATACACAAACACACCCATTGAGGAACGGGGCTGAACTGAATGCATTGTATTCTTACACAATTTTGACTGTATACTTATCACTCTTAGGTAAAATTGTAGACTCTAAATAGTGATATGGTCTTTCTGGAAAATTTTGAATCGGAAACCTTTCAAGGAAGTGTTCCAGAAGAAGTCCCTTTGTAAATGAACATATTTCTAGTTAGCATATTCATCTTGTTATCCATAGGCTACATAAGTCTACATTATTTGATGGGGGGGGGGGGGGGAATGAAATCTAGCCTGTTTTATAAAGTTTGAACAGTAAATTTAGATCATTTTTTTAAAATCTTTGGTGTTCAGAGAAATTTTATTTTATTGGAATGTTAGAAACAATGTTGAATAGGTAGTAAAACAATAAAGTATTATACTATTTTGAAACAGCCAAATTTACCTGAAGTGGAAAATTTTGATCCTGGAACAATATCTAGAAAATGTTCACATCTATGGCCATAAATGTGATCATTTATATATTTATTTTAATGTATGTTTACAGCATCAGTTATACGATGTTTGAGGTATCTACAGTTTTTAGTTTCAGTTGGAAAATGTACAGTATGTTTATGAAGATTCTCAGTCATCCAGGTGGAATTGTCAGGAGGTTGAGTCATGGCAACTGGACTTCTTTTCTTTTTGGTTTTCTAACTCAACCTCCAGACAAAATGTACAGTAGTTTAAGAGAACTTGTGTGAACACGTGCAGTTTTTGTACTGTACTGTGTTTGGAGATGAATAGTTTGAAACCCAAACAGGTGTCCTGTTATACGAAATTCTACAGTTTTTGACGTATCTGAGCTTTGTATCTTATCTAACATATCAGTGCTTTGGGTTCTGTTTAATTGTAGGTTTCAGTTCGGCCTTTTGTAGAAGTTTCTTTCCAGCGAACAGTTTGTCGGACAACCACTGCAGAAGGGCCCAACCCAAACTGGAGTGAAGAACTTGAACTTCCATTTAGGTGTGAATGAATCCCATTAAGTGGGGGCCAGCCTTCTTTTCAGTGGAGAAGAACTGCACTGGGCAGGACAACGAGGCAAAGGGACTGGGATCAAATCCTGCATTTGGGCACAACTGAGGATTTCCTTTAGGTTTCTGAGGGAGGGAGATTTTGAATTGGTCTTTGTTATTTTAAGCAACAAGGCTTGTTTCCATTTCTAGCTCAATTGGGTGGAAACCATGCTGCCAAATTTGGAAAGATTCATTGCAGAGGGTTCAGGGACTACTGGTCACCTACCCCTGTTTTTTAACATTTGATTTTCTACCTCACAATGTGACGAACCTTGTGTGAAAATCTCAGTTGCTTTGTATAAATTCCCAGTAAGTGTTCATTAGTATAGCAGACTGGCTTTGTATTCTTCTGAAAATGAAAACACCTAAAGAGTTTTGACCTTTATGGAAGACCACAAAGGAACTGAGTTTGAAAACACTGCTGAAGAGTGAGCAAACCTTCATCCTGTTCCCCATCTTAGTTCTACCAATGTATCACCCCCTCCAGCTTTTTTGCATTTCCTTATTCAATGGGCTGGCTTCTGTTGGCATCTGAATGAAACATTTGGGTTCCCATTGGGGTTCAGAGTCAAACCTCTGAACTCCCTAAGACTCTGCTGTCCCTTCTATTGGAACAGGGTAATGCCAGTTTTGTATTGTGATGAAATCGTGTATAAAGATTGAGATAGTCTTGGAGAATAGAGAAGGAGGAAGCACCCTTTTGGCATGCTGTTGTATTGCACATTGTATTTTGATCTGTATCTCAGTTTTTAAATATTGTTATAGAGCTCCTAACAGTGACTATAGCACCTCCGTTCTGCAATCAGTGAAGGATGACATCTTCATTAACGTCTTTGATGAAGTACTATATGATGTCTTAGAGGTGAGCAAATCATCTGAAGAATTCACTTAATCCTGTATATTGAGAGATCAAGGTGAAAAGAGGTGGAACAAGGGAGCTAGACATACTCACCCAATGGAGCCCCAGCTACAAAATATTCAGATCTGAAAAGCAAAGATTTCCTTCCAGGATTTGCCGACCGGCACAGATTAGGTTGGATATGCTGAAGGTCAATAGTTTGAATAGTGAAGCCCTGGTCTATGTGGGGAATGGGGACAGAAAGAGTAAAGGTAGACTAAAATCAGGAAGCACTTTTAGAGCTTCACTCTTTGTGGTGCTGATAACTTTGGATGCATCATTGGAAACATACTGGAACTGCTTGTTCCCCCTCCTTTGAAGAAATCCTGCAAATTTATGCACGAATGGGCTTTTATTCTAATGTCAAGGATTAACTTATTCCTAGGGGTTAGTGTTAGAAAAAACAATACTCAATCACTGCCCCCAGATGCACGGGGCCTAATGAGGTGGCTTTTGTTTTGATTGGTTTACTGATGATTTGTTTACTGATCCGATCTTTCCCTGCCAAATAAGTTTAAGAAAGAATAAAAGTAGAATATGAAAACCTCAGATGCAAAAAGCCCATCAGTGTCCTTTGTAGCATTTAGATTCTGGGATATTAAAATAGGGATGAACTTAGCTTTGTAGGTAAAGTTATTAAATTTAAATTATTAAGTTTAATAATAAATAAATAAATAAAAATAAAGGACAGATAGTAAGTGTCAGGCCATTAAACCCACCAAGAAGGAACTTATTCACCCAACCTGTGAAGATAGAGGCATTCCAAAAATTGTCATCTGAAAATATTTTAACTGGTGAGCATGTTCTTTGGGGAGAAGTAGTCCTTTCATTCCTGCTGATATTCCATAATCGTGTTTTAGATATTCTGTTAGAGTGCTCCAGTGATGGCACAGATTTTATGCTGCTCAGGTTGTTTCTAACTGAGCCATTCCTTGTCTGGAGGTTGGGTGAGGCCATCAGTGTGGTTCTTCGTTGATATTACTATGTTTGTATGGACTAGATTGGGTCGCCCTTGACACCACTCTGCTATTATGGTGTTACTACTATTATTACTTGTTCTCTTTATTTTTTGTTGGTTTTAATCCTATTTTGGCTACTCAGAATCACAACTGCGAGATGCAGCTACATAACTTGGTATAATAAATAGATCATATTCTAGGGAATTTTCCTTGTGAACCCATTGTGTTCCTCTTTTTTGAGAACTGTCTAAAACATACCATCGCATCTGAGCACAGAATACCATCTTGCACTGAATGACAAATGGGAATGAAATACTTCCCCCCACCCCCCAGAGCTGGTTGAGAAATTATTCACAGTTCAGCATCTGGGGCGAGAAGGAGAAATGAGGAAGCTGGGCTCGTTCTTTTTGCAAACGCTGGTCAGGATTTTTGTGATTTTTTTCCTTAGGATGATCGGGAAAGAGAAAGTGGTGGAGTTCATACCCGTGTGGAGAAGCGCTGGCTTGGATCGGTTCGGATTCCATTTACGACAGTATATTTTCAAGGAAGAGTAAGTGCTGAAGAAAGCATTTTTACATACAAACATGCATGTAAGTAAGTTATTGCTGCACTCTTGATTATTCATGCTTAATTTTTATTAAAGACCATTTGTTTCTCTTCATCTAGATTGATGGCACATTTAAGATAGATACCCCTCCCGTTCTTCTTGGCTATAACAAAGGGAAAAACCTGGGAATTGACAGAGGATATGATTCCACACGAAGCCTGAGTGATGGCTCCTACCTCTCCTTGTTCATTACAATTGAACCCCAACTTGTTCCTGGAGAGTCAGTTCAAGAACGGGTAAACCTGTACAAGTTTTATTTCTGATCATAATTTGAACATTTAGGAGGGAGTTTACGTTAGGGAAAAGAACTGTTGCATCACCAGGTGTTCCGGCATCAATACCCATATCACCGGTGAGTTTCTTTGGTTATTTAAACAGGAGTTACCTTCTTACAAGTAATTGTGAAACAAGGCACAGCAATAGATTCAAGACATTTCTGTTTTAGAATTTCATCACTGTTGTACCATATAATTAATCACGGGCAAAGGTTGCATTTATTTATGCTCAACCACCTTTTCAGTTTCTGTTGATCAGTTACTAATAATGAATAATATGTGTGGTCAGACAAATTGGTGCAGAATAATTTTGCGGTTCTATTTTTTACAGTAATTTACTGCAGCTGCCACTATTTTAGAAAGACTGTTATGGAATAATTATCAGTACTGTTACAGCGTGATTGCTAGACAGTCTTTGCTTCTTAATTATTACATCAGAATTCTAGGAAAGGTAAATCCTGCAAGACAAGGGAATGTATTTGTTTCCTCTCCACTTCGTTTACAGAGGCTTAAAAGGCTTCTCAAGGATGTAGGCAAACTTACAAAATCGGGCCATTGCTCAGTCTTGACCCTTAGTATTTATGGCTATTATAAATTTCTTTGAATGCTTGCATGAACATGCACATACTTATGTAATATTTCAAGTATATAAGCATTAAAAAAAAAAGAAAGGTTCACTACTCCAAAGATTTTACAAACTTAATTTTGATAGTGGAGAAGTTACCAAACTGGTGGAAGGAAAAACAATAAGGAATAAAAGAGAACAAAATGCAATTCCAGAAACATAGTGCACCTAATTTTGGCAGGATATAGGATTAAAAGGCTATGGAGAAGCACAGTTCCCTCAGCACTAATGCATCCCTGGGAGACATCTGTAGGGCTTTCATGTGGTCCTAATAGTTTGCTAAGGACAGCTCATCTTGAAGCTGTCCCTAGCAAACTATTAGTTAGATAGTGTTATCTAAGGATAAATATTAGGTCACTGAGAAAGAACCAAAGTAAGAAACTTGCATGGCAGCTATAGATGCTGAACCATAAAATGGGAAGATGGGGATAAAGTTGGGGATTTGGGAGCGGTGATGCAGCACTTTTGTAGGCTCAAGGTCCACACTGCTGGCAGGGAGGAGGACAAGGCCCTGTTTTGGGAAGGACATTCAGTACACTTCTCCTGGGAGACAAACTCTCCTTCCTTGTACTTTCTTGATATGTTTGGGAAAAAGCAAGTCAAAGCTAACTATTTTGAATCACCTGTCTGTGTGTCTATCATCTATCTATCATCATTCCCATTGGAAGCAAAAGTACCTGTTGGAATTCTTGTGCTATTAACCTTAACTCTTTTTTTTAACACATATTTTTAATGAGAACTTGTTCCTTGAATGTTCACATCCAGGTCCAATTATCATTACAGAGTTCTGATAATGCTTTGATTTCAGAAATTTGAAGGACTTCTTTGAAACAAAGATTAGGTAACTCTCTTCCTTTGAGAGTGAGTTCAGTCATCTAGTTTCAGAGGAGAAGATTCTCCTTTCCATGTTGATGTCTTGATGGAAAGCCCATTGCTTTTCCTAATAATCACAATCACTTTTCACTTCTGTAAAAACACTCGTTAAATAGTGAAACATTGCCCATGTTTTTTTAGCTGCTTATTTTTTATATTCTTTCACATTATACTACGCAGTTGCATTGCGTTGTTCATATCTTTGTCTCTCTTCTTTGCTGGCCTTCCTGCATCTGTGTAGATGAATGAAATGTTGAAGAAGGTAAAGGATGTTTAAATGTACTCTTTTTAAAAAAAATGGCAGGGCTTGATTAGAACTTTTTATGTTTGACATGCATTTGTTTCCCTGTACACTTAAAAAAATAGTGTTTTATATAGCACAAAATGTATGTGTGGCTGTTTTAATAATAGTAATGTATAGCACAGTACTTTTTTGCAAGATGTAGGAACCATCAAAAATTCCCAGGACACACTTTACTTCCAAGGTGGTAGAACTGGGTGGTGGTTAGACAGAGCAGGGAATTGTGATGACTTACTGTAATATACTGTAGAGATAAAATATACTGATATCTCCACAGCTTCACTGCTACTGTTACTACTACTACTACTATATTACCACACTGTTCTCCAGAGCTTCTAGGAAAGAGAAAAAGGGAAGGGGAAAGGTGAATCAAAAGAGAAATGAGAAGTTGAAGAGATGCAAACAAGTGAAAGAGTGAAATAAAGAGGGAAAGGTATTCTGAATCAGATATATAGAAGAGTCATATCTGTGTGTTTATTTGGCAGTGACTTACAGTTGGGAGTGTGTGTTTCAGCCTTCCACCTCTCACTAACTTTGTGGAAAATGTCTCTCACTTAAGACAAGGTCCCTGGCATTTGGTACAGGACAGCTATGCAATTCCATGAAAAGATGCAGCTGGTTTAAAGAGTCCCGGACAAGTGCTGACTTTGCCCTCCAATGAGCTCCTTTTGGAATAAAATTCAAATCACACAAAGCACTATGAAAGGGCAAATGAATCAGATTTAAAACATTGACTGAAGCGTCATTGAATCAAAGCACCCCTTTGACTATCCTCCTAGTGCCTCTGTTCCATCCATAACAAGAAATGAGTGTAGCATTTTTATCCAAAGCATTACAATAATCATGACAGGACTGGTCTGTGGCATTGATCACTTTAGCTATTTATGTCTTATGCATTAGCTGAAACATTTTAATAAAACAAACTTGGATTTTTTTCTTCAAGCTTGACACTCAGGAAGATGAGAACCTTCTTCAAGCAGCTGAAAGATATCAAGTTGAATGTGCCCTGAAGTTTCCAAATCGCCAATGCCTGACCACAGTAATTGACATCAGTGGAAAAACAGTCTTTGTTACGAGATTCATCAAAGCCCTAAACCCCCCAGAAGAGCTCCTACAAGTTCATCCAGACAATCCACAAGAAACCTCTGTACGTGTTTGTATTCTGTGGGGGAACACTGATGTTTGTAATATGCAAAGCAAGATTTAATTCTTTTTATTTGTTTTGCTCACATTAAACACCAGCGGGCCTGCTTAATGGCCTTCTGAGAGGTGAAGCAGTCAGCCTAAGAAGACTAATCTGAGTTGGTGCAGCCAAAATGAATTATTTTAGACCAGTCAGGAAGAAGCCCAAACTAGTTTGCAGCAGGCCCAGGAGAAACCAAGACAGAACAACCATTCCTGAGGAGAGGATAAAGTCTTGCGTTAGCACCTCAGCCCCAAGCTAATGAGAGGGCTTTGCTTTCTCTTTTTTGTACATAGGAATTAGTCGCCCGATATGTAGCCCTGATTCCTTTCTTACCTGATACGGTATCATTTGCTGGAAGTTGTGATTTATGGAGTACCTCTGATGTAAGTTAAAAGCCTGAAAATGTCTACAACTATGTATCTATCATCAAAGGAATGTCTTTTTGTAATCATTTATGCCAAAACAATGGAGTTTGTGTGTGTAATAATTAAACTTACTTGGGGTTGTGAGGTCTGTTGGCATTAACACTGTAATGCTGTTATGTATTGGATTACAAAGACCAGCTTTGGGGAGGGTGGAAAAACTGAATTGCTGCATAATGTGACCTTTTAGGATCCATGGAAATTGAAATCAGATCAAAGGCTTAGTTCAGGCACCATCCGCTTTCAATTTCAGTGATTCAATTTGATCTAGAAATCCATATTTATCCTTCCTTAATCATATCCCTTCATACATCACACTGCAGCATGCTAACTGCTTATATAAAGGGAAGTTATGCATTTGTTAAGAATATTTACTTTCTGACTGTATAGTTCCTAAGTTGAACCGCTCTAAATGAAAGCAAGATGTGGCTGTTTCCATCACACAGCCACACAGTGGCCTCTGGAGGTTGGAGTAGTAGCAGTTTATTGCTGTCCTTTCATAATTCTACCTCCTTAACTGGAATTTAAATTAAGCCAAAATATTCAGGGATACAAAATAGTCTTTAACAGCATCATTTGTTTGCTTACATTTGTTAGCAGTTCCTTGATCTTTTGGCTGGAGATGAAGAAGAACATGCTGTGCTGTTGTGTAACTATTTTCTTGCTCTTGGCAAAAAGGCCTGGCTTCTAATTGGGAATGCTATTCCGGAGGTAAGGCTGTTTTGCATTTAAATGAACTTCACTTGCTTGAGAAAAGATGCTACTTCACCAGTAATAGTCCAAACTAATTTTAGAAGCAACCAAAAACTCTGGTTCTGAGGTTGTCTCCTGTACAGTGAGTGGGTTGTCCCAGGGTTTCCACAAGAAAATCTTCTGCTGAACTGGATTTTTATTATGTTCTTCCGCTGACTCATTAGAGTGGTTCAGTTTACACGGAAATGGCTGGACTTATCACGTGAAGGAGCCTGATCTTTTCTCTGCTTTGGCTCATTCAGAATTTGGATCTTAAGTACTGCTAGGCTAGCAGCAAAAGGGGATATTGTAAAATTGTAAATAACTTCATTTTTCCCACCAGGGACCAACAGCATATGTGCTAACTTGGGAACAAAACCAGTATGAGATTTGGAATCCAAGCCATGGCCATTTTTATGGACAATATGATGCTTTCTGTCCATTGAAAAGTGTCAGCTGCTTGATTTCTGGAGACAACGTAAGTGAAGCACAATCCCTAGCTGCCATGCTTGCACAGCTGAGCAGTTCCCGCCAGCCACATGGGCTCACTACCAAGTGGTTCACCTGCACATAGGTTTCCTTTCTGTCCTGCACCAGGAGATATGCTCTGTAGCTGGGGACACCTGGAATTTAATCTGCACGCAAAAGGTGTTCTCTGCAGAATTTCTTGGCCATTCTTGCCAAGCAGATTCTTGACAGTCTAGTGTAAGAGCTTGCATCCAATGCATGCTGAGCTTGTCAGCCTGGCTCCACCTGGCATAAAATTTGTTTACAGCTATATGAAGAGCAGGTGCCTTCTTTCCCCCATCCTGGTAGGGTGGTGCCAATTGCATTCCAAGTGAGCCAGTTCAAAGCAGAGGCAAGGACTGTGGTTGACTGTTCAAGATTGGGCATCAGCTGAGCAGCTGTGCAAAATGAGGGCAGGTGGCATCATGACGCCTGCAAATGCAGCAGGTGCAAGCAGATTTCATGATTTGCATCATTTTCTCAAGACATGATGTCCTCTACCAGACCATTTTATGGTGGCACTGCAGCGGGTGGTGATATGTTTAGGCTTGGATCTGAAGAGCTTCAGAATGCCTCTGGATCTCAACTGAATTGTTTCCCCTTATCAGCCATATCCTGCCACTGTGTCAGAGTTTCAGATTAAAGTCAGGAAGTACAAGATAATGTTTAAAAAGACCCTCCATATCACCCCTGCCTGAGTGAAGGTAAAGAAGGCTACATCACTTTGTGGATTCACTCCAGACCAATTAGTCCTGAATTACTGTATAACAAAGATAATACTTAAGTTTTTTCCTCTTAGGTTTGGTTTAATATTCAACAGTATGATTCCCCGCTAAGAATAAACTTTGATGTCAGCAAACCCAAATTTTGGAAACCTTTCTTTTCTAGAAGTTTACCATTCCCTGGGCTCTCCAGTGTGCAGGTAAAGGAGTTTTTATTCTGATATTATGAGAACTATGATTACTAAGAGAAGTACCATGCATTTTTTTTAGGAGTTCAGGGCAGATTATATGTGTGTGCGGGTATCCCTTAATTCTATCCCCTTAACAACAATCCTGTAAGGTGGGTCAGGCTGAGAGAGAATGATTGGGCTGAAGACATCCATTAGGTTTTCACGGCAGAGGTGAACCTGAACCTGGGTTTCCCCACTCCTAGTCCAGTCCCTTCACCACTGCACCACCCTGTCTTTCTATATTACAGCATGGAAATAATAATAGTTGTCTTTCCATTGTACAGCAGTCCTCACTTACTGACTGGTCGTTCAGCAACTGTTTGAAGTTATTGCGGTGCTGAAAAAGGAGATTTACGACTGGTCCTCAAAGTTGCCACTGTCACAGCACCCGGTGATCACGTGATCACCATTTGGCCGCTTGGCAACCAACGTGCATTCACAACGGTTGCAGCGTTCTATGGTCACGTGATCCCATTTACAAGCTTCCCTGCCAGCTTCCCACAAGCAAAGTCAGTGGGGGAGCTGGCAGGAGGTCGCAAGTTGCAGTTACATGACATCATGCTTAACTATCACTGGTGATTTGCTTAATGACCACAGCAGAACTGTTGTTGTAAGTTAGACGCGGTCACGTGATCTTTCACTTAGCAAGTCGCCGGCCCCAATTGCGGTCATTAAGTGAGGACTCCCCGTATCTGAAATTGCTTAAACGTGATCATAGAAATGAATGCTTTTAGTATCCTTAGCAAATATTGTTTGTTTTCCTTATTGTGTCGTTTATAGTGCCATTTGCAAGGATGGAATTTCAGGGTTTAGCTGCAGAGTTCTTATTACACTAAGTGGTTAAGTAGTAGCTCTACTAAACTACTACATTAGTAACTCTGTTAGACTAGGCCCTGCACTTTTCTTGGCAACAGTTCTGGAAGCCTTCTTCCCAGGGCTGAGAGAGGGACTGGCCCAAGGTCACCCAGCTGGCTTCGTGTCTAAGGTGGGACTAGAACTCATGGTCTCCCAGTTTGCAGCCTGGTGCCTTAACCATTGCATAAAACTGGCTCTCATTCTCTTTAATCCATTCCTGTCCCCACCCACCTCAAGTTAAATGTCTTCCTTCATTTGATCCATTCATTCTTCACCTTGGTGCCCTCTAAATTGTTTTTTGAGTCAACCCTGACTCCTGGTGTCTATATAGTCAAGTTCCTGCAGTTTTCTTGGCAGCATTTTTTTGAGGCAGTTTGCCCTTGCCTTTTTCTTCCTAGGTCACCCAGCTGGGTTTGTGCCTCATGTGGGAGTACAACTCACAATCTCCGTTTCTGGCCTGGTGCCTTTAACTGCCACACCATATTGGCTGTCTAAGTAGCAGCTTAAATATACTTAATAAAAAATTCATTGTGACAAAGATAAAAGGTCCCTTTCTGCAACAAAAGTGTCAATTTAGTCTCTAGAAACACATTTTCACATGTGGATGGATGGATGGATGGATGGATGGATGGATGGATGGATGGATACCTAGAGCTGCCCATCATAAAGTTTAGGCCTTTTCTGTACCTAGTGAGATGTTCTTCCATCTGGTTAGCTTGCAACTGTGGAAGCCAGTGAGAGCCAGTTTGGTCTGGACTAGGAATGAGGAAACTTGAATTCTAGTCCTGCGTCAGGCACAAAGTCAGCCGGGTAACCCGAGCTAGTCGCTCCTGCTCAGAATTAGGAGGAAGGCAAGGGCAAACCAGTTCAGGAAGTCTCGCCAAGAGCACTGCAAAGGCCTATCCATGTATTCTCTAGAACTCAACATTGACGCCAAGGGAAAAGGAGGAGGGAAAACGAGAATCAATTCCAGTGCAAATGCTGCAGAGATTTTAAGATTCTCAGTCAGACAAGCATGCCTCCTTCACCGCCACCCACTTCCCAAACTGGGAAAAAGTTATTTGCACCTGATGTCAGGCAAGGGGAAGGAAAACAGTTTGAAGCTAAATGTATAATTTGATTGTCCTGAAAAGTGAAGAGATCCAAAGGGCTTCAAAGATTTGGAGTCTGTTCTGCTTGGGCTCGTTTGTTCCCACTGGGTTCTGTTTGTGTATGTTTGCATGAATTTCCAGGTTGTACGTCCAAAAGAAACTGAGCCCTGTTGCTCCAGAATACTTTGTATTCAAAAAACAACAATTTATTATGAAACCATGTGCAGCGTGATTTATTATATAAAACAAAGCAACGAATGCATGAACTGTATTAGTGACATTCACTTAGTCAAAACGATGTTAATATCATTTTTCTTATGACATGTTTATCACTTCAGGTCTTGAAAGAATAGAAGTACAGTTGAATTTAAATTGCTACAGTATTAAAGTGAATTTGTCAAATGCTAAATTACTCCTGTTTCTTATTTCATTAGCCCGAAGAACTTTTCTACCAAAATGCAGACAAGGCAGCTGCGCTACACTTACAGAGCAGGTAATTTGGCATTCACCATAATATTCAAGGGCTGAGAAGTATAATGGTCTCCAGTGTTAGAGTTTACCAACAGCTGGCAGTACTGATGTGCTCTGACATGTCCTTTCACATGTGTTCTTTCACTTCGGTTGGTGGGAAGTCGCTGTGAGAAAGGGCAGTGAGTGTACCTATTTCGCAATGGCTTTAAGCTTGTCCCTTGTTGGCACAAGTACATAGTGAATGGTGGTGATTGTACGGAGATGTAAATAGTGGTACCAAAACTCACTTCAAAATTATTTTCCTGTTGCTTTTATGAAAATATTCCTATTTAAACTAAAGTTATGGCGGTGGAGGCATTACTTTTCATTCAGCTCTCATAATCTGAAGTTAGTTGGTTTTGGTTATAATTCTCCCTTGTAATTTTCTAAAGAAAGCAAAGATGTAGCAAATCATTGACCCCTTTCTTGTATAGGTACACTGGAACTCAGTTTAGTGGACCTCAGTGTCCCTTTGGAGGCAAGGCACAGAAGTCCCATTGTGTTTATGTCATATTATGCCATCTGCACTAGTTTGCTTAATGATATTGCCACCAGTGACATGCTGTCCTGTTTAATGGAGAATTGGGAATAACAGATGCCATCTTTTCCCAACTGGTCTTGATTTAATGGTAATTTAGTTTCTCCTTAACCCTTTTCATGCAGAAAACACAGCTATGTCAGAAGACTGATTTTGAGTCCTTTCATCACCTAGTTCCCTAGGCTGAAGTGACAAATACTGGTGCTACTACCTCATTTTTTTTTACATTACGAAAATTAACTGGCTTCAGACGTTGAGTTATTACTAAGATGTGGGGTTTATGTTACATTTCAAAACTAGCTGGTAGTTAGGAATTTGAACTGTAGTCTTCTCAGTACCTTTTTGTAAACAAACATGTTTTATATACAGAAGTCAGAAATCACATTTCTGATGTAATTTATATAGCTGTTAGTTTACCAAGGCAAATATGGCACTCCAATTGAAAACGACTCCCAGCAGCTCACCCCTGAATTAATGTTCTGCATCAAGTGAAATGACACTTGCAGAGAACCCTCAGAATTTCAAATACAGATTTAACTGTTTTTTAAAAAAAATTATAAACGCAGGCTTGAGAAGATATTGAAAGAAAAAATCATGGAATGGCGGCCAAGCCACCTGACGCGTTGGAACAGATACTGTACTTCTGCCCTCCGGCATTTCTTGCCTCTGTTGGAAAAACACCAGGGCAAAGATGTAGAAGATGATCATCAGGCAGAATTACAGAAACAACTTGGGGACTACAGGGTATGGTGAAGAATTTATGTTCCTGAAAAACATTTAGTGATCTGATTGTTGTGATGCAGCAGTCCCAATGAGGCTATAGAAGAGTGTTTTTCAAACTTGGCAACTTTAAGATGTGGACTTCAACTCCCAGAATTCCCTAGCCAGCATGAGGCATTCAGAAATGACCTTGCCCCCAAGGGGAGAAATTTCCATTTAAGAGGATCTGGTTTCTCTTAGACTTAGCAGTTTACTTTTCATCCTAGCTTCTGATGGAAGGAAAGTATTGTTTTCCCTGTGCCATGTTTGAAAAGATCATCTGTTTTAACTGGTAAAAGTGCACATTTCTGGAAAATTGAGCAAGATTTCCTGAGAAGGGGAGAGCCAAGCCAGCCTTGATTTTGATAGTCTGTTCTAAATCAGCCCCTTGGCTCGCCTAGCACTGCTTAAAGGAGACGGGCCACTACATTGAGCATTTCCTGGGCCTGTTTATAACCCTCCTTTGCATTACTACTCATGTGCAGAAGTGGTAGTGGTTCCGATTTCACCTGTTTGCTTAGTTCCTTCTTCCAAAATGACAAAGTGAGAGAAGTAACTTTTGATGAATTTGAACAGCAGTCGGGGGGGGGGAGGGGAGTACCAAACTAGTGTTTGTTCCACACATACTTGTGAAACACATAACAGAGAAGAGTGAGCAGGTTTAATTATAAATTATACCTGATACAGATCTGGACCTTTTTTTAAATTGTATTTTGATAGGAGTGGCATCTGTAAATGCAAAACAGAGACATTGCAAGCACTGTTGCTGAATCCTGATTTATTAACATTATATGTTGATCTTTATTTGTGGAAGAGATCAAAAACAGAATTGCTGGCAGGGGCGTCCATAAAAACAGGTCAAAAAAGTGAAGGTGATGACCCCCAACCACGTGATCCAAGTCCTGCCCTTTTTACCTGTGGAGCTTCAATTGCATGGCTATGGCCACCATCTTGACTTTTTCACACACTGCCCCCCCCCCCAAATTGCTGTTAATAGTTCCATGAACTATTATGAACCATCCTAGCTATATGAGCTTCTGCTTAAATAGAATTTGATGCTATATTTATTTGACAGAAATGCTGTCAGCAGCGGGAGCCTGAGGGCAAATGCCTACCTCTCACCCCCCTCCTCCCCACTTGCTATCCTGATGCATGTTGTTTCCTGGACCATTTTTTATTGCTTGTTTCCAAACCAACAGATTGTTGGAAAGAAATTCTGTAAAGGGAGCCGAGATCCTGTCCACCAGCACAGAACTCTGAAAACTGAACAGAACAGGACCAAATTCAGGGTGGAAGAAGCAGCTGGTGAAAAAACACAGAGGAAACACTTTAGCACACCAACTTATTAGTCCCTGGGGAGAAAAGCCACAAACACACATGCACAAACACCTTTTGACTTCTAGGGCCACTGTTGGTAAATGGCTGGAAACAATTCCAAAGCTTTGCAGGGCCCATCCTATGCTGTGAGAAGCATGCTATGATAGAACATGATGTCATACTGGAAATTAGGTAATCCTTACCATTCTTTCCCTTCTCTTTGCAGGTCTCAGGATTTCCAATCCACATGCCATTTTCGGATGTTACATCTATAGTAGAGGCTGTATATAGTACTGGAGTTCATAAGACTGAAATTCCAAATGTAGAGTTTGCACTAGCTGTGTATGTTCATGCTTACCCAAAACACATTCTTTCGGTGTGGATTTATGTGGCTTCATTAGTTCGTAACCGATAGGGCTCTATAGAAATAGTCTGGCTCTGATCTTTTCCATAAATTCCAATAGTCTCTGCTGTTTAAGGTATTTTCTGCCTGAGCCCATAGTACAGTTAAGCTTTGCGTACAAAAACACCTTTGTCTTAGCATCCGCAGGGGATTTAGTACAAGAGAGCAAGGGCTGCTAACACTAACAAAAGAAACTGGCAAGAACTAGAAACCAGGTACTGAATGCTACTGGTCCTGTGTGTGGTCAGTCAACTATGCACTTCTGTATTTCCTGCCACATCAAAGCAGGCACTCTCCCCTTGCAACAGAAAAGGTTTCAAACATTTTGCCTTTATGTGGCTCATAAAACCTAACACCCAGGTGATGGGGGGGGTTAAAAGTTTGGCTTAGGACTAAGGGCATGATGCAGCCTCAGCCGTGGAAACTCACTGGATGACTAAGGCTAGTTGGTCTCCCCCAGCCCAACTAACCTTATAGGGCGGTGGGTTGCAGGTATAAAATGAAGGAAGATGCCCATGTAGGTCACCTTGAGCTTCTAAAGAAAAAGCAGGGTAGAATTCTAAATAAGAATTTAGTTTAGTTTGGTAAATGCAAAGCAGACATTAACTGCCATAAGCTTCCTTAAGTTGCAGATGGAATGAGAATCAGTAAAAGTCAGTGCAGTTTCAATACTGCTGAACTATATTAGACGGAGGGAAAACTTTTTTTTTCCCCCTGCTAATACTGATTTAAGTGTAAAACACCCCACCCCCAATCAGTGTTAAATTGGTAACAGGTAAGACCCCTTTCAGTGGGTGTGAAGGGAAAACAATCATGGTTGTAGCCAGAGCTTAGCAGAAAGGGCAACTCAGAAGTCTGAGGACTGTTCTCCAAAAGGATGGACGGGGATGAGAGTTATCAGAGAAAATGGGCAAGCTTTAGTTATTTACATCCACATTTTGTCCAGGGGCTCAAGGCAGCATATGTGTACCCATATTTATCCTTTAGTTCTTTTCATGACACAGATTGCTTTATGTTTGTATAAAACTTGCCATCCTAGGGCTGCAAGAAACTTTCTATCGCTGCAGCCAGGCTTTCTTGGTTCTTAGATCTGAATCCTGATTGTGCATATTAGAGATACCATTGTGTCCCCATACATGAATACAAGCAAACCTGCAATACACCAGGCAGATACAGCATCCGCTGTATGCAAAAATTCTCCACATTTAATGGAGGAGAATCACGTGGAGGACTTTCACCAGGACAAGCACTGAATTGAATGGGTTTGAAAACTGAGCAGCTTTGGATTGGAATGGCAGGACTTTGATGTACTTGAATTGAATTTCTGTCTGCACTGTCTTTTTACTTTTTTATGCAAAGTATGTATAAAAAAGTTCTTGTTTTTAAACTTTAAGCTGCTATGAGTGCTCTTTTTAACCAAAAGGCAGCATATAAATCAAGAAAAAAAATTATTATTTACAAAATAAAATAAGAAACATTAAGTTACAGTACATTTATTTTCCTCCAATTATGACAGAGAAATATGACAAAAAGTTGTGTACTTTCAGCAAAAAGCCTGGTTCTTTCAAATCCTTCTGCCAACCTTATTTGATTGTGGCCATCTGGAAAAACTCCTTTGTTCTTTAAGAAAGTGACAGCTCTCAGTGTGTGACATGAAACCAAGCACTGTACTTTTCCATACAGGTAGTCCTGGTTTAGCAACCACAACTGGGACTGGCAACTTGGTTGCTAAGTGAAGCAGTCACTATGTGGGAAATCATATCATTGTGACTGCTTTCCTTTCCCCACTCCTCTGCCCCTTGGAATGCTCACCCCCCAGCGCTGGGATAACTAGGAAGAAAGGAATTAATGTTTGTATTTACATTCATTGCAGAGGAAGGGATTACAAGACAATAAACAGGCACACAAGGGGAGTACATATCAAAAGCAATGCACTGGTGCCAGCTGTTTGCTTACTGTCTTGTAATCCCTTCCTCTCCAATCTCTCCACTCTGCAAGGGAGGGGGGGAAACAAGTCAGGCACAGGACAATGCATATTGACTGTAATGGCAATCACGTAACTGAGAGACGCTGCAAAGATCGTAAACATATGCCTTGGTCACAAAGTTATGTTTTCAGCACCGTCATAATTTCGGCCACTGCACAAGGCAGTCAGTAAGTGTCTACCTGTAAACACATGCCAGTACAGTATCTCCCACCTTTTTGTATCTTCCCAGCATGCAAATGGATAGCACAAGCAAGTTTCTTAAAGCTGCAATTTATTTATTACAGTTGCTCTTATCGCAGAGAAATTGCTTCTTGGAAAATCCCTTTCAAAATTCAGCATCTTTAGTGTGCCTACGTAGAAGATGCAGGGGATCATGGTTGCTATGCAACTACAGTTAAGCAAATACTTTGAGAAGCCCACAAGATGATGTGGTAACGACAGTCACTGGCCTGCTGTAAATGTAACTCTATCAGACTAACAAACTCTGATACCGATGGGAATGTTTCATTTACTGTTCCTCAAGCCTAAAATGTAAAATCAATACTAAAAGACAGAAGGAATCTCCCTAATTCAGGAAGAACAACTCTGGGATCAGAAGATTATGGAGGAAATCACTATTGAACAATATATATTGTTTGTTATCCAAATGTGTTTCACATTCACTGAAAGATTTCTATATAAGCATATAAGGGTTTTTTTTTTAATGGACTTAGCACAAAGAGGAAAAAAAAACATTCCCAAATTTAAGTGCCAAATATTAGGGCAAAAGTGTCAAAATGATTTAATAATTTTTTTTCACAGCACAAAAAAATAAACCCCTCACCTTCGAAATCAGAGCGTGGAACACTGTGAAAAATGATACAACCCTACACAGTTTGCTTACACGTTTCTGACTTACGGAGCAAAAAGGATCCACAAATCACACTCCAAAAGGGAACGGTCAAGAACAAGATGCGAACTGTAAGTAAAGTGCATGAGAGGAAGCCTGCGGAGCTAAATGAAGTAGACGGAAAAGGTAAGGAGTCGGATCATTCACCAGAGCGGCAGCAGGCTCGGAAACCACACTGCAAGTTCTGGCATCCGCTGGCAGTTTCAGCGTGAGGACCTGTGCAAAGACAGAACAAATGTGAAAGGAAGAAAAAGGGACTGCACAGCCTGGGCAGAAGCCGTTCTCGCAAGAAATGTGTTCCTGTGATTTTCACTAAGGGTTTCAAGCTGCGCTAACAAAACTCTTTACCTGAAGTGCAAGGGGGCCATTGGTGAAAGGGGAACCTCAGATTACAGCCAATATGGAAATGTACAGACCAATTCATCCAATCTAAGCACTATTATCCCACAAAGATTAAAAGAACAATGTGGCACATCTCTTACTAATGAAACTTCTGTAATCTGTTAAGAAAACTTGACTGCACATTAAAACTCTACCAAAAGCTACTTACCTCCATTTGCTAGGACTTCCTCTAAAAAAAAAAAAAACAGGCAATCCAGGGCCTGCATTACCTGACACATTTATAAAAACCACAGATGTGTTTAGAACTGATGTGCTACTGAATTTCAGTCAAAATTCTCTTAATGAACAAGAATAACCATGTTAACCCTAGCAATACATAGATATTTTGTTGGTTTCTGAATGTAGCTCCAATTTGAAATGGTCATGCTAAAGTACCTTTCCTGATTCCATACTGAAACTATCATCCATATGCTAGTACAATGTTATATCAAAGAATTTTAGTAAGATTTGGGATCCTACGCTTCACTACTGATTTTCCATATATGCTTTGTCTACTGTAGAATTTCCATACAATCCAATTACCAGGTCAAAGATTGTTATTAGGTTAAAAATATGACTTGATTTTTTTTTTTTACAAGAGGCCCCATGCTTTATACTGTCATTTGTTCTTGTTTCAGTGTTTGCTTCCTCCCCTCAAACCTGTTCAACCTAACTGGGAGAAAACAACAGCTGAGATGGAGGTGGGGTTGGGAGGAAACAGTGCACAAGCTCCAATATAAAGTGTGAGTAAGACAGTGGCATCAAGTTCCTTAAGTTAACATTCAAATTAGAGATTTATTCAGCTGTTGTCCATGCAAACATTAAAGGAGTAACTATTCCAAATTAGGATAAAAACACCTTCACATAAAATTTAAAATTTCTTCAAATATCAGAAAAACTGAAGTAATAAATCAGTCCTAACACCACCATTAGGGAAGTCTAATGACTTTAAAAAATCCTAGATATTGTTTGGGGCAGTTTAATTTGACTCAGATGTTTTGTGGGTGCTTCCCAGGCTACAATGAAGGACAGCTGGGGAACCAGCTTATGACTGCTGCTCAAATTCCAACTGAGTAATTGCAAGAAGACAAACTGAAGAATCTACTTCGCAAGGTCTATTATTTTCCTTTTGTACAAGTCTTTTACGACTAGAAGCCAGATGACTCCCTCCTTCCTCCCTCTGAAATGCTTTCCCAAAAGCTACATGGGAAGTGTCTTTTAGAATTCTTTATCTCAAAATGCAAGGTTAGGGAATGAAATTTTCTCAGAACAAATTCAAATCAAAGGAAACCAGTTCTCTTCCACTTCTGATTTTAAAACAGAAGGGACATATTCAAACATTACTTTCTCGCTTGCAAGCAGAAAGTCAGCAACAGTAGAAATATACTCCAGTATGATCTTGCATATTCCTCATGAAGCAAATACTAAGTATTTGTGCAGCCCAGGATCTCTGGTTGGACAGAACATTTAAGTCTGTTACGCACTTCCTCAATTTCCTCCTGTAAACAGTAACAGTAGACCCACCCAGTATACTCAAATCTCTATACTTCAAGAAAAAAGAAAATGCTACGCATAATGGAATTCCCCATTATGTGAAGAGAAAATGAAAGGAGCACCAGATGTCATTCTTAGAACAGATATAAGTACAACCTAGACAACCACTTATAAGCATTGCATCATTTTGCAAATCTATTCAGACAACACTCTAAATGCTTGGAAGGCAACATTTCTCATGTGTGAATTTCACTTTCATGAGGCATAACAAGCGGTAAGACAGGAACTTGCATAAGATACCAACATAACCATCATACAGAAGCATTTCTACCAAGAACATTCTCGACATGCCTTTTGGTCTGTAAGTCCAGTTACTGGTTCAGGCTTAAGAGGATTTCAACTCTGAGCAAGAATACCATTTTTAAATGTACTTTCGCACTGAAAACAAAACTCAGTAGTTAGAATGTTATTAATAAGATATTTGGTGCGGAATTAATACTGTAACAGACAATCTTTGAAAGCAATCAAAATTAAAATATTAAGAGTTCAATTCATAAAAACTTAAAAACAGGGATGACATGTTACTTCTGATCTCTTTATGAACATGTATGCCAGAATAAGAGCAATACAAAACTAGACATTCCTTTCTTTTATAAACCTATCACCAACCATTTGCCTGAAACTGGATCCTTTAATATTCCCCACAACTATGCTTCCTTAAGAAAAGAGCACTAACTCAATAAATTTTAAATCTACACCTTTGGCAAGACAATTTATCAATCAAATGCTTGTAGGGCATACTGGAGGTCTTGCATCTACATAAAAGAAATGGTTGTGAAGTCTGAACAGACAAATATTTTATTCAAAAGACATTACCGTTTATGTTGTCACAGTAGTAAAAGTGTTCATGATTTAGAGAAGGGCACACCGAGACCAAGTCTTGCAGGCCTGCACTGGTTACTGTCAGACAACCAGAGAGATTGAGATGTTCTAGATAAGGTAGCCCACCTCCTAGAGCCAACATCCTAAGAGTAGAAAACAAAACTCAATAAGGACTTCAAGAACTTTCTGCCTCATCCATCCATCCATTCAAACTATTCAGACTGCTGGCCACCTAAGCAGTCTTTCCTCCTACTCTCTGGCAGAAACTCAACTGAGGAATGCTGGGAGAGAAATGCAACTGTGCTGCCAAAAATACAGTCAAAATGTTGTACCCATAAATGGCAACAGTTCAATAGTGGTAGGTCACAACTCATCTCCTAAAGCTAATAGTCTGCAGGAGGTATTAGTGGAAAGTGGCAACAGATTTGGGATGAAGGTGGGTGGGAGCAGGAATACAAGAGTTCCAAGCGCTAGTTCAATTTTAAAGAATACCTGTATACATGATTGGCTTCAAAACCTATCAAGAACAGTTATATATTTGACACTTACGTGAAGTTTCACATTTTCTCAAAATAATAGCTAACAGAGGCTTTCAAATCTTCAAAGAAATTGTTGTAATCATCCTCAGCTCAGCTATTTAGAAACTGCTTCTGAAACATCCACATTCCATCTGGTCTGTCATGCTTGCCTTCTTTTATCTTTATCTTATTATTTTTATTGATTTTATTGTAATTTCTTTGATTGTTGTGAGCCCTCCAGAATCATTAAGAGTCAGGCGGCCTACAAGTTTAATAGTTATTCATGCAAGAGTGAGATATAGTAAGACTCAACACAACATAGTCTCCATCTGGTACTACACAACACTGGTACACTGTGATTTCATGCTACTAACTATCCTTAGGCAGGCAAGGATCAACCACCATAGCACTGAAGGAAGCCCCATTTACAAACATCACTAAGGGACCTCATGATTTGTAGATTATTCAAAATGTTTACACTAAGACTACATCAATCTGAAAAGACAAATGAACAATAATGAATGTGAAACATCTTGCTGATTACCAAAAGATGGACTTGACAGTGAAGGGTTAATCCCACCTCCTCTAACTGGATTGGATCCCACCTCCTCTTTTCATGGAGAAACCCCTCTCCCCTTCTGGTGCTTGCACTGACTTACACTGGGTATAGTTCAACTTTATTAACTAAATGATTCCACTGTAACAACAGAAATCCTGCCCCCAGCAACAACACATGAGAAACAGAAGAACAATGTGCAACAGCAAAAAAGGAATTTATCCCTTTCAAGTAGGGTGAAAAATTTGGCTCCATCTTCCTGTGACCCAAAAGTTACTCCATGATAAATCCAACTACCATTATTGATCACTGCAGAGGAAGCCAATAGGAGGGGCAAAGGGAAACACTCAGGATTTCAAGATTCTGTTATTATGCCCTACAACAATAAAAATATTGTATTGTATTGTGTTGTATTGTAATATATATTGCATTATAATATAATTTTATAATCATATTATACCTTGCAACTTCTGATTAGTGTGTCTATATCATCAAAGCCTGAGCAATGATTAATGAAACAGCTGCAGTCCTGATTCCTAGTACTGTTTGCTTCATGAATCCATTTCAGCACTTTGTCCTACATTCCAGTGGATCTGTGAGCATCTCTATTTCTTTCTCGGGACAATTGATTTACACATTAGGACTGTTACTAGCTCACTGCTGCTTGTATCAGTCCCACTGATATCATGGGAACCGAGATACAACTTCCTTGTCAGTGTGGAGGATATCTTGAGTTTTGCTGGTTCTGCCCACTGCTCCTTGATTATCTCTGTGAAGAAGTCCAGAAAAAGCATTCTAAAGTCTATTTTGGAACCTGAAAGGAAAACCTTGGCAGAATGTAGTGATCTCTAGGAGGCAGATTCATCATCTTTGCTGACTTATATATCACCAAAAGTAAGTCAGCATTAAACAGTCTTTGATGTTAAGTGTGGACCATACAAAAGCATCATCTAAAACCTGATCCACTGGAAAACTTAGTTCACTGCTAGTGTTGTTCATCTTCTCCGCTGAATCTAGAAGTTCCTATGGCTCCTGGTTTTGGCTTGAGTGTTCCTAGGTTCTGATCTTGGGGCACTAGGTAGCTGCCCAGCTACTGATGGCCTTTAGCACACCCAGCAGTCAAACCTATATTGTCAGAATTGTTCCTCCTTCTCTTCCTCCTCCTCCAGTTCTTGGCCCTCAAGATGGAAGCAAGAAAAAAGCTAGAGCATCTTCCTAGAAAGCAGAGTTAGAGACTGAGGGGAGAGGTTTCCTACAAGGGATAGGAAGGAGTTTTCAGCCCTGCCTTCTAGACAGAAGATGTAGAATTAAACCTTTTCCTGTCCATTCATATATGTAGAAGAAACATAACTATCGATGTAAAATGCTGCTAACTGCTATTGCAAAGACAAATATATAGGATAAAGTTGTTGTGCAATCCTGTCTACATAGATATGTTAACTAACAGGCATTTTTTAGTTTTGCACAGAATGTGGGAGACTTTGAAATACCAATTTACTGAAAAATAGAAGACAGACCACATTTGGAAGCTCTTTAAATTAAAGATCAAAGGGTTTATAATCCCTTAAATTATTAATTTTCAAGTAATTTGTTTCAGGGATTATTCCACATCAAAAGGAACAAGTCAACTTTTTGCTAAGGCTGGTGTGGATCTTCCGGGTTGTGTGGCCGTGGTCTGGAAATTCTGTTTCCTAACGTTTCGCCAGCATCTGTGACCAGCATCTTCAGAGTGCAGGAGCACAGACAGGAGCAATTCTCTCTGTGCCCAGGATGGTGTGACCCTTTTGTGGGTATTTATAGAGATCTGAAGGGGGGGGCTGGGGGGGGGGTTAATGAGTGGCTGCTTGCCCTGGTATCAGAAGATCTGTGTATCTTCCTGTGGGCCAGGCAGGGTCCCTTCTTCTATTGAGTTGTTAACGAGGGGCTGCTGAGGGTGATTAGCATGTTCATTGTGTGAGTTGTTCGCATGTCCTGGTGGTTGAGCTGAGTTCGTTGACCTTTTGCAGGCTGTATTTCTCAGGATTGGTAGCCAGGTTTTGTTGATTTTTAGACTCTCCTCTTTTTTATTGAAACTGTGCTGGTGTTTGTGAATCTCAATGGCTTCCCTGTATAGCCTGGTGTAGTGGCTGTTGGTGTTGTCCAGTATCTCTGTGTTTTCAAATAGGATTTTGTGTCCAGTGTGCCTGAGAGCATGTTCAGCTACTGCAGATTTTTCTGGTCGCTGTAGTCTGCAGTGTCTTTCGTGTTCTTTTATCCTGGTATGGATGCTGCGTTTTGTGGTCCCGATGTATACTTGCCCGCAGCTGCATGGTATGCGGTATACTCCTGCGGTGGTGAGGGGATCCCTTTTATCTTTTGCTGATTTTAGCACTTGTTATATTTTTCTGGTGGGTCTGAAGATTGTTTGGAAATTGTGTTTTTCCATCAGTTTTCCCATGCAGTCTGTGACCCCTTTGATGTAGGGCAGAAATACTTTGTTGGTGGGTGGCTGTTTTTCTTCTTCAGTCGCATGTTGTTTTCTTGGTTTGATGGCTCTTTTTATTTCATTTTTGGAGTAGCCATTTGCTTGCAGGACCCAATTAAGGTGGTCAATCCTGAGAAATACAGCCTGCAAAAGGTCAACGAACTCAGCTCAACCACCAGGACATGTGAACAACTCACACAATGAACATGCTAATCACCCTCAGCAGCCACTCGTTAACAACTCAATAGAAGAAGGGACCCTGCCTGGTCCATAGGAAGATACACAGATCTTCTGATACCAGGGCAAGCAGCCACTCATTAACCCACACCCCCCAGCCCCCCCCTTCAGATCTCTATAAATACCCACAAAAGGGTCACACCATCCTGGGCACAGAGAGAATTGCTCCTGTCTGTGCTCCTGCACTCTGAAGATGCCGGTCACAGATGCTGGCGAAACGTTAGGAAACAGAACTTCCAGACCACGGCCACACAACCCGGAAGATCCACACCAGCCTTCGTATGCCGGCTGTGAAAGCCTTCGACAATACATTCAACTTTTTGCTGTTTGGGTTAACAAACATACACAGCCCTCATACAAAATTCACACAGCCCCAGATATATCTCAGAGCTAATATTGCTTTCATTGTAAGGTTACATTAACAGAATCTTGCAAGTCTGAATCTTGAAAGTCTCCCTCCTTTTATTTTCGTGAGAACAAGGGAAGCATCTCATGTTTGAGATGCTTTCTCAAACTACATTTCTGCCCTGGGCTCAGATTTATCTGACAGTTGTCTTCCTCCTATTCCTCAAGATTATTCCTTCTGTCTATTCAGTGAATTCACTGAAGAAGCTTAAAGCTTTTCCTGTCCCCCAGCAGTACTCTCATTGAGGTACCCCAACAGACTGTAAAAAAAGCCTTCTGGGATCAGGTATGGATTACCCATTCTGGATTCTCTCAGTGGGAAAACCCCCCACTGCTATTGCTATCACTTAATGTGTGAGAAACAGAAATACCAAAGAAAAGACTAGTCACATGCATTTGTGCTCTGGCTTTTTCAAAACAGCTATGCTGACCTCTTGCAACAGATTACTTACCTGAGACCATTATCTGTTATCTGATAACATCCTGACAAACTGAGAAACTGAAGAACTCGGGCTGTCTCTTGGTCCGATTTTGCACTCCTGAGGTGTGTCAAGTCTTTCCCCTCTGTCTGCCTACTAGTCCTTGGTGCATGGTTAGGTAGCCCAGGGGATGGTGGGAGTGCCTGGAGAGTTTTTAATGCTGACCCAGCGCAACAAAAAGAGTGGCCGCAGTAGGTAAGGGCCGCAGAAGCACAACGCTGCTGCTGCCAGCAGATGCTAGTCCTTAAGCCAAAAATGTCTTTATTGCAGCAGGACGCAGAACAAGGGAAAGGGGAGGCTGGTTCTATCACACAATCTCCTTCCAGATTTCTGTGCTTCCACTCAGCAGCATCTTCAATATCGGCCAGATCTTTGGCATCTAACATCCAGATATAGGCAGAGTTGAAACTCTCTGATCTGACCGGTACACTCCAATGGCTTTCGTTTCCTTCTTCCTTAATCACATCTTCATTTGTTATATAATGCAGGCTACAATCCTTTTTGCTGGACTGCAAGGCCATCACTTTGTTTTTCCACACAGTTTTTCCTTTTCTGTTTCGACAACTTTTCTGAAATCCTATTTCGTGGGAAGACAAAATCCCCAGGGCTTTAGAAATCTTTCTTACAGCCATATCTGTTATTCTTTCACATCCAGAGAGATCAAGATGCTGGAGACTCTGGCAGCAACCAACCCAAGACCAACTGAAACAAATATTAATAATTGTGTGAAATTAATCTTGTAATATTTATGTATTTATTTAGAAGGTTTATATGGCCAATATGGCAGCTAACAGTACACTAAAATCTATCCCAAAAGCAAATATTAAAAAACTATAACAGCAATATGATATACAATGAACATGTTCAAGCTTCACCCTGAAATGAAAATGTAGATATGTATACTAGAAAAAAACACCTAAGTAAATAGAGATCCTGCCATGTATGTTATTTTCTAAATGAGAATACCTCTAAATAAGCAACAACTGTTCGACTAGCAAAATTATAACTTAATACAGATGCATCTTTTCTGTGCAATCCAACGTACAGCTCATGAAATGCAAGCCAGTTGTTGCATTTTAGAGCAAGGCCAAGCATAAAGCTATTTGCAGTCTCTGGCAGAGTGTTTCCAGCACTGTTTGAGGCTAGCAGCACTGTGGCTGCACAAAAATCCTAGGATTCACGTTTTGTGTTTTTCCCAGGTCTCAGGCTCAAAGGGAAAAATCAGAAGTTTTCACGACCAGTCTGTGAAACGGTTCAGACAAATAATGAGCAAGAAATATGACAGGAGGAGGAGAAAGACACAGACTGTACACCCTTAGAGGTGGAAGCCAATGTGGAATAGATGCAGCCCAATGTAGGAAGCAGCTGCTTCTCCTTCACATCCCCTGCCTTGTTACAGTTACCACTTGGCAGCTTATCTAGCTTTTCCATTAAAAAAATCCTAGAGGGAATACAGCCTGTAGGAAAACAACTGCTTCAAGTCACACTGAATTCATGGCTTGCGAGGCTTCCCCCACTGTCTGTCTTAGCAGGGATGGAGAAAACACGCACTGTCAAAAGCTGTTGTTTCAAGGCACCTGAAGTCCCTGGCTACAGAAACTTCCCAAAGACACTAAAATTGCCCCCTTGGTAATTATTTCCTTAGACAGTGAGTAGCTGTCACCTATCAAAACTGCAGATCTTGACTTATTACAGCATTTTTCAAAGTTTTTCACAACTAGAATTTTTCCTATTTTACAAAGCAGTCCGAGAAAATATATTACTGTATGAATTTCTGATTTAACAGCCACAGATATTTCTTGCTCAGCCTCCATTATACATGTATGATCATTTCCGTCGGTGAAGTATAAAGCTCCTATAATTATGTCATCTCATGATTATGTATTAGCTTAGTATGTCTAGGTCCTGCTAGGCTAAATGCTAAACACACAATCTGCCCTGATACACAACGTCTTACCAGAGGCTTGCAGGGAAAAACATGCTATTCAGCAGGACTGTGCAAAGCCTCTGAAAGGGACTGTGCAAAAGACATTGGCTGCATTCCTGCAGCCACATCTTCCAGAATGCTCAGTGCAGCTACTCTCTTCAAATTACCCCACACATACGCACACACAAACACTTCCACTGGAGCTGCCACTGAAGCAAAGACAACTGGGGAAGCCCTTGGAAGCAGCTGTGCCAAGCTTTTCAGAGGCCATCTACCCTTCAAGGAGGGGTGTTGCTCATGCCAACGTGCTTCCCAAGGCACCCCTCTCATTAGGCAAGGATCTCACACTTCTCCTGCCCTGCACAAACTGCCGGCTCTGTCCCGTTGCCTCTTCCCCAGCCAGGCTCAGTGAGCTCCCTTCAGCAGATGAAGCTCTGCCACCCTGCCCCGCCCACTGCACACATCCCAGGGCTGCACCCTCGCCCAGCACCTGGATCCCAGGCCAGCAGCGGGAGAAAGAAGATGGCAAAGTTCAGCTGGGGGTGGCAGGGTAGGTAGTGGCAGCAAAGTGTAGGGCTGCCAAAAGGCGGGGAGATAGGCAGGTTGGGGGAGCTCACGAAGTCATAAATGCAGACCGGTTGCCAAGCACCCAAATTTTGATCACATGATCATGGTGGTGCTGCAACAGGGTGCTCTAACCCTAACCTGTAACTTCAAGAACCAGTCATAACTACCATTTGTTCAGCGCCATCATAATTTCAAACAGTTGCTGAACGAATGGTTAAACAAGGACTACCTGTAAGTGATGGGAATGATAACACATAACAAGTAAACCAATCTGTCTCATACACACAGACAGGCCATTCCTTAAAATATAAGCTACCAACCTTTCGAATGCAGAATCAGAAATGTCCGTCTGAGTGAGATCAAGGTATTCCAGGTTAGGACAAAGTTCTAAGATCTGTCTGACCTATATTAAAAATGGTTCAAAAAGGCTGAATTATAAAAGGTATGCAAAAAATAGCATAAACTATTTTCAACATGCTTCTCCAACACCTTTACATTTTACTAATTCATCTTAAATGTCAACTATAAAAAACAGGTGGCACACATTTTTAAAATACATTCAAGCTATTTTTACTCTCTAGTGAATCACTTATTGTATATACTGTACCATTTTATTAGATATGGCCGAACTGTAGGCCAGCACAATAGTTTTGACTGATGAGCCTACACGTGGCAGAATGTTATGGATTATCCCTTGAAGTAAGTCCTTCTCTTTCTGAACAATGCTGATAGCCAAGGATTCTTCTCCATTTTCTTCTATTAAAAAAAACAAAATGAGAAGAGACATTTAACAGTAAAATAAACAGGAAGTCCTCACTTAACATCCACAATAGGGACTGTAAAATTGGTCATTAAGCAGGGTGGTTGTTAAGCGAGTCACCATGTAACCAGACCCAATTTTACAACAATTTTTACGAAGGTCATAAACTGAATCACATGGTCATTAAGCGAATCCAGCTTCCCCAATGAACGTTTTTGCCAGAATTCACTTAACGCCCACATGATTTGCTTAACAACCATGGTGATTCACTTAATGACCATCATAAAAAAGGTTGCAAATCACGATCATATGACCACAGGAGGTGGTGTAAAGGTTTGCAATGGTCGTAAGTGCGAATAAAGCACTTTTTCCGAGGCCGCTGTAACTTTGAACCATCATTAAGTAGTCAACCAATAATGCAAGTACCACTAATGGCATGCAGAGATAGTCTAGGTGCAACATGACCTTCCTGTCTGAGAAGAGAAGAGAAAGCAGAACTTCTCCTAGAAGTTGGAGAAACAAGAGCCCTGCTCAGACATATGCCTAAACAGTGAAGGGGCCATTCTGTAGCTCTGCCCCCGCCCCCCATGTAGTTGTCTGAATGGGGACAGCATACACAGATACACACATCATAGTATTCTGTTTCAGGATAAGCAGCATTATGGAGACTGCAGAAAGACAGTAAGAAACAATACACATACTAAATACCTAATACCATTCAGGCCTTTGGAGGAAGTGTGGGATTTAGGAGTGGCCATTAAGTTGTGCTGGAAGGTGCAGTTCAGGTTTGGGTTGCAGACAGGATAGGTCCACAGTGCTGAGTAAAGAGATATATTACCTCTAATTTCATTCATTTTGCCCCAAAGTAAGGAAACTTGTTAGCTCAGAGTGGAGGACATTTGATTTCAATTTGATCAAGTAACTTCTTTATTACAAAATAATGCTTTCCACCAGTATAGGGATCTCCACTTACTAAATCTGAAAGCAAGAAGTAAATAAGGAAACTACTACTTTTAATTTAATGTAAACTTATAAATGGTTTGACTTTTTGTAAACTTGAGATGGCAGTTAGTGAAGTGCAACCACAAGCTTCTCATCAGTCAGGCTGAATTACTGCTGTGGTGGTTCTAAAAGGATGAAGTCACTGTACTGGTTCCACCCTAGATTTGGCTTTCCAACCAACACACCCCAGACCTGAACAAGTTCACGACAGATTCCTTCATTATCACTGTCATACTAACCCCTACGCAGAGTCTAACCTCTCAGAAATCTTATGCTGCACTACCTCGGTTTCCAAGCACTTAAAGGAAAACTAGCATACATAATGCTCCCTTCTCTATTTTCCCCACAATAACCCCTACCCCACCCCCAGGAAGGGGAAATTGGGTTATGAGAGACTGGCCCAAAGTTACCAGCTGACCTCCATGTCTAAGGGAGGACTAGAACTCATAGGCTGCCCATTTTTAATCTAGCATCTTAACCTCAAGCATCAAAAATGGAAAGAAATCAAAATTTGCAGGTTTCCCCAAATCTACATAACCCACAATTATCTTATCTGTTCTGGTGATGAAATAAAATGAATCTCCTTATAGTTACAGTTATAGTTTTATAGTTACAGCAAAAAATTATTGCCAACCATATTACTAACACGTATTATGGTCTTACAACTTACCCTCCCTTAAAGTGCTAATCATAATAAAAAACAAATATGGCTATACCATAAGCCATATTTTATAAACCGCAATGGCTAGATTATATTTTTATCCCGCCTTTTATATATACATATACATATCTATATTTTTTTAATAAAACTCAAGGCGGCAAACATACCTAATACTCCTTCCTCTTATTTTCCTTGCAATGACAGCCCTGTGAGGTGGTTTGGGCTGAGAGAGAGTGACTGGCCCAAAGTCACCCAGCCGGTTTTCATGCCTAAGGGAGGACTAGAACTCACAGTTTCCTGGTTTCTAGGCCAGCATCTTAACTACTACCCCAAATTGGCTCTCTAACACACATCCTGTTAAGCCAAAATCAAAGAATTCACATTATACTAAGCCCTAAAATGTGAACTTGACCACAATGTCAAACTGCAGTTAAGCAAAAGTTTACAAAACTTTTTTTCCAGTTGCAGAAAGAAGAGGAGGGGGAAATCTCCTAGGGTCATTGCAGATCATTAGCATCATTGTAATCTGGTCTTCCCAAAATCTTGCAGATATATTGAGACTAAAATTCCCAGAATTTCCAACTGGTATGAGTATGGGAATTCTAGGAATTGTTGATTTAGCATGTGTGGAGGAAGCCAGGCTAGGAATGGCTGATCTAAACTATAGTTTACTAAGACAAGAATTTCTGTAAGGCTATCAATAAAAGAATGTCAACCTCAAAATACTGTTGTTGGTGTCAGTCTTTTGAAATAGGCCAGGTGAAGAAACAAGACATCACAAGGACTTTTGGAACTCCACTGTTGTTGGAAATAATACCAGTATCTTGAAAGCCTGACCATTTCCCTCTGTCCTCTCTTATACCATGCAGGATCAAAGTGGGGTTATTCTGAGTCTCTTCCTACTTCTTTCCCAGGGCTGAGATTTCATTTACTGCCTCTTTTATTGGTTTTACGGCTTTTACATTCCTTTGCTATCTCTGCTTCCCTCTGTGTAGCCATCTGCCAAAATTTGACACTGGGAAAGACAGGCTATTTTACATTCCAAAGACAATATGCTACATAAAATAAGCTTCAGTTGGTACCCAATGGCTAAGCAGCAAGGATTTAGAGCTTAGAGAAATAAATTATACACACAGAGACTGGGTTTATAGCCCGCATTTTGTTCAGGAGCATCTTGTTGGGCTGAGGGGGAGGGATTCAACCAAAATCACCCAGTGAGCTTATATGGCTGAAGATGGACTAGACCCTGAGTTTCCCCACTCCTAATCCAACACCTTCACCTCCCCATTCCTAATCCAATACCTTCACCACATTGGCTCTCAACTTGTAAAAAATGTTGACATTACATCAAAACATATACTTCGAGTTTGTCCTTCACATTACACGATGGTTTCCTTAAACATGATTTGTTGAATAAACCACAATTTGTTAATAGCTGGCTTCATGTAAGACATTAAGCTAAAATCAAACAAGCCAGATTTTAACTTAACACGTCCTTTCATACAGTCAACCTAAAACATAGACACAATACGGATGCTAGGCTTGCAATTATAATATGTATAATCTTTTGTATTTCATGTGGCCTATTTTCTACCACTGAAAAGATATAATGTCTGAAATGGGTTACAGAAGCCTCTGGATGGAACTACAAATATTTTGTATTGCTGGAAGACCAAATGGAGAGATGAAGCAACAGAAGAGTCGCCTAGAGCGCCACTGGAGGAAGACAAAGCAAGGCCGACCGAGCACAGGAAAGAGCCTGTATTAGAACTTATCTTGAGGTGATAAGGACAGCGAAGCATAGTTACTTCGCAAGCAAGGCCGACCGAGCACAGGAAAGAGCTTATATTAGGACTTAACTTGAGGTGATAAGGACAGCGAAGCATCTGCAGGTAGCTGACCAGTGGCCCTGTTTCAGGGGACCGGGTCTCTCCTGGGTAAGAAGGCGCCAGGGGAGCCCTTACAGGGTCACTATGAGGAATATTCTCGGCATCTATCAGATAAAGTCGCTCGACTTTGCTCGGAGCTAGACTCAGGCTGGGAGGTCCTTTGGAAGTGACAGACATGTCTGAGCCTTGTTTTCTGGAAGGAGTTGGAGCCAGATGCTCTTGAGGAAGTGGACAGGGTCCTTGGGGCTGTGAGCTCAGCCACCTGCATTATGGACCCATGGCCTTCCTGGTTGGTTAGGGCTTCCTGGGAGGTGGCATGTGGTTGGGTCCAAGTGGTGATTAATGCCTCTTTGCAGGAGGGGGTGGCACCACTTGCCTTGAAGGAGACGGTGATGTGCCCCTCTCTCAAGAGGCCATCCTTGGACCCAACAGTATTAGACAACTTTCACCCAGTCTCCAACCTTCCCTTTTTAGGGAAGGTAGTTGAGAGGGTGGTTGGCACACAGCTACAGAGGGCTCTGGATGAAGCGGATTATCCGGACTCTTTTCATTCTGGGTTCAAGCTGGGTCACAGCACTGAAATGGCACTGGTCACATTTGTTGATGACCTTTGAAGGGCTCAGGATGGGGTGGTGCAATCATTCTGGCCCTCCTGGACCTCTCAGCAGCTTTTGACCATGATATCCTTCTGGACCAGCTTCGGAGGTTGGAAGTGGGAGGCACTGTGTTATGGTGGTTCTCCTTCTTCCAGTCAGTGTTGGTGGGGGAGGACAGATTGAGCCCTAGGCATCTGCAATATGGGGTGCCTCAGGGTTTAAGCTTTTTGCCTTTCCTTTTTAACATCTACTTGAAACCACTGGGGGAGGTCATCCATCAGTATGGGGTGCAGTATCATCAGTATGCTAACGATACCTAGTTATATATCTCCATCCCTAGCCGGACAGGTGATGCTGTGGTGGTGCTGGCTGAGTGCCTGGCAGCTGTAAGGGTCTGGAACTCCCCATTCGACTCAACCCTGGCAAGATGGAGAGGCTCTGGGTTTTTGGCCCCCAGGTCCAAATAATATTTCATCTCTGGACAGGCTGGCACTCCCCCAGATTGAGTTGGTGCACAATTTGGAGATTCTCTTAGACCCATGGTTCCTGCTCGAGGAGCAGATGGCAGCTATGGCTGGGGAACCTTCGCACAGATTTGTCTGGCATGCCAACTGCACCCTTTTCTGGACTGGGAGGCCTTGCTCATGGTCACTCATGCCTTGGCCACTTCCCATTTGGATTACTGCAATGTGCTCTACATGGAGCTGCCCTTTACCCATGTAACATCTCTGTCGCATGAGCTGCACTAGCTCCTGATTTCCTTCCAGGTGCAATTCAAGGTGCTGGTTATTACCTTTAAAGCCCTATATGGCACAGGGCCAGGTTATCTGTGGGACTGCCTCTCCTTTAGGATATCTACCTGTCCTACCAGATCACATAGGGTGGGCACGTTCCTAATCCCTTCCCTTAAACATTGCCATCTTATGGGATCTAGGAAACATGCCTTTTCCATGGCAGCCCCTGCCCTATGGAACACTCTTCCCCTTCAAGTTCAGCAGGCCTCTAGCTTCTGAAAAGCACTTAACACCTAGCTTATCCCCCCAAGCACTGGGATAGGGTGAGGTGGATGAGACAATTTAACGATGGACTGCATGTGGAAGTTTAACATTGGTGCCAGATTTTTCTTAATGTTTATGGTTTTAATAGATATATGTATTATGTTGTTTTATTATTGATGCTGTTTTAATTGTTGGTTCGGAGCCACCCAGAGTTCAATATGAGATGGGCAGCTATATAAATGTTTTAGATAAATAAATAAACATCTGTCAATACATGTAGGGAAACATCATAATACCCTGTTATCAAAAAGAAAATTCAAGAGACATTACCAACGTTTATATAACTACCTATTCAATAAAACTGATTACATTTAACTATTTTTATTTCAGAAGATATAGGCAGGTTACAACATTTTTAATGTAATATAGTTTTATGCCATTCTTCTGTTTAACAAAACTCCCAAAGTGGCTAAGAAACAAAAAATCAAAGGAAAGCAATTCAAATTTAACACAGGAGAACAAAAGAACCTGAGTAAATATTTTTGAAAGTGCTTAGAGTTTTTGAAAAGAACAGAGGTACTAATAAATTAATCAGGGAAAAAAAAAAGCAGTTCAAATGGGGAAATAACATAATCTACCCCTACCACTCTCTGATCATCACCTCATTTCGGAAGACCTGAGAACTTTGAGAAGAGCTTCCAACAATGGGTTAATATTTAGGCATGAATATTGGGATGGAAGATGGTAATCTACCCTGATCTCACCCTATGGAAGTTTTTAAAAGGCAAGGATTAGCACTTGGCAGACAGTGTAACAGTTTCAAAACAGACATAATAGGTACATAACAATATTCCAGCTTGAATTCTCGTAGCTGGCCATTTTTGTGAAAGTGAACTATGAGGTTAAAATGCAATACTCAATGGTCAAATCTTTGGGACAGGCAAAACTGAAAAAGGGAGACAGCTCACCAGATTCATCTATATCAGCATCTTCATCCCATTCATGAAAAGCACGACTTTCATCTTTCCTGTTTTTCACCCATTCTTCATCTGGCTCTGTATCAAGATCACCTGGTGGGCCATGGGACCAGTTTCCTGATCAGCCAATGAGAAAGCATTTAATTAATTAAAGAAGCCTTGGTGTTACCCACAATCAAGAGCAGATCCCAGGTGTGTAAAAATGCCACAAAAGAAAGGCTAAAAAACTGCATATTGCTCTCTTATCATCAATCCTTACAGGTTTCAAAGCAGTACATGCAAGATTGGAGTGCTGCAATACCCTTCCAGCCTACAAAATCTTCAGTGGCTTAATCATCCACAAATTATTTCCAGAGACAGTGCATACCCACCTCTTAAGCTGCCAGAAACAGGTAAAGAGCTTCATGTCCATCAGAAAATGTTAATAGTTTTAATAGTTAAAGAGTTTAAAACAAGATGTAGGGGGAAAAATAAAAAATCTCAATAAATAAAGTGGCAAAAATCTATTTACTCAATTCAGTAAAGATATGCATATAATTTGCTTATAATTAAAAACAGAATAGACTGGGTCTTAAAACTCCTAAATTTATAAATGCTATATTTCAAAAGCAAGGACAAGAGACTGCCTAACTTAAGGTCATGTAATCTACGTGGCTTATAGTATTGTACACATATAACTGAAGATAATGCAGTGTTAACTGTATAGGTCCTAGTCTAGAGAACTTAGCAAATCCAAGTTTGAAAATTATTAGAGTGATTTTCACACCATGAAACCATAAATATTTAGATCAACTGAACAAAATTAAATAATGAGATGACATAGGACATGCAGGTAGTCCTCACTTAACAACCACAATTGGGACTGGCAACTCCATCACTAAACGACATGGTCATTCAGTGAAACATCATGTGACTGTGTCTGACTTACAATGTCAGTTCCACTGCAGCCATTAAGAGAATCACCCACAGTCATTAAACGCGATGTCATGTGACCACAACTTGCAACTTACTGCCAGCTTCCCCACTGACTTTGCTTGCTGGAAGCCAGTTGTGAAGGTCACAAATGGCAATCACAAGACTGCAGGTTGCTGTGACCATTGTAAATGCATGCTGGTTGCCAAGCACCCGAATCATGATCATGTGACCATGGGGACGCTGCAACTGCCATTAAGTTAAGGACCAGTCATAAATCTACTTTTTCAGTGCTGTCGTAAATTTGAACAGTCACTGAATGAGGAAGTAGTTAACTGAGGACTACCTGTACAACATATGTAATTAACAATGCTTTTTTTTCCTCAACAAGTTTAAAATAACTACAAATGACCAGGAATGGTAATTAGGACTTCTAGAAGGCTTGATAGTGCAGTCTCTTACCTCTGGCCCAGTGCACAGGATAAAGGTGTTTCCAGAGAAACCCTGTTTTCGCTAACTGTGACCATTTGGTGCTGACTTGACTACATCGGCATAATTCTTGAGGGCTAAGATAACTAAAAATAGTCAGCATCACCTCAGAAGGAAGATGAAGAATGCTGGTAGATTGCCCTGGTTCTTCAGTTTCTGAAACACAGGAGAAAACACTTTACAGGAGCTTGACAAGTTGGCCAGTCTTAGCAGAATTCAGCTCTAAGGAGGCACTTCTAGAACTATGGCAAAAGAGAACGCTGTCGACATCCCGGGGTGGGGGGAATCTTTTTTAAAAAGGCAACTTTTGGAATTATGCATCCAATTACCCATTAACAGCTACTTTCAATTTAAGGGGTTACCTTGATCTGCTTTTTCATCCACAGAATATTTAAAAGCTTTCTGGAGCTCTTCTGCTTGATTCCAAAGACTAATCCCTCTACGTATTTCCGTTGCAGTTTCCTTCTGTGAGCAGTGTTGCGCAATTACTTTCTTTTTTATGTCCTTCAGTTCTTCATAAGTAAAATATTCCATCAACATTGGCTGGAAAACCTAAGAGATAATTATTGTCACTATTTGAACATCAGCTCTAACTTGCATTTTTTTGCTACAGTTTTTCTAACATTTGGAAAGTTTCAGGCTTTTGGTGAATTATAAGCAGTGAAATATTCTTTACTTTTTATAAAACCATGTTGAATTCAAGAATCATGCTTGTCCCACAAGATCCAACATATTTGACAGATAATAAAACATATAAAAAATAGTATATATCAAGATGAAGATAGCAGCAAAATTATTATTTAAAAAACCAGCAATCTTGCATGAGAATTCAGCACATTTTCATGTAGAAACACCCAATTACATCTAATTCTTCAAAAAAGCTGCCAAATCAGCAATTTTTTTAAAATAACATAGATTCTTCTTTACACTACCATGACAAGTATACCACACATGCAAGAAAAGTAACTATGTACACACAGGGTTAACTGTTTTGCAGATATAGTATTCGGAGTGATATTAGGAACTCATTTAAAGTATGTTCTAACCTTTAGAACACTAATACACTAAAAGTAGTATTAAATACTACTTTTAAAAAGAAGCAGTTCAAGCCAACTCATTTCTTTTGAACAGCATTTCAAAATTTCAAAACATTTATTATATGCCACCCAGAGTCACATACGTGAGATGGACAGCTATGAAATAAATAAATTCCTAACATTATCAGAACTCAACTAATTAAAAAAAAACATTGGCCAATTTTAGTCTTTTTAAGCCACCCTGGGAAGACATAGCTGTTTTAAAGGGTAGCATAGCAATTTAATGAATCAAATGTTTCTCTATAGTTCTGCTACAAAGATGGAAGGCTTTCCAGTGAGATTGAGGAGTTATGGCAAACCCCTATACCTACCTCACTTACTCTCAATGTAAGAGCACAACCGTGCCATACCAGCAGTAGTCAGCAGAGCACCCAGAGTGAGGTGGGAAAAAGAGAAATAGATAGATACAAGATGCCCTTTTGCTCAGCAGGATCCGCTGGCATAAATTCCAGCTTTGTTCTCAGACTGCAATACTGTACAAGACTTAACTGTTATCTCCACAGAGTTATTTAAGCTAAGGCAGGTACCTGCATGTACAGTGGCTCCATGATATTTTTTTTAATGTTCTTGCTTTGAATATAAATCCCCCCCAATGTCATATCACAAATTGTTTTCAAGCGTCACTTCGCTTCTGTTGTAAACACACCAGGGTACAAGAAACATGCATCTAAAGACAGCTTGGTCTTATAGTACTTCCATTTGGAATACATGTTCTTGACAATTCTGAAATATATTTTGAATCTAGTTTTTACATTAAAAGGCTTTTACCCATATCAAGTGTAAAATTTAATTAGTATTAAAAGCCAATGAAAAGAATTATTGTGACACCAGGTTTATTTTGGTGTGCTTCATATTAACATTTCACAAATTGAAGGTAATTATATCTTGTTCCCGTTTACAGAAAGGGGAATAACACATTTGTTTATTTACCGAAATAGTTTAAACTATCTCTGCTGTGTGAAACTCTCTCAGTATGAAGATTTTCCTTATTTCAAATGACCAATCCAATGGCCAAGGGAGGCTGTTCCAAATGCCACAGAACACTGCAGGCAGACTGAGAAGGAAAGCCAAGCAGCCATAAGCATTTCACACTGAAACACTATGGTGAGCAAAGGAGCAGGCTGTGGGATGAATCTTCTGAAACCTCAGGATATTTTCAACTGAATTTATCTTCTCAGTTTAGCAGCTACATTCCAAAAAAGGGCAGAAATCATGAAGTAGTATTTTCTTTTAACAGATAAATGGCAAAATCTGTCTTTTTACAAAAATAATACTGAATACACACTGCTCACTCCAAATGTTAAAAATAAAGGAAACATTTGTCAAAACGTTTAATCATTCCCTAATCACTACTCACCTCCTCCTCCTCTTTCATGTGAGGAAGGAAATCTCTGGTAAAAGCTTCCAATCGTTCCTTTAGTTGTTTCGCATAGTTGAGTTGCTCATATTCATTCTGAAAATTAGTTTTCAAAATTCATCATACAACGACATGCCATTCAAGTTACAAATATGTTTGAACTAATTATTAAATTAATAAACTCAATTTAAATTATTAGATCATTACATTTTAAAGACAAATATGAAGAAATACCGGAGTTGGGCTTCAAACATTTGGTAATTTAAACCACCATCTCTACCGCTTTTCCAATTCTAATTCTAATCTTTCAGATGGAAAAAGTTGGGATTACAGTGGGCATTGCGATACTTGCTTCTTTAAAAGATTATGTTTGCTATCTGTCAGGTTCAGCCCAAGAACAACAGCGAGACAGTCCAGAATCAGTTCAGCTCCTTTATTAGTTTACACCTAATAGACAGAATCTTGCCAGACTAATTCTAATCCCCAACCACAGCAACTATAACTATGATGCCCTTAGGGAGGGGCCAGTCTCCTTCTCTTGACTTTCCCACACTCTGGCTGGGGGCTGAGAAGGTGCTTTCCCTGGAACCTCTCTTCCCCTTCCTGGCAACCTTGAAGTTCCATTCTGGAATCCTCCCTGCTCATGTCTTCCATCACACTATCCAAGTGAACACAACCTCTAAGCAAAAGGATGTGGCTTAACTAAATGGGCTAGGAGCACATTTCACCAGATTTAGATACCAAAGGAAAATTTCACAACAACACTTTTGGATAAAAGTTATAAATATATCAAAACATTTTCTCTTTTGAATATGTTACAGCAGCAAACAAAAATTGTCCTTCTTTCACAAACTCATATATTTACCAATTAAAATGATAGTCTCAGTATTTATGATTAAGTATCCATGTGCAATGTTGCTACTGCTTCAAATAATTACTTAATATTAACAAGCCAAAAATCAAACAAACTCACCTTTACATTTTTCAACCCTTTCTCAAAGAGGCTAAGCATCTCTGACAACTTATTGTCCGAATGTACGTTATATACAGTTCGGCTACGTTGCTGAAGCAAACCAATGATGTATTCATTTTCAATCTGCTCATGCATTTTAAACTCTTTAAATGTAGCATATAAGGACTGGAGGAGAGCTCGGAAATCATTGTTGTTGGAGAAATTTGTCTTAGAAAGCTGGAAAAAAAAATAGAGGAGGGTTCCAGATTAGAAATTTACATTTTCTCTGAATTAATTTTTAAGAAACTAATTCTAAGAAGGCATTAGCCAACTATAAATTCCTAACTAAATTTGAACCTCAGCGGTTTTAACATATACTGAAAAAAATTCAGATTTAACTTCAATAATGTTTATTTATTCCATATCTTTAATTTATATAAAGTCCTTTATATACAGACCATTCTGGGTCAATATTTTGTTTTCTGATTAGAATAAAACATACTTTTCATTTTGCACACACCGTTATCATTAAGAACATTTGTGTCTCTGCCCAACAGTAACTCGTCTAAATGTTTGACAATCCTGTAAATTTCAGATTGAAATATCATAATTGTATGGCAAGCCTAAACCATGTTAAGTTAATGTTCCAAGAATCCTAAGAATGCATAAATGATGCAATTCCAAAGCAATCATTTTAGCCAGCAGAACTGTCAACAATTCTGTTACAGAAAGCGAAAGTACTACAATCTTTCAAACTGAGTGTTCTATTTCCATCCAAATCTAGTCTAGTACAAACAGTATCAACAGCTGTCTGAAGAAAAGCAACAGAAGGTTTAATTGCTTTTGAATCTTCAACTATAACCTTGAAGATCATTGTTCCCCAACACTTCTTCCACTGGGACTATCAGTGAAAAGAATTGGCTGTACACTTATTTCCACAGACACTGTTGCCCCAATTCTTCCAGAGGACTTAGCTACTTTAATATTCAGGGAGGGCTGCACTATCCACCCAAAATGCTTTGTGAAATAGTACTTTCAAATGTTTTGCAAAACCCTAATAAACAGTAGAAATCACCAACCCCCCATTTTTGGCATCCTTACAGACCAAAAAGTGTACACATTGCTTTCTATTATTAGGTATCTTCATAGTTACACTGCAGAACAAAAAAAGAAACTTTTTTTCAGGTGATAGAAGTGATCTTCAGGTGATGAATACTTAAACAACTGACACACAACTATGCCTCCACTTTCTACATTTGTGTCTTCATAATGGCTGAGTTGCCTGCAACTCCACCAGCATCATCAATTTTATTTGTGCTGAAACCAATTGTTCAAGTACTTCCTCATACTATCCTACCTGTACAAACTCTTTCAAAATAAACAGAGCTCAATTCAACAAACTGAAACAGGATTTGAGTGTGCTATGCATTAAAACTCTTTCCTCTTTACAAAAACATAAGCTTCAGAAAGCCCAGTCTTTTGCAATTATTTTAGCTTAATATATATTTCTCCACCTTGATTATCCTTGGTGTTGGATGTGGTGGCACTGCTCCAGACAGACCCAGTGCACAATCTGGGGGTCCTCCTGAACTTACAACTCCTGCTTGAAGAGAGGTGGAAGCCGTGGCTAGACGGGCCTTTGTACAGCTTTGTGTTGTGCACCAGTTGCGTCCGTTCCTGGATCGGGGGGTTCTGCTCACAGACATTCATGCCCTGGTCACCTCTCGTTTGGACTACTGTAATGTGCTCTACGTGGGACTGCCCTTGAAGAGTATCCGGAAGCTTCAGCTGCTGCAAAATGCAGCAGCATGGGCAATTATGTGAGCCCCTAGAAGGGTAAACATTACACCTCTGCTCCACAAGCTGCATTGGTTGCCAGTTTGCTTCTGGATCCAATTCAAGGTACTGGTTTTGACTTTTAAAGCACTTCATGGCATGGGGCTGGGTTATTTGAGGAACCACTTTTCCTCGATTACATCTGCCTGTCCCATCCAGTCAGGCAGAGGGAGCATGCTGTGGGTCCCACTTGCCGGGGAATTCCATTTGGCAGGGCCCAGGAGGCGGACCTTCTCTGCTGTGGCACCTGCCTTGTGGAATCTTCTCCCCCTGGAAGTGAGATTTCCCTCTTAACATTCTGCAAGTCCCTCAAGACCTGGCTATGTGATTGTGCCTGGGGGTCCCAGGGGACCAGGAAGATTTTGCGATGGTTCCCTTACTGTGATTAACATCATCCTCTCTTGTTCTGTGTGCTTTTTAATAGTTTTTATACTTTTAATTATGACTGTTTTATTTATGTATTTATTGGTTTTCTTTTTAATTGAGTGTTGTATGCCGCCCAGAGTCACTTTCTTGTGAGACGGGTGGCTATACAAATATGATAAATAAATAAATAAAACTACAGAGAGCTGCTTTTAGTAAGTCAGCTTCTTTTTTAAAGGCAGACAGGCACAGAAAAGCACTGCGCAAGCATGACCACATCCCAGGATATGAGTCAGCAGAAAACTGAACCAGTTTACTGGATCCAGAAGTACAGTGCCTTGAGTGGAAATCCTGACCTCTCTTCCAGGAATGGAGGAGAAAAAGAGGACGAAGCCAAGGAGTAAAACGGGTGAGCATCAAGCCTAAACATTAAGTTCCCTTTGCGCATCCTCAAAGTGATACCCGATGGACAACATTCCAAAGATCTCAGGTCCCCTTTTGCTTTGACCAGGAGCACGTGGCAAAGCACAATAAGAGAGCAGAGGAACCCTGTCCTTCAGTCAAAGGCACACCCAAGCAATTTAGATAATTTTCCTTTCTTGAAGCATATTACACAGTTTTTTGATCCTGTACTTTCTATCAAAAGGAACTAGCTTTTCATCCCCTTCTTTCTCACCATACTTAAATATTTTTTCCTAAGAATTAACTGGTAGTATCTAAAAAAATCTCAATTTATCATGTTCCACTGCATTTGTTACTTTAAGCACACTTTGGTATTGCTGCAGTAAACTAACTTAAGTGGATCTACAATCTGGAATTTACTTTGTGCCTTTCTTAATTTTGTTTTGAAATACAAGTCACAAATGTCCTGTGGAATGTCTAGTAATCCTTTTCCTATATTGCAGATTAAAATGCAGAATCACATCTTCTCTATTGGATAAATGCCATCACTTATTTTTAAATGGAAATGTATTAGAATACCTTACACTTTACCAATAATAATAAAGTCCAAATACATTATAACTTAATATTATCTGCTTAACCAAGTTAATCTGTAAAAGCAAAACAATCCCATAGCAGCCTGAAGAAAAACAAACACTTAAAATATAACTTTTCACGGACTGTAGTCTACTTCATCCGGACAAGCTAGATTATGCTACAAATATGTCTTTCTCCAGTTGCATTGTTTCCATCTGCAGACAGGTTGTAATGATGACAATGCTCTGAATTTTTTATAATTCCAAACCTAAAATTCCTTTATAGATCAAGAACTGGTTCCTTAATTTCCCAAATTTGGATCTCTGTGCAAATATCTAATTTCTAGCTTTGCAAATTGATTCTTAATTGACTACAGTCAAGAGATCATGTTGCATATGCTGTGTATTAATTACCGACAGAGACTTTCAGAGGATTGCCCTTGCTCTGTTCTCCCAACTTCTGCATTCCACCAAGGTCTTGAAAAGCGAGAAAAACTATAACTTAAGCACAATGTCATTATTACTTGCAGCAAAAAAAGAGAGACAGAGACTACGACAGAAAATTCATTAAACGTTTGACTCCGATTCGTATTCAGTTGACTTGTTTTGAATCTAATACGTGTGCCAAACAACAGCTCAACTACACAGAGAATTTCTTTTCAAAAGACCAATTCTCTGCCATCCTGGATTCTCTTTCACCACAGACTCCTAAAACTTTTGTTAGTTCAGAAATTTATGGCTGGGTACGGAGAACACAAATGACTCAGCTACTTGTTTGTATGCCCAGTAGCATGTGATCTCAAATGACTAGATCTCATGGCCATAACCTGTTTAAAACAAATATTTGGAAGAAGAGTTGGATAAAACTTAATAATTAAACAAAAGTAGCAGTTACTACCACACTGCTTCAACCAAGTAGACAGATCTTAGCGACAACACTGTGAATAGATTCCTGGTCTGTATGCTCCTATATGTTATTATGTTTATGAATGGTGGTTTCTGCTATTTTATTGTAATGAATATCGTATGTGTTATCCCAGTTTACAAAGGTTCACATGTATGCTGCTCAGAGCTGGATTTGACAGGAGCTGCTGATAAGCCCAGTAAAATAAAATAATACATTAAGATGTCTTTATTTTAGGCCTTAACAAAAGGTTCAGAAGGCTGGTGAAAAATATGGCAATATTAACATGTTGCAAAGAGAAGTTCCTTGCATTCATAAGGGAGTGACTGGCAAGGGGGGGACCACCTCTTCAGATGCCCCTGGATTTGGCTTGGCCTACCTCACCAGGCTGCTGTCGCTTTGCACCTTCAGCTCCTTAAAGGAGTGATTCTCAGTCTTAGCAACTTGAAGATGGGTGGACTTCAACTCCCAGAATCCCCCAGCCAGCCATGCCTGGCTGGGGGATTCTGGGAATTGAAGTCCACCCATCTTCAAATTGCTAACATTGAGAAACACTCCTTTAAGGAACCAACAAATGCAGCCCATGTCGTCCAGGGGTTAAAGGGATGGGCGGAGAGAGGGAATCCAGTGACCTTGGGCCAGTTATTCCCCCCACAGGGGGATAAAGTTTTCCTTCCCGGCTTAAAAGAAAAAAAAATCAGCACCTCTAAAAGAAGAAAAGCAAGAAGAGCTAGAGCTACGTCGCGCGCAAAGCGGCGGCCCAACTGCGCAGGCGCAAGGTTCCCCCCTCCCTTTCGCGCGCAAGCGCACTGCCTCCGTCCCACCGGCCGAGGCCGAGGCGCGGGGGTGTGTCGCGGCGCCTGAGGTAAAGCCGCGGCTCCCCTCAGTCCCTTCCCTACCTTGTCGCAGTAGAGCCCGACGAGCTGCTTCATCCGCCAGTGCGGGGCCGTGAAAACATCCACCTCCTCCGGGAAGGGAGCCATCTTCTCTCCCCCATAGAGAGCGACGCTCTCTCCCACAGCCGCGCTCCAGCGACGGGCAGAGGCTGCCTGCTCTGCGCACGCGCCCAGGACGGAGGCGGCGCAGGCGCCGACAACGCCCAGCCCTCTCCCGGTCACGTGGAGGGAAGCGAGCGCCTTTTCCCTAGAGAGGCACTTCTGGGCCGGGGTGGAGCGGCCATTTTTAAATGCCCCGCAAAGCGAGAGTCGGGGGTTTAGCAGAACTGGAGAGGTTCTCCCGCGCGCTTGTTGCATCGCGCGACATCCTAATAAATGCATTTCCTCAGCCAGGTGGCGAATTTACAGGAGACTTATCATAGCCATCTGGCAGACAAGAAGCCTAAATTATGAATGGCCAGCTAATTGGGGGCTGATTTGGGGGGGCTGCCTCGTGTAGCATTCTGCATAAAGCCCTACAGTTTCTCAACCGTGGCAACTTTAATTTGTGTGGACTTCAACTCCCAGAATTCCCCAGCCAGCTAAAACCAGACCCTTTGCATCAGGTTCTTAACCATGGTGGGCCTTGGCCACTCAAACAGCGATTATTCTAGTCCAGTGTTTTTCAACATGAGCAACTTTAAGAAGTGTGGACTTCAACTCACAGAATTCCCCAGCCTGGGAGTTGAAGTCCACACGTCTTAAAGTTACCAAGTTTGAGAAACACTGGACTAGAGCATTATATCATGGGTTTTTAAAACTCACTATTTTATTATGCAGTATTTTTCCTCCATTCTTTTATCTCTATTTAATTTTTCTGATAGGCATGTTGGATCTGTAACCTGTAATAAAATAATTGATGGATTGATATAATAAATTAGTATTTCCCCTTCCCCCCCCTTTTTGGGGGGTTTGTGGAATGCTATAAGGCTGTGGCTGGCCCCTCTGCATTGACAACTGGCATCAGTCTCCCTGCAAACACATCTTCAGACTCTATTTCCCACCTGGCTTTAATTCCAAAAGAAGAGCAAAAAGGGAAGGGGTGTAATGCAAAATAGAGCATCAGCCTCTGTTTACAAAAATGCCAGTTCTTCCTTGGTTGTTGGAGAGATGAGAAATATAATTGATCAATCAGCAGGGAGGAACTTCAGTGCTGAATTCAATGAATGCAGCTCTTTGTGACTGAACAAACCCACAACATACAGTATCCAAATTCCCAGTGTGTCTGCCAGCCCCCAAATGGTTTCCTATGTTAGGTTTCGATGAAACACTTGGGGAAGACATCCAGTGGCTCTGACTGCAAGGAGCATGCAGAGAAAATGATTTGGAATTCAGATTTACTCAGCAGCAGATTTAATCCAGACCAGATGGAAGTATTGCGGGTGGGAAATCAGCTGCACCGGCCAAAGGAACTCAGCAAATTGGGTGACAAAACTGAAGCAAATCTAATTTTGCTTCGATAGAGCTTCACTTTGTTTTTTTAATGGTGATCAATCAAACTGCCAATTGATAATGCCTTTAACCATTATCAATTGGCAGTTTGATTGATCACCATTAAAAAAAAAAAGTGAAGCTCTATCGAAGCAAAATTAGATTTGCTTCAGTTTCCAGTCTTGCTTTGTTTACTTTGTACTACTATAATGCTTTTACCCAAGGCTGCATGTAAAAACTAAGGAAGTTCAGCTGGCCTGTAAGGTGGCTGTTTGGAAGCTCAGAAATTCATGAATCAAGCTAAGCATCTGTCAGTAAAGCTGCTCCCTGAAATCACACAGAGTTTAGGGTTCCAAAATAAGCTATAACTTAGCTTTTTTGCCCCCCCACCACTGAAAAAAAGTCTAACCAAAAAAAAAAAAGAATAGAATTGTACAGGTCTCAGTATGTTGACAGGTCCTGCACTTAGCACTGTCCTCATTTACTCTATCTTGCCAGCTAACACTTCCAGATAAAATAGGTATTTTGAGCCAAGACAATACAGACTATACAGAATGAGACAGGTTTTCAATAGCATTTTGCTCTGCTTTCAAGTTTAGTTCAGAGTGTGGATTTGTCACTGAAAGCCCTCTCAGGGCATCCTGTGCTGCTCCATTCACTAAAGTTCCCTCCATGATTTTTCACTCCATTTGAGGAGTGGCAGGGGATGAATAGGGAGCTTTGCTATGGCAGGACCCCAGTTACAGGATGCTTCTTTCAATGAGATTTCCCTGGTGCCTCGCTCATATGCCATGGCACAAGGTAAAGACAATTTTCAGTAGTTTTTAGATGAAATTCAGATTATCTCTCCTAACGTTCGTATTGGTCTTGTGTAGATTTTTCAAGCTTTTATGGAATTATTACAAGGAAAAGTTAAAACAGTAATTGATACAGCTTTCTTGTATTCCCTTTGTGTTTTCCAGTGCTTGAAAGTTGACAGAGACAAGCTGCCCTGAGCATTTAAATGTCCTCAGTATCCACTAGGTGGCATCAAACCAATGCATAACTTATCTTTTTCCTTTCTTGGGTTTAATTTGTTCCCAGGAGCACACTTCCTAAACTGTAGTAATTTTTTTATACAAATGAATTTTTCAAAAGACCTTTAAGCAAAATGAAGTGGCATTACCAGCAACTTCCTGGCTTATTTTACTTTTTGTTGTATCACCCTCAGCACATTCAGTGGAGATGGTTTTACAAACAGAGTTTAATCAGTTCATCACTGATGACAAAGGGGGTCAAGGACTCTGACATCCATAAAAAGCAGAATGATAAGAGATGGGGAAGTCTAAGCTCAACTGTGAGGGGCTTCTTATATCTTCAAGGATGTCTACTTTGTATTTAATTTATCTGGGGCATCCTGTTGGTTCAAAGGGGGAGGCCTTTCATAATTGAAACTCACAGCAACCACATTGGCTGGGGCTTATTTTGAGCTTTGGCACATTTGGCTTGTCCCAAACTTATTGATGACCCCTCCATTTTTTATGACTCCTTCAGCCCCCACTGTCACCAAATCCACCTTCTCCATGATGTTTCCATCTAGAACAGTGTTTCTCAATCTTGGCGACTTGAAGATGTGTGGACTTCAACTCCCAGAATTCCCCAGACAGCATGGCTGGCTGGGGAATTTTGGGAGTTGAAGTCCACACATCTTCAAGTCGCAAAGATTGAGAAACACTGATCTAGAATACGGTGACAGAAATACCAAATTTACTGAGAACTTTTACCACCTTCTGCCCTGTTCAATCCAGCTGCAACTCAGTGACATACAATAGGTGCTAAAATGTTTCTTTGTTCCTGCAACACCTAGCACTCTAAGGGCCACGTTCGAGTAAGCATGGATTTACATTTCCCCACCATTTTTCACAAATGTGTGGCAAAAGTGTGCCAATGTTCTTCCTTGAAAGAGAGATGTGATGGAGAAAAAGCTTGCCTCTTTCAGTTACGGTTTCTTTACATTTGGAAGAGTCCACAGAAATGAAACTGATGAATTGTAAGAAGAGCTCTGTGCCAAAAGAGAGAGCCATCGGGGAGTCAATGTTAGAGAGCATTTTTAAAGCTTATTTTAGATTTGCTCTCAATCCTTGAATGGCCTCACCTTCGTCCCTCTTCAGAAACTCCAGTGAATAGCAGCCACTGCAGAAGGAACATCTGGATCCTGTCTTATCTGGGTGCTAAAGGCATCAACCAGCTCTGCTATGTTCATGGTAGAAAAAGAGGTCATCCAACTCCTCTCCAGCCCAGTCATGACACCACCTTTATAAAACCTTTGGGCACAGTGCCGTGAACAATTTATTTAGCAAGTTTATAATAGGAGGGTCCATGATTTTTGTACTTATGTGGATGTTTTTGGAGTTGTTAAATAGGGCAACCTGATCTGGGCTGCAAACATCCCAATAACTGCTAGATGGGAGCAAGGAGTTGTTAAATCTCTTTGCTAACATATAATCACCTGATTTTTGCAAGCCAGCTCTAGTACACCTCTTGCTGAAAAATTATAAAACCTTCATACCTTTTATAAAAATCCATTACAGCTTAGATTTCAGTGCTGCTATCTCATTTTGTTGCCTGAACTACTACTTTTTATCAATTTTCTCTTTTTTTAGTCTCTGTATAAACACACACTTTTCCTACTTGAGGGCCCAAGCTCCTTCTTTAACAGTCTGACCATTTGAGCAACTATAAAGCACCTAATATTTTCTAATGCAGACCTGAGAAACAGCAAGAGAGAGGGACCCAAAATTTTACCATAGGATATGGGAGGCCTTAGATCAGTCCTATCCTACTCCTCCATGCACTAGAATAGTGTTCCTCAACCTTGGTAACTTTAAGAGTTGTGGATGTCAACTCCCAACATGCTGGCTGGGGAATTTTTGGAGTTAACGTCCACACATCTTAAGCAAGCTGGCTGGGGAATTCTGGGAATTGAAGTTCACACTTCTTAAACTTGCCAAAGTTGAGAAACATTGTACTAGACTAAAAACCTATTGCCACTGCTTGTATTCTGTTGGGTGAAATATCTAGAGTTCAGATTGGGAGTGGCTACATTTGATATGGAGTTGGCATGTTGAATAATTTGATTGAAATTCATGTTCCCATGTGCTCAACTCAATGATGCAATCAGACTTGCTTAGTTGCCCCTCATGGTAGAATGACCATCTCATGTTTCAGAACCTTTTCCCATCTTGCACCTGCTCTGCAAAATTGACTACCCCTTGAATGTTTGGCATGTGATTGCATGAGGTTCATAAAGAAGCTGGGAAAAAAGTGTTTCAACGGCTGTTTTGAACCTCACGAGGTCAGAAGAATCATTGCTTTACTTTCACTACCTAATAAAAATTGAAATTATGGTAGTGCTAGGGTTAGGTAACATTCATTAAATTGACTCTTTATTTGTTTATATTATATTGTAATTTCATTGTTGTTTGCTTCCACCAAATAAAAATGCTACTATTAATTCTGCTAATGGCAGTCTTCACTTGGAGGGACATAGTGTTTAGCAAAGTTATCACAGAAAGTATCTCATGCAAACTAGATAAGTGTTTTTATTGGCTTAATCAAAGGTAACAAGCATATATATTGAAGAAGCAAGGGCCAGCCTCTTGTAGCAGAAGAAGCTCCAGAATCTAACTACCCTCAACCAGGGTCCTTCCTCATACCTCAGTTAAAGTGTTCCTTCTTCCCATCAGTGAGCCAAAAACTTAACCATGAAAACAAATGTTGCTGTCCCCCTTACAATTCCAACTTCTTCTCTTCTGGCTTGCAGCCACAAGATGGTATCCTCACTTGCCATGCAGGGAAGGCCACCCTCTCCCTACCTTCTCAGTATCACTGCTGTCATTGGTGATCATTGTGACAGATGGCCAAATCCATGGATTTACTATCTGTCAGAACTTGCCTCCCTTTTATGCCACTTTTCTTATTCTGGGCATCAGCTGCCCCCCTGAGAGAAGTGGCAGATGACGGAAACAAGAGCTGGGAGACATGATTGTGCCATGAAGTGGCAGAGAGAGAGAGAGACTAAGAGGCATCTCTTTCTCTCCTGCTTCACTGCACAGCCTCCCCACCACCACCACTGGCCAGCTATTTTTCTGGCTGATCCAGACACTCCCAGTGCCAAAGCAGGATAGCCCTGGAGGACCGTGCCTAGAGACCAGAGGGTGGGAATTTGCCTGCAGCACCCTAGATTGGCCAGTAGGAATTGCATAATCCTAGCACCAATGGGTCATCTGTCCATAATAATAATAACAACAACAATGACAACAGTAATGGATAGTCCCATCAATCCTTGGAGGTTGATACTGACCACTTTGGGCAACCCTGCACTACACCTTCACCACAAGACCGTATGATTAGACTCGCCCTTGGAGGACTGTCTGCAAAATTTACTTTCATTTAAGGGCACTGCTGCCATGTTCTCTCTGCCATTTAGTATAAATTTTTTATTATTATTATTATTATTATTATTATTATTAATTATTATAAAATTAATTATTATAATTACATTATTTATTTATTTATTTAACACATTTATATAGCTGTCCATCTATCAAAGGACAAAATCCAAACTTAGTCAATTACGAAAAACTAGGTTGAGGCCCCTAAAAAGTCTCCCTACCAACAAATTCAAACACATCCACACCTACACCATTAACATCCTGGCCGCAATGCCTGGGTGAAAAGCCAGAAGGCTAGCAGGGTTGGCGCTGTCCGTATCTCATGGGGGAGGCTGTTCCACAAGACAGGTGCCATGACAGAGAAGGCATGCTTCCTAGGGTGGCATTGTCTCACCAATGGGATCTGGAACATGTAAAGGTTTCTGATTTTCCCAGCATTCAGTGATGGCGTTTGGGAGAAGCAGATACAGTGTTTAACTGAAGCCTCAGTCATAATGGAAGAGCAGGGTCATAATCACAGGCTATATCCTAGGGAAATGCAGATTTATTCTGATTTTAATCACTGCATCTTAGGATGCAGGATTTGGCCAAATCTGTTGCATGCAGTCTGAGTTTTTCGCTATCATGCAGAAAACCACTTGCAATCATAATTTAACTTCAATGACTTTGTGACAATATATACTTCACAGAGTAAATTTATGACATAGGAGAGATACATAAATTGACAGATGAAGTTTGCCCACAAAATAATGTACGTAGGGGAAAAAACTGAAGCTACAGCATCATTAACTTGATAAATGCCAGGATTGAAATCTTCAACATGCCAACTCTGCATCAAACGTAGCCGCTCCCAATCTGAACTCTTTAGATATTTCACCCAACAGAATACAAGCAGTGGCAATAGGTTTTTAGTCTAGTACAATGTTTCTCAACTTTGGCAAGTTTAAGAAGTGTGAACTTCAATTCCCAGAATTCCCCAGCCAGCTTGCTTAAGATGTGTGGACGTTAACTCCAAAAATTCCCCAGCCAGCATGTTGGGAGTTGACATCCACAACTCTTAAAGTTACCAAGGTTGAGGAACACTATTCTAGTGCATGGAGGAGTAGGATAGGACTGATCTAAGGCCTCCCATATCCTATGGTAAAATTTTGGGTCCCTCTCTCTTGCTGTTTCTCAGGTCTGCATTAGAAAATATTAGGTGCTTTATAGTTGCTCAAACGGTCAGACTGTTAAAGAAGGAGCTTGGGCCCTCAAGTAGGAAAAGTGTGTGTTTATGCAGAGACTAAAAGAAGAGAAAATTGATAAAAAAATCTTCAACTACACTAGGAAGTCTAAATTTAGGAGGGGCTAAAACTTAACTGTAAGATGTGCATCTTCAATTCCATCTTCATTTTTACATTATATCAACTATGTGCCCTCAATCAAACATAGGATTAGATATGATCCTGTGATACTACATACATGACTACACTGAGGTTATACAATTGACAATGTCTGGGATACCATTCTGGAGGTATGGATGATTCTGCTTCTTATTATCACTGCATCCTCCTTGGTCACTAGTCCAAATCTTAAGCAGGCTTTATCACTTTGCTGAATGGCCAGATTGCCATGATTGCTGAAGATTTAGCACCCATTTTCTTTCTCCTGGGATGCAGATTGTACCAAAAATCATAATCAGCATTATTTATCTGGACTAAAGACACAATAAGAAGACATTGTTCTGTTATGTCCTCTAAGTATGCCAGCTTTCCCACTTTCATCACAAGTGCGTGACTGTAGATGTAACTATTCCTTAAACAAGGTAGGACAAGTTCATTGAGTGTTTTGAAGGTAAGGATGAAGAGATGCTGCTGCATTGAGAGTGAACAGGAAGTACATTTTATGGAGGCCCATAAATGGCAAGGTGGAGGACAACCTCAGCTCACCAGAACCCCTTTCCATGCCCAAGGGTTATACTGATCTGGGATGAGGACTAGTGTCCCCATGGCACTCTTTACACCTGAGCCAACTGTGGTTCAGTTGCTGCTCAGAAGACATGCTATGAAAACAACATTATACTATTTGCTCTGGAACTGTGAGGTTTCCATTGATGGGAATTCCTTGGATCTCCCCCCTCCTTGCAGGAATCAATGCATCATTCTTTTTTTGACATGTCCTGTAGAGCGGAAGAGTGGCTGTTCCACTCTATCCACACAGTGGCCATTTTGCTCTGCAGATGTGACAAGGTAAGAACAAGGACTGCCAATTATTGCACACCTCTGCTGGCCTACTAGAAAGAGCTCTGGTTTGCTCATGGAGAGCATTACAACATAAGGACCTTCATTGGGTAGCCCCAAAAGATTTGGGGGTTAAGCTGGTGGCTGTATGGAAGTGCTTTGAGTCTTCAGCGGGGTAGGAAGCAATGTCACATTACATTTTCTTTCTCACTGGGAGTTGGTTTTTTTTTTTTTAGCAATCTGAAAAGAACTTGTTCCACATTATTAGGATGTTTGTCAAAGATATTGTCAAAGGACATGATTCACAGTAACTGTTGTCTCAATCATTCAGCTTCCTGGGTGGTTGTAGGACATTACTGGTTTTTCTTGTTTAAGATTTTTTTTTTCCATTTTAGCTCAGCCCTCATGAAGAATGACCCTTCCACCTTGGCGACGATGTTGATTTACCTGTAGGACAAAGCAGGTGGACTTTGATCATTCAGTGCTAGTCCTGATAGAGTTCCTTTTGAAACCAATTTTAACTGCTGAAGCCTTCCGTAGTTCTGTAGGATCCCATAGAGCTAAGGAAGATCTTTGCTTTTTTTCCCCCTGATATAAATAGAAGTGGGAAAACATGGTTAGAGATCTGAGCAGAATCAAAATAATGTAGCCTATTGATTTTAAAATGATTTAGAAATGTATTTGTTTTATTTTGGGTACAGAAGCAGAACACAGTGCCTACAGACAGAAAACAGAACACCTAGAGAAATCATTTTATTTCTCCCCGGCTGCCACCAAAACTTCTCTCTCCCCACCCCACTGCCATGAATACATTCCAAATAGGTGCAGTCTTAGCCCAGCCTAAAAGTATGAGGCAATGTTTAAAGGAGCTTAGTTGTGTATAGAGTGCACAGCCATCAGCTCCATTTTCCTATATTATTGGGAAACTCGTAATCTGTTATATATTTTGTCCAATACCTCCTTCACAAGACAGGAATCTATTCATATCTCAGTCTACAGATAGCGGTGTGCAATAGATCATTCAGATCAGAAACAGCTTGCAGCTCAGGGATGACTTAAGATGCTTTAACACCAGAAGAGATGCTTTTCCCCTTCCCCAATGAAACTTAGTGCTTAATGAAACAACACATGACTTAGTTGCCCGGAAATGCTACCCCAAATCCTGTGTAAGGTCGAGCAGCTCCATTGGATCATAAGCAAGTGAAGGGATCAATAACTAAATTGGCAATATCTAAATTGGCAATGTTAACTTCATAGCTTTAGAGCATGCACAGAGTTCTCTATAGCCAAGCTTCAATACTAACGGCACTTAGCAAAATTGCAAGAGGAAGCAACTAACCACAGATGAGCTAGCTCAGATAATAGGGAAAACTCCTCCTGAAGAGACTAAGTCTGAGGCCTGATGAGGAGGGAGGACCCAGAACAAGGGTCTGCAGGGACTGACAAGGTATAAGAGTTAGGGGGGACTCCTTTAAATTAATGTAAGCAAACAAGGGCGGGGAATAGAGTTAATGTAAGCAAACAAGGGCGGGGAATAATGTATTCTGCTAAAGTTTCTTTGACTGGTTGTAAAACTCACCTTCATTATAATGGTAGTAAGTTCTACCTTTTTAAAAATACCATAAAAGGCTGTGGTTTTTGTCTCCAAGGGTGTGCCACCCTGCTCTCTCTTGGTGCATGGTGTGGGCACCCAGGCTTTTGCTTGGCCAAATGAAAATCTGCTTAGAGAAGTCCCTGCTTGAAGTCTTTTATTTTGTGCTGTTGATTGATTTCAAGTTTTCTGGGTAGCCGTGAACCTTACACAAGAAAGCCACACTGTCAAATACTGAAGGCAGGAAATATTGCAGACATTGAAAACCTCAGAGTTCCATATTTAGATGCACACTTAAAATGCTCACTCACACAAATGGGGTCATGAATCTGTCTCAGCCAGGGTGCTGTGATGTTCTGACACATCCTGGTCTTGCCATTCCATGCCACATGCCATGCCACAGTCTTTCAGACTGAGCCCAGTCATCTGCACCCAGTGGCGATTCTCCCTACCATAGCTAGATAAAAAGACAAAGTAATGTGTTATTTTATGTTGTATCCCAAGAGATGTTGTTGTTTTCCCTTCAACAATCTAGCATGGCTCCTCTCATAGAAGCTGTTTATGAATTATCCTGTTATTTGCCTTATTCATAAGTGTGTGAGTTTGTGTTTTAAGAGGAATTTCCCAATGATTGGGTTCACATATCATGCTGTTATAATGTGATCTGTTTGGCTTTGGTTTATGGCTGGGGTTCTTAAACTGGGATCCCCTGGGGCATCACATTTTCTTAAAAACCTGGTTGGCTTGTCCCCAAGCCTGCCCTATGCTTTGCCAGCACAAGTCCCTGGCAGGCAGGTACAGTGCCACACAGGCTGATAATCTCATTAAAAGTGTTGTATTGATTTCTTGCCCAAGTCTTACACCTGTGAAATCATTGGTTTGATTCATGGAAGTCACACTAGCTGATTTATCATCTACGGGAGTCATAGAAGCACAGCATTTGAGAAACCCTGGTTGAGGGGATAGGACTGAAGTTGGGGAGATATGAAGAGAAGGTCCATATTCAAAGGTGGCCATCACAAATAAGCCTCAGAAAAGGGCAGCTAACAGTCCTTTGCTGTGTGAGGGTGGGAGAAAGAATCCCTAGATTAAACCCTGCATTATTGCCTGTCTGCTGTCTCGACTCTTCCACTTGGTTAGAAGCTGTTCTTCACCTTGTTTAGGTCACTAGGACTGCAATAAAAGAAGGTTTTTTATTCACGCGGTGTCTTAGATTTCTTGTGAGTGCACCAAATTCCAGAGAGAATTAGTGCAGGAATCTGGGCACTATGGGATGCAGGCTTAGCATTGGGAATCTGGCCACTACGGCTTGCTCAAACAAAGGATGATTAAAACAAGCCATGGCTTACTGCAATGGATGACCCAAACCAGCAGGTATTTAAAGTGGTAGATTTTTGTAACAGGATTACGTATTCCAATATTTTGGCTGTGTTTGCACAAAATGCTAAACCAAAAACCCCTTTGAGCATGCCCACTGCCATTTTTGTCCCCATCACATGCAGCTTTTGAACCAGCCTGAGTCATTTGAACCCGGAGCAGCCATCCCTCTGGGTTTGTGTAAATCAGACTTCTTACCAGGCCTTTTTGGCTTAGCAGGAATACCTTTGTGAACATTCTTAGGGAAAGATAATTTTAGTCCTGGAAAGCATTCTTTTCCCCCTGCATCAACTAGCCTTTAGTTTTTTTCATATTATGATCCCTCTGTATTTTAAAATTTTTGTAATCTTTTGGTCACGGATGAGATATTAATACCCTTCCTCATGGGAAGCAAATTACAAGACACCGAGTAGAGTTAAAAACAGGAGTGACGTGTCTCCACTGGTGGCCGTTCCATGAGACAGAATCTGAGTAAGGCTGGTGCTGTCCAACTTCAGGTGAGCCAATAGAAATGCAGCCCAGGCCCCTCTGCAAATGTGCCTTTGCAAGTGTGAGCAAGCGAGCGAGCAGAAAAAAATAGGAGGAGCAGGAGCAGGAGCAGGAACCGCGTGTGACACTTGAAAGCTACATTGCTGGCAGGGGTGAAGGAGGCAGAAAGTGCAGCTGTTGCTGCTTTTCAGAAACTTCTACAAAGATGCCCTTTCAAAGCAGCTCTTCCTGGACGAGGAAGCATAAACTGATTTTGACAGGGGTGGTGGTGGTGCTTTTGGGCACCCTGACTGTTTTTGTCGTGTTTGGAATACTCAGGCATGGAAAGAAGAAGACCCCCAACGCAGAAGAACAGCAGTGGAAAGGCAGAGGGACCACTGAACATCTGTTGGAAATTGTCCTGGGAAGATGTTACAACTTCATCAATACAATAAATCCTGAATTCAGGTAAGTGCCAGGGTATTGCAAAGGCTGGAAGCAGGATTTATCCAGAGGGTATGCAAGAAGAAAATGCATAGGAGAAAGAAAGGACTGAAGCTTTTGTTCCAGAAAAAATAACTTTCTAGCAGTTGAAAACAATTTTATTCTGAAATGTATCATACTTGCAGGAATCTGACAGTATACAGCAAGTAAGTTTGTGATTTTCTTCTATATTTTCATTAAACTAATGAACACATTTACTAATATAAAAATCTGTATTCTTCTAATGCACTTGCATCCTTCAGGGCAGATCATATTAGAAGTCCACTTATCCCAGCAATCTGTTTTAGCCAATGGGAAATCCATACACAGAGACACTTCCACTCTTCTACAGCAAGTAATATAGGCAGGCCTGTTGTCTCTAATATTAGAAATAATGCCTAAGTTAGAGTGACCACTGATTGTGTTATCTGCCATGAATTTGCCTAATCCCCTCTGAAAATCATCCATCACTAGAGCAAAATTGGAGGGGGGAGGGTTTGGTAGTAGAGTGAGGGTCACCTCTGTCATGTTTCCACTTAGCCTTCTCTTCGGAGCTACAAAGCCCTAAGTGTTGCAGTGCTGCTCCCGCGGCTTAACCCTCCAGTTGTTTGTTTTGCAATCCTTCTGAACTGGCATGTTCCAAAAAGCACAACTTTTCTCTGCTAAGAGTGACTCACTGGGGCTCAGGGACTTTTTTAGCACTGTAAGGCATTGCAGGCCAGAAACAAGACATTTCAGTTACATTTTGGGGAGTGGAAGATATAATGTGTAAGATGGCTAATGAAGGGGTGTGTGCATGAGAGAGATGTGGACAGATGGATCTGGGAGGAGTTTTTCAGTAATAAGATTGCATTACTTGTTCAAAGTAGATTATCTCTGTATTTCAGGTATGAGTTTGAGAGTGAAAAATTCTGGCTCCTCAAGATTTTATATTGCCTTGAATTTGGGACTTGCTGTTCAGGGCTCCCTCTATGAAGTTTACTCAGAATTATATATAAATACATTCAGTTGGGTTTCCTGCCTACTAATGCAAACAGAATTGAAGTTCTGATAGGAATATTAACTCACAATAAACCCCACTGAGTTCAGTATGCCTCACTGTTAAGTAAATGTCCCAGGGTTACAAAAAAGTCATGTTCATTTACATTCCCAAGGAAGTCAGGATTTCAAATCAGGAGGTGGAGAAATGAGATTAAATTTCCAAATATATGGCTGATTGAATTAGACACTCTCTTTTGGTTGGTTTGTTTGTAATTGTTTATGCAACGGGATGTGGTATTCTGCAAAAACTCCACAGGAAAGGAATTTATTGAGTGTTATCTCTGTGCTAGTGTTACACACGCTGCTCCCAGGTTCGGCTTATGGTCACTCACTCGCACACTCACAGCCTGTTGAGGCATGCGGATCTTGTCAGCCCCCCTTGCTTTCTACCTGGGTTTTCCAGATAGGTGCAGCTGGAGCAGACAGACACACAGCCCTGGTCAACAGCGGGGAAATAATTGGGGATACACACAAATCACTTCCAACCGAACACTGAGGCACAAGAGGTTCTTTGTAATACACGGAGATCCAGTGAATTTAAAGTAACAGCAAAACTTTACTGGTTGCAAGGTACATTTGCTCTTTCTCATACACACACACACACACACACGCTCATCCACACTTACCCATGTCCTTCCCAACTAGGCTGCCAGGCACTAGCTAGAGGGAGGGAAGCCGCCAAGTCTGGATCCAAAGGTGACTCAGGTGACTCAGCTCAGACGACTCAGACGACTCCGAGTGGGCGGGCTTCGGGACCCCTTTTATCCCCAAAAGTCCTTGTTGGGTTGATTTACAAGTTGATGGGATTGGGGTGAGGGCTTCCATGTGCTCAGGCCCAACTTCCTCTTTCTGGTTCAGGTCCTTTGTTTTTTCCTTAACGACTTGCTTCCTTCTTATCTACCTCCCCGAAGGGATCCCATAGATAAGTTTCCTGGCTTTTGTCCTCTCTGCTTATGTGCCTGCTTCATCTTTAGGTTATGGCAGCTTCAGCCTAGTCTCACACTAGCATGATGTTTCCTGAAGGCGTTGCAATTTTAGTGCATCAGTGTGAATCTGAAAGAAAGACGTTACTGCTGTAAAAGGAGACAATTCTTTGAAATTAATGTGATTCTTAAAGCAGTGGCACTGTTTCTTTTCAGGCTTATAGTATTTGGAAACTAGAAAAAAGTTGGGCTACTTTTTTTTTTAATTTCCAAATGTATACCATTTTTAAATTAGATTTCATTTTTCTTGGAATTGCTGAGTTCTTTAGGCATCTTACATTTGGAGCATTTGAGGAGATGCAGCAATATTAATCCACATCCTTTCTATTCTGGATCGCTAATGGTTTTAATTGGTAAGTGATCTTTTTCATAATGACCAGAGTTCAGACACATCAAAGTTTTATCACACTCCTTTAATGAAAAGCAGAGAGATGCTGCACTCGTGTTCTCATTCATTCCAAAGTATTTCTTCCAAATCTTTCGTGAAGTGTACTCATCCTGTATTTTATGTGCAGGATGAATCTTCTTTTTAAATCTAGATTATGCAAATCAGCATATTCTGTGTTAGGCAGGCAAACTACACTGGGAACTCTGCACTGTTCAGCCTGCATTTATCTGTCCACCTCCATCCATCATTTCTGCTTCTGGAATACTTAAATTTTGTAAGTCATTAGATGGTAAGGTGGTTGTGCTAGTCTCACATCCAAACTTTCAAAACTTATAGGTTGGTGACATTGGTTGTTATTATTCTTCGGCATAAGAATCAGTTGTTATTATTTTTGTGAATGCTAATGTCATACACCTATTTTTATTGTGTTTATAAATAGGTGGCTTTAATCCTGTTTATATATAATAATATTGTAAGGTGGTCAGATTCAATCAATATGTGGGGTGGTACCTAAGCCTATTAAATAAATTAATAAATTTTATTTGTAGGGAACCACATAATATAGAGAGTTTAGAAATTATACTGGGTGGGTATAGCAGGTCATGGCAATGAAATGTACTAAGTATGGAAATAAATTGCAATGAAAGATGGATGGGGAATGCTACCTTTACTGTCTTTTCTTCATTCACAAAAAAAAAAAAAAAATACAGGTAGTCCTCACTTAACTATGGCAATTGGGAGCAGAATTTCTGTTGCTACGTGCTGCAGTCATAAAGCATGACATCGTGTGACCACACTACTTAGTGATGTCAGTTCTGGCAGTCCTGGTTGCCATCATTAAGCAAGGACCACGTGGATCATTAAGTGAGGACCTCATGTGACCATGACTTCCTACTTCTTGCCAGCTTTCCCATTGACTTTGCTTGTGAGAAGCCAGCAGAGAAAGTCACAAATCATGATCACGTGACCACAGGACACTGCAACTGTCATAAATACAAGGACTGGTCCTAGGTACCACTCATTCAGCACCATCACAAGTTCAAACAGTTGCTAAACAAGTGGTAGTTAAACAAGGACCACCTGTATGTCAAAATGAAGTATTGACAAAATCAGAAAGACATCGCTACAACACTTAAAACTGATTTGTATTGTATTGCATTGTATTGCAGTGGTACGTGGGAAAGACCTTGGGAGACTGGGCCCAATATCAATCTTACCAGGTAGGCCAGAGAGGAAACACAACCAGATGAGCTAATTCTACTTTATTGTAAAGCTACATTGATAGAATCTTGCAAGTCTGAAAGATACAGTCCCCCCCCCCCGCCGTCTCCATTACAGCTTGAGAAACTAGGGAGGGTCCCTTCTGAGCCACTTGCCCCACCCACTATCCAGCTGCGAGCTATGCTGTCTCTTATCTGACCTTGGCAGCACCTCTTGGCCCAGTCTCCCAAGGTCTTTCTCACATACCACTGCAATACAATTTAACATTAATCTTAACAAATCAGTTTTAAGCGTTGTAGTGATCTCTTTCTGATTTTGTCTATACTTTTTGACATACACGTGGTCCTTTTTTAACTACCACTTGTTCAGCAACCATTCGAACTTGTGATGACACTGAATGATTAATTCATTAACAAATCTCTTCACCCGGTCTCCCAAAGTCTTTCCCACATACCATTACATGTATAAGCTTCACCTTCAAAAGTCAGTCTGGCCTGCATCACACCATGTTTTTGGCACTGGGAGAAAGAGCTGACTTCCTGCTTAATCACACATGCTTAATTGTTGGCCACAGAAGAGTGGCAGGCTCGTCTATCCAGCATGCAAGTTCCAATCAACACACCAAGTCAGGGAATCCTTTTATTTTTTTTATTGAAGCACTTCAGCAAAAAGGGTTCCGTCTCTCCAAGGAGAGGAACCTTGAGCAAAGTTTTACATCAATCTTTATACTTCTCAAAAATAGGGAAGTAGGCATGTAAAAAAACGTGATTGGTTACATTGTTGCATAGACACACTTGATTCCATGTTACATACTAACATCCCATAATAAGCTTAGCATGTTCTATGTTTTCCAAAATTTCCACCTTAAGGGTGTGCATTTTACTATGTTAATTAGCTTTTGGTTACACTAGGGTCATAGGTGGTCTCATGACAAGGTCACTCGATGGTTTCTGAATGCCTCAAAACCAGTCCTCTTCCCCTTTTCAAAGTACAACTTTTCTACCTGCTGTCAGACATCTGCTGGGCAAACCACATCCTCCTGAAACTCAACCACAAGTGTTTTATAGTGTGCTCTAGTGAATATGCACTCTTATTGTACCATGTGGCCTCATACTCATATTCCTGCTAAAAGAAGAATAAATTGCATGTAATCTTTTTGTAATTAGAGCAGGTAAAGAGTTAATAGGGATATATAAGATTTTCTGATTTCAAGAGGTTGAAATTTCTCTTTGTTTCTTAAAATTGGGTTAAGCCTAGGTTATATTCAGGTTTCTGTGTTTCCTACCTCAGACTGGCAAGAAATTATGCCACTGATTTTTGGCAGTTCTCTCCCCCCACCCCCCAAAAAAAGTGGATTTGTCAGACCTCTGACTTGGAATGTGATAGTTTTAACTTGGCCAGTGTAGCCCTATCACTGATCAGAGTGACTCTATTAACAGTGAATGTGGTTTCCATAACTAATTTATTGACTCTGGATAAGTTAATCATGACCTTATCCCTCTGTTTAAAAACAATTGTACAGGATGACAAGGGTGTTGATATATAAAAATTACAAATCCGTCTGGAGGAGCCTGGTTTTGAAATTGCTAATCTAAAATTCCAAATGAATGTATATTTGTTAGGTTAAGTATGCAGTTGAGATATTAAACTAAAAAATTATGCTAATACAGAATCAGCTATAAACAAAAACAATAACTTTTTCCATTGCGTGATAGAAAAATTCTCAGCCTACAATTTTTACAGAGCCTCGCCATACTGTACTGTATATTCTCATGAGAAAAACATGGGAGTGTTTTTAGATTTGATCCCTTTCACTTAAAACCTTATATCAGAAGAAAATTAGCACTGATACATGAATATATTTGTAACAGTGCAATAAGCAGGTTTATACTTAGAGAAGAAAAGCTTTTGTGAAACAGGCATGTCGAGAGGTGACTGCATGGGGTGCCAAAAAAGCCAAAATGGCACCCCTGTTGTGTGATCAAAGTCCCACCCCTTTTTATGGGTATATGTGAAAAGAGGTGGGGCTTTGACCACATAGTTGCAGCTGCCATCTTGACTTTTTCACCCCCCAGGACACCCCTGGTTTCTAATAATTACATTATGATTTGATCATTACAGTAATTAGCCTCTTGTGTTCAGTGAATAACTAGGTAGGTAATTCCAGACTGGAAGAACATCAAAGAGGATCAAGAGATAGGATGGGATGAGATGTGAAGAAAAAGAAGAGAACAGTAATATGGATGTGTGATGAGTAATCTGGAAACTGAGTCACTCTTGCTGGATAAGATACCTGCTAACTTAAGGAAGTCTTAAAAATGAAGTAAATTTAATATAATTTGGCTCAAATTCACTGGTTTCATTGAAAACCTCATGTTTACAACACTGGAAAAGCTAGAAAAGGTGCCCTGGGCACATAAAATAATTTATTTTTTCTTTTGCATTTTACTGTGCTACAGTCCTCTTGTGCTACAGTCGTTTTGTCAGCTTGGAGTAAAGGCTGAATAAACATGCATTGGTTCAGTCTGTTGACTGGTGATTGCAGCTATACAGATCTAGGTAGAACAAAGTGTTCTTGGCTCATCCTTGAAATTAATATATATATATATATTTTTGGTACATGCCATAAATACAGGAATTAATGTGATACTGACCTCTTTGAATGGGATATGATGGGCTTGAATGATCATCACATTACTGTTGTTGTTTTTGTTAGTATTGGAAGGTAATGAACTTCACACACCTTTAAACTGGAAGTCAAGGACAATTAATGAGAGGCTGCAGACCAGATCACAGCTGGAGCTCTCTACAATCTGAATTTCTGCATTCAATTACCTTATCTCATTCTCCATTATATTATTTTTAATTCGGGGTTAATGATGTGGAGAATGCAAGGCTGAGTATTTGTAATATATCTTTGTATGAATTGCAATTTTTTTAAAAAAAAAAACTGCACATTTTCAGTGGTTGCCTCCACCCTGCACAACTCTCTTCTAAGCCTTAAGTTTTTGACAAGAGCCAATAATGATTATGTTGCTTTCCTTACCTTTAAGCCAGTAACTTCTAGACATTGGTAGCTCTGTGTGCTATTAAAAGGGATCCCCACAAAAGGCACTGCCTCCCATATCCAATAGACCCACGAGGGGGAGCCATAGGCTGGAAGCGAGCCTGAGGGTCTTCTGGTCCAACTCCCTCCTTAATTTTGACAGCAATCACATCTCTCTGCAGGAAAAACTATCTAATGCTGGCTTGGCCAGTTGCAGACATTTTTATGCAGTTACTTTAACAATAACTAAAAAGTTTTTTTCCACTGGCATTTATGACTATTAATTTTTACCGCTGGTTTGGTTTTAACTAAATATATCATTCCATTTGTGCCTTTTTATAATTCTAAAGGTTGGAGGAGATTCTGTAGACCAAGCGACCCATCTGCTGCCTCCAGTCTGAATCCCGCCTCTATGACGAACTCATCATTTTCTCACCATTAGCCCTGTAATGTGACATAATTATTAACTAATCTTGTAGCATTGCTATGTAAAATGCATAGAGTATTTTAAACACTTGAAAAGACTATGTGAACATTACATATCGTGGCATGTTTTGTAACATTAATATTCTGAAAACTGTTTTTCAATACTTTTTAAAGCAAGCATAAGTAATTCTAAGGAAACTAATTTATGTGAAGAGAACACAAGATCACCATGATCTCTGAAGCTTTTTGGTCACAAAACATGACCTTGCTGAACTTCAGCATCATCAAGATGCTCTATTTTTAATACTTAAAACATTTTTTAGGTCTAGCAGTTGCAATATCTTCACAAACCAGCATTACAGGAGGAATGTCACATGATCCATCCACGTATCTCCATTCTCCTTTCATTATTTTCCTTTATTTTTCAAGTCCAGGGGAAGGTCAATACCACATGCTCTGGAATAATTCAAAGGCAGTGTTTGTGTAGAGAAAAAGGCTTCTTTGTTCTATTTTCTGACTTTGCTTCAGATGCTAAAGACTCTGAGCCACAAATTCTTAGCCAAGATCCTTTAGTCCTTCTGACCTTCTCCATCTTGTTTTTCTCTGTGTGACATTCAGCATTTCAAGTATGTCTAGACGCCGCAGAAGATTTTGTTGAGCCAAAAAATACTACTGAGTCACTTGCTTTTTAAGTTACAGAAATATCTTTTTCATTGTTTTAATAATGGTTTGTATTTAAAATTCAGCATGAGAATTATGCTAACAGACTTTAGCACACTACACCTATGTTGAGCTACCTTCATTTCTGAAAGCCAGCTTCTGCAGTCAACAGGAGCAAGTAGCAAACCTTTTAGATTCTGGATTTTACCATGTTTATGCTTTGAAGATATTCTAGAAGAAATCTCTCTCTCTCTCTCTCTCTTGGTGTGTATGTGTGTGCGCGTGTGCATGTCTGAGACATGTCCCACTGACATTGGATGAAAGAGATTTCTCTCATTTTTTCTTGTCCCCCACTTACCAAAATAGGAACAACTGCAGCGAGATATATACGTAGGGCAAAAAGAAAGAGATGTTTGGGAAAATATGAGGGGAATAAAAAATGACGGAGATCAGTTGGGGGTATCAGAGAGACTGAAAAGAATGTTTGTAAATCCTCCTATAGAAGAATGGCAAATTAATCTGTGGAAGTATGTATTATTAATTATTATATTACTATTATTTAATAATAAGTCTTTTTACAGAATGTAATTCAATTTGGAAACCATTCCTGGATTATAATTTGATACATGAGCTTGTACTGTGTCCAAAATTTGGGTTTCTCTTAATGTAAGACTTTAACATCTAAGCCTTTGTTTGATTGAGTAAATAAGGTTAGAACTCTTAGATTAGACAAAAATTCTTGTTAACTCCTTATTTTGACTTTTGACTCAAACTATACTGGCTTTTGTTGTGCATCCTGACAAAATTTTAACCATGTTCTGCAATCTGAAACTGATATAAGATACCCATATACAGTACTAACTCAATATTATTTTTTATAACGTTTTAAAAACGTTATCTTTGGATTGTGTTGTTAAATACTTATTAAAATAAACAAACCAAAAATATTTTTAAAAAGACAAGAAAAGAAAAAAAAGTGGTGACTAGATCACATTGTATTCTTTACAGTGGAATTTATGAATATTTGATTGTATAGCTTGGCTAAAGCTAGAAGACTCCAATTTGAGTTTTATTACTAAGCAAATTCTTACTCCTAACAGCTATTTGTAAAAGGTGACAGGAGAAATACTTTAGACTTACTGACTGGTTCATACATCAAATCAAGAAATAATTAATTTATGTTGTTATTTATTTTGTTTTGGCTTAGAATATAATGTTAAGCTAGCCATTATGACCTGTAAACCACAATGTATGCTTTTATGTATAATATGACAGCCCAGCCTGTTGTGCTTCAGTCAAGAAACCAGGTCTTAATACAACATATGAATTCACCATCTCTATTGGGTGGTAACTCTTTGAACGTGAACATATAGCAACAAGATGGCATGGACATTTGCAGATAATTTTCCTTTAGAAATTTGGATATCTCTCTACTGAGATTGAGTTTAATTCAGACACCTGAGTCAGGAAAAAGTTTGGTAAATACTCCAGAGGTATTAGAATAGATTTGGACTTAGAAACATACATAATCTACATTGCCAACCAACTTGCCTTTACAAATAGTTAAAATAAAACCTGAGAAAAATCAACTTTCTGTCAGACACAACTACTAATAGCAATGTTTTCTTAGTTTCTTAAGTAGTCATTTTATCACCTCTTAACAAGATAGTTGTTTTTGGAAGATAGGCTGATGTGCACTGCTTTTAGACTGGCCAACCATTGCAAATGGAAGGTTATTCAAGGCCACGTTGATCCCATCCCCCAAATAATTTGCAAGCTGTTTTCCAGAGAAAGGGACATGGCAAGAAGTCATTCTTTCCCAAGGAGAGGCAAAGGACTGGAGAAACATGTCAAAAAACATTTTCTTCCATCATTGAGATAACATCTGGTGGCTTCACGTGAGTGGCCACCAGGCTGCTGGTTTCTCATGAAAATATAGATCTGAAGTCTGCTATTCAAACAGCATTACCTTCTCTCTGTCTATGGAACAGACTCCCCACCCCAGAAATACTGTCCTCTAACCCTAGTGACTTTTTAGAAGGCTGTGAAGATCTGGTCTCCAGGCCTTGGGCCAGGATGTTAGTTAGGGAGGTTCTGGTTTGGGTATATGCACATGGGGTTTGAGTATAGAATCTGTGATTTTTGGGGAATGGGGATTCAAATTGGGGGTTTTTTGGGGGGGGGGTGGCGGCTATGGATTGATTGTGTTTTTATTCTGTTTGCCACCCAGATTTTCACTGATAAATGGGTGGCCGTAGCAATTTAATTAATAAATATTTGCTAAAAGTCCAAAATTTATTGTTTACAGCAAGTTCAAGCTGAAGGCTTGAAAAGCAGATGAAAGATTCTGTCAATTTAAGCTGTACCTGGTTACAAAAAGAAAGAGCAGATAATGAAATGCTGGGCAGATTGCAAGAAAATGTATAGACCAACCAGGTAAAAAGATCTTATGGCTTAGCTGACATAGACAACTTTGGGTCCTAATGATCACATCCTGGTAATGGAGGATCCTCAGGATATCTCGTACCAGTTGGGCACTCTGAGAAGTCCCAAGGCTTGACTAATTGCCAGTAGATTTAAGTCCCTGGGATTTAAATTTGATTGGTCACAAGCATCCTATACATGGGGCAGTCGATGCTAGATAAAATAGTTTAACGGGTCTGAATGATGTGCAAAGAGGCAATGGGGGCAGAACAACCCCTTCATACTGTATCTTTTCAGCTGATTGAAAAGCAGAGATCTTGTCCTCTTCAACTTTTACCTTACTAGCAGAGCTAGAAATCCATAGTCTAAATCTGACTGTAAGAGCCATTAAGCCAACATATAAGTCTTTAATTTCAAATACATTCACCTATAAAAGTGATACAAGTCTAGTTCAATGCTTCTACAAGGAAATGGTGTGTTTGAAACTAAGAATGGTTTGGATAAATTATTTGAAACTGCACCTGCTTAAGAGTTACAGAAAGTACATTCCCCTTTCTAAAGATACTAACTGGTGGAAATAAAGAACAGGACCATGGCCTTTCTAGCCCTGCTTAAGAACAAAAGAGAACCTTGCTGAATCAGACAAAAGACTGATTCTTCAGGGCCAATGAGAAATAGCAATATTATCACTAGTACCTTGTCCTTGCCCAACATGACTGTGCTTACTCTCCTTTTGAGCTGCCCAGGCTGATGGCCAACACAATGTCTTCTGGCACTGAATGTTTAGTTCCACTTGGTATTCTCCTGGTGAACCTCCGTGAACCACTGCCAGGGTGATTCACAAGTGATGAATCTTTCTTTGCTTTCTTTACACAAAGGATTTATGAGTTAGTTGCAAGAAAACATTCAGGATAGGAAAAGATATCTAGACTTGGAATACTTTGGGTTCCTATCTTAAAATACAGGGAAGGCAAGATACAGCATCAAAAATGCCACAGCCTTATTTCTCTTCAATCCTTCTCAGTTGAATGCAGTCTCTATTCTGTTGAGATAGAGAGGCAGACGTTTCAATATTCTTGCACTGCATAAGGAAAAAAGGGGAGAAGAGAAAAAGAGCAAATGTTTTTTCCCCAAGATGTGTATTTGATTGATTAATTGATTGATCGGTTATGTGCCATTAAGTCAATGTTGACTCTTAGCAACCACATAGATTGATTTTCTCCATGAATACATATTACTTTTAAAAACTATAATCTTTTTTTGCATTTGATTGGCACATGATGTCATGTGTGTCATCATTGCACAAAAAGAATGCATTTGCACAATGACATCATGATGCACCTGACTTCATGATTTCTAACAGGCACCTCTTCTTTGATCCAGAGCTACTGGAACCTCTGGTTCCTTTTTGTTCTGATTTCATGTAGTATGTGAACTTAGCCAGCAAACCACAGTTATGTATAACATGCCTTAAAAATGGTGTGTGAACCTAGTGTTAATAAGGAAATTGTATCAATATTTTGCAACATTCCCTCCCACTCTATCTCATTGCTCTCTCTTGATGGGTAGGGAAAGTTGCAAATAAGGAAATTTGGGTTTGCACAATGAAAGGTAGCCTAAAACAATTTTATTTTCAAACCAGCATTCATTCCTTCATGATCCTGGAGCCATGCCTAAACTTACCAGATTTTTGCTTTTTTTAAAAAAAAGCAACTTGACACAGCAGCACAGTAAAAGGGCAGTTAAAATGATGATCTTATGGGAGGTTTATTTGTCTGTATGAATCAACCAGCATTCCTTACAACAGCAGATTATTTATCTTAAACTGCAGCCTGTGCTCCTGCCTGACATATGTTTCTTTCATAGTGATAAAACACATGTGGCTTTTCCAACTAGCTAATGCTCTCACATTGTAAACATGTTATATCAATATATGCTACTTAATTATGTTAAATACAATGTTTAATGTTTACTTTCATAAATATCCTCATAGCTTTGGAAAAAAAATAGTGATGCTTTAAAATTGAAAAGAGCTCTTTTTGTGGGATTTCAAGATGAGCCATTTAAAAAGACTTTTCTAGTTTTCAGATCTTCTAAATCCTCAAGTGGAGGAATGCAATATGTGCCATGAAAGAGAATCTCCTTTTGTGTGTGTGTGTGTGTATGGGCACGCTATAGTTTATGTGACTGGGCTAGTACAAAGCATGGGGATGGGTTTTGTGGATCTGGATAGAAAAATGGGATTTAAATCAAATTAATAATAATCTGGATAAAAGGACAGCATAATTTATTAAAGGTTTTCTTTAGCAAATCTCCAGAGCTTCTGTTCAGATTTCCTCAGCTACCTTGCTATGTCCCTCCCACAAGATGGTAGATATATAGTTGAACTATATTCTTTCAGCAGAGCGCTTAAACCCATGTTTATAAAGACCCCACTTAAGGCCACTTTCAGGTCTTCCAGAAGCCAGGTGCCTGGTCTCTGCTGCAGCTTCAGCCAAAGCATCTGTGCAGTGGCCAGAGGAGAGGCTGCCCCTGCAGCAGCCTGAAGCTTCTCATCACCAACCACATCACTGATTAAGCATGTTGGAGATGCATCTGTGGCAAGCATTGTGTTGGGAGAAGTGGGAAAATACCACTTCCAAGCCAGAACAGCTAAAGACAACTCTAAGCTGCCTTAGTTATGCACTGGGGGTGAAATGAAGGCCATGTCACAGCAAAAAAAAGACAGTTAGTAGGGCATGTTTGTCCCCATGGCTAGGGACAAGGGAGAATGACCATCTATGTACAACATACATACATAATCTAAAAGGAAGAAATGGTAAAGCATTAGTAAGTCAGATGAGATTTGTTTCATTCAGAAATAGCTTTAATGCTAATCAATGGATTAGCCAAAACTGTGATGACAGTTATTTTATGGGGCCTTGTGTTCCACAAAGGCCATTTCTTGCAGTCTAAATGAGTGAGGCTACAAATCCCATCCCTCCTGTTAGCATGATAAAGCTATATAAATATGATGAAAAATAAAATCATCATCATCATCATCATCATCATCATCATCCTTGGGAAAGACTTGATAGGTGGATAAAAATGCCAAATTCAGTCTAAACATCTGGCTGACTGTGCGACCAACAACAACAACATCATCCCGTGGCTGAGATTGATGGGGTTTGTAGTCCAACAATTAGAAGACAAAGTTTAGGAAAAGCTCCACCACAGGCCAAGCTGGGAATAATGAGGTAACTCGGTGAAACCTCATTTTAATAGACTAATCAGGCAGACAGGGATTCACAAATGTCCATTAAATACAAAATGCGTCATGGTGGCAATTTACATCCTTTGAATACAATAATGAAGTCCTTTGTGTAAACTGATGTCAACTGACTTTGCATACAAAGGATTGAATTGAATAGCAACAGCTGGAAACTGGGTCCATCGCATGCCAAGCCTGCAGTATTGAGATTTCCCTGTGTCTGGAATGCTTATTCAGGGAACTGGAGAGAACAAGCCAGTGCTTAGACCTACAAGGAAGGGCCACGTGCGAGTGTCAAGCTGATGGATGTGCACACATTGCATAATAGTCAAATTTGCTGTAAGCTGCACGTACACAGCTACATCTGGGATTTTTTTTTTGCAATTCATGCTTCTTTTTCTTTTTTGTCATTTTGGACTGTACTGATGCAATTCCAAATTCCTCCTTAGTAACATATGAGAAATATGTGGCTGAAAGCAAGTTATTTGCTTTATAATCACTTGCATCACCAATAAAAGCTGCAATGCTTTGTGGCTGGAACATTCCTTTCAAAAACGGTATGATTACTCTAGAGCATCTGTGGCGAGCAGCTTCAGGTACTGCATTTGAACATATCCTATGCTGTAACACAGAACCCTCTTGAATAATTCCTTTTCTCTGCAATAAGTAAAGGATATGTAATGAGATTGTCAAACACATGGAACCTAATAATATGATTACTGATGATGGTGGTGTATTTGCTGACACAATCTAAGATGGTGGCCATATTGCTTACAGATTGACCAGTAGTAGCCAGATTCTGTGATATGCATTTATTTATAAAGTTTGTCTGTGTTGTGGTTTACTGTGTATTTTCTACATTGATGAAAGAGCACAACACTGTGAAAAAGAGTCTCTTCTCAGCCTCATTAATTCATGAAGCATTTCAGGACATATTGAAATCTCAAGTGGCTGCATGCCAAAAGGACCGTGTCCTTTTCACTTCCTGTTCCTTGGTCTTAATCCTGAGGTCCTCAACTTCCTTGGCACCCCCCAGGCTCTTGACCTGATCTAATTCATTTTTTATAAATTACTACATTAAAAATTAAGTGGGGAGCTGCTATGAAGCAGAGCAGAGTATGCGCCTTTCAAGGCCAGTTGGAAGTTTCAGTTGGTTAGATGTTGGGCGCTGATGGAGTCACCTCCCTGGTGGCCCCTGCAATTTAAGCGGCTGATTTCAGCCCCTAAAGCCCATGATGGCCACTGGGTTACCTACAGGACCACATCTTTCCATGGGAGTGGAAGCAGCTGAAAATGGAGCTTTTCCAGAGGGTGTTTGGGGCATCATTTGAGATGCTGTTCAGGTTGTGGGTCTTTCTACTTTTGATTGTTATTATTATCTCTTGCTTTGTTACATGTTGTGAGGAACTGAGACTCTTTTTATGACTGCAGTAGGATATAAATGTAATAAATAAATAAATAAATAAATAAATAAATAAATAAATAAATAAATAAATAAAAATTATATGGAATATTCCTTAGTTTCTACTTGGGCCATATGCTTTGTTGCATTGCCTAGGATGAAAATACAAGGGTCAGTTTAGAGGGGTTGTAAGTCATACAGTGACCCTCCCTTCTGGTAAGGGGGTTCTGTATGATGGGTCCATCTTGTGCATGGTGTAGACACTTGTAGCAAAGGGCCCCTACGTGGTCTCAGATTCCAAGGGGCAGCCACCATCCTGCAAAGGCCAGGGCCTCATAACTACCATTTGGGGTTCCTGCATAGGGGCAGGAGAAATGTTCCTGTATAGCTTGGTAGAAGGCAGGATGGTAAGTAGTTTACTCTTTGTTTAGTTTCCAGGGCATTCAAGCTTTGCTGGCAAAAATGTGCCTTGTGGCACATTTGCTGCTGTCAAGGGTGTCTGCGGGCTGTGGTTAAAAAAAAAGAAAAATCAAGATGGTGGCAGAAATAAAAAAATGGGCAGAGCTTCAATCACATCGTCACAGCTGCCTTCCTGACTTTTTTGACCACATCCCACAGACACTCCTGGCTGCTGCTAAGAGAGGCAAGTTCACTGTTTTTTAAAAGAATGGGATAGAATTCATCCTTCAGCTGTCTTGCAAACCATGAGCATCATAGTTCTTGGAATCCATCCTCCTTTTATTCTTTCTTGCCACCCTCTGCTTGGCCGGTGCACCAACCCTGCTGTCCTTGGACTCAGGTGACCTGCCTGCCCACCCAACCCCTGATTTCCTCTGCCCTTTCTCAAAACTTCTCTCGTGACCCACAACTTCCCTGCCATTCCTCCCATCTGAAGCTAAAAGATCTTGGTGGTGTGTTAAAAGCCAGCAGGGTGGCCCAACCCGCCTCACAGGCTGTTGTTGTGGGGAAGCCAGGAAGGAGAACATTAGGTATGCTGCCTTGAGCTGTTCAAAGAAAAAGCGGATATAATAATATTAATATTATTATTAGGAATAAAATATCATGCACATAGACTGAATCCAAAGAAGACAACTATTTAGAAATATATTGTATAAGCAAAACTTTTATCAAGTGGATTGGAAACAACTAGTTTTATTTCACTATTAAGACAATATCATTTTATTCAAACTGCAAGGCCCTAGGCGACTCATGACTAATTAGAAAAACAAAGCAAGTTTGATCTGTCTGTCCTTGGTGCCCTCCAAAGATCTCAAGGTGCCATATCTAATCCCCCGCTTCATAATCACTCTAACCACTTCCTCACTGATGATTTAGAGGGTTTCTTGTTATTGTTACATCATTACAACCATGGTTGAATTGCTCTAGAAGACACAATTTGTCCCTACAATGACCTCTGTCAGGAAATGGGATAAGAAGTAATTACACTGATCTTGCTGACTGGATGGAAATGGGAACTGAGACTAACCATTAAACCACCATAAAATCCAGATTGGGTGAAGCAAATCATAACAAAGAAAAGGAACTACGTCTCAAACAAACACCAACATGCCAGAGGCTGGTTGGATCAAGGAATTCTTGCTTGTTCCTACCCTCAAAAACATGGTTTTCATAGAATTAAAAGCTATCTTTTTCTTACAACTGCCAGGTTTAACTGATTTGTTTTAATTTTTTTAGTCTTTTCCCCCATCATTTGGTGTCAGTATTTCACTTTAAATTAAAGATTTGTACACAAGAAGGAGCTCAATCTATAATCTGTAAATTTTTATTCTTCCTAATTCTGAAAATACAAGGCTTCTTGAAGATGGTAATGATATAAAAATCAACATCATAATATACGATAAAATATTTCTCTACCCTATAAATAAAATACTACGTAGAATGGAGAGATGGGCAAAACAGAATTTAAAAAAAACAAAACAGAAAATATCTAGCCAGCAAGGCCAAAACTTTGCTAGAACAATAAGTCTTCAGCAGACAGTAGAAGACAGAGAGGAAAGGGCCACACAATCTTTGTGAGCAGGAGAGGCAGTTTACAATCTGGACTTGACCAGGGACTATCCCTTTCTCTTATTACACTAAGGTGGAAACCGAAAGAATGCTCTTCTATAGGACCACTGATAAAATGTAGGGTTTTAGCAGTAATTACTAACATAGGGAGAGGGATTAAGATGGCAAATTCAGTGCTTTTAACTCTAGCCCAGCAAAAAAACCTTCCCCAAGGTCTGGCCAGCTCATTCAAGTGTTCTTATGACATCTCCAACCATGTCTCCTGCAGTGCCAGGCAGAACAGAAAATCCAAAAATGTTGGCTTCCTTTGTTACAAGACTGCAGAAATGTGCAGCAATAAAAAGAAGATGGCCATAAATCAGAAAAGACATGCCAATAAAAATAACAGAATGATAGAATATTAAGGAACATGTAAGTATAGGCATTTAAAGGAACAGGATAATAATGTCCCAGAAATTAAGACCTAATATGTTGCAGAAAAACACATACAGGTGAAACTCAAAAAATTAGAATATCGTGCAAATGTTCATTTATGTCAGAATGGCAACTCAAAAGGTGAAACCAATATATGAGATAGACGCATTACATGCAAAGCGAGATATGTCAAGCCTTCCTTTGGTATAATTGTGATGATTATGGCGTACAGCTTATGAAAACCCCAAATTCACAATCTCAGAAAATTAGAATATTACATTTGAGTTGCCATACTGACATAAATGAACATTTGCACGATATTCTAATTTTTCGAGTTTCACCTGTAGGTTCTTTTGATACTGTGCACTAAAAAAAAGCATGGATTAACTACAAACGAGTTCCCTGATAATGTGTAAGGTTACAAAATGTTCTGTATACTTAGAATATCTGAAGTCAAATCCAGCAGAATGTATGAAAGTAAATTATCTTGTAGAAGGATCATGGCAAAAACTAGAAACAGAAATTGTTTGCACTAGGTCAGGCAAATTATCTGTTCTTTGTAAACTACTACTGTACAGTAGATACAGAATCTAGAAATCATACAGCTAAAAGACACTGTATAGAGCACAGTGATCAATCACCTGAAGTTCATGCTAGCTTAGCAAATCATTTACGTGTAATGGACCTCATTATATGAAGTTCAACAGAGCATTTGCCAAGGAATCGAGATTTAAGATTACAAGCACCAAGCCATGTTTCCTACAAGCCAGTGGATTAGAGGAAACATATGTACAAATAATGAAAAATGTGTTGAAACAAGAACAATAAAACCTTCAGGATATGCTTCTGAATGTGTAACTAGAGAAATACACCCATGGTATCCCTTGCACACTCTTGAGCAGAAGGCCAAGGTCATACAACAAAGAACATTGCATCAACTGACAGCTCCAGTGCAGAAAAATGATGTCAGATGCAGATCAAACCAACTAAAGGATCAAACAAATGATTATGGCTGAAGGACAAAGAACCTGAAGCCATTACAAAAGTGGCAATGTGTCCCAACAGAAGAAAATGAAAACCCTAAGATCCCAACAACGATTATGGACAAAGTTGAAAGTCCCAAGATCAGATCTGCAGGGATGGCTTAGGTGGGCCTTGGATGTACCATTTCCTGCTCTGTTAGGATGAGAGAATTCTCTGCCGGCTCCTCTCTCCCCCAGACAGTCAGTTGTGTTCCCTTCTCACTCCTTTTGCCTTGCTTACCTTGATAGCCATCAGCACTACCAAACTTGCTCTTATGGTGGGTTCCTGCACACCTGTGCTGAGAGACTTCTTTTAAGCCACTCTTTTCTCTGACCCTATCTCAACCATCTTCCCCTGTCATCTGTCTCTGGGCTCTTAGCCCAGGGTAGGCAGACTTCATATGTGTCTGAATGAGGATAACAAGTGAGCTAAGCAACAGGTTCTTACACTGTTACTGAAGAAGGCATTAAACCCACCCAGAGATGTTTTTGCAGACCTGCTGCGTATATCTTGACGGATACATTGATTGCTGTTATTCAGTTTTTGAATATGAGAACCTGTCACAATACCTCTGTCCTATTGGATTTCTGTGGTATCTCTCCCCAGATGCGCACACTGTTCTGCGTCATATCTGTATAATTAATAGTGGTCCTGCAAACAAGAGTTCACTCACTGATCATAAACATTTCACTTCTGAAGAGGTCACATCATGCAGCTAAAGGACACAACGTGGACTTTTTTCTTTGTATTGTCTGATACCAGCCTGAGGGACACACTGGGACTTCCCCACTTGGCCTTTTCTCCATCTGGAGATAGCCGCATCTCATGAGAGTTTCTGCACCCAGATCTCCAACCCAGCCTCCTTAAATTTGCAGAATGGAGAAAGCCATTATACGATGGGCTGCTTCATGTGACAAAGACATTTAAATTGTATTCTTTTCTGTTTTGCAAAACTGCAGGCTAGGCAAATCTGAGGGCCCTACAACATTTGGCCCAAATCCTTGACCTCTAATATATTAATGGCTGCAGGTATGTAATCTCCTTCCTTAAAGACGAAGAATTTGGGGAGAGCTGTGACACTTCTTTGGTGTTAAGTGTATCAATAGTTCTAGTGTTTATGAGAGACAGACCTTTGGCAAGCACCATATCTTTGGTCTTTCTAAAGACAGTACTTAATTTCATGGCTTTTGCAGGGTAAAGTCCAAGAGGCTGACTTCTCTCTGAGGTTTCCACCCATAATTTCTTGCAAAAGGTTTCAGTGACAACACCATGAGCCTACAGACACTACCAAATTGATTATCTCTGTAAGGGCTGAAATTGTCAAGACAGTTACTGGTAGTGCTCAGGCCAGACAGAACCATTGTATAGACAGTGAGAAGGTGCCTCCTACTCTCAAGGTTGGGTGAAAAATGGCCCAAAGTCTGTTAATGAAAAGAGAAGGGGAAAGAGACTTAAGATTTAAACCTTGAGGCTGGTATATCTAGGGCATGATTTCTGTTGTCTGCAGTAAAGCAACTTATCTTGTTTTGTCAAATCTGCAAAGTGTCAGTTCTTAACTAGTTACTGTGGTTTCTGGAACTTAGGGATATTTCACTGTCCTTGTGTGAAGCCTGACCCTCTCAAACTGCGACACTGAGCAGACTTCAAGAGACAATTATATAGCCTAGGACATACTCTCCATTAAGACCATTTAGTACTGGGCCATTAAGAGTAAAAATTTTTAGTCTATTCAGAATTAGCTGTTGCTTTTATCTTAAAGAGCAAACCATCTGCAGTTCTCCTTCTGGATACTTTACAAAAGTTACTTCAGTCTTGCTGTCCCACCTATACTGGTACTTCCAATAAAGCTCTCTGAAGTGCAAGAAGATGCCCAGGATAATGACATCAGGATGTTGGTGGATCCTGACATTTTATAGAGGGAGGGAGAATTTGACACAGAACTTCTCTTATCATATAGTTTTGATTGATTTGATTCCTGAGATCATGGAGTAGCTACAGAGAAAAGCTGTGTGATAGCAGGTAAAGATGCAGCTGCTTTAATAAACTGCTGACAGATTCTGTATTTGCATCCTGACACATTCCAAAGGTGAAGCATGTTTTTGAAATAAAATCTCAGAGGCCACACAAATGATGATGATGACGATGATGATGATGATGACAACAATGGTGATCAGAATAAGAATGTAGTAGGTCCTCAATCATGTATCTTCTACACAGACCTGCCATTTGATACCACTGTGATTTAACAACACTGAAGCCGAATTGTAGCCTTTTTTTAAAAAAAAAAAATCTCCATGTTTGTCTCTTTCTGTAGAAATAAGGATTGCCTCAAAGTTTGGGAACTATTTGAACAGGCTTTTGTGTACAAGGACCCGTGCAGCATGACTGAAGAAGATTATCAGCCTTTAATGGAAATGGCAAGACAGTCCATCCCGTGCAACAAGGTTTGTTGTGCCAGTTGACTTCCAGAGCAAGGGCCGCGTTTGGGTTCCCAGTTCGCCTTGGCTTCTTCAGAAAAAGACAGTAGATTTTTTTTGCCTTTCAAGGACTAGATAAGGGGAGGAGCTGTCCATTATTCACAAGCATATGTTAAACATGAAAGTACATTATCAGAATGATTTATATTGTTAGCATCATAAAGTTGTTACATAAGTTATTTGCAACATTTACATCATGATGTCATTACCCAGAAGATGTTAACTGGTTCCCAAAAATGGTCCATTGCGTGAGAAGTTGGTTTCATTATTGCAGATGAGTGGTTCAGCCCCCCATCTTGCTATTCCATTTTATACTAGACTCCTTCATTTTATGTGTGTAAGAGGTTGAAAAGATCAAACACCATAATAGTTGTACTGATTTTTGTTTCTGCAGCAGAATTCTTTCTTATCCTCTGCAGCCCTTTCCATCCGTCCATCCATCGTCAGAACAGAAATGTCTTTTTCTGTGAAAAAGACTTCTGTGTTACTATCCATTTTCAAGGTGCTTTTGAATAACCTTCAAAATATTTTGGTGGTATTTTTTATTTTACCTTCTAATTGCCGGGTGCCCAAGGATAAACTGCTCTTATATTCCTTTCTCCATATTTGAAATATGGACAGGCAGTCTACCTACCTGTCCATATTTTAAATTGGTCAATCTTCTTTGAGGATTATATTTGAGAGGTGTGAGATGTCAGAGAAGATATAGCTCATTGCATAAATTATTGTACAATGAACGAGATAACATGCACACATCCTTCTTGGCTTCCGTGCAACCAAGATAGGTGACATGATCCCAGATTCCAGGTATGACAATTTTCCCAAAGTTCTTTATTAAAAGAAAATGGAAAGCAAGTTTCTTTTTGCCATCAAATGGGAACAGTTGAAAAAAGCAAGATTTAGCAGAGAATGGATAACTTTCAGGGAGAATTGTTCCTTAACTGTTGGGTTTGAGTGTGTGTATGCGTGGGTCTTGAAACCACCCTGTCATTACAACTTTGTTCTATATTGGTGGTGGTACTATCATTGTACTGGGATGACATCATAGGCATCTATTAGAAGCCACAATGAGGTCTCAACCAGCATGATGTCATCAAGTAAATTATGTGAATTTGTGATATCTCTCTCCCTGCCCCCCTTTGTTTGCCCTCTGTGAATAGCCTAGGGGTTAACATTAAGCATTTATTGAATTAGATGATAAAGCACATAATAAAAAAATAGCCTAGTCAAGAAAGATGTAGTAAGCAATAGACCAAAAGATGCAAAATAAAAAAATTGAAGTAGGTTAATAATAGACTTATTAGTGATAATGTTTAATAAACCATTCCCTAAGAGATGCTTCCTTAAAAAGGGCTGCAGTTCCCACGCATTACGCATGCTGGTCTGGGAACACACAGATCAGAATGGAATGAAGGCCTATCTGACAATGTTCCAGAAGCCCTGGTACATCAAGAAAATAAGTCAGTGGTGAGTGTCTCAAGTTTAAAAGTTTGGTTTGAAGGTGTCATCAGATATCACATTTGTTTCTGTCTCAAGGCATGAGAGTTTCACTTCCATTGAGGGGCACCATAGATGGGTTGGGCTTAGGACATCAGTTGGCCTTCATCTGTGCCTGTATTCCAGAATAAAATGGCTGAGTTCCTCTAGATTACTCAGTTATAACACTTAATAGAATTTCCAAATACAGGGGGTTTCCATCATTAGCTATGGTAAGATGGCTACATAGGCAATGTACAGCTCTACCTTGTCCCCCCTTCTACCACTCTCATTTTCCAGTCTTTCTGAGTTCGCACTCTGGTGAGCTCAATACTTACTTATTGCTGGTCTGTATATTTTGCTTAATATTTTGCTTAATTGCCTCTCACAATCCATTTGGTAGGGCATAGTCCCCAAGGAAGTGAGGGGGTGGAAAGGGAGTCAGCCCATTGTAACCCATTGGCTAAATCCACACATCATGTGAAGTCACAGTTTGTTTAATCAGAGTTTACCTGAAATTGGATTATATAAAATTGGATTAGATCCACATAACACATTAAATCATTTTTAATCACCCTTATTGGCTTCAGTCATGGAGAAAATCTATCTATGTGGTCTCTAGGAGTCAAAAACGACTTGATGACCCATAATCAATCAATCAAATGTTCACACAACATGCTAAGCCAACACCCAAGGAATCACAGTATGGTTTATTACAATATGTGCTCTGCTAAGATGACACATAAGTTGTCACAGTTGCTGCACTGTGGCCTTTTGAGCAATATGATACCAGGCGGATGAGTTTTTTTATATGCCATCTGACCTGCTGGGTAGTGCCCCCAAGTGTGATGGAAAATGCTGCTGAAAGGGTCTCTACAGCATAGGGCAAATAGGTCAAGATGGTGGCTGTGATGGTGTGATCAAAGTTCAGCCTGGTTTTTATGTGCGTTATGTGACACACATAAAAACCAGGTGTAACTTTGATTACACCATTACAACCACCATCTTGCCCATGCCCCAGAGACACTTCTATCAGCTGTTGAAATCTGTGTCCTGGCATTACATCATCAGCTTCTATAGAAGAGCAGTGATTTTCAGCTCAGGCAGCAAAATATCCTGAATATACCCCTAAGAAGTGCACTGTCCCTGCATTTACAGGAATATAAGTAAAGATTTTTTTTGCAATCTCTGGTCAAATGTACCATATGTGCAATTGTTAGGAAGAAATGTATGGGAGAAAATATCCAAGTGCTATGGATCCAGCATATTTATCTGTGCATCTATTTATTTATTTTGAAAGTGGACGTGCTGCTCCTCAGTGAAAGTTTTTTCCAAGACAACTTACCGCATTCTAAAGTTTCCAAGCCGAAAAGCAAAGAGCAGAAACAAATGATGGAAAAGCTCCACCAATGCATAACATTTTTTAAAAGAAGTGCGAGCATATTAAAAAAAATAATTTGGTTAATGCTGAAAGATGAAAAATGTCCCTTCCTTTTACTTGCAGTCCTTGTTCTGGAGCAAAACGCATGACCTGGTGCATTATTACACAAAAATAAATAATGATTTCCTCACCTTGGAAGATACTTTGCTAGGCTACATAGCAGATGGGATTTCCTGGTGTGGAAACCCCTTCGATTCAGGTAGGAAAAGCAGAATTCTTACCCAGATAGTGGGTTGGAGGGATGGTGGGAGGCAGAAATTGTACAGTATTTGGTTCTTGAAGAAGGATTGAAAACAGAATTGACCCCAACAAATTGAAAGGGTTATTTTTACAAGGAAAATGTCAGTGAAAATACGGCATTTATTCAGTCTATAAATGCTTCTTAAACAAAGCATTTTTTCCAGTAGAGGGAGAAAATAGAACCTTGATGGATCCCAAGTGCCATTTATAGAAGGACGATCACATTAAATATTAATCCTTCCCATCTCGCCTTTCATAAGTTTTCCATGTTATATTTATGTCCAAACATCTCTCTTTTAGGAGTCAACTATGAATCCTGCCCGAAATGGACTGAGTGTGAAAGTAACCCCACTTCGCTCTATTGGAAATTGGCATCCAAGATGGTACGTTCTGTCGATCTCTTCTTAGCCCCTGATACTAAATGTGTGCAATGCATTTCAGTGATATACACTTTAATGCAATGAACCTGAATTGCCAGGCTTGAAGATAACTAGTATTAGTCATGAAATCCAGGCAGTTTCATTATCTCATAGGGAAAAATTAAAATTTCTCAGTGGGTTCAAGGTGCTGATGCTGAAAGCTGGGATGAACAGGCTTGTGTTCCACAGGGTCCCCAGCTAGACTTGCTTGGGGGCTCTGTTAGAAATTTTGCATTAAGAAGTGGAGTCACGTATACCTGTACCCCAACAGCAGTAATTCCACTTCCCACCAGTTCGGCTTGTGATTTTTCTTCAGTGCCCCCTATCTGCAAGCTAGCTAATTGAATGTACAAAGCACTGGATGTCCTGATGGGTGTCCACCGGAAGGTCAAAAAAGTCAAGATGGCAGCCACAACCATGCAATTGAAGCTCTCCTCCTTTTCTCCATGCATCGAAGTATGTAAAAAGGGGGCAGAGCTTCAATTGTGCAGACATAGCTGCCATCTTGATATTTTGGACATGTGCCCCCCTCCCCAGATGACCCTGTCTCAGACACTGTGTGGGAATACAAACCTATTGAAGTTGAGTTACAGTCAGAGCCAACAGGCACGGAGGGCATAGAAATGTTAATGAACCATAAATATATAAAGTACAGAACTGAAATGAAACCCAGCAACCATGCAGGGGAGGGAAAGATGTTATTTTTGCATCCTCACAAACAATAAATGGGGCAGTTTTGCTAAAAAATTCACTCTCCTAAAGCATGTCCCCTTTCTCCCGTTTTGAGTTTTTAACTCTTCTTTGTGTATTTGTTTGTTTTATTATTATAATTACTGTTAAAGTTGTTTGGGTTCCTCTTCCATGAATTTTGCGATAGACTGAAACAGTTTTCAGACAGCATTGATGTAGGTGGGTAAGTCTTGTTATAGTTTAGAAATTGTGGTGCAGAAATTAATGCTGCAGAAATAAGGCATTCAAACATTTGTTGTATCTCTGGTAACACAAATTATTAACCAAATATCACTTAGATCATTTGCTGATAGTAAAGAGTAATGTTCCTCCTTGTTTTAGTTTGCAGAAGCATCATGTGGAACAGTACAAGTGATGCTCAATGGATCAACAGCATCTGGAGCATTCAGAAAAAGCAGGTATTTTCTTTCCATCCATGTGCTTAATATGTTTCTAAAATGAATGAAGAGAGTTTTCTTCACCATTTTTCACCGTTTATTTGTGGATACTTCTGACCCAGCATCGATGGTGTCAGCAAGGTATGGTCAAAAAAGTAAAGATAGCAGCCACCGTGGTGCTCATTTTTATGTACCTCTCACGCATGACACACATTAAAAAAGGGAGGAGCTTCCATTGCACCATGGTGGCTGCCATCCTGATTTTTTTGACCATGCCCCTGCAGAAATACCTGGTGCCAGGTACAGCTTCTCTGGAGCTGGGATGAGCAACCTGCCTGCAGCCTCCAGCTCTCAGCCTGACTGATGGTAAGTGGTATGTTCAGATGCCTGTCAAGAATGAGTTGTCCTTTCCCTGGGAAGGAAGAGAAAGGAAGAAGAAGTGGAAGGGAATAGAAAGGGAGAGAGAGAAGGAATTTAAAATATGGGGGAGGGGTGAAAAAGAGAGAGAGAATATAGCTCAGCTCACTACTTGCTTCAGTAGCAACCACCATGGGCTTGCAGGCCCCAGTAGGTTCCTTCTGCTGAAATGCTTGAAAATAAAAAGGAGAGCCCCTCCTTCTCTAAGGTGTCAAAAAAACAAAATAAAACACATACAAACAACCAACCATACAAAGACTTCATAATAAACAAACCAGTGTTAATATTTGCAATAAAACTCAACACAGCATGATTAATAGGGAAGAAAAGCATGGGTAGGGAACGTCACTAAAAATTCTGGGCCACACTCTGTTCATTTTGTTAATGCCAAAATTGAGCAACTTCCTCTATGCATTGTGCTAAGCCATATTATGGGTCCTTTGTTTTCTTCTTAGCTTTCTGTGTGAGCTTACCCACTATGGCTGAGAATTACATGATGAGCATCTGACAAGGCTCATCCACCATTGTATGTGGAGCATGGCAAGTACACAGATCCACTTGTTGAAGAGTAGGGATGCATAAGGACCCATAAAGATCAAATTAGGGCCTGTTTTCTCTTCTGGAAAATATAAATATATGTACATTCAGTAACAAAGGAGTTATATTTTAATATTTTGACCTGATCTGTTTGTTGAACCAAGACAAGGTTTTGAATATGTTTCTCTGCTTTTGCTCTTTCAGCATTTTTGGCAGTGTTGAAATTGTTAACTTAAACCCAGAGAAAGTTTCCAAGATGCAGATTTGGCTAATGCATGACATTGATGGACCTCAGAGGTATGTACGGTTAGCCTTCACAGAATATAACACTGCTTTATAGCCGCTGTTCTGATTAACATATGTGAGATGGGAAGCTATATAAATTTAATAAATAAATAGGTAAAATATATATCCAAATGACTTCTTGTTTCTCTTTCCCTAAATGATTCCTTCTTCCTTAATTGTGGTGATCTGTCTTTAGAATTACAGCTGAGGCACCATTTAAAAAGAATGGTGTTTATTAATTATACATTCATACGTACCACTACATAATTTTCTTTTAGCATAATCAACATCATGAAAATGGGGGATGAGAAACAGTAACCCCCAAAACTGAAGGTAAGAGATGAGGAAAAAGAAGAGAAAATATAGCTACATCTCACTGACTCCGACACATCCACTAGGCCACCCCGTATCTTTCTACCCTTGCAAAGGAGCCTTCGTTCCACCACAGCTGCAGACATTTTCTTCTTAAACTTCTCATCTCACTCTTTCTCTGGATTTCCTTCATTCTACTCAACCGTTATAGGCATTTGCAGAATCTGGTGGTTTCATCAGAATGACAGAAGGAATATTGCCACTCAAGCTTTACCTCATACACATGTGTGTGTAATGTCACAACACATGTGCCAAAGGATGGAGCTGGCATCACAATGTTGCAATGCTTATTTCATCATTTGTCCCCCTTTGCCATCACCACAAACATCCATGCCAACTATGACTTTCTCATTTTCTTCTTCCTCTGAACTCATTCAGTCTTCCTCCATATCTTGGTTTTGCAACTCAGTCCTCATTCTCTTTCTCTCACCAAGCCTCCTCAACGTGCTTTTTTCATGCTGCTCATCCATTTCTGTGGGCAGCCCATGTTCCTTCAGAACCCATTCATTCTTGACAGCATCCCTTCTGGATTTAGGATGCATGTTTCTTGAGTACCCCATTCCGATTGTATTCATGTTTATTTTTGTTTCTCCTGCCATATCCAACTCTCACTTCCCTACAAGGGTATGATGACCACAACAGTGCGATTGAAGCTCTGCTTTTTTATGTATGTTGCATATGTTACATATATAAAAAAAGAGGCAGGACTTTGATTGTATGGTGTGGCTGTCATCTTGACTTTTTGAACCCCTCTCTGCAGACACCCCTGCTCAACAGCTTAGCTCAACAGCTTTAGAAGAAAAATTGAGTCTGCAAACTCCTGCCCACTATAAAGCTACACTTGCTCTTGATCACCTCTGGGACACTTTCGGACAGTCATTTTTCTCAACAACTTCTCAGGCCCACTTAACAAACGAATCCCTCTATAGTTTTTGCATTCATTCTTGCTGCTTTCCCCTTTGCACTGGGGAACAACGACAGCATTTTTCTGATTATCAAGCATGGAGGCAATCTTCATGCACTAAGCAAGCTGCAGGACCACTCCATAAAACAAGCTACATCTGTATTTTAACATTATTCCAGTTATACCATTTCTGCCTGCAACCGTTTTTAGTATACTCCTGGCTTTTACAACTTCTTTTCATCAGTATTTTCTGGGCACTAACATTTATCTCATTTTAGCCATTCCACTCTTTGACATGTCACTCTCATTCCTCTACAGATCTGTAAAACATTCCTTCCAGCATTCCCTACTTCAGTTTCATCCCAAATCACTTCATCACTTTTATTTTTGATTCCATTCACTAGGCTAGAAACACCTTGTTCAGACATCTTCCAGAACCATTTTTATTTCCATCAAAGCCACTTGGCATTTTCTCTTCCTTTGCTCTCACTGACCAATTTTTGCAACTATCTTTCTCTCCTGGTGCGCATTGCTGCAATCCTCTTACCAGCCTTTTTGCCCATCCACTGTCTCTTTCACTTCATCATTTCACAAGCCTTTTTTCCTTATGTCCCATTAGCGTAACTCCACTTCCTTCTTTGATTCTCTGTAACATAATTCTTTTCACTGTCTTCCAAGCAGCTTCCACATCTTTCTTCTTTACATCCTCTTTCTATTCATTCCTGAGGGAGATTAATCCATCTTTGAATATTTTTTCATAGAAGAGTATTTTTGCCTCCATTCCATTTTTTACTCTTCTTTCTATTTTTTTCCTTCTACATCCATTTTCACTCCAAGATCTACTCTTGACACTAGCAACAAATGATCTGTCTCATAATCAGAACCTGCCATCATCCTTGTATCCTTCACTACTTCTCTCAACCTTTCTCAGACACAATCAAATCGATCATGCCTTTAAACTGATGTTCATTCCTTTGCCAAGCATCCATGAGAATAGCCTTATGCTTAAACCAGACCTTTTTCTATGCAGATATTCATCTGTTACCATTTTAATTCAGTCTTGGGTCTCTGAATGGCCCAATAATTTTTTATATTTTCTCTAGTCTTCTTCCCATTCATCCATTCATGTCATCTAACAGAATTATTTTCCTCCAGATTGCCTTCGACCCCAAACTCATCCCAGGTTCTTTCCATATTACTGTTCACTGGAGCATAATATAGAACTATCTTCAATCTATGGAGTCTTACTTTCATACACACTCACAACTTCTAGAAGATGCTAATGCCGGATTTAGGCATAATCTAAACAAGTGATGGTTTTGGGGCCGCACAATCTGCAGGGCCTCACAAAATTTCAGATTCTTTTTTTTTTGAGGGGGGGGATTTTAGAATTTTATGTGGCTTTTATGTCTACTGTAGTTTTTAAAATCTTATGCAGCAACTTTTTATCTGTGGTTTTAAAATGGCTTTATATGTAGTTAAAAGGCATATATGCAGTATGTTTTCATTTTTTTGAGGTAACCTAAGGTCCTGTTCTGGTACGCACCTTTGTGAGACTGTCTAGTGTGGTTTAACAAGGGGCCTCTAAGCTTTATATAGCTTAGGGCCTCACCAAATCTAAATCTGGCACTGACGCGAATCCATACTTTCTGGCATTTATTTTAGCTCTTCCATTCATAATTTTCTATGCTTTCAGTTCTCTGCATATATTCCTCAACTCTGTCCACAAGATGGGGCCAACTTCATTCAGATCTGTTACATCCTTACCTTTAAATTTCACAGGCACATACATAACTGTGTTTCCATTCTTCCATCCTTTATTTCATGAATTAATTCAACTACTTCACCATTTGCTCCTCCTACATCCCAAGTCTCAATTTTCCATACACTATGATTGTTATGAGATGGTCCATAGATACGGACTTCTACTGCCCATCATGTCTTTGGTCAGTCAAGGCTTTCAGTTAATGCTTTTTGCTAATTTAGAGAACGTGTAGACTAAATTATCAGCCTATCTCATGCCTGTACCACATGTAGCATTCCCTGCTAACAATAAGGAGAGTACTGATCAGTCCTGCCCTATTTTGGCCAGTGTATCATACATGCAGCTAATGCTCAGTTTCACTCTAGCATGCTCACACTATTTATGCAAGCTACGGCCTCTGATCCAAAGACTATCTTGCAAGCCAACATACAATGTTGCCTGTATCCCAGCAACTTGGAAGTACATGCAGCATGCTGACACACCTTCACCCACACAAGGGGTACATTATTACTGAACAATAACCACTGTATTGAGAGCCAGTTTGGTGTAGTAGTTAAGCCACCAGGCTAGAAACCAGGAGACTGTGAGTTCTAGCCCCACCTTAGGCATGAAGCCATCCAGGTAACCTTGAACCAGTCACTCTCTCTCAGCCCTAGTAAGGAGGCAATGGCAAGCCACTTCTGAAATCTTACCAAGAAAACTACAGGGACTAGTCCTGGCAGTTGCCAGGAGTCAAAAACTACTTAAAGACACACACACACACACACAGAGAGAGAGAGAGAGAGAAACCACTATATTTATTATTTAAGAAGCAATTTTTTAATGCATGTGGCCTTGTAACAATGTCTGTGTCATCCCAACTTAAATTCTCCAGCAAACTATTGTTGACTCTGAGCATTCATTTTCCTATCCAATCTACTTGTTGAAAAGCATCACCTTCCTTGTGTCCATCAGGACTCATCATCAGCTGCCAAGAAAAATGCCTTTACCAGAGGTCACAGGACAGTCCAGAATAAACTGGGTAAAATGCAAGATGCCTGGCTGAGTGCCAAGGCAGACGAAATATAGGGATACACTGATAGAAATTACTTGAAACGGTTCTATGAAGCCCTTAACACTCTCTACGGACCTCAGTCTCTCGGGAGTTCCCCCCTCCTGAGTAGAGATGGTACAACTCTCATTACAGAGAAGTCTCAGATCCTGCAGAGATGGGCTGAAGACTTCGAAGCTGTCCTCAACCGACCCTCATGTATTAACAATGCGATAGATAGGATTCCCCAGGTTGACATCAACAGTGCCATGGATAACCCACAGGTAGTAGCTGAAGTCACAAAAGCTGTCAACCAGCTATGCAATGGCAAAGCCCCAGAGGCAGACACCATACCTGCAGAGATATACAAAGTCGGTGGTCCTGTATTTATAGAGAAACTCAATGAGTTGTTCCAGAATTTTTGGAAGCAAGGATCTATTCCTCAGGAATTTAAAAATGCATCCATCGTACACCTCTACAAGAGGAAGCCACTTGACAAGTATGTGACAACTACCAAGGAATCTCGCTGCTCTCCATCACAGGAAAAACCCTTGCAAGAGTTCTGCTAAATCATCTGGTCAGTCATCTGGAGCTGGGCCTGCTGCCAGAGTCGCAGTGTGGCTTCCACAAAGGTTGTGGGACTATTGACATGATTTTTTTATGCACCAACTTCAGGAGAAATGTCAGAAGCAGAATCATGAACTCTGCACAACTTTTGTTGACCTCACAAAAGCCTTTGATACTGTCAGCCGACAAGGCCTGTGAAGGATCATGTCAACATTTGGCTGCCTTGCCAAATTCATTCAGGTGGTTCCATGATGGCCAGGGTGTTGGATGGCAGAGAATCCTCTGAGGCATTCCCAGTCACCAATGGGCTGTGTACTTGCACCCACACTGTTCAGCATGATGTTTACTGCCATGCTGAATGACGCCTTCCTGGACAGTGATCAGCCTCAAGTACAGAGTGGATGGAAAGCTCTTCAATCTGAGGAGACTTCCAACTATTACCAAAGTGAAGGAAACTGTTCTGAGAGACTTCCTCTTTGGCAAATGCTGACTTAGAGCCAGAGATGCAAGTCAGCATGGACAAATTATCTACGGCTTGTGAAATTTTGGACTCACCATCAGTATTCAAAAGTCTGAGGTTATGCACCAGCCTGCTCCACGTGTACCGTAAACAGAACCCAGAATCACAATTAAAGGGCAGAAACTATGGGCAGTGGACCAGCACAGTTACCTTGGCAGCATCTCGCTTGAGCAGTGACCATTGATACAGAAGTTAACTGCAGAATAGCAAAGGCAAGTTCTGCTTTCAGTAGACCCCACTCCACTGTGTGGAAACACTGAGGTATTAATCCAGCAACAAAATTGAAAGTCTACAGAGCCATGGTACTCACTACCCTCCTGTATGCCTGTGAAATGGACTGTGTATCAAAAGCATGCAAGATGGGCTTAACCATTTCCACGCGATTTGTCTTCGCAGAATACTAGGCATCAGAAGGCAAGATAAAGTACCAGACATTGAAGTTCTTGCTAGAACAAGTCTACCATCTGTCCACACATTGCTAGTGAGAGCACAGACTTAGTGGGCAGGTCACGTTATCCATATGCCAGACGAGCACATACCCAAGCATCTCCTTTTTGGGGAACTCTATGCTGGAAGAAGTTCTCATGGAGGACAGAAGAAACATTACAAAGACACACTAAAGGCTTCCCTGAAGTTGTTTAACATAGACTCAACCACCTGGGAAACGCTGGTACAAAATCACCCTACCTGGTGCGGCCTCATCCACAAGGGCTGCCAAGCCTACGAAACAAGGCGCACTGCGGAAGCACAACAAGCATGAGCTGCGCAAATCTAGAGCCATTAGTGCAACAACTGCAGTGCCCACACATGTCTGCCCAGCATGTACCAGGACATTCCGGGCACGAATTGGCCTGACCAGTCATCTTTGGACACACCACATTTGGTCTTAACGTGGCTAATGGTGTTGAGGTTTTCATCAACCATGAGGGACGAACTTATATCCTATCCCATCCCCACTTTGTAGAAACCTAGATTTTTTATTGCATTCTTGGCTTCTGCCAATAGAGGTCTCTGTCCCCTATGAATAGATTTTGCTTGTCTTAAAATGCAGCAGCGATGTACGGTATTTTTTATTACTATTACTGTTACCATTATTATTATTATTATTATTATTATTATTATTATTATTGGTCACACAGTCAGACAGATGTTTAGACTGGATTTGGCACTTTTATCCACCTATCGAGTCCTTCCGAAGGACCTGGGATAGGCAGATGTTGTTGTTTGATGATGTTGAAGGTTATCATCACAGGATGTAAGCTGTTCCAAGTAAAGCTGCCTTTCGCAATTGATTGATGGTGATTTTGTCAATATTGATGGTGTTCAAGTGGCACTCCAGATGTTTCGGGATTGCACCTAAGGCACCTATAACTATTGGAACTGTCTTTGCTTTCTTTTGTCATAGTTGCCCTACTTCTATTTGCAGGTCTTTATATTTTGTGATTTTCTCCAGTTCTTTCTCTTCTATTCTGCTGTCTGCAGGTATTGCAATGTCCACTATCCAGACTTTTTTGTCTTTCTTATCAACAGTTGTTAAGTCTGGGGTGTTATGTGGCAGGTGCTTGTCTGTTTGAATTCTAAAGTCCCAGAGCACTTTAGCTTCTTCATTTTCTATTACTTTGTCTGTTTTGTGGTCCCACCAGTTCTTGCTTGCAGGCAAATGGTATTTCTTGCAGATATTCCAGTGCACCATTCTTGCTACTTTGTCATGTCATTGTTTGTAGTCAGTCTGTGCGATCTTCTTGCAGCAGCTGACTAGGAGGTCCACTGTTTCTTCAGCTTCTTTGCAGGGACGGCATTTGCTCTCTGTTGCTGTCTACTCAATTCTGGCTTTATATACATTTGTTCTTAAGGCTTGGTCTTGTGCAGCCAGAATTAGCCCCTCCATCTCTCTTCAACTTTCCTGCTCTTAGCCATTGCCAGGTCTTCTTGTTAGCTGCTTTACCTGCTAGTTTTTTTGTGTACTGGCCATGTAATATTTTGCCTTGCCATGCCTCTTTTCTGTTCCTCAATTTGATCTTTCTCATAGGCCAGTTCGGTTTCTTTGGTATTCAGTAAGCCTTCATGGTATACTAGCTGCAGTGCATCTTCTTCACTGTCCTTCAGATATTCTTCCAATGTCCTTTTTTCTTCTTCAGTTATCTGGTGTACTTTTAACATTCCACGCCCACCTATGCTCCTTGGTAAGTAGAGTCTGTCAACATCACTGCAAGGATGAAGGGCATGATTCATTGTTATTATTTTTCTGGTCTTCCTATCCAGGACTTTTAGTTCTGCTTGAGTCCAGTCCACTATTCTAGCTGTATATCTAATGACTGGAATTGCCCAGGTGTTAATCGCCTTGATGGTATTTCCTCCACTGAGTTTGGACTTCAAGATCTTCTTCACTCTCATAATGTATTCACTACTAACCTTCTTCTTGACTTCAGCATGCTTGATGTTGTCAGCCTGAAGGATGCCCAGGTATTTGTGCTGATCTTCTTCATCCAGACTCTTGATGTTATTTCTATAGGACATCTCGATTCCTTCAGTTTTCACTATTTTTCCCCTGTTGATGGTAAGGGTGGCACATTTGTCCAGTCCAAACTCCGTTGCAATATCTTGGCTGTATATTTGCACAGTGTTAAGCAGTGATTCCATTTCAGATGGTGTTTTTCCATACAGCCTCAGATCGCCCATGTAAAGGAGGTGGGATAACCTGGCAGATGTTTTTGATGTTTGATAGCCGTGGCCCGACTTGTTCAGTATTGTTGACAGAGGAATCAGTGCAATGGCAAACAGTAGTGGTTGTGGTGGTGGTGGTGGTGGTGGTGGTGATGATGATGATGATGATATTATTATTATTATTATTATTATTATTATTATTATTGCAAAGGAACCCTGAGACATAAAAAAGGGAAAGAAAAGAAAACCAGGAAATAAAAATAGATGAGTGAGAAAAAGGATTAGGGTTCTGATCATCCTTGTTCTTTTGCCATATTGGATAATGAGAATTACTCCAATAATCTAGGCTGGGTTTGTAAAAAGAACAAGAAAGGGGCTTAGAAAGGACGGTAGCATGGAAAGAACAAAAAAGTAGAGTCATGATGAAAAGAAGAACCTTTAAACAAATACACAGAGTGAGGATCAAAAATATATTTACAGTAACCTCTTTTATATTCTGAAATTGTATAAAACTTCTGAGGATCCCCTTAGTTATTAATCTAAACCTTAGGATCCATAGCTTTTCTCATGCCTTGTTCTTTTCTTTTTCCCATTTCTTGTTCTGGATCTCCATCCTCCACTCCCAGTTGAGCCTGATTTTACATTTCCTGTAATTGTACTGGTGATGCTGCAAAACACCCTCCAAATATTGCAAACATGGCATCTATATGCGCAATGCAGTATAAGGAGGAAAAAAAAGAGGTTGCAATTAAAAAAAAAACCTCTCTGTATATTTGTACTGAAGCCTTTTCCTTGGTTCACTCAAAAGGTGGGTGTTGGGGGCAAGACTGATTAGTGCTGCTTCAGGTTCTTAGAAATGAGGTAGTTAGACCTTAGGGACAGAGGGCGGGGGACAGGCCAGACTCTCAGCCTTGTGGGCCTTGGTCCCCTACCCTGAAGGCCATAGTGTGATTTTTCATAGAATCATAGGATTGGAAGGACCTTAGAGGTCTTCTAGTCCAACCCCCTGCCCATGGCAGCAGTCCTCATACCATCTTGGACAAATGGTTGCCAATCTTTTGTTGAAAACCTCCAGTGATGGAGAACCCACAACTCTGGGAGGCAAGCTGTCCCACTGCTTAATAGTTCTCACTGTCAGGAAATTCCTCCTATTTCCATGTTGGATCTCCCTCTGACGAGCTTCCACCCATAGCTTCTTGTCCTTCCCTCCGGTGCTATGGAGAATAAATCAATGCCCTTTTCCCTGTGGCAGCCCTACAAGTATTAGAAGACTGCTATCATGCCTCCCTTCAGTCTTCTCTTTGTTAAGCTAAACATACCCAGTTCCTTTACCCAGTTCTTCATAGGATTTAGCCTCCAGACCCCATATCATCTTTGTTGCTCTTCTCTGCACTCTTTCTAGGGCCTCAGCATCTTTTTTTATATTGTGGTGACCAGAACTGGATGCAGTATTCCAAATGGGGCCTCACCAGTTTTTTACATTTTAAACATATGTATTCAGGAACCAGGCACCAAGTTTTTATGTTCTGGAAGGATTTTGCTGTTTCTTATATGCAACCTCCTGTGACTATTACAGAGACAATAAGTACTTGGAACTGACGTATAATGGGTTTCTCTCGCCAGGGAATCTTGCACAGGACATTCCATTGCACAGTTGAAAGAGATCTTGAAAAACCAAAATATAAGTGTGTCCTGCGAAGACAATTACAGGTAATTTCTGTGCATTGGTTAAGTAGCAGCATAAACATTACAGAAATGATGCAGAATTGTCGTCCACAAAAGCCTCAAGAAAAACAGTTTCTGCTTTATCACTTGGAGATATTATTATTATTTTAATTAACAGGTATCAGTCATTGTAATCTTTAAGGATACTGTTTAAACTACAGTTAATGCAATAAAAGTTAATGCAATAAAAGAAAAGGAATCAAATGATAAAGGTTATATCCACTGCTCCTCCCTCACTGATCAACCTTCCCAGAGGTCACAATAAATCTTATGGAAATAATTCCAGTATATGGTTGTAATGTGTACATATACAGAGTCAGATAAGCAACATGTAGATAGGTGGGGGAATCAAAGCTTTCATAAACAGCTTTTCCATAAGTTTATTCATATGGTGTCATCAAGATCAAAGATTAAAGATTCAAATGCATTTTTGAATGATGGACCCCAAACTTGAAACTTTTCATCATATAAAGAATTATGGGATTATCTGGGGGGAAATAGCCAAACAAATCATTATTCAGTGCTGGAAAGATAGTTTGACCCCAGACCTACAACCTTGGATGTGTGTTCACTTTCCATTTATGAGTGAGCTCTCTACTGATGTGATGGAGAGACAGATTAAGTTTATGTCTGTGGTGAAATTTTAGTGTTGCGTTCAAAAATAGTTTGGATGATTTCTCTCATGCAGAATAGCCGCCTTTTCTGTTTGCTCTGTATTTTTTCTTTGTTTCTTATTTGCTTTTTGTCTGTTAAATTTAAAATTTTGAAAAAATTAAGCTTTCATGAATTGTGTTCCATAAGTTTGCCTCATAACAGTGTATATAAAAATGTCCTATTCTATTTATATCAATAACTACAAACTTTTCTAATGTTGTGAAGACATTGATAAATTAGATCTGTACATCTCCTGGGTAGATGTACTCTATAATTTTGGAGACTGTCGTTGACTAAGATACCTGCCATATATATGTGGATTTATTTGTGTATTTTGTTACTGTTTTACAACAGGCCGGCACAGTTGCTTCAGTGTACTAGAAACCCCAACCACACCACCTGCGCAGTTTGCTCCTGAAATCATGGTATTGTTGTTGAACTAGATATAATATGGAGTATATTGGAGTATAGCATATAATTTATAAAGGAGGAACTAAAAAAATAGAAGATCGTAATAGAGCTGTAGCCATATGCAAAGTCTTGAATGACCCTTGGTTGCATTGGTAAAGGGATATTGCATATGCTTTGCAAATTAATAAGAAAATGACTCGTGGTGATTTAAGTCTTTCCAAAAATAATAAAAATATTCTAATTAGAGGTCACTTCCAAATGCAAGGGCTATGTCTTTCAGAGATCAAAGCCACCACTAGTCTTCCAATGATAACACGAACCTTCAGACAATCTTTCCCTCTAAACTAATTAACTTCTGAGGTTAATCAGCTCAGCTACTGATCCTGAGGGGCCATGGTGAAGATAACGAGGGTGTCTTTCATCTGTGGCCATCAGCAGCTGGATCCCAGGGGACAGGAACGCCCAACTTTCTGCCTGCCTCTGGGATGTCCACAGGGAATGGTAAAAAAAAGTCAAAAGTTGCACATCAAAAATTGCTCTGCCCACTAAGACAGCCAGTAACTGAGTGTTTCTCAACCTTGGCAACTTTAAGATATGTGGACTTCAACTCCCAGAATTCCCCAGCCAGCATGCAATACTGCAGTAACCCCAAAGACCTGTGGGGGGGGGGGGGGGAGACAATGGCCAATGGTAGGGGCCATATTTTTGGTAAGAACATAAATTATCAAGTGGTAGTGAAAACAAATGATGGGCTCCTTCCATAGAATCACAGAATTATGGAGCTGGAAGACCCCACGAGGTTCTTCTACAGTAGTCCAACTCTCTGCAGTGCTTTGGATGTTATACAAGCCCAGCATCTCTCTGTTAATCATTAAAAAGACTTTTATGGGAACCTGTAAAAGGTAGCTGCTTTAAGGAATCCACTCATTAAAATTAAAACAGCAATGGTTTTTCTTTTCAGGCTAGTGCTGAAGCTTGTCAAAAGAAGACCTGCTTTAACGAACAGGGGCAGGGCCGTCTGCAGGAGGGATCAAAAAAGTCAAGATGGCGGTCAGAACCGCACTTGCAAAGTTCTCCAGGTTAAATGGGGGTGGGACTTCAATCACATGGCCATGGTTGCTACCTTGACCTTTTTAATCCCTCCTGCAGATGCCCATGAACAGCAGAAAGGTGGTGTTCCTATACGAGGTCCAAATCATTTTTGAAGCATGAACAACCTTAATAGTTAATGATATGAAAGCTGGAGAGACAGAAACAGGGTGCCTGTAGTAGAGCAACAACTTGGCTGCTTTCCCCATTTGGCAGAATGGGCCTCCCTGCTTGCATTCTGGCAGGAAATGTGACTGTTTGTACCACCTCACTCTTTAATCAAAACAACATTTGTTTGATCTTTCTCCTCGGTGTTGTCAAGACAGATCATGCAAAGCATTCTCAGTTTGACTTCTATTATAAGCTACAACTTACTTCTCCATGGAATACACATTCCTCCATCATTTTAATAATGAACTCCCCCCCCCCCCGCCCTATTGTTCTGGTTTCTGTACAGGGGGAAGGCAGAAGAGTGAACTCTCATCAGATTTAGAGAGACCCAGCAGATAATATGATCATGTAATGCAGAGAGCTGCTTTCTACCAGATATTTTTATACCACCCAAGAAGTTAGAGCAGTGTTTCTCAACCTTGGCAACTTTAAGATGTATGGACTTCAACTCCCCATGGCTGGCTGGGGAATTCTGGAAGTTGAAGTCCACACATCTTAAAGTTGTCAAGGTTGAGAAACACTGAAAGAGTATCTACTTTTCTAAATTTCATTTTTTTTTTGTTCCATTTGTATTACTTATTTCTCATGTGTCTATTGTTTGTTGCTGCTAATAAAGATAACAAAATATTTTAATAAATCATTGTGTTCCATTTATATTTTCTCCCATTTTCTCTTACACCCCCCCCCCCCCTTTAAGTGCTGAGCAAGGTAACCAGGCGTAGTTCCAAGAAGGGAACTAATTCTAAGTTGCAGCTGACTCCTGAGAGGAAACTCTAGCCTGCTATCACTGCCCCTTTAAGAAAACCTTGATCTTATACCAACCATGAGAGTTGTGATCTATTACGTTATCGTGTCTTTATGAAATTAGCCAAGCGCAGAGTCTAAAGCATGGAACTTGGACTGGGGAGACCTAAATTTGAGTCCAACAACAGTGTTCCGTAAGCTAATCCCTCCTTCCCAGTCCAGCCTAGCGCACAGGATTGTTGTTGCATCAGGATTAAAATGAGGGGAGACTCCTCCCAATAGGGTGCCTTGAATTCTGAAAAGAAAAGGGTGATAAAGAAAAAAAACTCCAGCTCTCTAGGGTGGGGAGGGTTGCAAAGCGAAGCAAAACCCAGAGCAAATTTTAACTACTCCCACTTTGTCTGAATTCATTGGGCCCCTTTATCATTTTAGGGGGTCAGAAAGTTGGAGAAGCTCTATTTTAAACAGAAGAACCAGGACAAAAAGGTGTTCAAAAGATCCAGTGAGTGGGCTGGGTGTGAATTAGATTTCCTTTGATTTCTTCTTCTTTCCAATCATTAATTTTTATAGCTGACTGCTTAACATTCTTTAACTTAACATAACCTTTGCACAATACAGCATTGCTTATTGTGATGAGCATCTACTGGTCATTTTACAAGATGATTTTCCCTAATAAGGGGGTTTGAACTTCATCTCTGTTTGAAATGGCCATAAAAATCTCCCTAAATTCAAACTCAGCATTCTTGGCAAAATTTGAGTCTGCAGACTGTTGTACATAGTCATTCCTAATGTTTGCTTCTGAGGTTTGCAGTTATTGATTTCATTACTTATTATTTCATTAAATAAATTATTCATCTATGAATGCTTGGGCTTTCATACTTTTTGATATCCTTGCTCTTTTCAGTTCTTTTATTTAAACAATGAAACGATACTGCTGAAAAATTATGACGTTCAATAAAGTGGTTGACACTCCCTTTTTTCCTGTTATTTAGAAACAGGTATTGTAATTCTCACTGAGCTTCATCCAGCCCATAGTCATTTTATCACGGACATATGCAAACATACTGCAGTATTAGGAAATATTTCCAGAATAATGAAATGAATTATTTAATACAGGCTTTCTGTATGAATCCTTTAAAAAAACCCCAATCATTGTTGTTGAAGAACAGCTTATAGCACCTTCTATTTTTTGGCAGTTGTTTCTGAGATCCGTAATCAGGATGACATTTAAATGTGATTGATGCCTTGGGGCTTGCAGATATCTACACATGAGTTAAAACTGAAACTGAGGTTTATGCTTAACCGACTGGTATGCAGGTAACAATGCACCCCTTAGCCACTGTGCTCAGATGAAAGGGTTTCATTTCTAGTTGTCTTTTCTGACCAGTTTTGAAAATCACCAGTTTTCTGACCACTTTTGAAAATCACCAGTGGCTTTTGCTTGAGTGAAACCTGTGCTTTTCTTTATGTGGTCTAGTCGGGGGTGTGCACAGGTTGTGGTCAAAAAAGTCAAAATGGTGGTCATTGCAGTATAGTTGAAGCTCCACCTCTTTTTTAGGACTGTATTCTGCAGACACCCCTGGTTCTGATGATGTCATCACATCACCCTCTGTCCTGGTTGGACGGAACTCTGCACATGGTAATCCAAGAAGCAGAAGCCACAGCAGATGGGGGCACTTTGTGCCCAACTGGGGAAGAGACTTTGCTCAGCTTTTGTGGGTGACCTGCCTGATACAACTGCTCTTTTATTTCTATGCATTCACCCCATGGCTACCCTTTCTCATTTCACAGTCTTAAGTTATTTTATGTACAGTTGTTTCTGGATGTGCGTGTGAACATACAGCCCTGGATTTACTTCAGCAAATCTAAATGATTATTTTCTTCTCGCTTGTTTTCTTAAGTAGTCTAATCTGTGCAAAAATGTCATCTGCAGTTGAGTTAAGCAGGTAATTGAATGCACATATGAAAAAAATATTTTGATGCCCCCAAGGTTTATTTTGTGACATTTTTTTAAAAGCGTTAGAGGGTTTTCTTTAACACAGATTACAAAATTATGTCAAACAAACTTTAGCACACATTAAACAAATTGTTTGAAATGAATTTGTTATAAAAGTGGGATATTCAGAATAATTCCTTTCCACCTAATGTGGAAGAATCAGTGCTAAATAACGCAGAAAAATACATATTCATAACAGCAAGCAAAAAGCATAATTAAGTATCAGGTAATGTCAAGCAATTTTGAGTGCCTACTACAGAGCTCTAATTCACTTAAATTAAAGAGGATTCTGGGGTTATTTTTTATGGTTTTAGAAAGTACTGAAAAGCATACTTTAATACTTTTCAATTCATCAGGGAAGTATAACACATTTTAAGGTAATAAGGAGTTACGCGCTTAAATCACAGCATTTCAATAAATGATAGATCTTTCAGACAAGTAAATTATGCTTCTTTCATCAGCAGCCTTCTTTCTCAAAAGCTGTAAAGTCAGTCACTTGGCAGTAAAACAGAAATTAATATAATGAAATAACAAAACTTTAATCTTGCTTGTGTAAGTCAGCAGCTTCTACCTTGCTTGTAAAAGTCTCTGTACCAGTGTTTCTAACCTTGGCAACTTGAAGATGTCTGGACTTCGATTCCCAGAATTCCCATGTGATGCTGGATGGGGAATTCTGGGAGTTGATGTCCAGACATCTTCAAGTTGCCAAGGTTGAGAAACACTGCTCTATACCTTTCATTACCGTGAGTGTGACCAGATCATATTGGAAGGAGATAGCATGCCATAGCTAGAAAGTTCAGGGTGAATTGCCCTGGTGAACAGGGCATGATGTTAAGGTTTCAAGGCTAAAGCTTTGGGTGTGTGCCAAAACAAGGCTCAGCGTCACATAGCAAGAAGCTGCACATCTGTCTTGCACCTGAAAACAAGGCAGAAGTGTTAAGCCATGGAGGAGGAATTTTCTTAGAGCTCTTTTTGTATTACATGGACTAGAGATCCTGTGTCTATCAAGGAATAGGAGGAGGAGTCTGCAGCTGAAGACTCAATAGGAGCAGGCAGGACCGGGGAGGGAGGGATCTGCTGAATGGATCAGCTGCAGTTTTTGGGGGACATTGGTAGAAATAGCTTGCTCAGGCTGCTAGAACCCAAAAAACCTACTAAGGGGTTATTTTTCCTGCTTCCTTTTCTTTCCTCTCAGCCACAAGTGGGCCCAGAAATGGAAGTTCTGAGAAAACTTCGTGACTCAGGGAATGAAACAGATGACAGACTCTGGAAAACTCCCTTTGGAAATGCGTGTATAGAACTGTAGAAGGACAGTTTGATAAGCCAAGGGTACTTTATTTATAGGAAATCTGCACAAATTACCTAAAAGCACCACAATAAACACTGTAATTTAGAATAGTATGTCTGTTGCTATAAAGTTTCTTCCCTTCTCCCCAACCTTTGAACATGACTCCATGTTCCCTCTTTGTCTGTACTTTCCTGAAGAGATTATTAAATTGCAGTCACTTCCCTCTTTCCTGTAAATCACTGTTTCTCAATTTCAGCAACCTTAATATGTGTGGTCTTCCACTCCCAGAATTCCCCAGCCTGCCATGCTGGCTGGGGAATTCTGGGACTGGAAGTCCACACATCGTAAAGTTGCCAACTTTGAAAACAATGCCGCAAATGAATCTCCTTTCAGTTATACTTATAGAACCTATTCCACTAATCCTTGCTCAGGTTAGATTCCCATTCTCAAGAGCACTCACACTCATGGACAAACAGAGGCTTCAGTCTCAAAGGGTTTCCCTCTGTAGTAAGATGGCACCTTCTATCATTTGCCCCTAACCCTGGCACAAACACACAACCAGCAATCTCTTTTTTCTGTCATGTCCTCAAGACTTTCACTTAAGTCCTAACCCACCTCCAAAGCAGCTCAAAGTCATCCTTTGCTGTTCTGTTTTAAAGTAAGGTTTTTAAGCGGGCAACAAGAAGGGGAATTTTTGAGGGAGGTGCAGTCTGACAACTTTCCTGAGAGTGACTCCAGAAGATGAAATCAACCTGACACTTATTGGCTACTTTAGACTTGTGTGGACATATACCCTCCCCTCTGGTCCCTGGCGCTGTCTTCCAAGCAAATTTGATAACAGGACATCCAGTCAGCTGTTACTGTCCTCCTGGTCCAGCTCCATGGCCTCTTCCTTTGCTGGTGACCAATAAGAACCTTGTGGAAAGACATAGCTGATGCAAAGGCTCTCATGGAAAACACACATAGCTTCACAAAGACTGCCTAAGTGCTAGCAATAATTCTCCCTCCCTTATTTGTTTTGTTTATGAGAAATGAGAAAACTTGAGAAAAAGTTTTACATGTTTTCCTACTTCTAAAGTGGACCAGGAAACAAGTGATTTGATACTTTAAACCTGTAGAAGAAAGTTGCATTCAATTTATACATCTTTCGTGCAGGAATATGTCATGTGTGTCCCTCCAGCTGTCATTCAACCTCTTGTCCTATCACCTCTTGTCAAGGTTCAGTGGTGAATAATGTTTCCCCAATCCAATCCAGCCCTAGATAGGGGGCAAATTTACCATCTTTTCTTATTCCTATATTTGAGATTCATTTCTCTCTTAAACATGGCCATCTGGGGACAGGATGAAGACTGAGGGGGCCTTTGCAGAAGGAAACCTTTTAAGTGCTAAACCCAACTAGTTTCCTAGGGCTGTCTGCAGAGTACGGTCAGAAAGTCAAGAGGGTGGCTCCAACAATACCACTGAAGCTCTGCCTGTTTTTTTCTGTACATCACATCTGTGCAACACACATAAAAAATTGGTGGAGCTTCAACTGCCTCATTGCAGCCCCCCACTTGGCTTTTTGACCACACCCTGCAGATATCCCTGCCAGCTACAAATGAAACTCTAAGTGATCACCCATATTCAGGAATAGTCTGCCACTTTGCTTGTTTGTTTTTGCATCAGCCCCTTGCTAAGGAGAAAGCTGAGCGAGGGGGGTCACCCTTTCCCTTCCCCATTCCCTTTTTCTTCTCCTCCTGATACTTTGATACTGATGCTTCAGCGGGTGACACCACCAGGCTGAGTGCTGCCAGTAAAAATGCCCCAAAAGCACATTTCTAAAATTAATTCATTTCACTAATCCATCATTCTACAAGTCTGGTTTATTAAAAAGCCTTTTTAAATGCTAGAGAGTTTCATTTAAATGTACTGATGGGTGAACCAGGAAAAAAATTGGAGTGCAAAGTTCATTAATTCCCATTCAGAACACCAGTACTCTAGATAATTTCTAATTCAGGTTTTATTATAAAATTTTATTACAACTGGCTTGGGTTTCACTGTTGCAGATCTTTTCTTTCCACTTTTCTTAAATCTTCAACTACTTTCTTTTTACTTCCAAAAAAGAGTATATGACTATGGGACAGTGTTAAGAGTGTTGTTGTTGTTCAGTCGTTAAGTCGTGTCCGACTCTTCATGACCCCATGAACCATATCGGGTCAGGCCTTCCTGTCCTTCACTGCCTCCCTGAGTTGGCTCAGTTTCATGATCATTGCTTCAGTGATGCTATCTAACCATCTCATCCTCTGCCGTCCCCTTCTCCTTTTGCCTTCCATCTTTCCCAACATCAGGTCCTTTTCCAAAGAGTCCTCTCTTTGCATTAGGTGGCCAAAGTATCTGAGCTTGAGCTTCAGAATCAATCCATCCAATGAGCAGTCAGGGTTGATTTCCTTTAAGATTGACTGGTTTGACCTCCTAGCAGTCCAGGGGACTCTTAAGAGTCTTCTCCAGCACCACAGTTCAAAGGCATCAATTCTTCGGTGCTCAGCCTTCTTTATGGTCCAGCTCTCACACCCATACATTACTACTGGGAAAACCATAGCTTTGATTATGCAGATCTTTGTCGGCAAGGTGATGTCTCTGCTTTTTAATATGCTGTCTAGGTTTGCCATAGCTTTCCTCCCAAGGAGCAAGCGTCTTTTAATTTCATGGCTGCAGTCTCCGTCTGCAGTGATCTTGGAGCCCAAATAAATGAAGTCTGTTACTGCTTCCATTTCTACCTCTTCTATTTGCCAGGAATTGATGGGTCCAGATGCCATGATCTTAGTTTTTTTAATGTTGAGTTTCAAGCCAGCTTTTGCACTCTCCTCTTTCACCCTTATCAAGAGGCTCTTTAGTTCTTCTTCACTTTCTGCCATTAGGGTGGTATCGTCTGCATATCTGAGGTTGTTGATGTTTCTCCCTGCAATCTTAATTCCGGCTTGTGATTCTTCCAGCCTGGCATTTCTCATGATGTACTCTGCATATAAGTTAAATAAGCAGGGTGACAGTATACAGCCTTGTCGTACTCCTTTCCCTATTTTGAACCAATCAGTTGTTCCGTGACTGGTTCTAACTGTTGCTTCTTGGCCCGCATACAGATTTCTCAGGAGACAGGTAAGGTGGTCTGGTACCCCCATCTCTTTAAGAATTTGCCACAGTTTGTTGTGATCCACACAATCGAAGGCTTTTGCATAGTCAATGAAGCAGAAGTAGATGTTTTTCTGGAACTCTCGTGCTTTCTCCATGATCCAGCGAATGTTGGCAATTTGATCTCTAGTTCCTCTGCCTCTTCGAAACCCAGCTTGTACATCCGGGTAGTTCTCGGTTCATATACTGCTGAAGCCTAGCTTGTAGGATTTTGAGCATAACCTTGCTAGCATGTGAAATGAGCGCAATTGTGCAATAGTTTGAGCATTCTTTGGCATTGCCCTTCTTTGGAATTGGAACGTAAACTGACCTTTTCCAATCCCATGGCCACTGTTGCGTTTTCCAAACTTGCTGGCATATTGAGTGCAGCACTTTAACAGCATCATCTTTTAGTATTTAAATAGCTCAGCTGAAATACTGTCATCTCTACTAGCTTTGTTGTTAGTAATGCTTCCTAAGGCCTAAATTGACTTCACTCTCTAGGATGTCCAGCTCAAGGTCAGTGATCACACCAGCATGGACATCAGGGACATTAAGATCTTTCTTGTATAGTTCTTCTGTGTATTCTTGCCACCTCTTCTTAATCTCTTCTGCTTCTGTTAGGTCCCTGCCTTTTTTGTCCTTTATCATGCCCATCTTTGCACTAAACGTTCCTTTGGTATCTCCAATTTTCTTGAAGAGATCTCTAGTCTTCCCCATTCTATAAAGAGTGGGGGATGAGTAAATGCATTCCATTCTTTGAAAGATAAAAGAGGGGGGGGGAGAATCTCAATTTGTGGTCAATCTGTTTTAAGATAAAGCTTCAACACCTCTTATACAAAGAACTCAGAACAACCTTTATAAAATAAGCAAACACACCCAGTGCTATTATTTTATCAGATAAGAATAATGTGTTTATTAAAAAGGTAGGGAAGGAGGTGGAAGAAAAGGAAAGGGAATGTAGGGGAAAATACTCAAGGTCACCTACAGTATATTCCCCATGGACAGTTCCTTCACTTTCTTCTTCTTTTCTTCCCCAAAAAGCCCTAGAATTCTAATCTTGCTCTTTTTAATTGATTTTCTGCAAGAGGAAAACTGAAAGGCAAAGTGGTGGGACCGTACAAGAAGATACAGAGATGCAGAGAGAGCTTCAATGGCACCATATCAGCTGCCATCTTGATTCCTTTTTACCATGCCCAATGGATAGCCCTGGGATAATTGCAATGGGAAGTTATGTCTCCATAAATGAACTGTTCAATCAATGATTGTACCATTTTTAGCACGATAAGAGTTGTATCTTGCATTCTTTTCTCTGGGCTGGACCAATGGGAGATATGAACTAAGTTTAGCGTTTTTAAAAATGTATTTATTAATACAAATATTAAAACTGTGCTGTTAACAAATTAAAATAAAAATAATCCAGGGCTCCAGATAAATTACTTTACTTTAAAAGACAGATGTTACATACAAAGCAAAGCTTAGATGTTGACTGCAGGAAAACTGAGCAATTCACAGAAGTGCTTGTTATCCTGCCATAGGTTAAATGATTTTAGTGCCAATTTTAGGGTTAACTTTACTGCATGTTTTAAGCTTTCTATGTTTTCTTTTTGTATTCTTAAATTTTGCTAGTCACCAGAGTCAACAAGTCCCTATATAGGCAATAAATAAATAATCTGAGCAATAATACTTAATCTGAGCAAGGTGATAAAGGAGTCTTCTCAAATAGTGAGCTATTTCCAAAGAAGGTCCTTTGGAGAAGATTTGGGAAAACTAATGAGATTCTTCCCACCATTCCTCACCTTCACAATCCATCTCCTTGCTATAAATGCAATATAGTGTCACATATGTGAGATGGAAGGTTATATAAGTCAAATCAATCGATCAATCAATATTTTATAATCAGAGCAACCTGAATGGGAAGGATCATGAAAAGAGAAAAGTTTACTTTAGGAACATGACTTTGGCTATTCTGGAAGAATGGAGGAATATGTTGATGATGGATGAACTCATGAAAGCTAGAAATGAAGCTGAGGATTTGAACAACTATGAAGGAATTTGGAGTATCAGTATGACATTATTGAGAGGCCGTGTAACAGAAGAACCACCTTTTAGGAAGAAAATGGATTTGGAGAAGTCTGACCTTTGAAAGATCTCTGAAACTGCTCACTTTACTGGGGGGAAAATAAAAGATTTTGATAGGCATACGGAATCAGAGAGGTCTTGATCACTGGGAGGTCAGGACTTTAAAGCATCATGCACATTTGTGGTTATGAAGCACTTGAATGCTCCTGAAGTGTACGGAAATACTTAAAGGTGTGCATACTCCCTCCACCTATCCCAATTCCATAAATAAGGTATGACTTTTAGAAAGGATTTATTTGAAACCACCTTTGGTGATCCATGTGGACACAATCCATAAGTTCTTCTAACTAAGGCATCCTAACCAATGTCATAAAAATGGAGGAAGTGGTGAAAGTTGCAGTAGATCTCAAGCAACTCCTACCAAACATCTTGCAGAAACTTTTGCAGTCTGTGAAATTTACAAGGGCAAAATTGTCTGGATTCAGCATATGAATAGGTATGATTCTTGCCAACATGATATGCAAACATTCAATTCTTGCTTTTCCTTCTTTTTTTAACACGAAAATAAAGCAGCTGCTTTTATATTTTGCACAATTGGCTGGATTCACACAACATATTAAGCCACAATGCATAATGAATAATGCACGGTTTACAAACAAATGCATTTAAGCAAAATGCAAGCTAATAGTGAATTGCGCTCAAGCTACTGTCTTTATTCAATCTCTGTGGCAGAAGCTGTTTGCAGATACAGCCAACAGATTGAAAAAATAGTACAATAGCGTAAAATGCACTTGCTGTTTGTGAAGACAAAGTTTTCCCTTCGACTGAAAGGAATGAGACAATGCTTAGGTGTACTCAACATGTGCATAGAACAAACAAGTAGAGGAAGCTGGTTTCTCAAAAGATTAGTGTCATCCGATACCACACTGGTAAATATAATTAGAAGTACCATTATTGAGTGAACATGAAAGTCTTAAGAGCAGTCTCACTGTTTCCAAATAGTAATTCATAGCCAGTGAAATCACATTAGCAGGGTTGATACATTTTGCCAGCAAAGCCAGAACACGAATGCATTGGTCACGAAGTATTCCTCATTGGCTTTGCAAGGGCCAGGGTCATAAATTAAAGAAATGACTTCATCGAGCATCTCCTTTTTTTTATCACTAGGCCCACATCAAAAAAGGAGCAGGACTTTGATCGTGCAATCACAGCCACGCTATTGATTATTTTAAGGCAGACTTACCCACAGACACTCCTGGTGAGGTCATGTCAACCAGTTCACCCATCACTCATGCATTTTGGCTTTTGCTCAAATCTTCTGAAGACTGTGAGGGGACCTAAGGCAAAGCTATGTTACCCTGGCTGTTATCTATATTCCTAAATTCACCCGCAGGAGTAGAGCTGTCTGGCAATTGCTCTTCCTAACTATCTCAACATCCACACCATAACCATCAGCCTTATTTGGGGTCTCAGGTCTTGGCTGGGGAAACCCAGTGAAAACAGCAAGAAGGGACTTGCCTGGAGAGCAAAAGATGAGGTAGGGGTATCAAAGTGTAACTCAGGTCTGACCATTAGATGGCAGCAGACAGATAGAGAAAACTCAGTTTTCTGCCACCTACTGGTTGATGGGGGTTTTGCAACTGAAGACCAGAAACTAATACATGATTCTGAATTTGTTTTGTATCTTGAACTTCTTCTCTGAAACTCATTCATTTGGGAGAGATACAACACATTGGTTGTTTCAGTGAAAACAAGAAATATAAAATACTCTATTTACATGGATGGAAGAAGAAAAAGATCACTATCTGTCATACACAGGAGTCTTGCTATTCTTAGACTTGAATGGAAAATTGACCCTTATATGTTATTGTTTGATCCTTTGTTACTCTCCTTCTCTTTCTTTATCCAAAAGAAATGAGAAAAAGAGAACTATATTGTCGTCTGACTAGATAATTCCCTGATTTACACAGGCAATGTATTTATTTGTCCTTTGGTATAGAATGGAGAGTTAGTCAGAGAAAGTCAAGATTTTTATAAAGAGAGGATGGGGCACAGGTTGACCAATTCAGCCTACAAAAATCCAGGAACTGCGAGCTAAAAAAAGGCGTTTCTGCTTTTCCTGACTCATGATTCATTTTAAAAGCAGCCTCACTAATGCAAGTTTCAAAACACATACATTTCATTGCTGTCACATTGATGATGAAGAAATGTGCTTTAGTTAGAAAGTATTTATGGCTGCAATTGGGTGCATTTTGTGTTGCAGGTCAGAGTTTGAGTCATTTGCAATGCTTTTGCAGCACTGTGCAGAATTATCAGGCTGCAAAGTGATGCTGGAGGAGCCCTTTATGATACATCTGCAGGGTCAGCCAATATTCTCATCTCTGCACTGCAGAGCATGAGGAGAGGACAGAATACAACAAACCTGCTGTGTTGCTCATTGCTCTTACCCTGCGCAGGAGTCGCTTATAGCAATGTAAGTAGTTCACTATCAGTGTGATAGTGTTGCAGATCTGACATTAGATTAAAGATGGCTTCTTTCCCCAAAGTGCCCCAGAGTGTTCAGTCTGTTTTTGCAAGACATATTGCAGCTTACACAGAGGTCTGGTCTGCTTGAAGATTAGCTGGACTTTTAAATAAGCTGAATCTTAAAACACCTTCACCTGAGACAAAGCAGGGATGTTTGCCATGGTGGCTATCTTCCCATAACCCTTGACCACAAACTCAGTTAATACTTGTTAATCAGAATTCGTTGTTACCTTCTTAAAAGCACACAGTTGCATAGCAAAGTTCAATTGATGTGGCTACTTTCTGAAAAGAAAGGGTCAAATCAATTGCTTAGCTATCCAGATTAGTTACATTTATGATATACTGTGACATTTGTTATGAAATCAGTTGTTAAGTCAAAACCTGTGAGGTGGCATTAGCCCTACGGACTGTCACCTAAGGTTCACAGCTCTTTATGGCTTCTGTTTGCCACCAGTGGTATGAAGCAAGCTGTGTCCTGCCATTTATTTTTAATTCAGCTTTCTGGTCATAAGCTACTCAAAGCAACAAGGGCAACAAAATGTTCATAAACAAGTTAAAATCACTGTAAGTTAGCTCGAATTGAAAAGGCTGAAAAGAAAGATCTCAATGCAAGGTCTGAAAGCAGAAAGAATGAAGCCAAGTTCAGCTCCCAAAGGAGTTTCTATGCTTATGAACAACATAAGCATTTCTGTGCTTATGAACAACATGGAAAGTTTCTTCTCTGTCCCAACCAGGAAGACTTGGAAAGTGAAGGCATCTTAAAGAGGTTCTTTCATGCAGACCTTAATGTTCATATAAGCTCACATTGACACAGGTGGACTTTCAGAGAAGGTAGATCTTAAGCTGTTTAGGGCATTGAAGCCAGCATTACTCATAGAAAGTCACTGATAACCAGGACAGTTAAAAAAATAAAAACAAAAACCAAGGCTGTAATGTATTACCAGAATGTCTACCAATTAGCAACTTGGCTTCCATAATTGCTTCACTGGAAGCTTCCACTCCTTGCCATCTAGGAATCCAAAAACAGTTGGTCAAGAAGCACTCCTAAACTCTGGACCTGCTCTTCTAGAGGACTGCAATTCTACCTATAAGCCCCAGAACCTGATTTTCTATTAATCAACAACCATCTTGCCTGGATTTATTTTCAGCTTGTTCACCCTCATACAATTCATTGCTTTCTTGGAATTAGATGGAACTGGAAGTTAGTGATACCTTATTCCAAGATCTGGATGTTTTCTTCCAGAAATTCCATGTACATATTGAATAGCACCTGGGACAAGATGGGAAACTATGAACAGCCAGCTACTTCTTGACATGGCATTATAGAAAGGACTGGAATCACAGTGAAACAAGATCTTCCTAGTCCAGGAGGATATTATGGTTGAGGGTACTGGAAGGTCCAAATTCAGCGTCAGTCATCCAACAAGGCAATCAAAGCTTTCTTAGTCCAATATCCCATTTGAAAGTCCGTTGTGTCCAGATTACTGAGTTTCAACTTTATAAACTCCAAGGTGATCTAAGAGGAGGGAGAGAACCTAGAATGGCTTCCAGACTGCCATTTCTTAGTGTTGTTGTTAGTCATTCCTTTTCCACTATATGAAAAATACAGCATGGAAATTTCCAGCCTTTGGGGAAGGAATACATTATGAATCTGGTTTGGGAGACATAACTCTGAAATATTTTCCTGAGATATTAGATTCCTGTTGTAAGTTAAGGGCAAAAGAATAATTTATGACTGTGTAATGAAATATTGTTCTCCTCTGTCCAACTTGCAGGGCAGGTTGAGAGACTAAATAAGCAGCCACCTTCATTGCTATAGTCCTGGTGCAAAGCTAGCATGTGAGGTTGCCGTTTATATGAAGAAGTTCGCTTTTGGAGAGGGGTTTGGACAAGCTATTCTGCAGCTGGAAGACACCTCCAAGCCTAAGAGGCAATACTGAAGAATATCTCAGCATCATTTCTATTGACAAAAAGTTAAGAAGAGATCAAGAATTTGCAGGATAGCCACTTTGTACGTGCTAGTTAGAATCATAGAATCAACCATAGAATCCTATGGTTGCAAGGGAGTTTGGAGGGCTCCTAATCTAACCTTCTGTCCAGGGCAGGAATCCTCTGACCATCCCAGTTAAACAGCTGTCCAATCTTTTCTTGAAAACTTCCAGTGATGGAGCCACCACAACTCTAGGAAGCAGGCTGTTCCACTGCTTAATAGGTCTCACATTCAGGAAATTCCTCCTTATTTCAAGTTTGGATCTCCCTCTGTAAACCTTCCACCTGCTGGTTCTTGTCTTACCCTCAGGAGCTCTAGAGAATAAATCCATACCCTCTGCCTGTGACATCCCTTCATGTATTAGAAGATTGTTCTCATGTCTCCTTTCAGCCTTCTCTTCTTTAGGCTAAACATACTGAATTCCTTTAACTGCTCTTCATAAGACCTCCCAGCTCCTCACAATCTTTGTCATTCTTCTCTTTCCAGTTCCTCAGGATCCTTTTTTGTGTGGTGCCAACCAGCACTGGACATAGAACCCAGGTGTGGACTGACCAATGTTGCATAGAGCAGTACTATCTGTGGATGCAGTCCCAAACTGCATTAGCTCTTTTGGCATTTGTGGAACATTGCTGGCCCAGGCTTCATCTGTGATCTACCAAGACACCCAGATCCTTCTTGCAAGTATTACTACTAAGTTGTTCTGCTCCATGTTATTGGGATAGCATGCTTGCTTGAGATTATTCCTTGTACCACCTTCTCATATATTGGCATCTGATGAGTTATACTACTGGCCAGAGTTAGGAAGGGATGCCCTGATTTGGTTTAATAGTATAATATGCAATTGTGGGGGTACTGCAGGTAGATACCTGTTTGAGAAGGCAGAAGAAGACGTGTCAAATAGTCTTTTCCAAAGCTGTTCATTGAACGTTTGGGGATGAATGTGCCATCTCTTCATACATTGCTAGATGAAATGTGACTGCCTGCCCTTGAATTTTGTCCAAGGAGGGGTGCTAGCTGAGTTGTGGCCCTCTTAGGAACAGGCCACACCCAAGTTCTTTATGAGTTGCTCAACGCCTTGTGTTCTGAGGGAGGCAGCCAACAAGCTCCCAACTATTTTACAAACAGAAGTCACCAGAATTTCACCAACAATTTGGGCCAAAACTGTGAAAGTTATTAACTAATATATTTAGGACTGATGGGACCTTTTCAGTTAACTAGGCCAAAAAGGCCATTTGGGTGTCATGAGAGCTTCAAATGGGTCATTTACCCCAGGCAACTAATTCCAAGAGGTAAGATTTAGCCATAAACAGATGAGTCAGGCTAATTCTCCTTAGTCCTGTTGTGGAATAGGTTGCAGAGACTTTACTATACCATATCTGTCCTAATATTACGAATAAACTCTATGAATGCAGGGCCTCTCTAGCCATTCCAATGTCTATGACAATTATGAAAATTAAACAGAAATGGGTGGGAGCTGGGTAAGACATACACTTCTCTTGAGTCTGTCTGAAAGAACTAATCACATCAGTTGATTAGAATAACATCACTATTTTTTTTTAAATGTTGCAGTTTGGAAAAAGGGCCAAAAAAAGTGAAAGTCCCCTAATATAGGGTGACTGTATCTGGGCCACAGAAATGAGGATGAACCCAAGATGGTGCCAGTGAGATACAGAATATGCTCACTCTTTCCTGCCACCTAGTGGGTCTCTCAATTCTTGCATCCTAGATCCAGCAGTCTTAACTGCCACAATGAGAGGTCTGTAAATGGCTATCATAGCATAGACTTAGTTACTGTTGCGTCACTCCTGATGGAACACATTGGTGGTTCAACATACTGGGAGTGGGACAGCTGGTGCAGCCCTGGATTAACCACTAATCAAAATAAGCCTGTGCTTATGGCACCAAGGGAAGAGGGGCACCCTACACTTTTCCCTCTAGCTATCATGCCCTTGACTCTTTCACTGCCACATTCAACTTTATTGAGTTTTTTTGCAATTGTCCTTATCTGTTATGTTTGACTTTAATCTGCATTGTTAATACATTGTTTTCCTTGGCATGGTGAGTGACTCAAGTTTGGTTTGAAGGTGTCATCAGATATCACATTTGTTTCTGTCTTATGGCATGAGAGTTTTGCTTCTGTTGAGGGACACCATTGTTGGGTTGGGCTTAGGGCACCAGTTGGCCTTAATCTTGCCCTGGTCATGGAATATGGTCGTTGAGAGCACACTCTTCTGAAATGCACAGAATCTGGTTGTTGGTCTTGAGTTTCTAAGCTAAATATGCTGAGAAGTGTCAGTCACATCCAGTTACTGTAGAAAATAACAGCTGTTCCAGCTTTCTTCTTTCGGCATATTATGGATTTCTTGTTACAAAGATTGTCAGGTACAATTCATAATTAATTAATCAGTACTTGAAAAATTACTCAGTGTTTCTAAGAAATTTGAAAACAATTCCCCTGAGGCTACATCCTGCAGAACCAGATATAAACAGGCAAAAAATGTTTGATCTTTTTTCAATGATTAAATTAAATATTTTCACTATCTGTTTTAACCTGGAAGCAAGGCAGTTGTGCCAATGTACAACAAAACAGATTATGTAAACATTTAAAAAGGCAGTGGTATCTTAGGATGTTTCCTCTGAGTCATATCATCACATGCAGTATTGTTGCAATGCCAGGCAATCATATAGCTTTCCTATACAGGCATACCTCATGTTATTGTGCTTCACAGATATTGTGTTTATCAAACAGCATCACACATGACAGAGAAATCTTTCATGAAGTCAATTGATGCAGCAAACTTCATTGTTGTCTTATTTTAAGACATTTTTAAATGAAGGTATGTACATTGTTTTTTAGACATAATGCTATAGACTACAGCAGTGTTTCTCAACCTTGGCAACTTTAAGATATATGGACTTCAATTCCCAGAATTTCCCAGCCAGCATGCTGCTGGGGAATTCTGGGAGTTAAAGTCCACATATCTTAAAGTTGCCAAGGTTGAGAAACACCGGACTACAGTATAGTGTAAACATAGCTTTTATATGCTCTGGGAAACCAAAAAATTTGTGTGACTCGCTTTATTACAATATTCACTTTATTGCAGTGGTCTGGAACCAAACCCGCAATACCTCTGAGGTATGCCTGTATGCACAGACTTACAGCCACCAGTTCTTTTTTTGCTATTTTGAACTTTTCCACAAGGTGAACTCCTGGACTATCTACAGTGGTAAAGCTGCTGTCGAAGTTACTAATCCAAGCTTCCCAGCGCATGTTCTAATAAACCGAACAGATTTATTTTGGTTTAATATACCTTGAGTTCCTCCTGCTTGTTGTCAGATTCAGCCGGCACGGCACAGCGAACGCCGCTGCTCAATTTCACTGCCCCTAGTCAATTTCACCGCCCCAGGCGCAGGCAGCGGAAAAGAGGAAGTCAGCCCAACTGCAAGCCAATTGCCGGCAGATGGCAGCGATTAACTCCGGGCAGGAGCGGATACTTTGTATCACAGCCGGCTTCCCTCAAGCGCCTCAGACAAAGAACTGCAGCGGCTTGGAAGCGCAGCGATTAGCGCGCAATCAAGAACCCCCGGCTTAGCCTGCAGAAGAAAAGCCCAACAAACGCAACAACCCCATAGGCAATGGACAGCAATCAAAGGGGACAAAGAACCGGGCTGAATCTGCCATTTGGGCGAGGGGGAGATTACTGCGAGTAATCAGCAACTAGGCAACGGGGGGGGGGGGGGGAAGCGTGGGAATGGAGAACCTATAAAATGCTATGTAATCTGTGCCAAGCCAACCCTAGCTTTGTTTGTATCTACCTGCATTACACCCAGGTAAACTTCTTTTGCTGAACCTGTGTTTCGCGAGAGTTTCATCAGAGCTGAATGTGGTAACTCTTACACTTGTGATGCTTCCCTATTGGACTGAGAGCAATTATAGGATGTGAGCCTGAATGAAAACAGAGGACTTTACAATCTCTGGATCCTAAATAGCCATGAGAATTTTGCAAGAAGAAAAGTTGGAATGGGGGTACTCAGGATGGGAGCTCCCTCCTTAGCAGAGGTCAGCTTCAGGCTCTGTTTCTGTCCCCCTCCATTTATTATCTGACTTGTTCTATCTTTCCATTCTAGTGAGTGCCCAAAAAGGTTAACAAAAAAGCAAAGTATTACATATTAAGGAGTAATGTTTATTAACACTCTTGCAGTTTTGCTGCCACCCTTTGCACCAGCCCTATGTAGAGTGGATTGCAATAGTGAAGTTACCAAATCTTATCAGGCAGAGGCATCTGCAGGACCAAAAGCTCTCCCCCTTCCCCCCAGCTTCCTAGCTGTGTCTAAGCACTCTTCAACAGCTAAGAATTAAGCCACACTTCACTTCCACATTTTCTGGGAGAGGCCATTTGGAGGAGGCTCAACCAAGTCCAGTTTCCTTTTGACCAATATCACCATCTTGTCTGGATTTAATTGCAGCTTCTTTGTCATCTAGTATATTGCCAAATGCAGACAACTTTTGAGGGTGTCATTTTCTCCACAGTGCCCAAGGGTAAGACAAGAACCAATGGGTGGAAGGATTACAGAGGGGGATCCAAACTTGCAATAAGGAGGAATTTCCTGACCACAAGAGATATTAAGCAGTGGAATAGCCTACTGCTTGGAGGTGTGGGGGCTCCGACATTAGAGATTTTCAAGCAAAAGTTGAACATTTGTCTGGGATGGTCTGCTCTTGGCAGGGAGTTGGACTACAAGACCTCCAAGATCTCTTCCAACCCTATGAGTCTTTGGTGTTGTTGCTTACATTGACTTGAGCTGGGTGTCATCAGCTTACTGATAGTACCCTACTTCTTATCTTGATGTCTCCATTCAAGAATGCAGCTTCTCCCACTTGCTTCCTGCAAGAATGACACCATCAGCAGTCTGCTTTAGTGAGTCAGTTTTCTAGATATGTGGATTGCAGAACTGAATGTCTTGCAAAGGAATGCAACTCGACTCCATCCTGATAAAAAAGATGCATGCAGTTTAGATGTTGGGGGCAGGGGGACAGTGGCTAATGTTGATGAAAGAGATAGGTGCAACATCTTTATTGAAAAGTCAGTGAAGGTTTGCTGTGGAAAAAGATGATTCTTAAAGCCCTGGTGACTGTGAACATTGGTCAGTTTTGTGTTTCTCAGTGAAGGCAAGACAATAAAATGTAGCTGTTGCCCACTCTGGACAAAGACCCCAGCTTTTTTCAGCATGCTGAATGGGAATTCAGTCCTGAGGTTCATCTGGACAGCCTTGGCATTGAAGGACAAAGAAGACATTCCAAGAACTCATTTGGAATGGGTGGAAAAGAAAGAAAAGCATCCCTATGGCATTATTCCACAAACTACTGGAAAAGGGATGTTTCAGCTAGAAAGGTGAATACTTCCCCCTTCCCCATGATTCTTGACCTCTGAGAACCACAGAGGGGATGATCTCAATAGGGCAGAGACCAAAGACAAAAACAGTGCATTAAACATTATTTCTGGACATTGGTGGATGCAAAGAGAAATGGTATATTAAATTTTCCAAATGCCTGGAAACTGATAGCATTGCTCATAAAAAACAAGTGGAACTTTGATCACACTGTTGTGGCTGCTGTACCCCTGCAAGGACACAAGAAATCCTAGGAGCAAACCATTCACTGCTCTGCTTAGGGACTATCTGGGACTTCTTCTCACATTCTTGGCATCTTCATTGTTTCTACAGAAGGGTCTGTGGACAATCAGACCATATGTCTGAACCCATTTCTTCCTTCTGCTTCTCAAGAATCTTCTAGCCAAGTTTAAGCTCAGCTCCTCCTCCTGCAAGACTGTCTTAGCAATGAAAGAAGAGTGACCTAGATCAGCCTCCCTCCCTCTCCAAAGCCTCTCCTGCAGGGAAGAGCATTTTTCAGCCCTTGGCTCAGCTCCAGTCCTACCCATCCATCCCTCCAATGCTTCTGGAGCAGATGGGGACTCAGCCATCCTCCAAGGGAGGGGACAGAATTTCAGACCAACAACCAGCCCTCCATTTTTCAGGGTCTTCCCAGCAACTAAGGGACACAGCCTCCTTTGGATACTAATGCTTCTCCCAGGAGCGTCTCCTGGGATGAGCGATAGTCTTTCCAGAGCCATGGCAGCTCCCTTATTATAGGGAGTCCAAAGTCTGCTTCCAGGATGATTCTTTGGCACATGAACCATATGGCTGTTTGTCCAAGGCCATTGTAATTTACCATATGGTTGGTATATTAAAATGGCAAATGTAAAGTCTCCTTTGATTTGGCTTGACCTCATGGCCACATCCATGCAGATTCCTCTGGTATAATGTGGAAGTGGCTTGCCACTGCCTTCTTCCAAGATTTTCTTTCAACTTCCCAACCCTGGGGATTCCTAGTGTTCTCTCCTTCAATTATTAATCAGATCAAACCCAACATAGCTTTCCAGGATTAACCAAAGTTGATAGCCTTTCTAAAGAAATCCAGGCCCGCAAGGAAATTAGGTTAACTCTAAATTGTCCATTGCACATTTGAGCCATTGCACAGAATTCATCTTCCCCCACTTGAGCTGGCCAATGAGGATGTGCTAGAACTGGCTGTTTGCTGCCCATCTCCTTCCTCTTTTCTCCCTCCCCAAATTTGCTTTTCACAGGATGGAGAAAACCACCTTAATAATCAAGCCCCAAAATCCAGGCTCTGAGCAGGGTGCTGTCCCTCTGATCAGCCAGAAAACCCCCAAGGAAGCCTGCCCAGGGTCAAGGCCTTTGCTTCAAGTGGGGAGGGGAAACCACAGTCAGGAGGGTTGTTGTCCCATCAGGAGCCTCCTGCTCCAGAGCCACAAAGGCAGTATGACAGATTAGCATCACTGAGTTTTCCCAATTGACTCAGCCAAGAGAAGACGCTTGGAAGTGCTGTTGGGTCATGGAGGCAAGTAAAGGCAGCTCTGAGCCACCCTAACCCAGAGACAATTCAGAAGTCATGGTTGAAATGCAGTTGAAGCATGCATTGTCACAGCAATCATCAGCATACAGTATCTGGAGAAACTAATGGAAGGCAACCGGATGGATTTCCTGTCATTTTAAGAGTTTTCCCAGTGCAAAGAGTCATCCACGACTTCCTTATTACCATAAAATCAAGTGCCACCCTTGGAGGAAGCGTGGAGGAAGCCAACAGCCCTATTACTCCCAAGAAGCCAAACTGAAGAGAACAGCAAGTACGGAGCTGTTCTGCCTTAGGCAGCAACAGCCAACCCTGAACCCAGCTGAGGGTGGGGAGCTTGTGATCTGAGCACATTCGCCATCCCTGTGAATGAACAGCATGTGTAAAACGTGTGCAGCAACTTATCACTCAAGGGCCTCGTGGTTGGCCAAAGCCAGTGAGGAGATATCGGATGGTTGCTCTTCATTGGCCCTGCCTGAGAGAGAGGTGTTGACTCACGCTGTATCCCCAGCAGGCTCTTATGCAATCAGATAGGTGTGGAGTTTGAACTGGGGCCAAGCAGATGAATGAGCAAAGTTGAGCAGGAAAGCAATGGAAATGTACACACCGGGTTTCCATGGGAGAAGAACAAGAGGAAAGTTTGGTAGGTGGATTTGGTAGCAGCTTGCCAAGGACCAAAAGGTTTGCAGTCGAGCTGCCATAAACACAGAGAATCAAGGCAGCAGTGGCCTCATCTTGGAAGCCGGGAGCCCAGAGTGTATGTAGCATCTCATCTGACATTAGGCAAACCACTACATTATTAAAGGATCCAATTTCATCATGAATAAGACATCTTTTTTCTGTAGTTCCATGGAAATCCCAGCAAGTGCATTAAATAATTGTGGGGCTTCGTTGAAGAACACAAGAACAACAGCAGCAGCAGCAGCAGCAGCAGCAGCAGCAGCAGCAGCAGCAGCAGATCCTCCACTCTGTCCATCTCTCTAACTTTAGGCTCTACTTAACGGCTGCTCAGGAATAAGTCTAAAGCCAGCAAAGAGTTGTTGTAAAATCAACAGCCAAACCCTAAAATGTTAGCATTAAACTTAGCCATAGATTGAACAGCCCAGTGGTGCAGAACAGTCTTTCCTGACCATGGAAAGAGAGGAAAGCAGTCCTGCTGGGATAGTGAGTTCCCAATAGGTACTGCAAGTAAACATGCCCTATCTCAGGGCCCTATAAGGCACAGCCTCTGCATATCCAAGGGTGTCCACAGGTTATGGTAAAAATGCAAAGATGGTGGTCATGGCAGTGAGGCTGAAGGTACATTTGTTTGGTATGTGCTGAGCTTCAATCAAACTATTGCAGCCATCACTGTGACTTTTTTGATCACACCCTGCAGACACTCCCGGCATATCTAGTAATTTACTGGAATGTTCATAGAGAAAGAAATAGCTTCTCAGATGTCCTGCAGTTTCTATACCAAAATGGAATCCGAAATCTTGGATTCTGATGGGAAGTGGAAGGCAGGGAAATTAATCCAGGCAGACTTAATGTGCCTTACAAAGTCGGTTGCTGCATTCAGCAGAAGCTGTTTCCAAACACAAGCTCAGCAGCACTTCTCAATGAGGGGTAATGAAGCCTTGAATCACGGCAACCAGATGTTCTTCACCCCAAAGACACAGCCAGTGCACCAGTCAAAGGCACTTGTGACCACTGCTATCAACAGGGAACAACTCCTGAACCCAAAATATCCCAAATTATTTCAGGTTAGGTTGCCTACAGGATCTCTCTCTGTATTTTAAATGTTGGACAGCTGAGGCTACTTCAGGGTGAAGCATTGTCTTTTATGTGGTCTTTATTCCTTTGCATCTCTCTGACTTCATGTGGACAGTGTGGGTAGAGAGCGGTTCTGTCTTTGAAACGTTCCAAGGAAGGAAGGTCTTTTTCACTTTCTGGAAATGGAGTGAGGCAGCTTGGAGCAGTTTGGTGTAGTGGTTAAGGCATCAGGCTAGAAACCAGGGTTGTGAGTTCTAGTCCCACCTTGGGCACAAAGCCAGTTGGGTGGCCTTGGGCCAATCACTCTCTCTTAGCCCTAGGAAGGAGGAAATGGCAAACCACTTCTGCAGAACTTGCCAAGAAAATTGCAGGGACTTGTCCAGGCAGTGGCCAGGAGTCAGCACTGACTCAAGGTGCATGTGTGCGTGTGCGTGTGCACACACACACACACACACACACACACAACCTGGAGGTGGGGGCAGAGAACCTGCTGCTGGGGGTGACACAAAGGAAAGGAAAAAGCAGGAATTCTGTGTTGGGGTTCATGGGAATTGCCTGGAGGAGAGGAATGTTGGGTCTTGATGGAGAACCTTGGAGAAAGCAAGGTAAGGAGGTCTGCAACTGAACCTGTGAGACAAAGAAAGCAGAGGCCAGGTGTCTTGGCATGGAACAAGTCTCAGAGAAAGAGGGAGAGAGAACCTGTGTGGAATGCAACCTGTGGGATGATCTTGAGAGATGGGGACATCAGCATCCATTTCAAGCCACAATAATATTGAAATAACAACCAGTGTGTCATGCTGCCATTGCACAAAGGATATGATTGCTTACCAGGATTTTATTTATTATGGTCAAGAACCAAAAAACAAACTATATCATTTGCTTCCATTGCAATACAAATCATTTGTGTCATTTGCCACCATGGGATGGCATATCATGGGATAAAGGATAACATTCTCGTGTATACCAGTCACCTACAATACCTGCTGCTGTATCTATGATCAGAATAAATCCAAAACATGGCATCTGAATTACATCGAATTTTTCCCTTAGTATGTTCTATATATGCAATAAGCATTTTGTGTCAGTTTGAGTAACCAGATGCTCAACCGTTGGATGGACAAGCAATGCTCCCCTTCTACCAGTGCACAACCAGTGAGGATCAAAAATGTCTAGAGGGCAGCCTTGACCACAAATGGAAGCTGCCACATTGACTATTTTGACCTTCCCTACAGTTGCCCCTGACAAGGGAAGAGCGGGGAGGCCAGTCACTTGGTGGAAATGCTCTGTGTCCTAAGAAATGACAACCCATGACAAAATTTTATAGGACCAGGATCGCAACCCTCCAAAATATCCATGGAGCCTTTTTTCCTTGCCTCTACATCTGCAGCAGAGCCAGAGAAATGGTGTTCATGTGCTGAGAGTAAGGTGTGAGCCACAGATCTTGGAGTTTGTGGAAATAGGCTGATAGAACAGTTCTACTTTGCAGAGGCTGAGAATCTGAATCTGCAACTGGAGGTGTTCTAAGATTAATTTAACTTTTATTGCACTAGCAAAATTTCTTTGGGACCACGTGCTGTTGCATCAAAGCCACACGGCTCTTGGTTGTTGGAGTAAAAATGAATAAAGATGTTTTAAATCCTCGAAAGAGCTTATACTTCTGGCTGCTGGTGAGTGCTAAATGTTGCATGACATTTTTAAAAAAACAAATGATGAAATGAGATGAATTTAGAGTACTCAGATCAAAGGCACAAATCCTCTTACTTAAGAAACAAAGCCTGTGGATTTGTAATAATAACTATCTGTCAACTATGTATTAAAAAAGAAAATACAAAAGTATCAACTTTTTCCCCCTCAGGTCTTGAATATATCCAAAAGTATGGTGCCTCTCTCATTTACTAAATCTTCATTCTGCCTTCCCCATTAAAATAGTGATCCTGTTTTATACAAAAGGATGTCCCTTGCTACATATTTGGGAGGAGGACAAATTTTGTGCTGCAGTTAGAGCATTCAGGCCAGTTGGAAGGATAAGAGTACTGAGAACAAGTGACTTCCACAGTCCGTTGGGTGAAATATATAAAAATGTAAAGTTCAGATTCAGTTCTACAGGAATGTTGCCAGTTCTGTCCCATGGATCTCCCCCCATAGAAATCACTATGCCCCTGAATTCCATTTGCTAGGCTGAAATGCCAGTGAGTTGATGGTGGCCATCAGACATACTGAGCATTTTTTTTTATTTATTTACTTACTTACTTACTTACTTACTTACTTACTTACTTAAGTTTCTATGCTGCCCATCTCCCCCAGAGATGGGCATTCTCAGTAAGAGCATTAAGTGACTGCATGCAATTTATGCACAAGTATGGGAAAGAAAATTAGGACAAACAGGAGATAGAACCATAGAGAACAGTTTTAAAAGGTATTTACCTTTATTTTTAGCAATCTACAGTCAAAAGTAAGAAAAAAGTGCATAACACTATAATTATCACTTTGGCTAGAAATATGCAGGGGAGAACGAAGAAATACATGGAGCTTTTCACACCTTTGTAACATCTGCATAGCACACTATACAAATCCATTTCTCTCCAAGCCCTGCCCTCTTTTACATCTGCCACGATGGGGATGGGACTTCAATTACATGGTTATGGCCTCCATCTTGACTTTTTTGCCCCCCCATGGACACCCTGCTCCATTGGGAAATAAATTTATTCTTTATTGTATCTTTGATGAAAACGCTCATTTTGGCACTTCCTTTATATAAACACATTATATCACCCCTCCACCCACACTTCCTTTTCTTCTGAATTATCTTGCTGATAAAGTGGTCTTAGACATCTGAAAACCTTGTGCACTGTTTTGCAAACATCATGTTGGCCTAATAAAAAATGTGCCTTTGTATTCACGTGGGACATTATGACATAGAAAGCAGTTGCTGGCAACCCCTCCGTCAAATTTATCCCTTTCATATAGCACCTTTCTCCCGAGTTATGCAGTGGGAGGAAGGATGGGATGAAGGGTAGAGGAGATTAATAGTTACAGCCAGATTTTTTTCAGCAAAAGAAGGAAACACATTGCATTTTCTTCTCCAAGTGGTGGTTGACTGGATGCATCAGAGAACAATCCAGAATGTTTGTTCTTGATACTGTTGGTTAAGACCGTTGTGCCCGTAGTAACTCTAGTAACCCAAGGCCTTTGGCCAGCCTCCTTGCCTTTCTAGCTGCACTTTTTATCTTGTATCATTGAAATGAAGAAGTGGCAAAGAGGTTGCCACAGCTCGGAGCAGTGCTGTTCAGCCACCTTCTTCTGATCCACGTAATCATCATCTTCCACACAGTCAATGGGTTCTTTCTTTGAGATCTCCTGCTTGGCATCCATAACCAGTCTAAGATGGGCGGTTGGTGGCCCAGTCTTACAGACTTTAGACTTTAAGACAGCCTTGTGGTCCTTACAGAGATTCTTCTGCTTCTTTAGGGATCGAGTGATTTCCTTCCAGAAGACCTTCTGGTTTTCTGCATACCGCTGGCAGGTAGAAGGGCTGCCAGAAAATGCACAAGAGAAGGCATCTTCACCTCTTTTGCAGTCCACTGTTAGCAGAGTGGTCTCTTTCTCATTTACACTCCAGGAGCATTCAGCCTTCTCTTTGGTGGTAAACTTCCCTTTCATGGGAGAACCATTTTGTCCTCTGTTTCTCTGGCCCCTGGCATTCTTACTAGATCCAGGCTGGCCTTTTCCCCCTCTGCTGTTATTCGGTCTCTCTCTTTTTCTCTCTTTCACTGTTTCACTATCAGCTTGTAGCAGCTGAGAGAACATCATGAGGACACACAGCAGAGCAAAATGTTTGACCTTCATGCTTCCTGGTTCTTTTTGAAACCTGTTTTGGAAACAGAAGCCCTTCATTAAAAAAATCTACTCTTATGCTTATTTTTAGCATGCTAGACTTGCCCCGATATAATTGATTATCCATTATCAGCAAAGATAGTAAAACAGGACAACAATCAGTGTCTTTCCTAATGATGTCTTTTAAGCATGAACTGTGTAAGATAAATGTGAAACTCTTCCTTTTCATCCCTCAAGGAAGTTGTAGCAAGATCATGCAGCTCCTAAGTGGAGTTAAATGGGGCAATTTGAAGGGTTGGTTCACATGAATTTGGTGACCTCCATTTCTAAACTGTTGCAGAAGTTGAGTGACATCTGGGCATTTGTACACTAAAGGTCTTTTCCTAACCTCTGCTCAAGCAGACAATCAGCAGCAAGTGAATGGGCTTAGATGAAATCATGCTTCAGACTACAACTGCTTTCTACTAAAATGAAATTGAATGAAAACAATTATTTCTAACCATATCAATTATTTTATCAGCTAAATAATTGCAAAAAGTAGGGATATCAGCCCCTAGGAAATGGAGAAATATTTAAAATGGCAAGAAGTGAATAATATGTCCACGAAGATACCCAAGAGCTAGAGAAACCCATTTGCTCTAGAATATGAGGCATAACTGGTGTCAGCTAATATGAAACTCACATTGTGGAATAAACCTCACATTGTAGGGTTATTGTGAGCTCCAGAGGGGAAAAGCTGATAAAACAGCAAATACTGTACATCTGGAAAGAGATGTGATGAGATGTGTAGGAAAAGTCTACTTTAAAAAACAAAAAAAACCCTCCACTCTCCTTATTTTGAAGTAACCGTCTCAGTCATGAATCGCACCCTCCTTACTCCCTTCTGGTCCTGACAATTCGGATCATGGAACAAAGTCTCCTGCAGTTCACCTGCCACTTTTTGATATACATGAAATGCAATTCTATGTTCTTTTCAAACCTCTGCTCATATTTCCTTCATCAGAACTATTCACTTGATAAGTGAACTTAATCAATTTCATGCTACTTTTTACATAGTAAGCTAATTCATTCACATTAGCAAAAGCAAAGTCTACTCACTAGGGAGGCTCCTTAATTAACCAGACAATTGGTCATCCAAAGTCTGACTCTTCCCATAAGGGAGAAACCAAATTGACTTTCTCCACCTCAACTTTCCTGTCTTGCTGAAGATGGAAATCTAATACAATAATCCTCAGTTCACAGACTTCAAAGAATTGAATCTGCACAGTTAGGTGGATTAAGACTGCAATTTTATGCAGACCTACCTGGGATTAGCCCCACAGAATTCAGCAGAATGAGTTCTCAGTGGACATGCAATGGACCATGCTCCATCTCTTGGAGAAGGCACTGGAATTCAAGGGTTTACTGCTTTGGTACAGTCCCACAGATTTACCTCTAGGAACCAAAGTTCATCTTGATATACATGTGTTGGTTACCGATAATTACTGATAAGAAATCTTGGAAGCTGCAATTAGAAGCTGAAGTGATGGGAATTCAATACTTGCAATACTTTCCTTCTATCTATCCACTCACAGACATCCCTACAATTTCCTGCTTGCTGGGAAAAGATACTATTCCTTTTTGTTCCGGGGCAGCGGGGGGGGCGGGGGGGATTGGGTTGGTAACCTTTACTAAAAGAGAGATGGTGAGGAATGGATGAAGCAACCTCTGGTTACAATCCCCAACTGTTAAAAACAGGAGCAGAAATAAACACACAACTACATGTAATATGTAGTTTGGTCTTCAGCAGATAAGCATGAAATCTAGCCTTGCTGTTCTGAGCAATCAGTTTTCTACTGCTGGTAAAACTATGAGATAATTACAACACATACCTTTTGCTGTCTAATAAAAGTCACGCTGGCCTGCCTCTGAAGAATGGCACATTTCTGCTTATTTATATACTCAGAGACACACCTACATGCCTCCAGATCCTAGAACTTCATGGTAACGTGCTTGTATGGTTTACTCACTTACCAAGACACACCTTCTGGAACAGGCCAGGTTAAATTTGCAACATAGGTACTATGCAGTGAAAGGTGTAAGTTTGAGAAAAGGAAGACATACACTACACCCTCCCTTGTCCTGCCTGAGGCTGAGAACAGAAACATCCTATGGATAATGGCATGATCAGAGCAGGAAAGGGGTTGCCAATGGATGGAAGGGAAAGGTGATGGAATGAGGTGGCATGGACTGAAGCTAAATCCTTGCCATCACCTGTCCTAAGTATCGTGAGTGGAAGTCCCATTCACTGTGCTGGAGTCCCCGAGAAAGAGAGTGCTTTCTCCTGCCAACCAACCTGTAGATTTAGCAACACCAACTGAACACAGAAATAGACTTTGCCTTCAGTGATTAGGTCTTTCATCTGGGCAAATAGCCACAGAAAAGCTAGGCACTGGTCCAAAGGAAAAATCTTAAAGGCTATGGCAAATATACCATCTGGCTTACCATGAGCTTACCAGAAGCCACAAAAGCTTCTGTTTGAGATTTCCGGTGTCATGTCTGTGGGCACCTTGTTGATGGGGAGGACTCTCTTCCCAGGCTGCATCTGCTGGTCTTGAGTGGCTAGGCCATCTTGGTAGCTGTTTGGCAAACAGGCAACAGCTTCCCCATGACAACTACAGCTTCTGTTTCAAATTCTCCACTGGCCAAAATCTTTGAGACCCCAGTTAATACCATGAAAAATGTGTTTGTGTTTATGGTCTTGTGATGGTGGTAGTGTTTTCAGAAGCAGTGTTGATGCCTACAGCCCTTCTCTTATCTCTTGTCCCTACTCTGTAGAAATTGAATTTCTCAGCTCCTCCAAGGAGCTGTTGTCTCTTTGCAAACTGCTAGTGACCATGTAAGAATATTATCATGTTCAGCAAGAATCTGTAGTGCTCCTGTATCCACATATGGTTCTTCTTGATATTCCCTTCCACACCCCTCTTAGTGTCATTCTTCCTGTGGTGCAGAGAACAGCCAGCCGGGGAAAAACCCTGGAGTCAAGAATGATGCAATGATAGCCTTTCCATTCAGCACATGTCTTATAGTTTCTAGAAAACCTGCCCTGATTTATGAGTGAAGATGGCCTAACTTAATTATTACAAAATATGAAGTATGAAACTACCAGGAAAAAAAGATCAGATTCAGGTAAACTTCTCAATTCTCTTTCCCATCCAGGAAATCATCTCCAGAGAAAGACCTGGAAGGAGTTTTGTAGAATATCTTACTACCATCTAGTTTTTCTCAGCATTTGGCTGTGGCCAAGACTCTCAGCTGCATAAGGAGGCTCACTGGTCCTTAGCTAATTATGAAAACAGGTTGGCTCCCTGCTCAGTTTAAGCATCATATAGGGTGCATTGGAAAGAAACCACCATTATCCCCTCAGTCACTTTTCACATCAAGAGAGGCATATTCTCCCACATGAACTGCCATAGGCAGAAGGCGTAGATACTCACATTAAACAAAGTCAACCCAAGTTTGATTAAAAGATAGCTTAAATCTTTGCTCTGCCAAGTATGTCCATGCCCATAATTTTCTTTTGAATGGTGAAGGCAACATGATGGAATGCACCAAGTGTTGGATGCAAATAAAGCAAGTCAGGGCAGGAAATACTTTTCTTGAAAGCTGCAAAGAGGCCAGAAGAGCTAACCAATACTTCTTGTCAGCACTTTCCTGTAGGGACCATACTAGAACTAGAATGAACCTTCTCAGATGAGAAAGACCCCGAGTCCTCTACACTGAAGATGTCATGCTTCCTTCATAACACCTGGGTGAAATATTGGTTAAGGTGATGGACTAGGAGCAGGGAGACCTGGGTTCAAGTCCATCCTTAGTCAAGGAAACTCACTGAGCCAGCAGTTCCTAGCCCTACCTACCTCATAGGATTGCTGTTGTGGGAAAGACCTTGAGCTTTTAGAGGAAAGGCAAGAAAAAAAAAACCTTATAGTAGGCGGACTTGCTCTGGATTGGGACCCTGCCAACACTACAGGAAGAGGGACAGTGCAAGCAGCTCTCTAGCTGCTCCATACAGTACAGCAGATATTGTATGCTTAGCTTTCAGATATCTCTTTCTTGGGAGAGCTTCCTTGCTGTCTTGAGAAATGTTTTGACCTAGGAATCAACTCCCTGAGAAGATAGGGATAGCCATAGAACAGTATGGATGGGAAACGGGATGACTGTTCTGACTTATTGGCTTTTCCAACTGCTTGCTTCTGGTTCACACATAGTTCAACTTTAGGGTTTTGAGGGGAAGGTGGTCTACATGAAGATGGCCTTAGTCACTGCTACCACTTGTTCACTTGATCATACAGACAGCATGTTTACTATGAGGAAAAGACCTGATGGAGACATATTTTTCATCCTGTCAACTTGGGAAAGGAAGAAGTCAAATCAATATGACTATTTTCTCCTAGCCAGGTGATCAGGTAGCAGGTAACCGTTTGTCATTGGCCTACCAGCTGACTTTGCACTACAAGGAAATAACTATCAGAATTTAATTGATCTTAGCTGTTCATACTGTTTGAATCTTGATCACATGGCTGTCTCCTCAGTTGCTTGAATAAATGAGTGAGTGACTGAACTTTCAGTGTAATGTTTAGCTGTCTGATGCCTATTAAATCTTAATCTTTTATTATTTTGTGCAGCCACAGTACTAAATGCTCCATGAAGTTCAGAATTTTGCTTGCTCAAATAAGATAGACTGGCTATTATCCATAAATTCATAGGACAAATGTTTTATCCAATTCAACATGCAACACATGGGTTATGGTCTTGGTCCAGGTGACCCCAAAAGATCCTTTCCAGCTTTGTAAATTTTGTTGTTTAGTTGTGGAAGCCTGGAGGAAATCTGACAAAGTACAGTTGATAACTACGAATGTGTTTCAGTGGGTGAAACTGGCAAAGGAGATTAATAGAATCATAGAGTTATGAAGCTAGAAGGGACCACAGGGGTTATCTGGTCCATCCCTCTGCAATGTGCAAGAAAACTTCTCAAATTCTTGAGAAGTGTCATCCAGGGTTTTCTTAAAAACCTCTAGAGATGGAGAATCCATATCTGAATTCAAGTGTTGCACAGATCTTACCACCAGAAAATTTTTCTTTATGTTTAAACAAAATCTAGGTAGCTGGAATTTATATCTATTATTTCTGGTCTTCATTTACAGTACATCGCAGTGGAAAATAGTTCCTGATCATCTTCCCTATGGCACCCTTTTATGGACTTGAACACTGATCTCATGTCTCCTCTCAGTCTTCTTTTCTCCAGACTAAGCATCCCAAGTTCCTTCAGCCTGTCCTCATAGGAATGTCTACATGTCCCTATATCCTCTTTGTCACCTCCCTCCCTCTGACCCAGTTCTAGCCTGTCACCATCCTTTTGAAAATGGAGTGCCCAGTATTGTACACAGTACCCCAGCTGTGGTCTCACCAGTGCAGAGTAGAGTAGAATAAGGGCTTCATGCATCTTCTTTCCTCTGCTTAGGACTACAATGCTCAGAAGCTATTTGCAATTAAGTGACCCTATCCTGGGGGGGCTCAGAGTCTTCATGGAGGTTGACAAAGAGTCTCAAACCCAGATACCCTTTCATAATCTCACTTATCAAAAACATAGCTCAAATTACAGACTGATGACATGTACAGTCTAGTAGCATTGTCTAAATCTATTTATTGAGATGTCATTTATAGCACTTATAGCCCACTTTTTCTCTAAGAGCAAAACATACAGCAATGTCTCTTCTAATTTTATCCCCACAACAATCCTGTGAGTAGGTTGGGCTGAGAGAGAGTGGTTGGCCCAAAGTCACTCTGGGGGCTTCCATAGCTAAGAGTGGACTCATACCTGCCTCATTCAAGTTCAGCATCTTGACTTAGGCTACCAGACCTGGGCTGTAATACTCAGGACAATCACTAGATGGAGATAAAGAGATGGAGAAAATTCTAATACTTTACTGTCATCTAGTGGTTGTCCAAAATGTTTCAGCCTACCAGAGCCACTTTAATCACATTAGTTCACTTGGCTGATATAGTAAACTAATTACACAATAGTATCTCACCTTGTATAAACTTCAGCAGGATCCAACCATGAAAAGTCCTCATTATTTTAAAAAGGCAGCCCCAGCCAAGCTGAGGATAGTTGAGAATGCTCTTTTCCCTTTTATTGCAATTTTTACTCCCAAGTTCTTTATTTTCATGGTTACTCTCTAGTAGGTTACTCTCTAGTTACTCATAACTAGGTTACTCTCAGAAATTATTTACTTTCTCTGCCTGTTGGCATCCTGTTGGCATACTTACCTTCCAGTTCATTCCAGTATATTCACCACTGTTCTAACTCTTCAGATGGTGGACAAAGCTGAACTACTCCAAAAGGAATTTGAATTCCCACATAAGCATTGGCTTTAACGCATAAGGAACTGCCTTCTTCTTTACTGTTATGGTAAAATTCATTGTTGAATATTTTTGGAAATTGCCACCTGTTTGTTATGTGCTGCCTGGAACTAGAAGCAAACCCTGAGTCTTTTAGATATGTGTCCATGCCTTTCTTTCTTAACAGAGTGTTTGAAACTGTGATTTGTTCTCCTCCTTTCCATTAATGAACAGAGCTTGAATCAGGTAAAAGTAAGGTAAAAAAAAATAAATGGGGTATTTTTAATAAATGAGGGCAATCTCTCTGTGTGCAGCTGCTGACAGCTCCATTACCAATGTCATTATTTAAGAGGAAAGAAGTGGGGGTACAGGAAATGTGAAAAACATCGGATTCCAGTGTGCTGGGTTGAAACTTTTGGTTCCTCATACAGTCCATGTGCCTGATTGTAACAGAAAAGCAATTTCTGCTATGGAACCCTGGCATGGCACAAATACTCTTCCACAACAAGTCAAGGCAGAGTGCGTCTTTAATTTTCTCTCCCTGAAATGAGTTTAAAAAGAGTGAACAGAATCAGCTTGAGGGTAGCAGAAGCTGGAAGTGGAGCAAGGAAGGTGGCACAAAGCCCGCAAGCCACAGTCATCCCAGGAGCCAACTGAACAAGACAGGCTGGGGACCTTGCCAATGGCAGCTGAAAATCGCTGGAAGCTGGGCAAGGTTGGCCAACAGCAGCCTTGCCTAATTGCATTTAAAATGAGCGATAGAAGACAAAAGCCAGGGTGCCTAATCTGGTCCCCAGGGCATACTATAAGACAAAGGCATTTTGCTGTCCTCTCCTGCTAGTGTGACTCAGTGACCCATTGGCACACTACCTGAAGCTTTCTCTGTGTCTCAGACTTTCAAAGGAGCCTTGATAGATTGTAGGGCACTTCTACACAGCCACTGGCCTTGCTTCTTTTACCCTTTGCATTGGTTTTCCATGAAATTTGAAACCTCTTACCCTTTCATAACAGTTCTATCTCCTGTATAACTTCATCCCACTTTGCTGAAGAAAAAAAACCAAAACCCAATTATAGCCATCTTTTGTGGGGGTCATCTTCTGGATCTGGTGACCAAGATGGATCAGACCAGAGTAAAGCAGAACACATGGGACTCTCTGGGGAGATCTGGTCTTTGTTGTAGATTGGATGGTTTCTACATACCCCTTCTTACAGGGAGCCAGATAAACTCTTTGGAAAGTGAACTCAGATGTAGGTAGGAGAAGACTATTAATGGCTCCTAGGAGCAGCATGTTGAACAACAGATATTGGACCTCAAATCCTGCTTTTCTCTAAGACAGCCAGCCAGCCACTGGAAAACAAGATGCCAAAGAGGCCTTTTGCTCTCTGCTCCTAAGTCTACAACATGTGTCAGCCAAGCTTGGGCAGATAATGTGTCCCAGGGGACATTTCCCTGCACCACCATGTTTTTACAGTCCCTTCCAATCCTGTTGTGTTCTCTTTAATGTGGGTCTGCTCACCACAAGTTGCTGTGAGAAGTTATTTCTTTCTAGAAGTTATTTGTTTCACAGCAAAAAAAGCAGGGAAGAACATTGGACTCAACTGCCAATATCTTTCTTCAGGCAAGCCATGAATATCCTAACATGTTACTTGGGCCAGGAGACAAAAACCCCACCTCTGGTTCAGGGAGGAGAAAGAAAGCGTGTTAAAACAGAATTATGCCACACACCCCTTATAACACATTTTATACTTTTTTTGCTTTAAAACTCAAATCAACAAGAGTACAAAAAAAGTGACTTGTAAAAGATAGGAAATTAGTTCCACTAGAATCAAAAGCTGCAGAATATGACTCAGTATTGTAGGACAGGCTTTACTGCTATCCTACAATGATGTTCTGAATTCAGAGGGGAGCAGGTCCAGTTCTAGTTGTGGAAAATGCTTATAGGTCTTGTTCTGGTGACCCGACTTTCAAGTCTTTTGGGATCCACAAAGTACATTGTTAGGAGTGGAACAGATTATCTGTTTGCTTTTTCCCCAGAAATATCTTCTGTTCCTTCCAGATTTTTCCTCCTTGACAGTTTCACCACATAAGTTCACAACTTAACCCTCCACTTAACCCAATAGCTGTCAACCCTCTCGCATTGTTAGCATGGATCCCTTTACTTACACAGAAAGGTGGCACATGGCTATACCCTTATTATAAGTTTCTTGCAAGAGTTAGGGTGCAATCCTGTGAACTGGATGGGAAAGGGGAACTTTGTTGAACCCAGCAGCACGCTTTGCAAAAATCATTCCATGAGCAATTGTGCAAACCAAAATTAACATCTGGGACTGGATGCTTTGGAGGAAACTATACATTTCTGTGGTCACTACATCCTTTTCTTCAATGTATTTTTGATGATTTAAACTGTATCCTTTGTCAGTAGGTTTGACTTCTGATATGTCGGACAGGAATATGTCAAAAGGGAAACCCCATGCCCTGGCAAACTTTCACCCAACCTGGCTTGCAAATAAAACATGATCACAGAGAAGTTTGGAAGGCTTTGATGGACAAAATAGTTTCCAGGTTGGCTACAACAGTGACAAGTGCCTTATCATGGAATTGTGCAACTTCAGCATAACTTGAATTGTTGTCTATGATGAGAAGATAGCAGCAACCTTGTAGATGAAAAGGTGTCTGCTGCAGCCTTCAGCCATGGAAAATGTAGAAATGAGACAACATTGGCTTTGGTTGATTAAAACTTCAGTTTTTCACTTCTAGTGCCCAATGGAATTGCAATTTTGTGACTTATTATTAGCAATGCTTTTTCTATCCAATTTTCTTTTAAGGTCTAATATGGTTGCTGGTCAATGTTAAACTGTTTCCTTCTGAGGTGCCACCACATAAGTGTTTAGGACTTAAGGTTGTGAAGGATATCAGTCTTGTAGCTGGCAAGTTAGTTGAATATCTACCAATTTAGATTTTTCCAGATTGCAGATTACCTTATTTTTCAGGAGCTCATCACTGGCATCCTGCAGGCAGCTCAGGGCAGCCCTACAAAAATGGGCTGAGGCAAGTATGTCCTGCCCTGGGAATGTACAGTGCAGATGCCATATTTTAGTACCAGAAAGAACTTTATTTTCCATCTTTCCGGTAGACTTTGCAATTACTGCTCCCAAGAATTTGTGATGTAGCCACCACTAACACACCAGTTATAGGTTGGTGGACCTTCTACATGGTTAAGCAATAGCTGAGAGGTCAAAGCTCGGCTTCTTTTTTACAGGTGCAAATGATAAGAAATGAAAATAGGAATAAAAGCAGGGCAAATAGGGATTTTGCCTGGAAAACAGACGTTGGGTGTCAGCCATTCCTGCCTCCTCCATACAGCTTAGACCTGCACACTTTGTACAGCAAATATGATTTCACAGTTATGTGACACCGTTTTTTCCTGCACCAACTTGGGAGATCTTGATCTGGCTGGGAAACAGGTCAGGCTGTTGCTCCTCCAGGCATGCATGCAGTTGTTTAAAATTACCTGTGACTGACAGATTTTTATGCCTGGAATAAGCCATACCCTGTGCCTGCAACAAATAGTATTTCCCACAGAGATGATTGAGGTAATCCAGATTAGTTTGGGGGAATGAGGCCATGTAGATCTTCATCTGCAGCAGGGAAACTGTGGATGTCCTCACCTTGGTGACTATAGAGGTATAGTCATCATGTGGGATTGGTTAGAAGACCCGGTGAAGCAAATGTGTCTTGAAAACACCCCCAGACTCATTAACTGTGCAGAACAATCCATACTCTATTGGCAGGAGTAGAAAGTAGGGAGGCCCACCTTCCCCTCAACCAGCTATGCCCTTGTGTGGACGCCTTATGTTCAAGGTGTAAGGAATGCCCCGTTCGTCAAGAGAAACTCCCGTGACATGTGTGGTTCACAAAAGAGGTTTACTCAAGTGTAACGCAACAGTTATAAACAAAGCCAGGACTGGCTTGGCACATTTACATTGTTCAATTTATACCTCTCCCCTTCCCGCGTTTTCGCCCCGTGGTCATGTTACAGGCTGCGGATTATCAGCGCCCCAATAATCCCCCTTAATTGTCCAGATGGCAGGTTCAGCCCGTGTCCCATTGTTCCTTGACTGACTACCCCTCCAGCGTGGGCTGGTTTCCTTGGGGTCCTTTCAGTTGTGTGCAAAACCGGGGCTGCTGGATTGCACGGCGATCTTCGTTCCACGGCTCGTGGCTCTGCTCATTGTTAGCTCGCGCTGCTTATCAGTGTAAATGCAACGCTTCCACTCTGCAGTTTTCCTGTTAACTAGGCGCAGGTGGCCCATTAATCAGCTGCGGCTCGCACTTCCTCTTTTCCCCGGCTTGCAAGCGGGCGGCAGAATTAGCTCAGCGTGGTAGGCTGGCTTCCCTAGGAGCGCCATGCTGGCTGAACCTGACATACCGCCCCCCTGAAAACAGACCCCCCTCCCCTTTTACTTCGGCTTCCCGGGGTACTTATCGTAAAAGTCCAGCACTAGTTTCGGTGCTTTCACGTGGGCTCTGCTTACCCATTCGCTGTGGGACTTAGGGAAGTGCTTCCACTGCACCAGCAGTTGGATCTGTCCCTTATGCCTCCTCGCGTCCAGTATCTGTTTTGCTTCGAAGTGCTGCTTCCCGCCAATCATGATGGGTGCCGGGGTCGCCTCTGCCTTGTGCCAACTGTTTCCTGGTTGGTGCAGCTTCAATAAGCTGCAGTGAAACACCGGGTGGATTTTTCCGAGGGCTTTGGGGAGTGTTAGCCTGACAGTTACCGGGTTGATTACTTCCGCGATGGGAAATGGCCCCACGAACCTCAGGCTAAGCTTCTTCGAAGCCTGGTGCGTTTTCAGGTTCTTAGTCGATAGATACACCTGGTCCCCCACTTTCCACTGCCACTCGGGGAGCCTCTTGAGGTCAGCGTACTTTTTATATTCCGTTTTGGCTCCTTGCAGTGCCATGCGTGCTGCCTGCCTTGTGGGATCTATCTGAGCGAACCAAGAGTTCAGAGAGTCTATCCGGGATGCCGGTTGAGGCAATTCCGGCATGGGGACGAAGTCTCGCCCGGTGGCCACTTTGAACAGTGAGAAGCTGGTGCTTTTGTGGACAGCGTTGTTGTAGGCTACTTCCGCGAATGACAGTAGCTCCGCCCAGTCGTCCTGCTGGTGCTCCATGTAGCACCGCAGGTACTGCTCTAGCTCCCCGTTGAGGCGTTCGGTGGCTCCGTCCGTCTGCGGGTGTGCTGCGGGGGAAAGGGCTTGCTGCATTCCTACCCGCTTCAGGAACTCCCTCCAGAACCGCGCGATGAAGTTGCCGCCTTGATCGCTGACGATCCGTCAGGGTGCACCATGCAGCCAGTAGATGTGCTGCATGAACAGCCACACCAGCCTCTCCGCTGCGGGGACTTGCCAGCAAGCCACGAAGTGCGTTTGCTTGGAGAACAAGTCTGTGACCACCCAAATGGCGGTCTTGCCCTTGCTCTCCGGTAGCTCTACTATGAAGTCCATGGCGATCTCCTGCCATGGGCCATCAGGGTTCACCACTGGCTGGAGTAGCCCCCGGGCTTGCCCTTGCTCCCTTTCACCATTGTGCACACCAGGCAACCCCCCGTGTACGCTTCCACGTCCTTCCGGAGCGTTGGCCACCAGAATTGCTGCCGGATCAAATGGAGCGTTTTCACGAAGCCGTAGTGCCCCGTGCTCCGGCTGTCATGGGCTCTTTCCATTACCCCCCGCCGGCATTCTTCGGGCATGTACACCTTCCTGTCACGCCACCACAAGTCCCCTTGGCTAGTTAGCGCGTCCCGGTTCTCTTTAAGCCAGGTGTTCCACTCCGCCGCTTCTGCAAAACCCCACTTTAGCTCAGGCACCGCATCCCGTACCTCTCTCTTGGTCTGACTCCGGGTGACAGCCTTTGCAGCCAGCCTGCTGGTGGGGATGATGGAGTCCATGATTTCCTCTCGCAGGCTGGCATGCTGGGGCATGCGAGATAACCTGTCTGCCAGAAAGTTCCTCTTCCCGGGGATGTGTTTGAGGGTGAAGTTGAACCTTCCAAAGTACTGGGACCAGCATGCCTGTTTAGGAGATAGCCTCCGCGGGGTTTTTAGGGCTTCGAGGTTCTTGTAGTCCATCCACACCTCGAACGGCTTGGCTGTCCCCTCCAACAAATGCCTCCATGTGGCTAGGGCCCATTTGATCGCGTATGCCTTTCTCCCACACCATCCACCTTCTCTCCGTCTTGGTGAATTTGCAGGAGGCGTAGGCACACGGGTGGAGGGGCCCTTCCGGACCGGGCTGTAACAGGACCGCCCCCATTGCCACGTCTGACGCGTCCACTTGGATGATGAACTGCCGGTCTGGGTCGGGGTGGTGCAGGATTGGCTCCGCTGTGAACCGCCATTTCAAGTCCCCAAATGCCTCCTGGCATTCCGCAGTCCACGCAAGCACCATACTGGGTTTTGGGGGTTTTCCGCTGCCCTTGGTCTTTAATAAGTCCATTAGGGGGAGAGCGACTTGGGCGAAGTTCGGGATGAACTGTCTGTAGAAGTTCGCAAACCCGAAGAAGCTTTGGAGCTGCCTCCGGGTCCGCGGTGCTTCCCAGCCCAGAACATCCTTCACTTTCGTCGGGTCCATTTCAATCCCTCGGCTGGATATACAGTAGGCCAGCTGCTCCCAATGAAACTCACATTTTGAGAGTTTTGCGTACAGCTGTGCCTTCAACAGTCTCTGAAGCACCATGCGCACCAGTTTCACGTGCTCCGTCAGGGTCTCGGTGTAAATTACTATGTCATCCAGGTAGACAGGACGCCCCGGTAGAGTAGGTCGTGCAGCACCTCGTTTATCAGCTACATAAACAACCCTGGGGCCCCTTTTAATCCGAACGGCATCACGCAAAATTGGAAACTTCCAAGCGGGGTATTAAACGCAGTCTTCCATTCGTCTCCTGCGCGGATCCTAACCCTGAAATACACCTCGCGCAAGTCCAATTTTGTGAACACCCTCCCCTTAGATAGGTGTGATAGCAGGTCCTTCATCAAGGGGAGGGGGTAATTGTACTCGGTGCTGATTGCATTCAGGCTCCGGTAGTCCACGGACATCCGGAGTGAGACATCCTTCTTCTCACAGAATAATACCAGGGCCGCTAGTGGTGACTTCGCGGGCTGGATAAACCCTCGTGCGAGGTTTTTGTCTATGAACTCCCGAAGGGCGCCCATCTCCTTCATCGATAGGGAGTACATTTTCAGCTTGGGCAGCTTTGCCCCTGGCTCGAGTTCAATGGCACAGTCACTGGGTCTGTGGGGCGGGAGCTGATCGGATTCCACTCTGCAGTTTTCCTGTTAACTATACACAGGTGGCCCATTAATCAGCCACGGCTCGCACTTCCTCTTTTCCCTGGCTTGTAAGCGGGCGGCAGAATTAGCTCAGCGCGGCGGGCTGGCTTCCCTAGGAGCGCTGTGGCGGCTGAACCTGACACAAGGCTGGTGTAAAGTCTTCCCCATGGTGGGGATGTATTCCTGGGTTAGGAGAATATTGGATCCAGCAGAACTGCGGTTCACATTTCCTTCTGACACCTTCTGATATTGGCCAAGCCAGCTATGAAAATCCAAGGGTGAGTGGTTTTTCTAATGTTGGGTTTCTGAGGTCAAAAAGAAATCCTTGCCAGGGACATGTGAAATCTGGAGTGCCTTCCTTAAGGACGATTCTTTATGGGTCATTCTATTGTTCACTGTGGCATATGTTTTGTGGGGCTTTCACCCTACTATTCACCACCTTTCTTCAAAGAATATTATCTTTGACTTCCATTTACAACCCTTCTAAATCTTTCCATCACTTCTATTGTTCTTATTGCAGAACATCAAGGAAGAAGTGATAACAGAATTTGGACCAATCATTTGGGAAGCTGGTATATGAAGCTTATTCTTGGTTAATCTCATCCATATCCCAAGTTACTTATTGAACATCCCTGACTTCCTTAGAAAACCTCATTTGGTTGACCAGAGTGACTTCTGCTCACTGACCTCCACAGAACTCCACAGAACAAGGATGGCAAAAATGGAATCTATGAGCCAGTGGAAGAAATAATTGTACATCATTTATCCTGAATCTCTTAAACAAGCCTAGAGGATAATTATCCTAGAAGTGATGGGCTCGAAGCAGAGTAAGTTATATTGGGAATTTGGACCAGGGTACCCAAGTTAAAGTTCTCACATGGAGAATGTGGAGATCTTTTTCAGCCCAGTGGCCTTCCCAGGGTACTTGTATTGGAGATAACATTAGGAGAGATTCGCAAATACACTGATTTGAGCTGAAGAAAGGCAGAAGATGACTGACTGACTGACTGACTGACTGACTGAATGAATGAATTGAATGAACCTACCATGCCATACTACATGGAATGAACATACCATGCATGACTACTACTGCTCATGAAAAGGGATTGACTAGCCTTCAGCCAACCCACTTTCCATCTGTCCAGGAAAGGGAGTTTAGGCCATTCATGTAATTCAGGGTCCCATGCAGCCCTGAAATTCAGCAGCAAAATGTCAAATTTTGGTCCACGAGGATGGTTTTAAAGTTGGGAATGGGAGCAGTTGGTCTCTGGGATGACCTGTTTCCTCGTGGGGCATCCAGGATGCTAATGGGACATGAGAGAATCAAGAAAGGTTGCTTCCTGCCTTAGCCTTTGTCTCCAGCTTGATTTCATTGTCTACTTTAATCCAGGCAGAGCAAGGATAGCCTTAGAGGAGGTGCATGAATGCCCCCCCGAAACACACACTCACACACATGTGGTGCGTTAGCTTTTTTTCAGTCAGTCTGTACTTGATCATTGAGAGGCATGAAAGAATGTAGGAAGGCTCTTGAATGCACCACTTGGGTATGACAATGAGTTGCTGAGGAAGGAAGGAAGGAAGGAAGGAAGGAAGGAAGGAAGGAAGGAAGGAAGGAAGGAAGGATGCAAGCAGGGAATTGCTCTCTGTAATTGCACACAGGAGGAAATGTGGACCACGTGGTTGTTCTTCTGCATTCAGGGTGCTCCAGTTGCGCATCTGTCAGAAGTACATTGCATTGAGGGTGGGTTGTTTTTTCTGCAGTTGCAGCACCATCTACTGGCCAGAGCAGACAAATTCTTGGGACTTTCCGACCTGGCTCAGAGTGGGTTAATCTGCTATAAAGAGTTTTTGCGGAGTCCTTGGTGTTCTCTGAGCTTGGTTGTTTGCTCGCAGACGCTTCCTTGCTCGATTTTTATTAGTTTTCAGAACAGCACTGAGTTACCCAAAAATGTTTAGTCTGTTAAAGTAGCAGAAAGTAATTTCTACCTACATTTTCTACAAGCAGGTGTGATCAAGCCTTAAACAACCTGTTATGGATATGGAAAGGCAATTAGATTTGAGAGCCCTAACTGCCTTTCCGTATCCATAACAGGTTGTTTTTTGAGTAGCCAGTCTCCCTTGTTTAAACCATTAAGATATTTAAACCAAACATCCTCCCTAAATTTAGGAGAAAACCAACTCTAGGACATTTTAATACACTTCCAACTGTCATTTTTGAAAATGCAACCATGTATTATCGCATTGCCCATTTGATAAAAATGCCCAGCATAAAGACCAGCTGTGTGTCAAGGGATCAAGATAACCTTCGTTTATTTTTAATCTATGGATGGGTGCAAAAGCTATCCTGGCCACAGCTGCTACCTGCTCTTTGAGCAGGGGCTGAGAGTCTAAGAGGACCTCCCAATTGCATACCAATTCTGTATGGAGAAGTGCTACCCCATCCAGAACTAAAGATAGCAGGACCCCAGGTCCAGGAGATCTGAAACCCATGCCCACTGAATCTTGCTTGAGTTAAGCCAAGTTAAGGCTGTCCTTCCCCATGCAGATCTCATGGCCTCCAGACGCTGGGAAAGAGCGTTGTCAGCATCTCTTGGCCATCCCAGGATAGAGATGTGTATCTGACTATCACCAGCATATTAATGATACCTGACCCTGTAGTGACAGATGACTTCATCCAATGGTTTCACGTAGATGTTAAATAGGAGCGGAGAGAGTAAAGGTCTATCATTAAGAGTCAATACTGACCTGACAGCAAGTAATCAAGTGATCAAAAATTTAAATACTGACCTACACGGAATCCTTGGCATAATATACAATTCACTGCCTCCCCCTCTCTTCTTGAAGCTGCGATAATTGTCCAACACTATGTTTTTTTAAAAATTAAAGCTTCAATGAAATATTTGGTTTGAGAATCAAAAATTCTGGCAAGACTTCTGGGTGAGGAATGGTGAGCAAGCACGTTTCCAAATTAGCAGAGAAAATGTTGTGTCTACGACTGAAGGACCAGTGAGTAGATCGGCCCCACGGAACCCCTCTGGATGAGAGGACAGAAGGTCACCCACGTGCTCCAGATGGCTGCTCCTTGCAAGGAGACTGCAGGATAGTGATTTCCCGCAGATCTGAGCACCAGGAGATGAAGAAAATCCATCAGACTCTCAACTGGGTTGGAGCCTTTTTAAGGACACTGGATTCTCTAACCTCACGTTCTAATCACTTTTGGAAATTATCTATTTAACTATCTTAAAGCTAATAGAGATCTTCAAAACAAGAAGTTTTCTAGACCATCTGGTCAGTTTACCTTCATTCCAGAATAAAAGAAAAATCAACTATAAGCTTAAGAATGTAAAGAGTTTGAAATAAACAGCAAAAAGCTAAATAAGATTTTAATCCAAGAAAGGTATAAACAAGTTAACAGACCAGACAAATTTGGATTATTAGGAGTTTTGCAATAAGATTTTGGAAATAATTATATAAATAAACAGTGCCTTCGTGGGAACTGAACCGTTTAATCTACCTTAAGTCGTAACAGAAATTCAAGACTTTATGATTTCAGAAATTGGACACTAGAGGGGATTAAAGATTCCAGGCATGAAAGGAAAAAGGAAAAAAGGTGTTTGTCTTTAGTCAGCATTGAGACAAAATGACAGAAAATGGTATGAAATACCCCAGGAGATATTTGAACAATGGGGACAGAAACTAGTAACTACAATGTCAGCAATAATGTCTGCTTCTATGGATAGACTATGTCCAAAAGATGTTAAAAAAGAAATGACAGATGTGAAAGGGAATTCCTTGGAAGATCTACAGGATAAAGAGCTGAAACAAACTTTATCTGATGCAGAAAAATTACAATACAAAGAAATGGTTGAAATACTTGAAAATAAAAAAAATATGGATAAAACAGAGATGACTGTTAAAGTGGGAATAAAATTATAAGAGAATGACCTGGATAATGACTCCTTACTTGATTTACAAAAGATGTTTGCTAAAGCCTCAAAGAAGCCTTTGAGATGGGAAAAACTGAAGAGAGATCAAATCCTATGACAACATTGGAATGTATTAAACATCAAGATTGCTAGAAGCAAAAGAAAGCAGTACAAAGCTGGTTTGTTTGACCAAGGTTAAACTAAGACAGGTTTCTATAAGATTCTGGGAAGCCTTTATGGAGTTTTTGCTAATACCAGGACTGAACTGTTAATGATTTATGGATTTGTGTAGGAATAAGGAATGGGTTATGGGAAGAGATACTTGCATATAACCTTATAGGGGGTGAAGAATTACTAAGTTTGTTTATACTTGTGATGAAGATCAGAAGTCATTTCTTTAAATATTTTTCTTTTTTTCCTCTTTCTTGCACTTTCTATTCTCTATTTTTCTTTTCCTTTCTGTGTTTAGTTTGTATTTTTTATTTTCTAAAAAAACTTTCAATAAAAATTATTTTTAAAAAGAAAATCAAAAACTGGGTCATTAAATATATTATGCAAACTTTAATCCTGATATACGTTAGCAACTTTCTCAAATGTCCCAGTAAGTATGGAATTTTAAGGCCATTTCCCTCTTCCTAGAAAGCCTTGTGATCTCCTGTTAAGGCTGGGGTGGTAAGAGACAGGGATGCAGAGAGTAGCAAAGGGGCCTTCATTTCTTGTGCAGAAGAAATCAAGTCCTGTTCAAAGCAATTTGAACCTTCTGTGAGGCAACTGGGTGGTTGCCAGCAGATGGGAAGATTTCTCTTTCCAATGTGAAAAAAGCAGAGGACCACCTTAGCTTTCAACCAGGGAAAGACTTTGTTAAGAGCTCTCCAATCAACACTCTTGGGAAGGGATGTTGACTTATGCTATCATCACTTTTTGTTAGTTAGCACTTTTAAGAGTAGAAATGGTTGAAGTTTGGGATAAAAGTTCTGCAGGCTGTGTGTGTGTGTATGTGTGATTCACTCTTCTTTTACTAATTTTTATTTTCTAAAATCCTTCCTTAGAAATGCAACCTCTTTGCCCTTTCCAATCTTGCTGCTACTATCAGGATTTTCTCACGGGAAGGTGGTCATCCCGTTCGCTATACAAACCCAGGTGTTGAGACTACAAAGTATCTTGTGATTTTGTTATGATTTTTACTGCCACGTACTGTATGTATGTGTGTTAGTTATTCAGTGGGGGTGTTATACTAGCAATATAGGGGAGGGCTACAATGCCCAGCCCAGTTTCAGCGTGTTTTTGCTTTGTACAGTTAACCATGTAGTTTATAGGTTATGTAGTCCTAACTAGTAACCAAGTAGTGAACCTCTTCTCTGGAAGTGTTTTTTTTAGCTAGAGGCTTTGCAGTGATAAGTCTTGGAAGCTAATATGAGAAGAAGTCTTTGTTATATTCTATATTTTGTATGCAACTTGTATTTTATGAAGTTTTGCATTTTTATCAATAAAGACCAGTTAGTTTATATTTTCTGACTGGATTTTCTTTGGAGAACACAATATGGACATTGCATCTTGCAAGCTCTCATGCTGATGTGTATTTTTCCTGAGAGCAGGATTTATGGGATTTCTTGCTGCACTCTGCGCAACAGCTACTCATATCCTTATGGTATGTATTTCATTCATTATGAAATTCCTTCTCCTGCGAGGTTTGGCTCAGTTGCATTTGACTTCAGATTCAGCTCTGTGTGTTTCTACCACTCTGACCTGAGTCAGTCTTTCCGTTATATATGTCACAAGTGCCTGTTCTGTCTGTCTTAGAGTTTGTGCTGGCCATGTGGAATTTCAGTAGGGCATCAAGGATCAACGAGGCAAAACTCATGCTATTTCCAGTGCCGCTTCTGGGAGGAAATGACAACTCCTCCACTTTAAGTTTGGAAAATTCATCCCCACGGAATGGGCTACTCTGCCTACATATCCAAATTGGGACAAAGCAAAGTATTATAAGTTTTCATCTTATCCAAATCAAGAATTGGGGGCTTGGAGGACATGTCTCTGTGTACTTTTCATTAAATCTATCAATTACCAACTTTCCTAAAGGAAATACTTTAGTGGAGATTCATCTGAAACTCTTTTCATCACTGTATTCCAAGTTGCTGTATACCTCAGTAGCAAAGGCAGCTGTGCTGTTATTTCTTCTTGGAAACCTTCTCCACTAGCATCTTGGGCCAGAATCTGCCTCTAAGTACTCTAGATTACTCTAAGATGAGTAATCAATTGTTTCTTCATCTCTGTATCCCTGGGCACTGCTGAAGACTTCTTTCTTTCAACAGACTTTCTAAAGTGGGGACAGAAAGCAATAATAAAGCACACTGTCCCTTCACACATGCCAATTTCCTCTGGGGGGGGAGGGCATGGTCAATGATGACATGCATGCCATCATGGTTTGTTACGGATTCCAATGCCCACCAGCACATCTGGAACAAGTTGCTTAAGCAGAATCCATTTACTTCTGATACAAGCCCAAGTTTAATTTCATTCACCAACTTCTTCCATTTAAAACAAGTATCAATCAAGACTTTATTTAAATGATTGAAAGACATTGTCAAATTAAAAACAGGAATGTATTAAATCTACAATATTGAATTATTTTATATATATACTTAACAGATACACCCAACCCACTTAAGTATTCTACACACTGGATAGTAAAAAAAAAAAAAAAAAGTCCTATTACTGAAAACCTTGCTACACTCAATGGAGTACATTTTTAAAGTCGGGTGTTGGGTAAAAGTACTGAAACATGTGGTTTACTCTGAGTGCACAGATTGCATAATTAAACGATGTGTGCACATTAATTGCCCAATCTTTAAATAATCTAGAATTACGTTTATTAGAATTCAATTCCAGTTTGGAAGGTCCAGCGAAACTCCCAAAATGGATGATTGTCTTACATGTAGGAACACATTCTCAGCATTATTGGAATACAACATGGTATTTCTTCACGTTTCTTTTGCAATTGTCATCTAGTAGTATTGGCCCCTCTTCACAATTGTACAAATCATTATTACTCCCTTTCATTGTTCAAGGACAATGGTGTGTCACCATTTACACTGATTGAAAATAAGAGTCACACCTTTGGCAATGTCAGTTAGCCACTGCGAAGCAGCCCTGAGATTCTCTGATGCTTCTCCTTTAAATATCAACTATCAAAGCTCAACACAGCTTCTGTGATTCAGAAATGATGCCCAGGAGAACCCGACTTATTCACGTTGGAAACAGGTGGAGGTTTACAGTGTTTAGATCCTTCACTGAAGTGAGCCAGTGGTTGTCTTCTTCTATCACATCTGCTGTGTGTGTGTGTATGTATGCTGAAGGTCCAGATAGGTTTTTTGGGAATACCTCTTCTCTTCTTATATCGCAAAAGATCCCCACTGCTTATCCGTCTGTCTGTGTGTTCAGGGACAGACAAATCAACCATACATCACCCTCCCCACATAAGTATAGATTTGAACTAAACAACATTACATCTTAAATAAGAAGAGTGTCTTAAATAAGAATTCAGAAAAAGGTAATTTTATCCTTCATTTACATTCACGTTCCTGGAAACAGCACGAGAGAATGCTGGTTCCATCACTGCTTTTCCTTTCTTCTTTGTTTTTAACAGCACCAGAGAAATGTCGATTACTTTGAACAGGTTGCTTATGAAAGATAACAAATGTTACTTAAAAGTCTGTGGCGAGACAGCTGTAAAAAACTCAGATACAAAAGTCTCTGTATTCAAATGTATTCTTCATGTAAACATATTTTTATATAGTGTACAAACATCAGTGGACATTTTAAGAAGAACCTTAGTCATTCTGAACAGACTGTTCAAGTGAAGAAAAAGAAAATAAAATGAAGATGATATCCAGTCAGCCCTGTTTCGTTATGCTTACATGGTACAAGGGAAAAAAATGAAATGATTTTATGAAACAAGAACAAAACCCACAACTGATTAATGGTTGCTTGGCAGCAAAAATTGATTGCCATTAACCTGGCTTCGCTTTATGACACAAGATTCAGTAATTCTCTTTTTATTCAAAATCAATTGGTTGTGCTGTCCTCAAACAGGACGATTCAGCTGTGCTTTCTTTGAGGAGAATCTGATGTTTCCAGAAGCTGGAACAAAATCCAGAGAAAACAAGACAACATTCAGAGCTCTTCCAGGACTGTCCTGTTATAAGAGAGCAGACATGAAAAATGGTGAAATCACTTTCCAATGATGGTGGACATGTGAGCGTAACTGGACTGGGGTGCAGCCATGTTTAGGATCGAGAATACGGAAGATGACAGAGGTCTCTAAGAGAACTGGTGCCTGTGAGGAGGGCTTTTAATCTTTCCAATACAACAGATCATTGAAAAGAAATTATGTCAAGAGCCCTAGGTCCTTGCCCATCTGTCTGTCCGTCAGCATGACATCTCTCTGAAAACTGAGCAGTTGAGCACCAAACTTGACATGGCAGACAAAGCCAATGCAAGAAAAAGCAAATATTTGGGCTGGATCAGTCTGGGGGCTGTGGAGAACATCATCATCATCATCATTGCCATCCCCCAATGCATCCCCCAAAGGGGATGCTGATTCTAAGATGCCCTCCCTTCTTCCTCCATCATGCTCTTCACAGCCTGCCCTGTGCTTCCCAGTGCGTGAGCATGCACGCGTGCACACACACACACACAGAAAATGAAAGTACCCACATACAGATGAAAATGGCCACCGCTATAAAGGGTTGAAAGCCATTCTGGAAATCCTGCATTTACATGAACCCAGATGTCCACCTTTTAAGGTCATCAAGATTTAAACAGATCAATACACCAAAGAACTTACGGTTAATATTTCCAGTCTGAATTACCACTGTTCCACAGAGCTAAGAGGGGGAAAATCCACAAAAATATAAATCTGTTTGGAGATACTAAATAAATATGGCAAGTCAGGAACAATGCAATACAGAATAATAACTGAAGAGTGAAAAGGGGGCTTTTACTGTCCAGTTTCATTTCAATTCCTAGCTTAGAACACGTGCACTTGCAATCACACCAGGCAAGAGCTTAGCCTTTCTTTCCCAACAAAGGTACAGAGCTCTTCATCATCCACTGAGAAGCCAGAGCAAGAACATGCAAGACTGGAAGAGAAGAGGAGGAGAGGTTCACGGCCAGGGGACGAAAGTGAAGCTTGCAAAGCTTTGATATGAACGGCTGGGGAAAAGGAACTCAGGGGCTGGTTTCTGACCCGTCTCAGGTATGACAACAACTAAAGTAATACTTCTGACCGTGGAGAGATAAAAGGAAAAGAAGCTGGCTGGTTGAAAGAATGCTAACCGATTTTCTTAGCATGTTTTCAACAGATATCCATGTCAATATCCCTCCAGATAACCCAACAACTTGTCTACTTATTGGTTTCTCAATGTCTGTTAATTTTTAAAATTAGAAATACTAATGAATTGTAAGGAAGCCTGAAGAATTCTGGACAGACCTCCTCAATTTCAGAAATTTGAACCTCACTGCAAAATTGTCCAGTCCTCTCCGTGAAAAGGGACTGTCTTCTTCTGTTTTCCAACCTTTCCCCCTGTTTCCTTAGCAAATACTGTTGGGGAACCTTGCTTTACTTAAACAAACTTCCATGCTGAAAGAACTTTGGGACACGTGCTATGGATTTGCCCACTTGCAATTCCTTGTTGGTTAGTCATTGTTGCTAGGGCAAACTAGATTCTCTGAAGGCACTTAAAGGTAAAAGAAGTTAATGTTTTCTTAAAGCATAGTCCAAAAGTTTGGAATCTTTCAGTCTATGAAGCACTTTGGATATATTGCCCTTGGACTGTGGCAAGAAACCTGATCAGATGCTCATGGAAGAATGCTGGTATCCTAGACTCTGAATGTTGGATAAAATGAAATCTGTCAACTCTCAGCCTTGGAATCAGCTGGATAATACAATTCTAAATTCAATTCCTTGTTTAAAAATTGCATCATAATATGGAAATAAATGAAGAAATATCATTTAAATACTCTGATATCTACCTATCTATCTATAAGTGGGCTTTTATATGACAGATAGATATAATTTAGGAATGCATGTGTTCTGCTCTTTTTTATTTCCTAGTTTAGCTTACAGTCTTTTTTTTTAATATTTATTTTTTTCTTTGTTTTTCTTCATTTTTGCTTTTTAATATATATATTAATTATATATATATAAAAATATATATATTTTTAAAACAGTGGTATAAGTAGACTGCTATTTATATATAATCACAAACTATCATGGCTTTTTTAAAACAGAAATATTAGTTGTAATGTTTTTAAACTTCAAATAAATAAATGTTTTGAAAAAAATTGTTTTAAAATAAGAGCAGTTGCTAAGTCATGAATCCAATTCCACCGCTAAAATTATAATACCTGATATTATTTAGGGCATAATGTAAAAAAAAAAGTAGCCAAGGAACAGTCATGCAAAAAGGAAAGATGCTGACTTTAAAATGTGCAGAAATGTGCATGAATAATACAAAAAATATTAAAATGTGGGCAGTTTTAAACTTGGTTTACCTTGTCATAACTGGATTGTGTATACCATACAATTGTTCTTTATGATAACCATTATTACCATTTTCCAAACTGTAATAAAATAAATATACGAGGAAAGGAGTGGGTTAATGATAAAATGCAATTGATTCAAATTGTGGTTACGAAGATGGTAATTAAAAAAAGGGCATTTATTTGAAATGTTATCAGTTGCCTTTCCAAAAATTGTTACATATACCAACAACAAATAATACAAACAATAACAGAAGACACCAACACAACTAGTATCCTGCCATATACAAAACAATGCAAATAAACAGACTCTCAGTGGAGCCTGTGAAATATATGGGTTTGTAGAAAAATTCTACAGAATGTTCCATGTTAAGATATTTTGAATGTAAAACTTTGTAGTTATGTATGTAGATCAATAGGGCAGATATATAGAGGGGGAAAAAATCAATAACCCAAATATGTAATGCTTGAAAATGCTAAAATGAGCTCATAAAAAAAAGCAAAACCACAACCACTCCCACTTTACATGCCATAAGATTAATAAAGCTTTCTTACTTTTTCATGGGCATAGTTTCAACACTACAAAAATAATGAGAAAATAAGAATTATCATTTATGTTACTTCTAGAAGAGAATATTTGGCATAGCAGTAGTTCTTTGCTCTTTTAGCAAAGGGGCGATATAAAAGTGGTCTTCATACCAAAGAAACAAATGCGGGAAAAAAAGGTGGGGGGGGAGACTGGAAAAGGCACTGGACAAACCTACAGAAAATGGTTCATAAAAGGAAAAGTGGAGACAACTGAAAAATCAGTAAAAACAGCTATCATAAAGTAATGTGCCAAGTCCCTGAGACAGATGAACTGCAAGAGGAAGAAGAGAAATCCTATTATGCAGAGCAGGGCATAAATTAAGAGCTATGGCAAGGAAAATATGTAAACAAGTATCAGGAGTATCTTCAAGGTGCGGCCAAAAAAATCAAGATGGCAGCTGTAACGGGGCAATCAAAGGTCCGGCTGTTTTTTACCCATGTTGTGGGTGCTCAGGAGAATAAATCCGCATGCTCTTCCATGGGACGTCCCTTCATCTCTTGGAAGGCTACTATCACGTCTCCTCTCACTCTTCTTTGGGCTAATCACACCAACTTCCTTCAACTGCTCTGTGAGGATTTAGCTTCCACGTTTCTGACCATCTTTGTTGCTCTTGAGTGCTGTGGCTGCCATCTTGATTATGCCTGCCATTTTGACTATTTTGGCCATACCTTGCAGACACTCCTAGCAAATATAGCACGGTTTTGGTTCCACTGGTGATCCTACTGCATTGTGGCTACTCTTGGAGGTTTCATCCAACCCGCCTCCCCTGCAGCTCTTGGAGAGAGGAGAAGAATTGTCCACAGCTCCAACGTGCAGCAGTGGCTTTAGCTGTGCCCTTGCTTACATCAGCCAGAGCTGAAGGGGGAAGGAGACACCTCCAGAATCTGCTACCATCTTTTCCTCCTTTTTTGTTCTGATGCTTATCCTCTACTGCAAGAGGGAGGAAGCTGGGATTTTTAAAGAGGCACATTTTTACAGGCTTTTTAAAAATATACTTGGGGTTTTTTTCCCTTAAAACACCCCAAAACATAGGGCATGTGTTAAAGCCTATGCTTCCTGCAGCTCTTAGGAGCCTAGTTTTTCTTACCTGCACCCAAATCTAACAGCACTGCACATCCCATTCTTTCATCCAATTTTAGAGGAAAGTTTAAGTAATTCCAAGCAAAACTTGTCCCATCAAGTTTTTACAACATCACATAAAGGCTACCCGTGAACTAGTCTTTATCTCAGTGAAGCTGGAAAAATGCTTCAGCTTCCTCTGCTTATTTATATATCCATTCGATTTCTATAGCCATCCCATCTTGCCAGTTGCTACTCTGACTCATCCTACTCTTACTTACTCATCGTACACGTCCTCTGTATCCATCCTGCGGTAAAATTTGGCTAGTTTCACCGCACAAATAATAGCAGGGATCAGCAAGACGGAGCAGCCTCCTAAACCGAACCAGAAGGCATTCTAGGCAAAAAGGAAACAGAACATTTGGATGTGTATCTGATCCAAGGTGCTTGGAACGATTATTCTTCATCCCTTCTGTAGGTTTCATCGCAGTGACCCTTCCAGCCCAAAGCTATCCATCCTTTCTCACTTGGATAAAATGCCAAACTAGAGTCACTTGAGTACATGTATTCTAGCCATAAAAAAGCAGAACCTCCATTTGAAGAAGATTGATGAAAATGTGGTTTTCAAGGGACCCAGACGTTCAAGTGTGATTTGCTAAGTAGCATTAGAAGAGAATATGTGTAGCTCAGGGTTGAACTGTGGAGTCCTTGGGGTTCTCTGAGCTTGGATGTTTTCTTGCAAATGTTTCATTACCCAGCTAGATAACATCTTCAGTGCTAGAATGGAGTGGAGTTTTCTCTCTGTTTATGTACAGTGGCTTGCCCTGCCTGTGTTGGTGGTCCCCCCACCCCAGTAGTATCAGAGGAAAAAAAACCCACCAACACAGGCAGGGCAAGCCACTGTACATAAACAGAGAGCAAACCCCACTCCATTCTAGCTCTGAAGATTTTACCTAGCTGAGCAACGAAATGTTTGCAAGAAAAAAACCAAACTCAGAGAACCCCAAGGACTCCTCAATTTGCGAAGTCCTTTGCCTTACCAAAGACATTTACTGCTCATGAGATCATATGCCATCAGCTTTTCCTTGTACGGAAAAATGGCTGCAGGAAAGTTTACTTTCAGCCTTGAATTCAACTTGCTGCCTGTTTTTGCTCCTCTAAGTGAGCCAGGAAGGTGACGAAGCTTTTCCCTTTTGAATCTGAACCCCCACATAGCCCTACCGGACATCCCTCTAGGAACGGGGCAGCCCAAACCAGCCATACCAAAGAGCAGATTGTAAAACCCTGAACAGGCATCAAGGACAAAATCATGCAAGAAAGGGCCTTGCTTCCAAGCACGCCATCAGCTTCCAAGAATCATTGGGCAATTCTGGGAAACAGCCATTTACACAACACTTCAGTTTTATGAGATTATGGAATGAATCTCCCGAGAAGTTCTGATTTAGAAAGAGGTCTAGAACAAAGCCAGACCAGAAATATGATTTACAGATAGCCCAAACAGATAATTTTACATTACATCAAAGTCAAAAGACATCAAACCACTTTGGTCTGGCATTTAAATGACAGTAAAAAAGATCATTTTTCTTGATTTAGGATTTTCTGATAGCTAAGAGACATGCACGTTAGTGCATACATATTTTTTTCTTATTCACAAACTCTTCCTTTATCTTCAGTAAGACACTTTTGAATAAGACTGGTTATCTGAGTCCATTTTAATCATGTCCAGCCTTGATTAGTGTGGGTTTGGTCTTACTGTATTTATTTATTTTGCTTAAAGACCAAAATAAATACAAAAAAGTCAAAATACAGGAATAAACATACAAGGATAAAAACATACAAATTGCAAGCTCATATTATCCTAAGCTTTTCATAAGCTAACAGTAAAAGAAAAGCCTGTCTCAAAATTAAAATGTCCAGAATTTAAATCTTAAGACTAGTGTTGTCTTTCCTCTCTGGCTTTCTACACTTCCACACAAAACTTAGTAACGTTTATACACATCTCAGAAGGGAATAACTGAGCCCACTGGAGTTAGGGGGCTAATAGATTCAAACAAACAAACAAACAAAATTTCCAAATCTCAAAAATAAGATGGGAACCACTTCTTACTGAAATACACCGTTGTAGACTACAATATGTATATATAATTTACTTCTGATTCAACCACAGTTTTTATGCTGTATAACTTTCCAGAGAAATTTGTTTTATGAGGAATCCAACAAAAAGTGACACAAATCCACTGGGGAAGGGATAATAGAACTGCGTTTATGATCTTATTTGCTTCTCCATCCTAAAGAGCAGATAAAGTTTCTGGCAGAGAGATGACTTAAGCGAAGTCTGCCCCACCACCCTCATGCTCCTCGACTTCCCACTTACCAAAGAATCTGTTACGTAGCTGCACAGAAAAATATCAACCGCTGTATCAATCGCGTTTGCAATTGGTTTACAGGTTGCTACTTCTGTAGTAATCTGTAAGAGATGAGACACAGACTTGACGTTCTAATCCTTTGAAACACAAAACTCTCCATGAACATGCTTCTCCACACCCCTCTTAGGATAGAAACATGCATGCAATTTTGATTCTAGGCAGCCTCTGTTATACTTGATCTAAATTTCCATAACTGATGAGAAAACAAGTAAATAAACCAAAACATCTTACCGAATCCTTCACCCATTCTGAATACTGCTCAAAGTAACCTAATATAGTATCCATGTATTTCTTAGCTTCCTTGAAAGAAAGAAACCATTGTTAAGAGGCATGTAAGATTTCCAAGCAATGTTCAGTGTAAGGATTTCTTTTAAGGGTTACTATGAGAAAGAAATTTACCTGGACGATTATAAATGAAGCGTTGTTGTTTATAAGAAGTTGAGTGGCATCAATGGCACTTATTACATTTCTCACTTTTTCCTGGAAAGGCAGAAGGAAAGGGAGAGACCGTGAGTCAAGCCAACCCTTCAGCTGTGATGACTGAAGGTCTAGAAACAATGTCTACCGAGCAGAGCCATGAAAATAAGTGACCAGTACTGAAAAGTATTGGTTTTGGTAAATGGTTATGAATTTTAAAAAATCTAGATCTCCATGGTTATTTGAGGAAAAAGGGTTAAATTCCATAGCAGGATGTTTTAAAAGCATTCTAGGCCACTTCTTTTTTACTTAATTTCCTATTAAATGGAGATAATGTAAGTTAGAAGTTTCTGCTCAAATACTAAATTAAAACTTTCAAAAGTTCATTAAACAAATAGCTAGTTTTTAACAAAGGTAATCAAACATACACTTGGACTATTACAAGCAAAACACTGAGAAATAAATGTTCATTTATTCTGGAAAAAAAGAAAGAAAAACTTACTGAAAGCTCTGATGAAGTTTTCTGCAGTAACCGAATACTCTGGTTTAAAGTACTCTGGTTTAAAATAAACAAAAGGAAGATTTAACCTCTAGCATCTTATACTGTGTTCAGTTGAGCTATACACTTTTTATGCCATTGCTTTTAACACTGACTGTACAATAAAGGTGGGGCTTTTTTGCTTAGAAATGTGACAATAAAAAATAGTAGCAATAGTACCACAACTAGTTTGGTTTAGTAATATTCAAAATTTAGTTAGCGCATAAATTTACTATGCCTATTTGGTGGACGGTCCTACAATTGCATCTGCCTGCAATAGGAACAGATGTTCATGGTAAGTGGATGAACACAGACTATTTGCTAGCATTACTTTAAAGTCTCTATATAAAGTATCATCAAAGTCATTGGGACCGCACTGACTTAAATCCAAGTATTTCTATTAACGAGCAGAACTACATGTTATACAAACAATGAGATTGTATTGTGGGTTGCAAGTTTCCCCAACTTCCTGTTCTGTAGCGTGGCTACAAATGATAGAGGAACAATTGAAAATCCTTCTATCCCATAATATTGTGGTTCGGGAAGTGGATCTAATTAACTACCAGCTCAGCTTGTGCTGCAGAAGACAGTTTAATGGCATTTCCCTTGGAGATGCACGGTGGTGGTTTCCAGCTTGGGAGAACTCCCATCTTGGTCTGCTTCCTGGGATTCTCCTCTTATAGTCAAGGCACTCAGGGTGCTGTGCAAATATTCATCCATTTCCCCCAGTTATTCCAAGGGCAGAGAGCAAGAGATTCTTTTCCTGCTTATTTTGTTTTTCAACAGCAGTGGAGAGGGAAGAACCAGGACTGAGATGGGATATGCTTAAATTGTACAATTCAAGAAGAAAAGCACAAGAACTTAACATGGGCTGAAGCTTATGGAAGCAGCTCAGCATCTACACCAACACATAATTCTACTATTTGCCTTTCTCTTACAGTGTTAGTTTGTGTATCATGTAGTTTAATTAATCAGCTATTAGATATTCCCCCATACAGTTATAAAGGACCACCAGCAAGCCCTCCGCATGTGTCTGCAGCAAGATTTTAGAAGTATCTCAAAATATCTCAAAATTATTTTCTTTAAAAATCTCTGCAACTAGTGTTCACTGACTTTTAACAGGCTTTGATGTTTTAAAAGTATTTCTAGCTGTTGAACTAAGGTTCAACATTAGCAAAAGCAATTTACTATGAAGCCTCTGATGCTTTTCTTAGTCTTCGCTTCCACTGAAATCAAGCCTAACTACATGCTTAATACTGAAGACAAACAGCCACCCGCCTGAAACGGGCCTAACCTACCAGTTCAATTTCAGCGTAAGAAAGGAAAAGCACTTACCCTAGCTCTAACATATTTCTTGACAGCCAGTTTTGGGAAATAGAAGATTGAGAATGATTAAGAATTAACCAGCAGGAAAAAAGATGGGAAAAAAGCAATAAAGCAGAATAGATATTTCAAGACAAATTACTGCAACAAGAATAGAAAATTAGCACATGTACACACAGGAAAAAAAAATCAAACTAAAGCCTGAAATCAAGCAAAATACAGAAAGCCACAGCAATGTTCATGACTGTTCAGCACACAACTTGGCCCTCTTCAACTTCAGAGAACGTCTACACTGGTTTAACAAGAGAGTTTAGTTTAATAGTGGAAGCAAACTAAAAAATCTCTTTCTCAGTTAAGGAAGAGAAAAATGAAAGCAGAAAGACTCCAAGGCTCTGTTCACATAGGAATGTATCCTCTAGTTTAATGAGGCCTATAAATGGTCCAGCAGGTTACAAAAGCACCATTTTATTCTAGAAATCACTTTATGAGAATTAAGTCCATGTCTAAATTTTTGAGGAAAATTCCCTATTTATGATCCAAATCTATCATTCATCCAACCAACCAACCAACCAACCAACCAACCAACCAACCATCCATCCATCCATCCATCCATCCATCCATCCACCACCCACCCACCTAATTTGTATGTTGCCTGACTCCCAAATATGGAATAGAATTATAGAATCATAGAATTGGAAGGGACCTAAGAGGTCATCAAGTCCAACACCCTGCACACTGCAGGATTCCCTACACCATCCCTGATAAATGACTATTCAGCCTCTGCTTGAAAACCTCCAATGAAGGAGAAGAAACCGCTCTGTGCGGTAACCTGTTCTACTGACTGACAGCTCTTACTGTCAAGAAGTTCTTCCTAATGTCTAATCTGTATCTACACCCTTGAAGTTTCTTCCTACTTGTGCTAATATTTCCCCCTGGAGCAAGTGAAAATAAATCAAAACCCACCACAAGATGACTGCCCTTCAGATACTTGAAGACAAGTATGATGCCCCTCTCAACCTTCTCTTCTAAACACACCCAGGTCTTTTTACTGATACTCGTAGGACTTGATTTCCAGTCCTTTCACCATTTTGGTAGCCCTTCTCTGGACTGGCTCCAGTTAATGTGATGCATTATAGCTTATTCCAATGACAACTTTAAATTTTTACCATTGCTTGCTCCAACGGAACAACTCGCTGGTTATGTATCAGCCGAATCGTATTTGCATGTCCTTTCAAAGCATTTTCTAATGCTCCTTTGGGCTGGAAATACAAGTAAACAGTTATATCCAGTGGATAGTTTTCAATATATAAGTTATTCTTTTTAAAGAGCAGAAAAGCAATAGTTCATCTTTTATAAAGTATCAGAAAAGGAAAATGCTCTCCAAATTAATGAGAGATATTCTTTCTTTCCCTATCTGTATGCTTCCACTCAGAATAATCTATTACCAAGAGAAATATATGCTTTCATGGGAGACAAACTCAACCATTTTTCCAACAGACAAAAAAGTGCAGAGATACCTGCTATCAAGAAATGTCATTATAAATATGAAATATGAGATTGCAGGCCAGCAGCTGATTAACAACAGGGACAAATTTTATAAATTGTCATGTTCCTGTCCAAGGTGAAAATCTATATTCTTCCCAAATGTATTCTAGATGTCTTGGGGTCGTAATAGAAGCAAAACAAGTTTTTTAATGTGAACATTTCTCTTTTTCCCTGAACAATTAGGTTCTGCAGACCAGGCTTAGTAGTTTTGGGGGGGTCAGCATTACTCAAGAGTTTCAAAACAAGCTTCTGAACTTTTTTGTAACTCCAAGCCCTGAGCCCCAGAACAACAGTTAGAGAATGCTCTGTATTTTGGATGCTTTAAGGAAGCCTCAACAGACAGAAGTTACAACAGCGTCACTCGTTCAGATCGTAGGAAGATTGTTGAAATATCAGACCACTTAGTCAGTGTTTCATGCCAATGAATCAAACTTACCAGCTGGTCTGCTCTTGCTTCCAAATCATTAGCAAATAATAACAGATCAACTTTGGTGATGCTCTTGTTAATCTAGAGAGAGAGAGAGAAAGGAAAATCACTGTGGCATTAGGCATTGTAGGAGGAGAGCATGGTTAGTCTGCAGTAGCAAAAAATCAGGAGGAGCCTGGTAGCAGAACAAAGACCAGCAAGACTTCACAGGGTCTTCAAAGAGCCCGTGTGCCTTTGCTCCCATCTGCTGATCATCCAGATTTTGGCAGCCTGACTGGTAGTGCTGCATAAGCAACTGTCTCTTTTGTTTTCAAAGTGCTGCAAAGTGCCTCGTGTGTTGATGACACGGTATATAACAATTGCTTCTTATAGCTATCGGAGTAATGCAAAGCAAAAAGTGCCTCCATGTCAGGTATCTGGAATTAGAGGTTCAACCATTTTCCATCTCTTTCTCTCTCCCACCCCAGCCACCAGTAAAACAATTTAGTCAGCACCTTACCTCTGACAGGTATGCTGCAAAGTTTATTTCATCTATTCCCGAAGAACCAAAATTCAACAGGTTCTCTTTCCCAGTGTTGTTCAGCAAAACTATACTGCTTAAATTTATATTGATGTACTTGATTTTGAGGGATACATCTTCTGCATACTATGGGGGAAAAAAAGCAAAAGGAAACAATTCTCAAATGTTGATGCATCTCATTACTATCACATACAACAAATCAATCTACCCTCCACTGACATTGAACAGGATGCATTAGAAGAATCTGCAAAATGCCATTCATCCTAGCAAGGCGAGGGGACAATGTCTGTCATTCCCAAAGGCGTCACCTGCAAATGAGCCTGAAGCTCATGGCTGTCCTCAGTGTTTAACAGGGCTGGGCACTGCTTCAGAGCGCACTCCAAAAAGGTGCTTAACAGTGTACACAAACATCATGCAACTCTTTAAAGGAAGCTGCATCTTTTCCCAAAATTGCAAAGCTGCTCTCTAACTGTTTTTAAACAGGAGTGGTAGCATCTAGCCACCTTGGCTGATCTCAGAAAGTTAATCAGAGGCAGTCCTGATTAGGATTTGGACAAGGAACAACCAGGAAATCCCAGAGCCAGACTGGGAAATCAAAAAATACCCTAGAAGAAGGGAAGGGCAAACCTCTTTCTGGTTATTCCTCCCAAAACATTACCAAGGCATCTGTGACCTCACCAGGAACTGAATTCAACTCAAAGGAGATTTCATCTTTACTAAATCTGCAAGACTAAACAACTGGGATCAGAATACCCCAAAGAACCACTTTTCCCATGTCAATCTACTTGGCTGCTGCAATAATTCCCTCCAGATTGGGCCACATCCTTGGGACCCAGACAGCCTTTTCTGTTCTGGTGCCCATCCTGTGAAAACCTGCCCTCTTCTCTGCCCCTAAACTATTGGCATGTGCTAATTCTGGCACGTGGAAGAAGCACTTTTAATTCAGCCTGGCACACCGGCATCTTAGGATGGCACAGCAGGTGTGTGGACACTAATTGCTTCTGTTCTATTATTTCATTTGATCTATCTGATCACATTTTCTATTGTACGCATTTTTAATGTTTGGCACTGCCTGGAGAAACTTGGCATCAGAAGTGCTTTGTAAATATTGTAATTCAAATCCCATAACAATAAATGAAATCCCATAACAATAAATGAAAACACATGGTTCATATGTCAGAGGAAAAAGCCTAAGGCAAAACTGAGCTGAAGGAGGACCCAAAACACTTAGTCTGCTTAAACACAGACAAGCTACCAGGGAGAGAATGAAAAACAGAAACTGAAGGACAAATGAATTGGAATGGAGTGTCCTGGAGGTGGCTGGTAGTTCCACTCTGCAACAATTGTAAAATTCAATTTTTACAAATTGTTGTAATGGCCAGAGGTTCAGTTACTACTATGCACAAATAGCCATTCTTGTAAGTCGTATTTTCTAGCAAAATCCAAAATAAAACAAATTGCAAAAGATTGCATACTAAAGTACTAAGACATTCACATAATTGTTAAACTTACCACACTAATGTTTAGGATTTCATGGATATTGAAGAGGTTTTCTAAATGGAGTGTGGTGTAAATGCCCTTATTTTCCTTGCAGTCACTAAAAAGATACATGGAAAAAGGATAAATCAACAGTTTGTTTCCAATTTTAGATCCCAACATTTTCCATTAGAAACCCATTTGACTGAACCATTTGGACACAAAACCAGCCTGAATCCAAAGAACTAGAAAGATTATTCATTCATTTACTTATTTCATTGAATTTGTCGTGGCCGCCCACTCCAGGAGATTGGGCGGCTTACAAAATCCACACATTTCTCAACCAAATACTTCCTTCCTCCCATCACAAGCACATTTGAAGCTGAGTTATCTGGACAACTGGTATGAAGCTTGGCTATTCAAAAGCCAAACATTAGAAATTTCATCCAATGTACCTAAAGATTTGGAAGTTTCAAACAACTCTTTGGAAACAAATTAATAAACGCAGCTATTTTCTTCAAGATATTTATGTATGAGATATTTCTGTATAGCTGTAGAATTAGAGCTTCTCTCCCAAAGATTCAGCAAACTTATGGAATCCTTGACAATTTTTGGTCATACGTTATGAAAAAATAGAAATAATAACTGATATCCAAGCCATTACTTAGCATCTGCTTTAAAGCAAGAATAATCCAACCTTTCTTCTGTCGAAAAGACAAGACAGCTTAAGGCAGCAACATCCAACTTAAATAAATGTCATTGCATCATTTGAACCTAAATTTGAAGGGGCAATGTCCAAATTAAAAAGCAAGTCATTAATGAAATCTTAAGGTTCAGCAGTAAATGTGAATCTCAGAAATGGCAGATGGATGATGCCAGGTACATTTTGTTGTTGTTGCTTTGGAGACTGAATTCAAGTCCACAAGAGTTTACAATTCAGTTTAAGCTTGATTTGGTCTAAGTAATTATATATACATATAGAGATGAAGTGTCATTTAACCTCAATGAACAGCTAAATGTTTATGAAGATGGAGAAAGTATCAGATACTTTCAGACTGAAGAAATGCAACCCTTGAAGAAATGAGTATTATGGGGGGGTCATCACACTGCTCAGCAAGACGTTTCCTCAGGCTCTTATGTTATACCTTGGTGTTTGGAAACGGCTCCGGTATTTCCTTTCCACTCACCTGTCAACTTCTTCAAACTCACAATAACAACTGATTATCTCAGTTGATTGATTCTAGCACTGCAAAGTTTTTCCTTCTTAGAACTGCAGAATAACGGTAGGAGATCCCTGTATCCTCCCTGCAAACCAGAAAATTCCTGGTGCATGTGCATGTGCATGCGTGTGTGTGTGTGTGTGTGAGAGAGAGGGAGGGAGAGGGAGAGGGAGAAGGAGGGAGGGAGGGATGGCTCTGAAACTAGCTGGGGGAGTAAGGTCAGTCACCCTTGTGGCTCAGATGCTGGAGCAAGAGGTCCTACTGCTATAGAGATGGGCAAAAGGAAAGAAAGGCCCCCTCCACCTACCACAGTCAGGAAGAAGAGGTGGTTCCTGGTTGTTCCAGGTATGGAGGGAGGGAGTAGACAATGCAGAAAGTGCAGGAAGTAAATTGGGAGCCAAAGTTTCTCAGAACAGAAATAGCAACCACAAACAGTTGCCCAGGGCTGAGAAGCACAGGGCAAAAAGTCCATTAAGCAAATGGGAAAGCTGGAGAAATAAGTCCCAGAATTAAAGTATAGTACATATCCAAAAAAACCTCCACCTTCTTGTTGACAGAGGCTGATCAACAGTGTTAGTGGCTTCTTCCTAGTATGCAATAAAGATTCTCATCTTTATCATCTGCTGGGCTGTAGGCCCTTCAAACCTAGAACCTGGTCAAGCCACACTGATTTGACGATCTGGGAAATTCTGCCAAGGCTTGCCAACAATCTCAACAAAGGCACAATGAACAATGACACAGCAGTCCCCAAAAGCTCCATGAATTTTGCACTCTGCATAATTATGCATATATATAAATGTGTAAAACTATAAAGTGCTACTTTATGGGCTACAAGAAAACAAAATTTGAAACAAACAGGAGTTCCCTTTCAACTGGATTGTACTGGCCCTCAGTTCTCAGATGATTGAAACTATACGTGCAACTTAAATATGTAATGGGAGCAGGAAACAGTAAAAAGTTACCTGTAAACCTTTTCAAATGTCAAGTCAATATCTGGATTTTTCAGAATGATGCCAGATAGACAGTGTTTCCACTGGCGATTAAGCAAGTAGGGTGTGTCCAAAATCTAAAATGCAATTTAAAGAAGATGCACTCATAAATCTAATTTGGCTTCAACAAACAATACTCAGAAATGTATCTTATTTATTATAAATGTTTTGGAAGTAATAAGGAGCTAAGCTATGTAATACCCATTTCCTAAACTTAATGGTTTCATTACACTGATTGACCTAAAAGTGATAAACTTTAGATTATCTCAGAGGCCATAATAGTCACTAAACTTTATTGAAGCACAAAGTAGGAACTTAGTTTACATCAAGCCAGGTTATTTAAGCAGAATATCTTGGAATGACTGAAAAATTAAATGAGGAATCCAATTCAGATCCAATTTCTGCCATGAACCAACTTCTTTCTTTCAAATTTCTTCCTTATTTGTAATATGTGGCTAATACTTACTATCACCATCTACTTTACAGGACTGCTTTAAAGGTAACACAGTAATTTTATCTATGTATCTATCTATCTATCTATCTATCTATCTATCTATCTATCTATCAAATTTGTCACAGCCCATCTCATTAAAAAGTGACTCTGGGCGGTTTACAGAGACAATAAAATCAATTAAAATACAATATAAAATGACTGTCTTCCATGCCACCCCAAGCATGGAATATTTGACACCCCAATAAGTCATATGTTAGGGCATGCTGTCATTTCCTACCTGCTGGTCTGTGGACAGACACAGCTAACAAACCACAGATGTTTTCCAGCTGTGGCTTGGTTACATTTCTGAATCAGGAACTTGTGTTCATTCCTCGCACAGAACAAGCCAAGGAAAGAAGCAAGAGGATGCAGTTAATGACCTGGTTTTGTGCTTTCCAAAAAGGAACAAGGCAGAGTCCCTGGCTCAGATGATAACACTAAACTATGATGAAGCTACTGCCATTTTCTAGCTGTGCCTTTTGTGTAAGAAACCAGAGACTGAACACTGTTCATTCACAGCAAAGTCAAATTATGGCCTGATGTGTTGAATGAACATGTAGAACATTTTATGAAGTATTTTGAACATTTTACAACTGCATGGCAAACATTCGAATTATGGAGAAAGACATGGAAATCCCTGATTATATAGAATGCCCTACCTGGAATAAAGTCTTGTCGTCAAATGATTCACAGATGAGCTTCTCCATGTTTCCACCAGTAATGAAAGTGGCCACCACTGTCAGCATCAGGACCCAGGAGAAGAGGAAACTGAAAGTAACCCCACTGGTGGGGGGGGGGGGGGACAAGAAAAAGAAGGCAGCTTAACAATGCAAACTCTTTTAAGTATTTTAACAGCCAACTTAGACTAAGGAAAACAAGTGTAAGAATATTTATCAACTCCTAAGTATGCAGTGATTGTCCAGGTGAAAAATAAGTCTGTAAGTACAGGAGAGGGAACCACGCAGAGCTGAACTAGCTGTGCTGAGAATCTGTGAAAACAGGAGCAGGACAGAATGCAAAACTTCTCAAATACAAGGAAGAATCTAAGTCTCATGTGGGAAGCTGTAGCATTTCTCCGACAAGTTCTATCTTTCTGAGATGGAGCACCTCCCTATTTTCTGAGAAAGTGTTCAAAAGGTGTCTCTCTGTGTTCAAAACTCAGGTGAATTTTGAAAGGCCTGCTTCTTAGGGAACTGTAAGTGTGTAGTATAACTTGTATACTCAAAGAAGCACTTTTTTGTAGTTAACAATTCCCTAAATGATTTTTTAAAAGTTTCTTCTTAGAATAGGTGGCTTCATCAAAAGATTGTTAAGGGGCTTACCTTACATACAAAAATAAGCTTGATTCTCCCCTTTCAGTGAATCCACTAAAGAATTCCATTTAACTCCATTTAATGAGATGCTTCTTCTACTCTTGCCTATCAGTAAGGCCTCTTCATGGATGAGCCACTGGAATGGTTACCAAATTACGTGACCGACATAATTTTAAGTCTAGGATATGCCACCTTTTCTGGGCTTATGACTGTTTTGGGCTTTAGCTAGGGCCAGGCACTACAACTATACCTGATTTAATTTACATTTAAGTTTAGTTTAATTAAAGTTCATTAAATGCAGTTAACGTAAGAACTAGAGAGCCAGTTTGGTATAGCTGTTAAGGCACCAGGCTAGAAACCAGGAGGTCATGAGTTCTAGTCCCACCTGAGGCATGAAGCCAACTGCATGACTTTGGGCCAGTCCCTCTCAGCCCTAGGAAGAAGGCCAGGGCAAACCACCTCCAAAAATCTTGCCAAGAAAACTGCAGGGACTAGTCCAGGCGGTTGTCAGGAGTCAAACTTTGAAGGCACACACACACACACAAAGTGAGAGCTACAAGAACAAGTCATGATCCTGGCAGTTTCAGTACAATAATGCACAGAACCACTGAGATGCTCCCCCACTGAGTAATATTCAGCTGTTTGGGGAGGAGGGGGAAAAAGAGATATCAAATTTGAACCTCAGAATCTATAGTTGCCAGATGCTGATTTTCTGTTCTAATTATGGCTGTTCTAATATCTGCAATAAAGTTAGCTTAACAAAAAGCTGATTCCATGAATCTGCTATCTTTGAATTTGAGTGATGGTCTGGGTGAAGCTTGACAATTAATATGAGCACTCCTAGAGTATTTAATCAACTCCCCCTTTCACTGAAAGCAATCCAAGAGCTGAATCCAAGCACTGGGGGACCACATATACCTCCAAACCATTTGTTGACCACATTCACAGTTTTTTTTAAACACAGAAATCTTCGAGGCCCGCTCTTTTTGGCTGTGTTCGCAGATGATGCTAAGCTGGAATCATTTAGAATATCATATTGGTGCATCAAGTCTTCCTTGCCTCAGCAGAAACAGATAAGCAAACCAGGAAACCCATCTTGGTTTGCTTAGGACAATGTACTAAATGGGACGCTCAGCTCATTTCTCTCCTAATGAGGAAGAATCAGAAGCCCAAAACAAACCTGGCTCTCAATTCTCTCTTATGACTCCCAGCTTAATGTCATACCATTGCAAGCGTTGTTTAATTCCTCCAGCTGATAGGAACAGTGCTATACTTCAGAAAAGAACAAAATCATATAATCCCATATAATCAAATCCCACTGATTTAAAAAACTGTCGATGAAAAAGAAAACATGGACCCTTTACCATAAGCAAGAATTCTGATTTCAGATTAAGTGCAGTTCTAAACATCTGAATCAATCTGAAGATTTTTTTAATGAGATTCGAGGCTCAGTATTCCAGTCCTCATTTTAGGAGTTTAGGAATTTAATCTTTTCTCTCAACGGCTTGTTGTCATTTGTTTAAAAATCAATTTACTCTTGTATTCTTTTTTAAAGCTTTTCATCTATTTTCCTTAACTCCAAAGTTCACACAACATAATGGAAATTCTAGTAAAGCCCAAGAGTTCTTCCTCTTCTTTTTTTTGTATTTTGTCTTCCAATGTCTATCTTTCTTCAGTGCAATTCTCTTAACCTGGGGAAAGATTGAAGGGACAAGCACTCACGCCATCAGGAAATTTCCTCCGGTGTTTGAGATGCAGCCTCTGGTTGTTGGTGTGGCATTTTTGTCATAGCCACAGGTACCACATAACAATCCCAGGTAGAAGAAGACCAGGATAAGGATCACCATGCAGCACAGGATTAAGCAACCCAGCCATCTAAACCGAGCAACAGAAAGATAATTCCAAGATGAAAATTGACGGCTTAGCAGAACAGATGAAGACCAAAGCCACAGAAACCCCAAGACTGAGAACAGCTGAGTTCCGGTTAATGTGAGGAATGGTTAGCCAGAACAACAATGAATCTTGCATTTTTCCTATTTCTCAATTTGATTAGGTTTATATCAGCAACAGATTAAGAAATTATTACACACGCACACCCACGTTTTCAGTCAGTCCTACCCTCTTTATGATCAACAACCAAGTGCAGGACATCCAAGAGGAGGAACAACGGCCAATCCACAGCCAACCCCATTTCTCCAAGTTTCCTACTCTCATTCAAGAATATAAGAATTAGACCTAATTTGTGTTTGCCTGCATTTCCAAATGGTTTTAATAAAAGGGACTAAGATGCAGGAATACACTCTAAAATTAAATGGTTGAAGGTTGATGTATTGTATCTGAAAGGCTGGATTAAGCAACAATTCAACTTTTTTCTAGAATCTTACAGTTCTGCAACAAAGATAAAAGTACACATTTAGCTTATCTTCAAGCAAGTTGTATGTTGAGGATCTCTCCCTGTTGCAGATGTGCACCTTGGAAGATTATAGTTGGTTCTAGGTAATCCAAATTTTGTTTTATTTGTTGCTAACATTAAACATTAATAGCAGTTTTTTCTGGATATACTGTGCTGCCAATAAACTCTTATTTGCATATTAATAGCAACAAACACTATTAGCAGTGCAATGCAACTGACGATTTAAAAATAGATTATGGCATTTCAAAGGATTAAAGGAAACTTAAGAGATAAAACACTACAGGTAGTCCTTGATTTACGACCACAACTGGGACCAGAATTTCTGTCATTTAAGGAACCACAATTTCAGAAGTCCCAGTTGCCGTCGTTAATCAAGAATTGCGGGTTGTTAGCTGACGACCCACCCCAAGCTGGGCTTGATCCCTCCCAACCCCAAGCCTCAGTAGGGTAAGGGACTGCCTCCAACTCCCCCTACCGGCCTATCTCCCTCCCATCTCTGCCCTTTAGGCACCCTGCACCCTTCCTTGCAGGGTGGCAAGCAGCCCCAGAACTGATGGCTCTGGGGCTGCTTGCCACACCCCTGGAAGCCCCAGCCGCAGTTGCCTTCACCATCCTGCACTCTGAGACCCCTGCCACCCTGCAGTCTGCTGCGCCAGCAGACTTTCAACATCTTCGTGCTCCAAAACGCCCCTTTGCAGAAGGCAACTGGGAGGGGCTGGGCTGGGCTTTTGGGGTTTTTTTCTTTTTTTTCACATAGCGAAGCAAAAGCCCAGCCCAGACCCTTCCAGGAGCCTTCTGCAAAGGGGCGTTTTGGAGCAAGAAGATGGCAAAGGTCAGCTTGGGTGGCAGAGCACAGGGCATCAGGGGGTCAAGGGGGCATAGAGGGGGACATAGGCAGGTGAAGGGAGTTGAAGCGCCCCTGCGATCATAAGTGCAGGCGGGCTGCCAAGCGCCCCAATTTTGATCACGTGACCGCAGAGGCACTGCAATGGCCATGACTTTGGTCACCGGTCATAAATCACTTTTTTCAGTGTGTTCATAACTTTGAACAGTTGCTGAACGAATGGTCAAAAGTCAAGGATTGCCTGTATTTAAAGTTACGTCAGAGCTGGGAGTATCATCCAAACAGGAAATATTGAATTGTTTGTTAGTTAGATGTTTTTAAATACACACACATGCAGAGCTGTGTATTCGATATAATATATTCACTCATTTTTCCTTACTTCTCCCAATACTTCTCACCAGTTTTCACAGGAGGAGCAGGATCAGATTAATGATTGTCAGCTAATTAAGGCCGGGAAGCTACCGCTCATAGGATAAAGCTGTTTGTCAGAGAAAAACTTGCTACTGGAAGAAACAGCTCTCCCTTGAGAACCTGAAGATGTGTTTCCCTTGCCCCCTCAGCCTTGGCTGTTCAACAAGTCCTCCTTGGTGAAATAATTCTTCACTTCATGGATACCTTCGTTCTGTTGCGTTTACCCTCTGGAACCTTAACTAAGACTCAGATGATTGTCTCTGACTTCTGGATGGACTACTAATTAGTCTTCTCTCTAGCCATGAGAAACCCATTTGGAATTAGACTCCAAGATGTACTATATTTCCACGGCTTCCAATCTCTGGGGCAGAACAAGGCAGCCTTAGTTATATGCAATTTATAGTAATTTAACTCTACCTGAAATATAAAATAAACCTAAAACATTTTGGTTTTGGAATACTGCTGCCCTGCATGTTTTTCTGCAGCTCATTGTGTATTTGCATTGTGCTGGCAGCTGTGCTTCTCCTCCAGTTTAGCGAAGTATAGCTAACTCCTTTCACTAGGCTGTGCGCATCCCCTTGTTTAGGCTGGAAGTGGCAGTTGTACTGGCATTGATCTTCAGTGATACTTGCAGAATAGCCTCTGCATTTTGTCATCAAAACGACACACACGTACCTGTAGAAATCATATTGCTCCACTAATGGAAAATAATCTTGAACGTACGCTTCACCCTGAGTAAGATATATGGTGAAATCTGCTAGAATCTTCTGGATAGGAAGCGTTTTAGTAAAGGTTGTGATGTTTGAACCAACAGTTTCCAGGATATTTTTTATATCTGAAAAGGATGAATGTATGTTGAGGACTTCAATTACACAGGATAAAATGACTTGCCACAGACAGAAAGGGCTTACTGAACCCCACCTCTACGTAGCAGAACGAGACATAATGAAAAGCGTGAAGACGGAAAAAGCCAGCCTTTTATGTTGCACGCTCACATACAGATGCAATGCTTAAATTAAATGTCCGTGCAAGCTTTCTACTTCAGCATGTTCATTCTAATGAAACAACAGCCTTGTTCTCACCAAGGAGACAAGCCTGTGTCTGCTCCCATGACCAAATGACTACATAAGAAAATGTGAAAGCATTTAATCAAGAGAATTCTCACCTGCGACCCAAATGCAAGCCTACTGCTTTGAGGGGAACTTCAATAGCTACAGTGCTTTGGTTAAAACATTGGAATCTGATTCATCCTGCTCATTCATTACATCTTCCAATAAATCCAGGCCTTCTGCTTACATATTTTCTTGCAGTTATATAGGTTCACCTTGCTCTTGATATTTTACAGAGCAGGCAGAAGCCAGAAGCATTTCCAAGTGAAACAGGCCTTCAGCACTTGTCCTCCTGATGCCTCTGGGCTCCAACTCTTACCTGCTGTCCACCATCTTTACTTCTTAAGAACATCTTTTGGTCTAATTGGAGCCCAGAGAAATCAAGAGGGCATCTGAAATTTGAGAAAGAGAATAATGCAAGAGGGAGGACCTGGGAGCAGGAACAGGCTGGGATGACCCTGGAAAGCAGGAAGACTGGGAACTAGCAAAGTGAAGCACCTGAGCTATTGAGAGCAACGGGGTGAGACAAGGAAGCCTAATGCTGTAGGAGGAAAAAAACAGAGAAGTTCCCTATGAGCGTCTGCTTGGGGAGGAAATGGAGAAGATCTGTTTTATGAGGGTGTTCTTAAAAGAGAGAAAAATAAATAACTGGAGGAAGTTCCCTGTGCTGGGAAGGTGGGATGGGATGGGGGGAGGCAATTTGAAAGTTTGGAAGGTTTGCTGCCCCATGGCAGCAATTTTGTGATTGTGCCTGAGACACTTTTTCAGAATTCCCTATAGGCCTACCAGACCCTTATTCTCTATGCACACAACCTTCACCCTACTGGGAATATGGTATGAACAGAACTGTAGCTTGAATTCACTCTCTTTGATTGATCATCCAAATCTTTCTAAAACAAGTTAACATATTTAGGCATGTCTAAACCAGTTCATTCATTTTTTTTCTCCAGACAGCCCTACACTGACATAGAAAGAATTCTGATTCTGGATTGAGATATCAATCTGGAATAGCAAAAGAACAGGTCCAGAGCCTTTTCACTGCACAAGTAGGGCTAGAGACAATAGTAGTTATTTTACTTACTTCTTTTAAATTCCCTAACAACTCTATCATATATGTGTAAGAGACATTCTGATATGTTATCTACACAGCAGTAACAGTGCCTGCTTATAGAAGTAATACGGACCTACAGAAGAATATGGCAGCCTCTATTAAAACACTTTGTAATGGGGAAGACCATAACTGTCAATATGTATTAAAAATAATGTGAAATTTAAAACTCCATCAGTTTCTAAGGATCTGCTAAAAGCAACATATAAAGTCTCTCCATGAAATTTAAGGATGCCCTTCAAAATCTTTTATCTTCTGCCATCAAGAAAATCTACCAGGAATTCTGAAAAAGAAATGAACTGGGACTTTCAGGGATGAAAACAGTTGTATTTAAGTAGGTGACCAGCATCTCTATCTGACTGCAGCAATACCTGGCTTGCATATCAATATCTGGCATCAGGTTGAAGATACTATATCTGATTTTTTTCTCCTTAGTGGCAGACTAAATATACACTGATCACCTTTAAAAAATAGTTTGAACCAAGTTACATCAGCACTACCTATGGCTGGCATTTTTAAAGTTTGCTATGAGAAGAAATAGTCTGAATGCTTTCAAACCCACGTCCTTTCACTATGCAGAAAATGCTAGGTAATTTCCATGAAAGCAGTGGGGCCTTTGTGTAATGCATATTAAAAATAACTGACTAATAAATTGTTTTGCTTTTAACATATCCCTAGTTGAAAAAGACATTCTGGGAATAATTTCACTTTATTTTATTTTTTTTTGACAAGGCATGCATACGCATATGTTTATGTATACATCAATTCCATGCTCTTTGAAAACTTACAAGGTACAGCTGTTTATAATGGCAGAAGGGATCCATATGCAAGAATGAAAATTAGAAGAGGTTAATAAACACTTTCTCTGGTTCTTTTTATAGCATGCAAGGACTTATCTCAGGAAAAGAAGTTACATACTCCTAAAATAATGTCCGAAATGGTCAACCAGAAGTTCACAGACCAAATTTGGACCTCAAAGCAAATTACCTGGTTCTTGAAGGATTCTAAATGTTAATTTGGGGATAAAAAATTAAAAGGTTTGTATAAAAAGGAAATTTACTGGAAAGGAAGTTAATTCATATAGAAAGTTCAAAGCAATATTCAACCTTTCTTTGGCTTCCAACTCCCTGGGAACTGATAATAAAGAGAATCCATGATCAGCCTTTCTACATGAAGAGTCTATACCACTGCTTTGTACATTATTTTTGCTTAGTAAGTCAATGCATGGAGAGGTGAGAAGGACATCTCAGTCCCTTCCTAGGTGGGTCTTCATATGCTTTATCCAAACATTTCCCACATCAGCCTTGCTCCTCTCCTCAAGATCTCCTTCCTTCCTTGGCCTCTCTCCTTTAGATTCTCATGTGCATCAGCAACTCATTATGGTAAGTCAATACCACTCTTTAGTACTATTATCTAGAGCTCACGGATGATGTTCTGATTTGGCTCTGTTTTGGGGGCTAACTATAATGGGCTGTCACTAATAAACTACACCACGTCCAGCAGGAACACCAGGAGAAGAATCAGCCAAGAAACCTTGTAAGTCACCATGCTCCAAGTACTGTTCAGGCCTGGTGGTTGCCTCCTCAGTAATTTCCATCTTAGAGCTGACTATTCACAAGAGCACCTTACTCCTGAGCAGACACTACAGTTGTTCCTTTCACAAGGAAGTCTTCAGGCCATTGTGTAAGTAGGTTCACATTCCTGAATCAGGGACCAAGTTTACATAGCTAGATTACTACTATTCCCCTTTCATACTGTCTTATTCTCTCCTTTTTTATTGCTTCCCTTGATAAGAGCTCTTTTCCATAGCCGTGCTGAGATTTTATGCCTCTCATAATGAATAAAAACACTCCTGTTCAATCCTAAATAGCCAAGATTATGATGAAGTAATACTCAAAAACAACCCTAGATGCCTACTAGGGTTGCGAAAAATAGGGCAATTCAGAATCACCAAACTTTGCATATACTGTATCTAGTGTCTATTTAATAACACATAGCCTATATTTTAATTGTTTTTTCTCATTTTTTTAAAGTAGGGAGTTTCCCATTTTTTTCTATTTAATTGTATACTCCAATCACTTTTGCAGTCAGCAAATTAATTCCCTAATCCTCCTTACCTGATAAAATGTTCTTTGTTTGATTGCGCACCAAGTCAGGAGTGTCATTAAATGCTGCATAACCCTGGAATGAACGCATCCAACAATATCTTAGTTACAAGAGATAACGTTTATTTCTGTATTTAACAAGAGCCTTGTTAATGTAACTCTGTACATTACCACTCCATTTTAACTTTTAGAAACTGGAATATAAATTGCAAGCAGAATTTAAGGGAGCATTTATTCCAGGTGTATACTTGCTTTCCCACAAACACATACATTCCACACTCTCACCACTAGATGAGCTCATGGAAGGCCCTATTCCCTCGCAGCAGGCGTGGCCTGGTGGAAGAGTAGGTGGACACGTGTTCTTGGCCATCCCCTCACAAACACTAGAAGATGGCCAGCTTTCATTCAGGTAAAAACTTCACCAAGGACCAATTCACATTCGGCTCTCTTCTTCAGCTCACTCTGAGTTTGTGCATTCTTGAGGTGTGACGTGAAGGGGAAAATTACTCTTCTCCTCTAATACGTGAGAGGCATCAACATACAGAGAATGACCTTCTGTGAATCTGTGAGCTGCCTAAAAATACACTGGTCTTGTCCCTACAACCTATTTATTTATTACTTATTTTATTTTAGCTGACTGGCTTTGATTTCCCATGACACAGCTATCCCCCAGCTCCTGTCCTCAACAACCCAGTTCAGGGTGTTTTAGGAACAGGACCCTTGTGATTTGCACGATCAAGATCAACTAATAATGTGTAGGATCACATGTGCTCTAGCTCTAAGTCCTAAATGTGGGTAGGAACTCACCAATCCTAAGAAATCAATGGCTTCAGATATCATAAGCATGATCCACAAGCAGATGCAAAAGTATCTTATATGTCCACAAGTTGCATGGAAGTGCAAAGAAAAGAAACATCTGAACGATTTGCACTTCCCAACTTGGATGGTACAAAGACTTCCAGTCCTGAGGCAGAAGCACCTAATTGTTAGCAGTCAGGAGAATGAGACAGGATGAAAGTCATGAGCACTGAGATTTTCAGAACAGGATACTCCATCCCAAATCAGCAGAATATACATGCCACACATAAAGGATTTTTAAAAACTGACATATAAGTTGCCTTGTGCTAAAGAAGATTAAATTGTGTTTCTGCTTGTATTTCAGCTCCAAATGGTAGAAAACATTAGCAGAGAAACTATGAGCTTCCTCTGTGCACACCTTCCGTATTTATGCATCTGCTTGTTGGAACAATTTATGAATATCCAAAGCAACAAAGCAAACAACAGAATGGCATTTGGGATACAACATGTGAGCCCAATATATGCGTCTCAGCCAGGCATGATCACACCTTTTGAATGAGGCTGGAAAGGTCGATTTTAAGGACTTCGTTGACCTTGGCAAGTTGAGAGCTCACTCCTGGTAACTAAAAGGAGGGAAAAATAATCCCAGGTTAAACTTGCAATCTATAGAAGAAGTACTCAAAGTTTTGCTGATTATACTACTGTATTATCCTAATCTTACATATGGCATCCTAAATTTTCCTTCATTATTCTTGCAAATTCAGGCACTCACTGGAAACATTTGTGTTTTTTGTTTTATGTTACAGCTTCTGCTGTGGGAGAAGCAGATTTTTAAAATTGTTTCTCTGGCCTTCCAACTAATCAATAAAATTGATTTTCATGTGAGCTGCACATGTAACACAAAGAGAGAGGTTCATGATGCTCTGAGATTGTTTGAATCTTTATGCCAAGACTCAGATCAGATTTTCTACATCAGTCAACATAATGGTAGCCAATCATCTACGTGCACTGAAGACTGATGTGGGTATCACTTCCCACAGCAGGTTTTTTTTTAATTAAAAGTATTTCAATCTAATTTGGGGAGCTTTAGAAAATTTGGGAAGGAGGATAATTGACACCCTTATATTCTACTAGCACTGTACTGCTAATCCTCTGGTTTCAGTGGACCAGAAGGTTCCTTGAAAATATGTATATTTCACTGACTCTCTTTGTTAGGGAGTCAACACTTTTACTTGAAAGGAAGATGATCCTCAGTTTAATCCAATTCTCCCACCAAAGGAAGATTAGATAGACAGATTAGATAAAAAACAAAATCTGCCTCCATTATAGCATTCTCAACAATGTAAGATGACCCTGCCATTGTAAAGATAAATCCTTTGGGGGGGGGGGGGGAGAGAGAGAGAGGGAGAAAAGAAACATAGCCTTGTTTTAGATAAATGGAAAAGGGATCTCCTTTTCCCAACAGAAAGGGAAATATAACAAAAGAGAGGCATTTGTTCTGCTGTAGCTTCTAGATTTTTTATCAGACTCTCAAAACTGAGTTAGATTCCACTTCATTATAACTTCCAAGGTCACTATAATGCTTCCCTTAGAGTTACATGTAAGTATTCTGCTTTCTCTCTCTCTCTCTTGAAGTACATACAGCAAGAGCCACCAGGTAAGATGGAGGGCCACCAGGAACAGCAACATGCTTCCATTCTTTAGGGCATGTGGAAGCAGTACCTGGCAATAGTGATTATAGCCAACTGATCACCAACAATTCAGAGATATGCTACTAGAGTTTCCTAACTCTATCCATCTAAACTGAATATTTTATCTGTCTTCTTCACAAACACACTAAAGTATTTGCGCAATGGATGCAAACGGCTCTCTTATAATGATTTCAGCTATTGTCACAGAAACAGTGTTGCTGGGAAACTAGTCTCAACTTAACTTTGGAACATGTATTTGATCATTTATCTTAAAAATGCACATCATACAATTCAACAGAAACTATGTGCCGTTCCAGATTTACACTGCCAAGTAGACCACTGAATGAAAAACAGTAAGATTTAACAGATACAGAAGTTTCGCAAATTAACTTGTTAATGGTTCTTATAGTCACTGAAGCGTTTATTGGACTACCTTCAAATAAAATGTTCTGTGAGGACAGACATATTTCCCTGAAAGTCAACCTTCCCTTACAAGTATAGACCATCTCCACATGGCAAGATGCTCTAAAAATCCACATTTTTCTGCAACATGAAGGGAATCTAAGGAGTGTGGAAATGAAGGCAGTTCATTTGGTTTAAGACACCTCATAAATATTTGGCACAGCAAGAAAATCCACACTCTGCCCAGTGTACGAGTTTTCTATCTCAACATTCAGCCAAGCAAGCTCTATCTTTCTACTGAAGAGGAAGAGGCCAACCCTTTTAGGGAAGCATGGAGGAGATAGCTTACCTTGCTGTAGTTGGCACTGATGGTCAGCTGATTCAAAGAATTTCTGATAAGCTTGCAAGTTGAAGCAACCTGGGTAGCCGTGCAGGCTGAATCATTAAGAGTATCAATCAAGTCTCCCGTCACATCCGTCAGGTTGGCGTCCAGCTTCTCAGTGCCCTCTTGTAACACTTCCAGAGACCCACTCACATTCTCCAGGGCCTCCTTTGTCTCTCTAATAGCTACAGTGGTAAAAAGATCAAGTTCAATGCAATCTGCATGCTGTGATTTAATTTTACATTTGCATTGTCCATCATCTAGATACAGGATGTACAACCTGAAAGAACCACTGAAAAATTAATGATGATTAGCAGGAAAGCAGTGTCCTAAGAAAAGAGAGGTTAAACTTCTTTAGCCTGGATAGCTATCAAAGACCAGAACTGGTCCTTCTTTGCTAAATATGCTACAAGTGTCTATATTACAAGCTTTAGATTTTCTACATATGCTTTTATTGAAACAGAAATGTGAAATAAATTTGGTATTTATGTAGATAGGTCTAAGTGGCATGAACAGACATTTGATTATTGTTTTATTCAAAATGTTTAAACTGTATATTATTTTTGTTCAAAGTTAAACGTCATCTCTGAAAGATTAAGCATTGACCATAAACTAGTACCTGAAGAGGTTTAATACCATCAAAGTTTAGTTTGCTATGCTAAAGTGTTTTAGAATATCTTCTGTTGCAAGGGAACATAGATATCTCCCTCAGATTTCTCTGGACATTTGGAGATGTCTAAAGCAAAGTTCTTGAAATGGACTGCCAGTGTGCAGCTAGAACGTTCCATTTTGTGATCAGACCATTTCTGGTATGTTGGATCCTCTGACACTGGAACACTTCTTGGAAGATCACTCCAACTTCGTAGCAGCTGTTCTGAAACTGGAACAGGTCTCTTTGGGGTTGGAACATTCTGATTTCAAACTGTTTTGTACACCTTTAGTATTAACCACTGTAAAATTTGAAGTGTTACATCCACTAAAGCAGTGAAATGCTTCAGATTTTATTCTAAAAGGATTATTTGGAGTGTATGGGGTTGCAAATATAGCATCTACCTACAACTCTTTAAAGCAGCTACATCTTTGCAGATGGCAACTGCAGAGGACAACCACACAATCCCAGGAAAAGGTTTCACTTCGGTAGATGCAGATGTCTGTGCCCCCACATATTCCAAAGTACCTTTTAAGAATCAAATCTGAAATGCAATACACCCTACACTGGGCCAAAAATGAACAAAATCAGTAGAAATCAAATTAAAATTGTTATTTTTCCTCCATCCCCTTTCGCCAACAAACCTTACAGTAGAAACAAATGGCAGGTGCTTGCTACTAATGCACATTTTCCATCACTTCCACATATCTGCTAGGCTGGAGGGGCTGGGAACATGTTGCTGTTTACAACATACAAGCACTATAAGCTTCAATCCATAGCCTTTTGCTCCAGAGCAGCCCTGCCGGTTTTAACAAAGGTTTGCAGGAATAAGTAAGTTACAGATGGCAGCCACAACTAATGGGCAAACTATGCTGTTGGGATCTGACCCAAGGAGCAAAACCATGAATTGCTGAAAAGAAGAGAAATATGACAAGACAAACGTGCAGAGGGTTGAAACTAGAGGAGGCACTTCACAAAATGCATTCGAGATAATTTTACCTTGAATGGCCCTTTCCACTTTGACTTCAAGACCGAAAAATAAAAGAAAGAGTGCAGGATAAAGGTTGAAAAATGCAAACACGTTTGATGGCCAACACAGAGTTTCTACCATTAAGAAGGGTGGCCCTTCTAACTACGCTCTACCAGCTGGGATATTTGGCACTTTGTATGGTTCATCTTCATGGGAACTACAGCTGAAAGCACACATTCAAGCAGTCCAAGAACAGGAAGCTAATTCTCCCAACAGCTGCAAAGCAGTGAGGTGATGGGTTAACCCAGTGTTTCTCCACCTTGGCAACTTTAAGATGGATGGACTTCAACTCCCAGAATTCCCCAGCCAGCATGGCTGTCTGGGGAATTCTGGGAGTTGAACTCCACCCATCTTAAAGTTGCCAAGGTGGAGAAATACTGGGTTAAACTGTGGGGAGACCAGCAGATAGAGGTGGAATGCTTAACACTTGCCTGCCTATCTCCCCCTGCCATGTACGCTCCACTCAACTACTTTTCTCCATGACAAAGTCACATCCATACCAATTGGATGCAGAAGTTTAGACACCCCTGATCAAACTCTAACTTCCAACGAATCCGTAAGTGCACAGAAGCTGACGCCACCTTTGCATGGTACAAAGTGAAGCACAAGATCTTTCTCCAAATATGACTGTGTGCTTACGAATTATGTGCCGCTGTCTGCAGATTCAGAATGAGGAGACAGTGAATAGGGGAGGCAAAGAAGTGTGGACACCCTCCCATACAGAGTTTGATCAGCTCCTGTTCACTTAGGGATTCACGGAAATGTACAATTGGACCAGGGGTGCCTAAATTTTGGCATACAGCTGTGGACTGTCCCTAGAGGAAAAGCTAAATAGTGGATACATGGCAGGGGGAATCCTCAAGCACCCCCATTGTCTAGCAATTTTCATGCATTTTGTGGGTGTGTTCTTGTTAATGGCATAGTGAATATTCAGTCCCCAATCAATCTAAATATTTTGGCGTTATTTCAAAGTTCCTAGTTTTCAAACAGGGGTTGGTGACATCATATGATGAAGGAGAGAGGGTCACTTCAGAGCTTTCAAAGAAACCTATGGAGCTACCTTTGCACAGTTATGGTAAAAAAGAAAAAAGAAGTTGCAATCTGTGAGTGATTGCATTTGAGGGGCCAGGGGCACATTGTATGAGGCATTTCAGCAATCCGATGGTTGCATGGCTCTAACTTTTGCAACCCAACCATATCCCCAAAACGTGACAGACATTTATAAATGCAGGGAAGTTGCTAACACTAGCAACAGTGGTCCTTTTACCTCCTGCCATGGTGAGGGCTGCATCAAGAGCAGGGCGAACCTCCTTTCCCAGCTGTTCCCAGACTCGACTGCCAAGCAGTGTCCCAACATCTGTTGGAGAAGGAGATGGTGGGAAGAAAGTCAACTGCCAATAACTGGGTGTACAATTTTGCATTTAAATGCCACACATTAGCTACAACTCAAACAGCATGTAAATTAACAATTCTCCCCCCACTCCATTATTTTTCTTGACTTATAACCAAGATTAAATTCTAGTTTGATTAAAACACACACGAACTCTGGTCATTGATTTTAAGTGGTGTTAAATAACAAATAGGACACACTGTCCAGGAATCTTAACTATTAAGAACACTAGTTCTTTATGATTACCCGTTTTGAACTTGCAACATAGATAACTTTTCTTTGGTGTCACCCAAATTTTGGACTTTCTCATTAGGTGTGTTCAGTCTGAAAGCCAGTTTGTGTAGTGGTTAAGAGACCAGGGTAGAAACTGGGAGACCATGAGTTCTGGTCCCACCTTAAGAATGAAGCCAGCTGGGTGACTTCAGACCTCTCTCTCTCTCTCTCTCTGCCTTAGGAAGAAGGAGGCAAGGGCAAAACACTTTCGAAATCTTGCCAAGACAACTGCAGGGACTAGTCCAAGCAGTCACCAGAAGTCAACATTGACTCAAAGGCACACACAAAAAGATTCAGTCTGTCACTAAATGTAACTCTTGTGCATACTGCGTATTATACTATTGTATTCTACGAATACTGCTTCTACGCAATTTTGAGAACCTTCTAGTCAGAAGGCAAGATCTCAGCCAGCCTTCCCTTTGGCATAAATTCCCATAAATTCTACTTGACACAACTGGGTGGCAACTCCTGTCTGTCTTCTGCTTCTGTTTCACAGGAAAAAACATTCCAGATGCACATTCTTTGTGAGAGCAGAGTGATGCTTCTCCCCCGGGTGAGAAAATTCCGTTAGAGAAACCACCTTGAGAAGAATTTCCTTTGCTAATTAACACTATTCATAGCTTCGTAATAATCCAATTGTCCTGCCAAACTTCCTTGAGATCTTAACTCATTGTGTAACACCTAAATCTGTTATTTAACACTTTGATATTTCTGTTATTTAGCATTTTAGACTTAGCACTTAGATAGCATGTTTCATAATACGAGTATTGTAATCCTGAGCTGCAAAATGAGGTGCAGAAGCCGTGAAAACAAGCTCTATCTGATGCAAGTCTCTTAAAAATCCCGTTGAATATACTTACTATTAAGATCAGAAAGTGCTTTCTTCTTGGTGGTGTTATACTGATTCACCAAATAGTCGATTTGCTAAAAATAAACCAACATGCACAGAACTAATCACATACCCAAGTATACCAATCCAGTAATATTCACCTATCTAAGCATTGTTTCCATTTCCAGAAGTCACCTCACAGCATCACAAAAGCTGTTGAATTTCAGCTTTATGAGATAGATGAGGCTTCAGTATCCGGTCTTCTTCATAGCCTGATGAGAATTTATCTCTAATCATGGTGGCTACATAAGCTCTTAATTTTAGCTGCTGGTGAACTTGAGTGGAAGTGTGCGATTACACTCTTCTGAGTTTCCAAGAGACATCTAACCAGGGTAAATGGATGGAGGATCAGACAGATCATCTACTCAGAGCCACCTTCCCCTCAAAAGGTTAGATGTCCATGTTTATCATGGCAAGATGCCCGTGCTTACTGGAGGAGTTAAAAACAAAAGTGGTGTGCATTGTTGCAATTAATGGTGTATGCTATAGTTAGCACAATCCATTATTGGGTATGAGTTCAGTTTTAATATCTGTCCTTCATCATAAATGATACTTGGCATGATATTAATAATATTTTTAGTATCTTATACAACGTAAATGTAAAATTGAATTCAGCCACAGGATCACTCCATGCCTATTACGTAACACAACATGAAGCCACCCAGAGAAAAATGTTACATTACCCCAGGAGTTCCATTCAGGAAAATCCGAAGGTCTCTGAAATTACTGTTCACCAGTTTCTTGGCTCCCCGGACCTGGCTTGTGAGATGCTGGTTAGCCGCGTAAGCAACAAACACCCCAATACTAGGTAACAAAAGAGAATACAGGAGAAAGGATGACTTTATGTTTGTAGAGTTAAATGATATTGTTATCTGGCTCCAAAGCATAGTAAAATTACCACAGAACTATTTCTGATACTGAAGTTGAAAATATGGCCACATATGTTGCTAATACCCATTTAAGAAAACCAAAACTGGGATCCATCTTAGTTAGTGTAGGTAACAATGATTTAACCTAGGGATAATACTGACGAATGGTTTTAAATTCATATCTTTGGGCAGGGTCCAAATAATCTGTTGAGCTGAACACTAGCGCATTAAGAAGAATGGAAGTGAGAATTTGAGAAGATTCTCAAAGCTACTGTTGGCAGGCTTGGTCAACAAAAATTAACAGTCTTCAATAGATCTGAGTTGTTTCATGCTGTTACTTTAGCACCCATTTTCAACAATTGCTGGGGGAAAAGGCTTCACAAGATTTATACATAAACAGTTGTGGCTTAGAAAGAGAATTGGTAGATAATATGATGTTCCAAGCAAATAGTGCTCTATGGACAGAAAAGCAAGATACAAATGGTGAACATAAAGAAAGAAAACAGAATGTTTTTCTTTATTAAGGATTCAAGACCTTCAAAGATGGAGCTGGAGTTGTCTGCACATTTTGTTGGAGAATGCCTTTGCAACTGCTCAAGATGAGGAAGAATGGAGAAGGTCCTTCCAGAGGCCACTTCAGTCAATGTTTCATCACTGTATTTTGCCCCTTTCTCAAGAGGGGTTAAGACTAGGAAGAGGGAGACCCTGGTTCTCCTGTATCCCCAGCCACAGAGGTTCCCTGGGGGACTTGGTCCAGCCTGCCTCACTGGGTTGTTGTTCTGGATAAAATGAAGGGAAATCCTTATGTGAGCTGCCTTAAGCTTTGGGGGAGGGGGGAGGCAGGATATAAATCTAAACAACAACAACACTCCTTAATGGTTTCATGAATTTAGCATGAACAGTTCTTGGCAGTCCATTCACCAATTTGTACCATAAGACGCCCATGATTTAAAAGTCCATCTCTTTAGAGTGAGACTTTGGTGATAACTTTGGTCACTTTTCAAGGATTCTGCAGGCTAAAGGGCTGTCCCTGGAATACATGAATATCTTCTATCTAGCAACAGTCACACCTAAATCAACTGTGTCTTTCTACAGTAGATTTGCAAAGACAGGTGTCCTCTCCAACCATCACTGCTGGAGCCATGTCCACCCACCATAATACTGTTTTGCATCTCTCACACAAATCAGAGGGCTACAATTGGGGGTGAGATTGGGAACTGTGCTCATATCTATATATATCTTCATCCCTTCTATTAAACACGGTTAAGCTCAACACAAGGGCAACAGCCGGATGAAAAATGTTTCTGTCTGCAGTACTTTTGACTCTGAGGGAGATCAATGAAAATCATTCACGTTTCCAAGGACAGTGATTAGATTTATCTGTCTTCTTAAGAAGAAATTGGTACATGGCTTCATTTGTTCAAAGACTGCTGCAGGTCTGTCTTCTCCAACAAAGCCATGGAGATGTTTCTTTGAGGATGTCTTAGGGGGCTTTTCTAAAGGGTGGGACCAAAGGTGGCCTTTTCGTCCAAGGGTCCCCATAGGGTAGGTGCCTGGAACCAGGGGCAGCTTTTACAAGCAAACTCCTAAGAAAATAACAAAGTTGTTGTGATTTACACTAATAAATATTACAGCCTAAAGTGCTGGAGATACTAAGCCAGAAGTCTTGTATTTTATCTTTGTCTCCCCTGAAAGGTTTTAAATTTACAAGCAAGACTTCTCTGAACATATAACATATAGCTGATCTATCTGGAGTGACCATATACAGCTCTTCTTTCATCTGAATGTATTGCCTTGGGAGAGGAGATAAATCTATAAGTGGTTTACCGCAAAATAAATTGCAGAGGAGCTCAAGAGAAAATGGCTTGCACTTCTAGATTTCCCCTTTTCCTAAGGGGACTGAAAATCCAAGTTAATGATAAATTCCAAAATGCTTCATCTCCATCATGAAGAGCTGAGGTTTCTGATAACTATCATAAAAAGAAAGTTAGAAGTCTTTCCTTCTTTAAGCACATGGGCATTATTCCTGATCCAACCAAGCCTCATAAATAATAGACCAGACTTTGTACTTCTGCAGCCAAGCAAAATTTACTCTGTGTTTAGCTTGCCTGCTTAGCAACGTGGCTGCCAAGAGGAGGCTGGCAAAGCAGCCCCTCCGACAGTCGGCGTTCTTCTTCTGCCTCTGGTGCATTTCCCCACCGCAATTGTCGCAGCACCGGCACAGGCAGAAACAGAGGCCAATCAGTGGAAGCAGCAGGACAAACAGGATTCCCAGGGCGGCTGAGACGATGAAGCCAATTTCGTAGTAAACTGCCTGCAGTTTGGAGAAAAGAGGCAGGTGTTACAACTCAAAGGTGGGGCTGGTGAGGCTGATTCAAAATGGAACTGAACTGGTTCCCAACACGATCGTCCCACAGAAGGGTTTGAGGTGTTTCTTGAACGAGGGAACTACCACCTGTTGGATGTAACCCTCTCTTGAGCTCCAGACAGGAGAGGCAGAAGGCACTACTGGCCCCTCTCTCCTCTTTCTACTCTGAGAAAGGGCACACAGATGCACCAGGGCAGGAGAGCAATCTCCGGCTCAACATAACAGCACATTTGAAACTGGGACATCTGGAGATCCCTACTGAATTCACCGTTTTCCAAAAGCGGAACTGGAGCGTCAGCAGCATCAATGTGTGGGTGAAAGGGTCCCAGCCAAACAGATCGTTCTCATGCTACCTCTGACCTGACCAAGTCACTCTGGATCTTTTTTCCCCAAAAGATAGGGGAATGAAATATCTGGACCTCCTTGAGTTTTCAAGAGAACCACTGTAAACACAGAGTGCAGTTCAGGTCCATGAAAAAGGGATCCAAGGAAAGCAAAAAGTGCTTCCATAAGATCTCAAAATATTATAGTTCAAGCATTACAAGCTCAAACTGAGAAGTATCTCTGAAGATCTCCTGCGGGGACATGCATGGGCCCACATGAGGTGAGCTTGTCCTGCGAGGGGTAATATATGGTGGTGTGCTCCGACTGCACGTCTTGTTTTGTGATTTCTGGTTCTTTTTTCATGGGATCTACTGTATTTTTGTTTTTATCGTTGTACACTGCTTGGAGTCACATTTTTGTGAGTGGGCAGCCACAGAAATCTTAGGAGGCAGGCAGGCAGGCAGGCAGGCAGGCAAGCGCAGCACAGCATAGCTTTCTTGGCAACAATATGGAGGAGGTTTGGCCTTACCTTCTCAGAACGTTATTTCCCTATTTCCCACTCTAGCCTATAGAACTAGAATTCTTTGATCTCCAGCTGAAAGATTAAGCAAATCCGACCCTGCTTAGCGCTTTTTTTGAAACCCACCAAAACTGGCTAAGTCTGGCCAGCTGCTAGCTTTCAAAAAGGGATTTGATTAGCCATGGAGAATGGCGCCTGCCAGCAGGGAAACAAACAGGCTGAGCAGCAGAATTCTCAGGAGCCTTTGGCTGACCATGGTTGGAAACAGGGTGCACATCCTGCAAGCCACAGTTGTGGCCTCCAATAAGGCTAAACATACCGTGTACTTAGCACATCTTCAAATGGCAAAAATGCAACAGACTAGAGCAGTGTTTCTCAATCTTGGCAGCTTTCAGATGTGTGGACTCCAACTCCCAGAATTCCCCATGCTGGCTGCGGAATCCTGGGAGTTGGAGTCCACACATCTGAAAACAGCCAAGGTTGAGAAACACTGAACTAGAGGTGCTGTTAAACAAAATGCTGCAGCTCAGCTACTTACTAACCTTTCTTTTCCCTAATTGTTGGGTGTGTTGCTCTGCCTGACAAATTTGAAAAACACCGAAGGAATGGTACTTGGACTGATTATAAATATATATGTTGCCTCTGCTGCCCCAAGACTAACCGGAGTGCGAAAGGAGTGCCACAAACACTTCAGGGTCCCCTCCAAGCCACTTTCACTTCATTACTTTCCAGTGAACCCATCTGAAATTTCTCATTTCTTCAAAGAAAATAGCTTCAAGCATAAATAACTGCAACGTGCAGTTGTTAGTATATGACCCTGACTTTAGTTTCAGGTGCGGTTAGGGATTTTGTTAGATATAAACAGAAATATTTTAAATACAGTTCTCTTAACATGAGACAGGAGTATTTTCCAAGCTAAATCAACGACGTTGTAAATAACACCATTACATTTATGACGTCGTAAATAATACCATTTCATTCAACACCATTAACACCATTAACATTGTAAATAACACCATTACATTTAACACCGTTGTAAATAACACCACTACATTACATTTACAGAGCTCACCATGGATGAGCCTCCCCTAATCAGCTGGGTGAGAGCAAGGTGCTTGGGGAGCGGGGAGCTGAATGAGGTTAAGTTAGGAAGGTGGTCAGTTTGGGGAAGGGGGAGGGAGAAGCAACTCTGACCAGGTCTACGTATCTCTACTTAAGACTGATGCTGCATTCTGGCCCCCTGTGCTCAGCCCCACGACCTGGTTTCTGGAGTTTCGGTGGCTCTGGACTCCGGTTGCTGCTGCTGAATGTCAGGTCAGTACAGACAGTCCCCTACTTATGAACTTTCAAGTTGCGAACTTTTGCCAATACGAACAAGATGGTCCTGGAAGTCGGGAGAAGGTGGGAAAGGGTTAGTTTCTGGCACACCCCAAACTAACCCTTTCCCACCTTCTCCTGCCATCTGGGAGGTTGGAGGTTTGTGTTGGAGTTGGAGTTCCCGGAAAGGGTTAGTTTACGTGGTGCGTTCTGTCACTAGGTGAGCCAGGAGAGGCAGCAATGGCTCCCGCACATCTGCCCCCTTTGTCCAGCGAGCCACCGCCACCTCTCCTACCCCACCTGGCGACAGTGCCCACCAGCTTGTCCCACTGCACTCTCCAGTCTGCAGGCTATAGCTCCTCGCGTTGGCAGCAGAAGACAGGGTTCCTCTGCCCACATCGCTGCCCTGCCTCCTGCCTCCTCTTTTTTTTTACTTTTAACTTGGTTGGACTTATGAACAAAATGGACTTACGGCAGCCTCTTGGAATGTAACCTGTTTGTTTGTAGGGGACTGTCTGTATGTAATAAAGCCTCCCTCATCCTCAACTTAATCTTAACCTGGTCTGTATTACTGAAACCTGGTTGGCCACAGTGTGGGGGGGTGTTCCCCTCTCTGAAATGTGCCGTCCTGGGTTTCCAGTGTGGCACCAACCATGATGCCAGAGCAGGGGTAAGGGTGTGACTGTTGTCGTTCGTGAATCTTTGGGAGCCACTGGGGGCCCTGCTTAGACATCACTGGATGTGAGACCCTCTTTGTGAGGCTGGGCCATAGGGATCAGTGGGGATTGCTGCTCACTTGCCCCCCCCACAGTGTAGCGGCATCCATGTCTGCACTCCTGGACTCCGTGTCTGGGCTGGCAGTGGAGTTCCCCAGGCTTATGGTTCCAGGGGACTTCAATCTGCCTTCTCTGGGCCTGGGGTCTGAGGTAGTGCAGGAGTTCATGGCTACCGTGGCAGCCATGGACATGGTCCAACTTATCCATGGTCCTACTCAGATGTTAGATCTGGTGTTTGCCTCGGGGCAGTGGTGTCATGATCTGGATTTGGGGGGCCTTAGTATCAGTCCCCTGCCATGGACAGACCACTCTCTCTTGGCCCTAGAGTTCTCCACAGCCACCCCCCACCGCAGGGAGGTGGAGCCTATTCGATCACCCCACCCCAGACACCTGATGGTCCCAGTGCAGTACGTGGATCCTATAGAGCACCATGGTTTACCAAGCAGCTCAGAGAGATGAAGTGACAGAAGAGTCGCCTAGAGCACTGCTGGAGGAAGACAAAGAGTGAGGCCGACCAAGCACAGGAAAGAGCCTATATGAGGACTTATCTTGAGGTGATAAGGACGGCGAAGCATAATTACTGTTCTGCCCTCATTGCATCTGCAGGTAACTGACCAGCAGCCCTGTTTCGGGGGACCGGGTCCCTCCTGGGTAAGGAGGAGCTGGGAGAGCCCTTGTAGGGTCGCTGTGAGGAATATTCTCGGCATCCATCAGATAAAGTCGCTCGACTTTGCTCAGAGTTGGACTCTGGCTGGGAAATCCTTTGGAGGTGATGGAGACACGTCTGAGCCTTGTTATCTGGGAGGAGTTCGAGCGGATGCTCTTGAGGAAGCGGACAGGCCCCCTGGGGCCATGAGCTCCGCCACCTGCGTTCTGGACCCATGGCCTTCCTGGTTGGTTAGGGCCTCCCGGGAGGCGGCATGTGGTTGGGTCCAAGTGGCGACTAATGCCTCTTTGCAGGAGGGGGTGGCACCGCTTGCCTTGAAGGAGGTGGTGATGTGCCCCTCTCTCAAGAGGCCATCCTTGGACCCAACAGTATTAGACAACTTTCACCCGGTCTCCAACCTTCCCTTTTTAGGGAAGGCAGTTGAGAGGGTGGTTGGTGCTCAGCTGCCTTTTCTGTGGCAGCCCCTGCCCTATGGAACACCCTTCCCCTTGAAGTGTGGCAGGTCTCCACCCTCCTAGCCTTCCGAACAGCACTGAAGACCTGGCTTTTCCCCCAAGCGTCGGGATAGGGTGAGGAGGATGAGAGGATTTAATGATGGACTGCATGTGGAAGTTTAACTTTGGTGCCAGGTTTTAATGTTTGTGGTTTTAACAGACATATGTATGTATTAATTGTATATTGATGTTGTTTTTAACTGTTGGTTGGGAGCCACCCAGAGTTTGATATAAGATGGGTGGCTTTATAAATGTTGTAAATAAATACATAAACAAATTTGTCGAAATATTTTTTTCTTTCTTTAGCTATAAAGGATGCTGAAAAGACAACATTGGACGAGGTTAAGGGTTAATTCATGGTATTTTAGAAGCAAAGGGTGAGTAAGATAACAACAAAAACATTTACCTGAAGAGTCAATACAACATTTTCGGGCTGTGGAAATCAGAGGAATATGGTGTACAGAGCAGCATGAATAAAAAGAAGGCAGGTGAGCAATAAATAAAGCACTCACAGAATTTACACAGCCATCAACTCAAGTGATAACAGCAAGGAGTAATTAAGTGCATTAAATATTTACAAAGCAAAACATTGACAAACTGAGATACTTTTAGTTTTATATTTAATTGACATTTTAAATTTGCTAGTTCCACTAAGAGAACTAGCTGCCTCCTGCTACAAGCTGTGTTTTTTAAAAATCCTTGTTTTATTTCAAATTGATTCCTTCAACAGAACTAGACATCATTAGCATATTTTTAGCTTTGGGGGCAGAATTACATCACTTGGACTTCATTCCTTTTCTAATATCCTACAGAAATAGTTAGATAGTGGAACACTACTTGGTTTAAATGTATTTTCTACTACTTTATCTAGGGAGTTAAATCCCCAGAGGTATATCAGCACAGCAGCTGTGTAAAAAGCAATTAATTCAGCCTTCGCTTTTATGTCTTTGAAAAATGTATTTACACAGGTTCAGATATAGAGGAATCTTCACTCCCTTGAGAACAGACGTAAAGTGTTTATTTCTCTTTCCTGCCATTAATTATAAATCAGTTACCTGAAACAAGTCTCTACTTGTTTTTAAAAAAATGGATCTATAAAAAGCAATTATTTAGGTGATCAGATAAGCAGACACAATACATAATGTCTGATTCAGACATTCCAAACTTCATTTGTTTGGAAACATGCCTTTTTTACAGAGTTATATAGTGCAATTTTTTTTTTTTTCCTGGTATGTTGGGGGCCAAGCTCAAAATTCATACACAAACACTTGACATGGATTTGGACAAAGCAGCACACTCTGGTTTCCTCAAGTCAGTGAAAAAAGTTGGAAATATCTGAACACACTTCAAAGAGGAGCTAAACTAACATTGGAGGCAGGGCTGATCAACTGGGGTATGCAAAGTACTGAGTTTAGAAACAGTGGTTTTAACCTCTCTGGAAGTGTTTCACGCATGAAACGGTTGTTTCAAGTTCCAAACCGGGATGTTGCATTCAAAGTAGGGCTCTTCTGAACTCAAAATACTGCTAGGAGAGTCAAAGCAACCACTGTTCCAACTTTAAAAAAAAATTCTTACCACTCCACTACTCAGTTATATCCTGGGGTGTAAGGAGAATTGGCCTGGGGAAGAACTCATCAGCATAAATCCCTAGTTATATGTCAGTTGCTCTCTTTCTTCAAAGAAACACCTCATATGGACATGGTAGCAGATGGGGCTTTCAAGTCATGGGACTGGGGCTGGGGGTGAACGTTTCCTCATTCATGTAATAAGCAAAGGATGCAGTGACATAACTTGCCTGAGGATGGAGGGCCACCACACCAATACCAACTTTCACAGAGAAGCATCTGTGACAGAGGTCTGAGGAGGACCTTACTGGTTTCTCAAACAAAGACCTTCATAATCAGTTGTCTGTCTTTCCACAAATTGTTCAAAAATAAGTGAAAACATAAAATACAGTGTAGGGAAAGAGGAAATAAACATTGCAGACATGGTTTTTAAAACAATTCAACACATAAAGGATTTAGACTCGCCATTCAAGCGTATAAGATACAATAATGAGATTCAAAAGGTTCTCATTTACTTTGCACATTGCAAGTTCCATTTCACTGAAAACAATTTGCTATGGCTTTCTGGGGTACACTGATAACCTAAGTCCTTTTTAGGGCATTCAAACTGTGATGTCTTTTAGTCATCCTCAAAATCCTCTAAATTGAAGCAATTTTGTTATCTCCATTACTGCAGTGAAGACACCTAATAATTTGAAAAAAGGGTCCCACACAACCTCCATCGGACTACCTCCCCCGTTCACAAACCTTCTACATCAAGGAGGAGGGGGTTGCAGGAAAATAAAAACAGCTTCCAACTCCCACATCCAGAAGATTAAGGGGGACCCATTCAATTCCCATGATTCAGTCTCATCCCTGATGCATTGGCAAGACTGAGAAGCAAGGAGGAAGGGCAGTTCCCCTTTTTAGTTCCATCCTCTCCCCCCATCAAACAGACCTTTTATACACCCAGAAATCTTTACCTGAATTTGGCACAGAAGAATATAAAACACTTCATCCCCATACAAACTAAAGCCACACAATTCTAAGAATAGAGGAATAACACAGACTAGACAAAAGACAACATTTAAATAACTGGTATTTATTTTAAGCCAAGAGCCCATTAGGGGATGTTGGGGGGGAAAATCAATATATTTCAGTTTTATGCTGATCACATGGTTAGCTAAAACTAGTGAAAAATGAAATGCCTGAAAACTACAGGATTTACACAAATAAAAACTCATATTTTTGTCTTTTGTCGTAGACTGTATTTATTTTGCATGGTATGGATAGGATTTCCATTGCTTCTAAACTATCAAAGGCTCACAAAACAAACTATAAAAACTCTCCCTATTAAACAGAATGGGTAAGTGAAACCACCATCACTGACTTCGTAAGTCACAGGAGTAATAATGACAATCATTATAAAAATCAGGTCTCATGCTCTAGTGGCAAACGCTATGAAGGGTGAACGGACTTCAGCCTGATAATTGGGCTCAATAATTTGGTTCAGAAACTCCATAAATTTATTTGACTGCAACTTTTAGACCTATGGTGTTGCCATGACCTCCAGAATGAAAAATTCTCCATCTATTCAAAAAAAGAGGCTAAATGTTGACATCACTTGGTCAATCACAACTCATAGCTTGGTACTGGGAAGCACTTTTCTAGTTCTTCTCTTTTCCTTTCACAACCTCTCTTTGCCAAAATGTCCAAGTTGCACAAGAGATACATGTGAGACACTAGCTAGTGACCACTACAAACCAAAAAAAGGAGGAGGAGGGGGAGGAGCAGTTCATCTTAAAATCCTTTTGCAACAATATGTTATCAGCCAAACCGTCAGTTTTAAAAGAAGCAACTATGCAAAAAGAAATAATATGTTTTCATTTTTTATAGATTTTAAAAGGTCACTGCAGTTAATCTGACCATTAAATGAATTCATCCATCTTTTCAGGAGGAAGCCTGTTTTCTATTGAGACAGACAGACTGATGGCAATTTTCTGGATTCATGAGTAGGGGACAGTACCCCAAAGAGGTTCCCAAGAGTCCAATAGCCTCCCCCCTTCTATCAACCTGGACATATGAGAGATTCACTTTCTGGAAAATATTGGGAGAATTCAGAAGGGTTATATAAACACCATCTTATACTGAATACCAACAGATAACACACTGCAAAATCCATTGATTTGAGCCAGGATCCTGAAAAGATTTTAGAGCTACCAGCTAAGGGCTGCAAAAGATCCTTGAAAATAGCTTTCTGCTACCATCTTGTGGTTCTCTGGATTTTTGCAGCCCCAGTCTGGTAGCCCTAAGACACGTTTTGTTCTTCTCTGAATCAGCTCATTCTAGAGGCAAAAATGAATATTCCAAGGACCACCAGAATGTTCCAGCAATGGACCATGATGCTTTGCTACAACTACGGAAACAGAGAATCAGCGCTCTACATTCTTTGACTGGTCACCTATTCTTGCATATAGTCCATAGTCAATTTGCCTAATTCAGAAACAGGCAACAAAATGTGTGACAGATCCTCTTCTCACCTCTGTTCTTTACCTATACTGACAGCACGTAAGAGAACTTAATGATGCAACAAACACAACATTCAGAACCCTTTCATAATCTGAAGTGTTCAACTACCACATGGGACAAAGAATGGAGTCACTGTGCAGCTGTTGAAGACGATAAGCTTCTTCTGGAGCCTAATGCTCTCCTAAAACATCTCTGTGACCACTGATTTACAGTGGAAAATGGAAAATGGTGAACAAGCATAGCAGTCGGTTGGACTGGATGGATTCAACATTTCCTTCCAGGTCTTCCTGATTGGACTGCCATCTCTTATCCTCTCAGCAAGAAACCATCTGAACAACAGGAGACTGTTATCAGCAAAGTACACACCATCTCTGTAGCATTAGTACATCCATGAACATGCAGCACCATGGTACATGCTCTCTCAGAAAGGGTGTAATTTCATTCAAATGGAAAGCATTGCATGTAAAGAGATTCTCCCTAGGCTGATTATGCAAGAAAGAAACATGTACTGCATTCAGAAGCCCGAGCTTTACACGATGGAAAGTTTCCACTGTGTTTACAGAACTCAGTTTATCTTAATATCCTTTTGCAACAATATGTTATCAGCCAAACTGTCACTTTTAAAAGAAACACTATGCAAAAAGAAATAATATGTTTTCATTTTTTATAGATTTTAAAAGTCTCATAAATCATTTAGGAAAATACTGAATTATGTAAATTACATGGACACAAAGCAAAAGGAAACATCATGCAGGTTTTGAGCTACAGAATCTGGAAAATTACTCAGGAGATGTGGCAGAGTTAACATAACAGTATTTAGCTTGTAAAGCAAATCCCAAACACATTCCAGGAAATATGTAAATAAAGCAGTAAAATTACCTTTTGATAATCACCAGGCTTATTTCCAAATGTCTGCTGTGCTAGCTTTTTGATAAGATCTGCAAAAAAGCAAGAACATTTCCCGCTTTTAGAGATAATCTAAAAAGAGATTTTTTTAAAAAAAATCTGTTAAATGCCATTTAAAAATAAGGGTACTAGTATTCAATGGAGAAATGATAGGGCCTACTTTATTGTTTCAGCTATGCCATAAGCATTTCCACTGACAGGTCTTTAAGATGCTTAGGGTTAAAAAAATACCTAGGATGTTTAGAAGTCCTGCATGGTCATTCCATGAAACTTTCCCATACAGTTATTGGTCCCAAGACTAAGACCAGGTCCTGAAAAGGGAAGGCAAATGTACGACAGAAAAGACACATTGCTAAAATCAAAGAACTGAACAAACCAAAACAGATGATTTCTAGTGCCATCAAAATACTGTACAGTCCTCACTTTTCATCCATATCCAAAGTCTGCCAGTTAGAAAGCTGATATAGACTAAAAGAGGGACCAGCCTTCCAGATTTCTTCAAGCTACATATCCAAGTTCATAATTTATAACTTTTGTGACATAAGGCAGGACTAGAAAAGTGATGGTGCTATCATAGACTATGAATACAATTGATTTCAACCCCTTCCTATGCTATTCGCTTCCGGTAAAGGAAAAGATTTTCTAAATTCTGATTAATATTTCATATCCAGTCCAGTAACTTAGGTCCCAGGAGGAAAACATCCCTGGAATTTAACTAGGGTGTATTCATTCCTGCATCCACCTTTCTTTTCAAGTAATTAAGAGGAGTGCAGTAAAATAATTGTATCCTCATTACCTATGATTAAAGTGCCACTTATTTATTTACTTACTCTTGAATGTCATATCTCACCTTTTTGTTCATTCCAGCCCTCAAGGTGACTTATCAAAAAAAGAGTACAGAGTATTCGAGTATCAGAATACGATTAAAATCTCAACAAAAATAAAGTCTGTTATTAACATAATTAACAGTTAAAAGCCTGGAGAAAGAGATGTGTTTGCACTGTCTTCCTAAATACCAGGAGCCTGGGGGCCAAACACATCCCCCTAGGGCAGTGTTTCTCAACCTTGGCAGCTTTCAGATGTGTGGACTTCAACTGGCTGGGGAATTCCGGGACAACTGAGGTTGCCCTAGGTTGAGAAACACTGCCCTAGGGAGTGTGTTCCACAGACTGGGAGCCATACAGGAGAAAGCCCGGTCCTCGTACCAGAGCACCAAATTTGTGGCAGGGGTGGGTGCTTCCAAAGAGCCTTTCCTGTTGATAAGTAGCTGAGTAGTTCTACACTGAGAAAGATAGTGTAGTCAAGCCCAAACCATTAAGGTCAATGTCAACATCTTAAATTGTGCCTGGTAAGCAATTCCAGAATCTAACTTCTTCCTTACCAACAGCACCTCCCTCCTACCTGGATTTATTGTCAACTTGTCCTCCTTCATCCAGCCCACTATGAGGATAAGACAGCATTCAAGGATTGCTTCATTGGAGTTGGAAGGTAGGGAACATGAAGCTGAGAATCGTCACCAGACTGATGACCTCCCATTTCATAGTTATGAATGAACTCTTCCAAAGGTTGAAGAGCCCATGAGAAAAGTCAGAATCCTGTGGAACTGTGGCCCCCACAGCACCACCTTCTCAGCATATCTAACAGAAAGGACCAGAACCATTGCAAAACAGCATCCCGATGCCCAACTCTCCCAAATGGCCATGAAGGATGCTGTTGTTAATGGTATCAAAAGCAGCCTAGATGTCTAAGAGAAATAGTAGAGCTGCCTTCTCCCATTCTAGTTTCTGGCTAAGTCATCTACCAAGGCATCCATGGAAGAAGCCCTGATTGAAATGGGCCCAGAAATTCAGTTTCATCCAGATAATTCTGAAGCTGCAAGGCCACCACCTTCCCAGTTAGGTTACCCAGAATGGACTACTCAAGATTACTGTAATTAGTAAGATCTTCCGAGTCAGGGTAAGGCTTTTTCAATGGATCTGTTATGACTGCCTCCTTCAAGGAAGTGGGGGACATATCCTGCACTCTGGGAGGCACTGATCACCTCCCTTAACCATGAGCAGCTGGGAAGGAAGCTAGATATGCATGTAGCAGAACACAGTAGTAAAAATAGAAATGTGAAATGGACTGTGCATGGAGGGGGGGCAAGTTTCTGAAAGTCCCCAAAATGTCTTTTTTTTTTTTTACAAAAAAATGTTTCCTGGGGTTAAGAAAAAAAAACTGCACAGTGGAGTTTGAATCTCTTCTCTACTAAGCTACTTTTCTTCTAGCAAGGTGTTTACCACACAAAGGGTCTAAAAGGATATCTCTCTGAAATCCATTGTCTGCCTAAGCAGAATCAGAATGGGATGCTGTTGGCTTGAGTATAAGATCAGAGATATTCTAAACTGGCCAAGGAACTAAATTACCTCTACTCTATTGCTAGTGAAGATGCAGGAGCTGTTTGCCATGACTAATAATCCAAGACTTTGACCCACCATATGCTTTATCACAGAAGCTTAAAAGAGGATTACCTTCTAAAGCTTATTTGCAGGACTAAGTGCATTAATGTTCCTCTCAGCCTCTCTTGCCATCTTCAATGATGCCATTGCCATCTGTTTTATCAGACACTCCCCTGACAGGCATATATCAACTCTCTGCATATTCTTTTGTTTTGGAAAATGCTGGAGTTTGCTTCATGTAACTTATCTACTGAATTTCAAAGATTCATTCCATGTTCAAATATGCCACAGACATATTTGAACACAGCCTTTGGAAACAAAACAGAAATGCAACCTCCCATACCACCCACAAATTGGAGAGAGAAGCATGAGAAAATGAAGGCTTGGAGATAAACTCTCTAAGCACTAAGTACCAGCATGAAACTGGAACAGGATTCGTCCCCCAGGAAAGTTTAATGCTGGTAGATGAGGTAAAGAAGAAGTGCTGGCTAGAAGAGTTCTCTGAAGGCATATGCCTTTTGATAGGAAATCAGGTATCACTGAAGAAGCTTCTTCAGACCAAGTGGCCCTTGACTTTGATGTCATTTACTTGAACTGCCTTTTCCAAGATCCTTCATTCCAAAATACTTCTCAAGTAACTATAGCTTGTGTTAGTGAGTAAAATGTGATGGTTAAGGTTCAAGATTAAAACTATGAGAGCCAGGTTCACATCCACCATCGGCCATGGAAACTCAATGACAACTTGAGGTTAATCAGTTCCTCTCCACCACCACCTCCAAATCTACTTCATAGAGTTGTTGTGGGGCTCAAATGGAGGCAAGAGGGTGATATCTAGTGCCTTGACCTCCTGGAGGAAAAACAGGACGTTTATCTAACAAATATATAATAAATAAAGTAGGAGGGTGTGAGCCATTATTCTGAGCCGGCCTGTTTGTGAAATGGGCTGTTTCTCTCTTTTATTAATTATCTAAAAACAAAAGGCAGCACAAAATGGCTTTACAGATTACCAAAAACGTTTCTGCCTTAGGTTTTCATCAATTTCAAGATCTTTGTTATTATAAAGTATTAATTATAAATATTTCTAATCTGAATAATTCTCTAGCATTTTTTTGATAAAGAGCATGTATCTTTCTATAGCTGAGTATAAACAAGCAGACACTTCTTTATCACATTGATCAAATCTTGCCATATCTCAAAAAGGAATAGGATTGGGCTGTCATGTTCAAAGGTGTAACAAATAGGTTAATTTTTCCTTTGTCACCAGATACCAAAGCTTTTATCTAAGAATAAAATTCCCTGCCTCCTGTTATTGGTTATCATCATTCCAGCTGCCACCATTTGTTATACCTTTGAACATGACAGCCCAATCCTATTCCTTTTTGAGATATGGCAAGATTTGATCAATGTGATAAAGAAGTGTCTGCTTGTTTATACTCAGCTACAGAAAGACACATGCTCTTTATCAACAACTCCTTAGAGTTTACTTTCTGGAAATACTAAACTCCAGAAGTTTCTAGTCCTCTGACATAGTCACTACAGATGAAATATTTGTTCCTCTCTCATTACAGTTACAAAACAGCCTCCTTTGACCTTAAACAGGATATTTAGTTGTTTTTCAAAACAGCCTGTTTCATGCCCTAAATCAGGGGTTCTCAAACTACGGCCCGCGGGCCAGATACGGCCCGCCAGGGTCATTTATCCAGCCCGTCCACCTGATTGGCCGCCACTGCTGTCTCTCAGAAGGGGAAGCGTCAGGGCTGTGTCGGGAGCTGCAGGCGATGCACGAGGAGGGAGACTGCAGAGCCGGACTCTTCTACATTACAGGTATACCGGGTCCGGCGGCTCTCCTCCTCGTACTCCGCAGGAGGGATCCTCCGTGCAAGGTGATCGGTGTGTCATTCTCCAAGCTGCTTGTGTCATTCTGTCTCCCAATTGCCCACCCCGTTCTTGCAATCCCTCGGAAACCATCTGGTCTTCCCCAGGTTTCATGAGTACAGGCGCCCTATTTGGAGAACGGCAGGAGCCCCGTTCTCATGATGCTTCGCATTTGCATTTTATGTTCCTTCCTGTTTTACCCACACAATGGATTTCTTTGGGAATGTCTTTAAAATATTCCCAATAACCTGCTGCCATGACTAGGTTTTAGTCAACAGAAGGCACTATCAGTGCCTGAAACTTATTTCCAAGATTAAATTCCAGTTTTACAGGGACAGTCCTGATTTTGGGGAAGGCATCCTCGAACTAATGGGAGGGATCAAGGTAGAGCAGGCAGAACAGTATGGGAACAAGTAGCCAAAGAAATGATGTCTTTCCATTACTCATCAAGTCTCGGGGTACCTTATGGTGGAAGGAAACATGGGAATGAAGCTATTCCATTATCCATTTTACTGGCTGATTGATTAGTACTAGTCTGCAGAAATCCAGAATAAGAAGCAAAGTTAGTGTTTCCTGTATCTCTTTGCTGACAACTAATGGATTTTTGCAGATCAGGTCTGATAGCCTTATGATGGAGAGAGTGGTCAGTTGATTGTTAGTCATTTATTAAATTAATCTGGCCTGGAAATAATCTTTCACAGAGTGTAAAAGCACAACAGGGGACAGGAATGTTTGGAACTACTTAAAGTTGCTTCATTCCAGAGAAGCTCTTCTAAACATCTTTGTGTCCTTTTTTTTCTGGTAATTTTTGCCTGTGACTTTGGGGAAATTGACTTGTAGATTTGTATACATGTATGCATTTTTTAATATTCGTATATCCATGTTTTTATTTTTGGAAATCAGGTCAGCCTACTTCTTTGCAAATTATCAGGGCCGCAGAAAGCATTGTACTCAGTTTCTGTTTCACTTTTTCTTCTCTTCTGTTCCTTGCATTTATATCCAAACTCCTCTTCCTTGCCCAGACCTGTTCCATCATCTCAAATTCTTTGTTAAGCCATCGCTTAACAACCATTTATTTAGTAGTTATGCTGAATCCCCAAAGTTACAGCTGTTGCAGCACCCCTGCAGTCACATGATCAAAATTTGGGCACTTGGCAGCCCGTCCACAGCACTTCAACTCATACTTCCTCATACTCTGCAGGAGGGATCCTCTGTGCAGGGTGATCGGTGGGGTCCAGGGTGCCCTATTACTTTCTCCATTTGGGCTGTGTGGTTGCCCCTCAAGTAGAATGGCCACTTGCACTGACCAATGATGTGGGGAGCAGGGGGCGGGGGGAGGATAACATTTACTGACACTGACCACCAATGCAGGGTGGGGTTTATGTTGGTTAAAATTGTTCTTTATTTTAATTATTGTATTTTTTTTCCTGGTTTTTTTTTGTACTACAAATAAGATATGTGCAGTGTGCATAAGAATTCATTCATGTTTTTTTCAAACTATTATTGTGAGCCGCCCAGAGTCACCCATTGGGGGAGATGGGTGGCATACAAGTTTAATAATAGATAGATAGATAGATAGATAGATAGATAGATAGATAGATAGTCCGGCCCCCCAACATTCTGAGGGACTGTGAACTGGCCCCCTGTTTAAAAAGTTTGAGGACCCCTGCATAGTAGTTTTGCACTTAAAAGCAGGTCAAACCCAAACATTTCACCCCAAAATAAAGCATACTATGCTCCAGATGCTTGTGGCAACAACCCTAAGTTAAATGAAACTGCACAATATATTTAAAAATTAACCAATGCAACAATCGTTCAGCCTGAAGGCAAACTGCCTCTTTTATCCTGACGACACGTCTCAGTAGAAGAGGGAGGCAGTGCCAGAAATCTTACTGCTTCCCTGCAAAGGTTCAGTTCACACTCGGTTTTTTTTTAAGTCTCAATGTTTCCATTTAAAAGTTCTAGATTCTGAAACACCAGAACAGTACATTTGGATTGGATTGTTTTTGCAATGCATGCAACAGCTAAAAGATACTAATTTACCATAGATAATAAAGCGCAACATAATATAATTTATTATAACCCAGTCACCTTATTTGGTAAGGAGAGAAACAAGCTTTTACAGAGCAAAGCTGTATCATCTCCCCAATTTACTTGAATGGCCGTGGTCCACGTGTAGCCACCAAAAACATACTTGGATAGTAATGATGGCAAACAACAAGAATGGAATGGTTTGTTTGGGAGCATACCCACCAGACCAGGAAACACAAAGGTAAAACACAAAGGTATCCCAGGGTGGCAAAGAACAACTTGGGGTGATAGAGACAAGGAGAGCACCCAGGCCAGTTTTCTTTCTAGTAAAGAATATATGTAGCTCAAAGTTGAACTACTGGTGTTCTCTGAGTTAGACTGTTTTCCTCCAGATGTTTCATTACCAGTGATGATTATCACCTAGCCTGGTAACAAAACAACCAAGCTCAGAGAACGCCAAGAACCCAAAAATTTTCCTTCTAGCCAATACACGTATGGGGACTTATAGTGCCCATCATAGCATCCATTTTGTGAACAAGCAAGGAGAAAGCACACAACAATCTCATAATTCCCAATGGAGTCCACCAGCCCCCAAAGGTTCTCCTCCCTGAGTTACAAATGCACCATTGTAGACATACATGCATGTGCGCACACACACACATGCTTTGACTATTCTTGGATGCAAAAAAGCTCTGTCTGAAGATATCTGAATTATGGCAGGTTATACATGTAACTCCCATAATTCTAATACTGTTTCATTCAAAGAATGTCCCAGACACGGAAAACTGGTCTAAAAAGAAAAAGTTCAGATAGTGTTCTTCTCCTTGCCATGCTAGTTTTTCTGCATCCTGATTACAACTTAATTTTTATTTGTGGGAGAAAGCAGGTATATCTGTTACACCAAGCAGACAGACAAGAGCTATGCCAAGCTGATGTGGATCACCCTGGCCATTAACGTCCTTGAAACGTCTTACTTCAGTAGCAGTGGCTTTCAAACATATGGAATGGATAGAGGGACAACCGTGTTTTCAAATGAGTCAGTGTTTGCTTTCCATGGGAAGGGAAACCCTCCTTAGCATTTTCCCATTCCATTGCTAAAGGCACCTAAATAAGAAAGATAAAAGCTTTTCCCTGAATTTTAAAGAACAGATGCAACAAATGTGAAGCTCCTGAAAAATTCTCTGTAGTCACTGTTCCCCTAAAACATGGCTAACTCTACTAAGATGCTTGCATCCTCTTTAACCTGCCTTATCGCTTGAGCTCTTCTTCAAGGTCACCATCTGGTGGGGATTTGCAACAGATTAAGAGAAGAGTTCAACTGAGGGTGCTCTCAAGGCTGATCTGACCCACTTTCTAACATCTTACAGTTCTTGCAGTCCTCAAGTTTAGAGTTCATTTCCTCAGCATGATCAGTCAAGTTTCTTTTTAAGAGAGCCCAAGAAACAGAAACTCTAGATCAGGATTTCTCAGCCTTGGCAAGTTGAAGATGTGTGGACTTCAACTCCAGAATTCCCCAGCCAGTATGGCTGGCTGGGGAATTCTGGGAGTTGGTCCACACATCTTCAACTCGCCAAGGTTGAGAAACCCTGCTCTAGATTCTTCATCTGATTAAGGTGATCAACCAAGTCTAGCTGTGTTTCCCCTAGAATAGGCAATTACTGAAAAATCAGCCTCCCAAAGGGCTGCAGGATTAATTTGAGGGATCCTGAGAGGATGAATAAATAAAAGGGATGAAGGGGGTAATAGGACAAAGTGTTATGATTTGCCCCCAGAAAGATCTGAAATTTGGCCATTCACTGCTGAATTTTGGCCTTATAATCTAGGAGGCTGCCTGTGGTCCACAGGTCTTCATCCATCCTTGGCCAAAAAAATTGGGGAAGTTTCTACACCCAGTCTTGTCACCAGACCCAAGTGGTAATTGTGGATGTAGCACTCTTCATCACCTTCATTTGTGGCTCCAACTGGTGATGTTTGGAATTGAACACAGACATGTCTATTATGCAGGAGTGATATTCAAAAGTGCTTGGAAACTACCATTAATTAAAAAGTCAAGTGCTCACTCGAAAAACCTCTTTGCTCCTGAATTTTTAAAAAGTAGATGTTTCAGTGTTTTCTTTTGTTGCTTAATCAATGGTATTTTGCACGTTATCATTCTGTAAAGTACTTCTTCCTCCTACTTACTGAAAAATGGTTAAAAAAACATTATTATATGCGTATGTCCACATATGTCAGTTATGCGTAATATATACAAATATAACAAAAATAAAATGCTAACACGCAGAGCATAAGAACAATCATATTCTTCTTCCCTTGTGAGTTCTATTAAGCTATGATCACATCAAAGTTGAGCTTATATGAGACAATGACTCATCAAAGAACTAAGGAATAGTATAAAAAAGGACAACTGCCTGATCTGATGCTAAGTTTAAGTCAATACTGGTTGCTGATTGGAAGAAATCATTACTATCTTTAAAGCCAGCATGGTCTGGTATCATCGGAAGACCATCTGAACATCTGCTCAGGTTCCCTTCTATGGATGCTGGGTGTTTCTACTCCAAGAGGCTTACTCCCATATAAGTAGATAATAAATTGGTTTTTAAAACTGAGTTCTATTACAACATTTGTTGGTATAGAAAATATGCTATTATTTTTTTTGCCCTTTCCTTTTTCTCCTCCCCCCATATCTTTCTTTCTTTGTATAGTTCTATTAAAGCAATAAAGAGTTTAAAAAGAATTTTAAAAAAGAATTCTAGCCTTAGCTGCACAAAACCAAACCATTTTAAGAGACATTACATGCTACAGTAGTACTGTAATATACCTGCAGGTTCCTACCAAGAAAATTTACAAAATAAGTTTGCATAATTAAAACACTACAGATAGCAGACAAAGTTAATAGTGAATGACTGTTAGACAGCGACTCTCGGTTTCTAATATTTTTCCATTTAAGATCACTCCATCCCTTCTGTCATTATTTTAAAAGTCTATACAAGTATGATTGTACACACTTTAACCTATGCATGTTTGTGGTCAAACTTCCTTCTGCGCACACTTTTGCCAATAATGGTTTTTGGACCATCAAAATAGATGTGTGTACTTCCCCTAGTGACCCCTTGCAACCATGAATGTACATTTTGAATAGCTTATCTTCCAAAACACCTGAATGACTGAAGTTCAGGTGTTTGATTTAGAGAGGAGAATTAAGTGTTTTTAATTGTTGTTAGATGCCCAGAGTCATGAATTTGAGATGGGCGGTTATATAAATTGAGAAAAGAGCAATTAGGAAAAGAAAATGGTAGTAGTAAACAGATAAAATCAATATCTGTTTCCTTCATCATGGACAACCAAGGAGGGAAAAAACCAATATATGGGTGAATGAGATTATGGATTAGCCAATCAAGTGACATTACCCAAATCCCCATAATCCATTTGCTTGAGGAGTGGAAAGTGGATGCCCGACTCTGCCTAAAAGAAGGGGCAAAAATTATTCCGGGAAGTTTATTGCAGAATATTAACTGCAAATCTCATTCATTACCCTCTTCACACAACACACCCTGAATTCACTGAGCTAACAACAGCTCAAGGTCCAAGAGACAGTCCTTTCACGCTTCAGACTCAGATCTGAATTTTTTGGGCTCTCTTCTTATTCACAGCAATCAAAGGATGAATTTGATGAATCCTAAAAGCCAAAGTTGAAAAAACTCAAAGTACCTATCAGTTTACTGTCCTTTAGCAACTCACAGGGCTAAAGACCTACTTCCATGATTCATTGAGAAGGCAAGGCTCGGGTGCAAATGATGTTTTCTGTGGGACCCCACAAGTGTGCCAAGCAGAAGAGCAGATGAGGAACAGTGGCTTAGCAGCTCAGAAACCACCAGGCTGCTTAGGGGCACCAATAGATGGGAAAATAACTTGCTGACCTGGTTCAGGACCTGCTTTTCTGGGACAACCTCTGGGTCCTGGTACCTGAATTTTAAAAGCCCCGATACATTTATTTGTTTGTTTGTGTATTTACATGGCTGCCCATCTATCCAATGAAACAAGACTCCTATAAAAATCTCAATTCCCCCCAAATAACATTTACACACAGACATGCCAGACCTCCAATAAATTAACATCCTGGCCCTAATGCACATGAAGACCACCTATCTGCTCTACTGTAAACCCACCTGCTCTAAAGACGCTCCCCAATTCTGAAATGTCTTCCCCGTCTCTGGTCTTTTTAGCACCAGGGAAATATCTTTTCATTGGCCTCTGGTTTTTAAGCTCTAGGTAGGTAAATCTGCTTTATGGCTCAACCACTCCAAGTATTATTTGATATTCTGCCCTTATTTCTAACACTGCAAGCTGCTCGAGACATAGAAAGGTTTAGAAAGCTGCTACACAAATAAGTAATATTTGAAACTTTATGTTTAATTGCATTGTTTTACACTTAAGTAGATAAACAAAAGTAAAATAAAAACCAAAGATAAGCCAAGTTGTAAATTAAACGAAGTTCTCTGAATTACTCTAATAGAAAATACAAGGAGACTTGATTTATGCAGAAAGAACTTGATCTCTTCGTATAAAGAAATGGACCTAGGCCAGGACTTATTATTTATTATAAGGCTTTTGAAGAATCTCTGAATATCAAAAAGGAAAGCTTTTCTGGAGGGAAAAAGGAGATGGGTGGGATTCTCTGTATTACTGTATTATGAACTCTTATCCTTCACATCATCCTTGGGTCACCATAGCAATCCCACATTTCTGTGCTTTTAGTTTGTGTGAAATCAACATCTACTCTGGCGCACACTCATCTGCAACAAATCAAGAGTGGGGCAAAATGGCGATGCATATAAAAAAGGGGTGGGCCTTTAATCACGCATTCATGGCCACCATCTTGACTTTTTTGACTCCTTCCCCTGGGGATGCTCCTGGTGCAAATTCCACCTTTACATACTGACATCCTGGTGTCTCTTACAACTACATAAGGGTACAGTTTGTGTCATGATGCATATTTCCTCTCTCAACCCCTTTGTGGACCCTTTGTTAGCTTCTAATGAATTATTTTAATAAAGGTTGTCCCCTATTAAAAACTGTGGAATAGTACAGCTACCACTTTAAAGAAGTAACTAACAATATTTTCATTACAGTTCTTAAGCTACCCACAGACATATGGATCCTCTTATGTGATTAAACCAATTCCAAATTGACCGTATCTCTTTCAGTGCAGAATGATATAAACAGATTATATAACTATTTTAGCATCAGTCGTAGAACACATAGCCAGGAATCTTTGATAACAGGGTAGAAATACACAATACGGCATATTCAGTATTGAATGTCCAGTTCAGGAAATGGACAGGTTTACAAGTGGGATACTCTTCCAGGCTCAAGAACGCTACTTTTGGCTGCCAACTGCTGATATATGAGAGATTAATATGTGAGACTACCCCGTACAGTGAGCTGAAACATTGACTAGCTTAGTGTCAGTCCTACAAGGTGGAGCAGACTAAGAAACCAATGCCATGTAGGGCAGGACTACTTTTACTGTAACAACTAAAGTACCAGAATCTTGCAAGTCAGAATGTCTCCCCTTCCCTCACTTTATCTTCATGTGAACTAGGGAGTGGCTTGTCTGAGACGCTTTTACAAGTTATTTTCTTGGCCTGAACTCAAGCCCCTCTTATTTGACCACTGTCTTGGTAGCAGCTCTTCTCCTGTCCTTCAAGGCCATTCTCTATGTCCTCTACACCTACCTACTGAGAGACAAGGCACTCCCTGCTTTTGAAGGAGCATCCATATGACGTTATTTCCAAATTCCTCACTTTGGAATGTTCTGCAGTCCCCAATTACAATTCTGCCCAGTAAGACAGAAGCAGGAGGTGGAAAGAGAGAGTAAGATTATCCAGAAATCAGTCTTCCAAAGAGAAACAAGCTATTACAGAAAAGTGATGTACCCAGATGAAACTTTTGATGCACAGCCACCTTGCCTCAAAAAACAATTTTTGTCTCAGGTGACTTCCTCTTCTAAAACCTTTTCCCACCTCTCTTCCTTTTTGTGATATAGCAAAACACACACACACACACACACACACACACACAAACCCAAAACTATTCACAAGAAAAAGAAAATCACTCCACTCTTCTGTTAGTTTGGCACAGTGAGTTAGGTTTCTCTCAAAACATAAACTTAAACTACACTGCCCTGAAAAACTGCCATCCCAGATAGGATCTCTGGGACAGTGTATTTTTCAAAGCCAAATTAATATATAATTTACACCTACCTTGAGGGAAATAATTTGGCTGAACTAAGCAGAGGAAAGCGTGGACAATGCGGAACAAAATCCCAATTGTTCCGGGCTCATAGTAAGCGTTGGTGTCGTACGTCTTGCTGGGAACATACCCAAAATCCAGAGTTTCAGAAGGCAGTTGGGGCAAAGGCTGTGGTTCAGAAATTGTTCTCCCACAGAGCAGTAAAAGAAATAATAAATAAACTTCTCCAGCCATGGCTGACCAAACTCATAAACTGAGGCAGAAGGGAGGCAAAGAACACCCTTGAGATGAATATCTCTCCAGTGCTTTCCTGGGCACACACTTCAAAATTATTTTCTCGGAGCTCTTCATAGGAATCTGGCTAATAAAGAGAGAAAAGAGCTGTTTAACAGCTGTCATCTCACCCCTGGAAATCATCAAGTTCCCCGCCCCCGAATGGATATAATATCCTGTGAAATTTTAAATATTTGGTATCTTATGGGAAAGCATATCAGAAGATCTGTATCCATTATTTAAGTCCTTTTATTACAAAGGAAAGAAGGAAACACCACTAGGTTCTTGCAGAACAACTAACATTTAGAGCAATTGTTCCACTGTTAACATTTTTTTCATCATTAAAAATGGGGTCTGGGATTGACCATTCATCAACCCTGGATCTGCATTCATAGATGTAACATTTGCCGTTTTAACATGAGAATGGCAGTATCTCTGCCTTCTTTCTTTCTCCCTGAGTCTCCATGGTACACTGCAATGCAGCTGAAAAATCAGTGCAATGGACTGTGGAATTCTGAGCAGAATTTCCAAACTGGGGTAAAGTGTCTTTCAAGTCAAACTTGATAATTTAAAGGACAGGATGATGCAGTTTTCATGGCAACCAACCCCAAATCAAGAGTTTCTGGAGGCAGTTGGTACAGTGATGTGCCATCACCTTCTTCTGGAATATCTGTTCAAATTCCCTGTCAGTCTCCCATTCAAATACCAACCAGGGTTGACCCTGCTTAGCTTCTAAATCCAGAGAAGGGCTTCCGGCCACTGACACCTGCTGAGATGCAGAAAGTGATGATTCCTATATGCAAACACATCTTTTATTGCATCACACTATGTTTACTGGGCTACATCATAAAATGCAACATGTTGATAAATGCTCCCAGATTTTCTCTTCTATTGCTCCCCGATTATTTCAACAACAATTTATCAAACTCAAAATTCAGGCAGGTGGTATCTACTAACCTCACCTTTGGAGTTGCTAACAGCCAAGCTAGTATCATTTCTCCTGAAAAGACATTTCAGTCACGTCCTTTCTCCCCAGGCTGATTAATCCAAATATGTCCTAAAACGAGACCTGCCAAAACAATGAGAGATGAGATATTACACTTGATATTAGCCAAAAGGCCTAGAAGCAAAAGGTTAGAGTGAACAGCCACCATGCTTTTAAAGAATAGTGTGGTTATGGTCATGTAATGTTAAATCATGATTTAGCTATGGGTTATTGAATAGATTACTACTGGCTGATTCACGCAATGCATTAAGCTTTAATCCCTGGTTTGCAAATCATAATGGATAGTTTGAACAATCCCAGTAAACCATAGCTGTAAATTGTTGCATAATATAATTGCAATTTGGTCCATGGATTGGCAGAAATAAGAGGGATAGTCTACCAACTGTATCTGAGATGAAGCAAATATCCTAAGTTTCTATCTCTAGGGTCTCCAGTATAGTGCCTCCACAAGAGAACAACAAAATCAGTGATCTTATCTTGCAGGCCTTAAAATCTACCTCTGCTTTGTATTTAGGTTCCCATGAAAGTCAGATTTATGTTATTTTCCAGGAAGCAAATGAGGGACACTAGGTAAGTTTCATAACTTGATGACAGCCATTATGGCAGTCATTTTATAAATGAACGCCCTCCCCCTTCCAGTCAATCATTTTGTGAGGGTGCCCACAAGACTTTCAACAATCCAGTTTGTGTCATCAATCCCTAAATCTGGATTCCACCCCCCATTCCTAACTTTATCCTGTCTAGCATTCCTACTTTACTTGTAGCAATCTCTCTTTCCCCAAGATGGTTCCTGAGATACCCAACTACTGTAGCCGCCTTCTCTGTTTCCTCTCTCTCCCTCCAAACACCTAACAGAGACAGACTTCAGATTCCAAGTACTTTCCCAAATCAACCACCCATTCCAGAAGTTCAGTTGAGAATACGGAGCTTCTATAGTGATCAACCTCATACTTATTACTAAGGTTTCAAGCCTTCATGCAGATGTTCAAAGCCTCGTTTGTCAGCAGTAAGGTGTTTTCAAAAGGAAGTGAAATTGCATTCCATATGAAATACAAAATTAATCTGCTCAGGGCATTTAGTACAAAACATCTGCACAAAGAACTGAAGAACTGTAATGTTGAGATTTAAATGATTCATTTAAAATATAAAAACTCTACTTATCCAGCTTCTCCAGTATTTGGTAGTAACATTTCTGAGGCATAAATGAATTTTCAATATTTCTCCAAGCCAAAAAGAAAGAGGAAAAGGAAAAGAGAAACCTATAAGGAAATTATGGGAAATAGTATTTAATTTGTAAGACCAATCAATACAGAGGAATGAATCCTTACACCCAATCAAAAATTGGAATTGCTTCTATTGCAATATGATTAGATTAGAAATAATGCAATATTATATTACAATAGCTATTATAGCTATAAAAATTGAAGGAAATTGGCTCAGGAAATGTTGATTTTTCATAAGATGTTCCATCAATATATAATGTTCTTATTTCTGCTATTTATTAGATCTGCCATTTAGGTAGCTATTTCATTGGCTCCCTTCTTAACTGAGTTTTGTCATATGAAAATCAAGGAGAAATGTAGTATGAAAACACACTGGGGTTACACTGTCTGTCTACAGAGAATAATGAGAACTTGCAACTTAATTTTTCAACCTATGGCTGCGAAAGTAGATAGTGAGGTAGGCACCTTTACTTGGAACAGCTTACATCCTACGACGATACCTTTAACGCCATCAAACAACATCTGCCTATCCCAGGTCCTTGGGAAGGACTCGATAGGTGGATAAAAATGCTAAATCCAGCCTAAACATCTGGCTGACTGTGCGACCAACAAGAATAATAATAACAAGATGCTTGAGTTCCCCATTGTGAACAACAGAAGCAACAGTTGAACATGCTGCCTGCATTAACAGCTAACAAGGAAGCAGGTGATAAGCAACTGGATTACTTCAGCATAGTCTATAAATAGCTTTCTTATTTACACATGAATATCCTCTCCTTCTCTTTGACAAGGAGCCAAGAACACCTTGAAATGTGGAAGTTGGGAATGCTTATGGTTCCACAGGAAGTCCACCGCTGGAGCTGGACCCCATCCTGCTGTTGGGGATGGCACTGCACCTGACATTTCAGTCCCTCCTCCAGGCAGTAGTTAATCCCTTCTCCTCTGCAAGGAAGAGGTCCTCTACTATGAGAGACTGTCCTTTCTGACGCTTCCTTTCACTCTTGGGTTCCACAGGCTTGCCAGCACATAGGGGGTTTCAGTACTCAAGATTTCAGATGGCACATCAATTGTGTTGTCAGGTGGTCTACCAGAAGTTTGTCTTAGAATTCCACTTGTCCTGGTGGCAACTCAACTTTGTCTTCTTGACATTCAAGACATACATGATATCATAGCTTCACTCAAGTTTCACTCAGAGGTGAACTTCCATCTTTGCCAGTTTGTAGCTACAGTTCTTAAAACAAGAAGTTCCACAGCACTGTAGCATCCTGTGGCATCATGCCTTGGGGTAGTGAAAGGGGACCTTACTTCTTGTTGAGCATCTCTGATGGAAGGGTCTTGAAATCTTACAGCATCTCTCCAGTGATTCCAGAAGGGCAATGCCAATTCTTGTGCAAGTATCCTTGGTGCCTTCAACCAAGAACATCTCACACAGTTTGTGAGGTGAAGAACACAACTTGTGCCAGTTATGTTTGTGTTGGCCCATAATACAGTGTCAGCACTAATCCACTCACTCAGTTTAAATTCCCTATTAATTCTCCCAGTTTTTAGGTGGAAGGAAGTAAAGAAAAAATGAAATGGGATTAAAAGCAAAGAGGAAAGGGATCTCTCTCTTTTTTTCCACTTGATTCTTAAAACAGCATTTAAACTGCTTTACCAAAACTAGGCAGCATCACCAACTACATGGATGATGTGGGGGAAGTTTTTCTGGAGTAGGCCACAGTTAATTTTCCAATAAATCTCAAACACCAATACAACTTGTCTTTTTCCACAAAGCAAAAGTCCAAAATCTCTGCTTTCCAGCACAAAAATGGATCCTGACTTCACTGTATTATGGCTAATATTTTCTCCACATCTGGAAGCAAACAAATAGAACTATGGGTCACCAGAAACAACATAGTCTGTTGTTTCCATTTCGCCCCAAACTGGTTATGTTTTCTCCTACCACATTTGGCACATCCCTAATTGAAGATGATCATAGTAAGACTCCATGTTTAAGACAGCATCATGTGGAAGCATAGAATTGTTAATTCCTGAGTTTGCAATGGTTGCATGTAGCAGCTTTTATACCAGAGGATTTTATTGCTATTTTAACTTGTATTAATGAAACAGGATTTACATAATTTTAAAATGGTTTCTGTCTTTGCTGCCTTCCATTTGAGCAATCAGGTTTTAGTGAAAACCCTCTTTAAAAGAAAGGACATAAGGATAACTTTTCCAAAATGGATGTCATAAAACTGAAAATTGATGTTTTTAAATTGTGAGATGCCCCATAATTAGCCAATTAAAGCAGAGTACAGAGAGCAAAAAATGATGACCCTAAAATCAACGCCATTCCAATTGACTGAAATGGTTTGCATTTCTGTCAATTACCAACATGTCAGGGTTATAATTTTGCTAACTGGAATAAAATCAGTTATTATTTATAAAAGCTTCCCTTGAACAACACCGTGCAGAAGGAAATGAAAAAGTATTAAGCAACATTAAGACATCCCCTGAAAATATCAAAGGATGATGCAAAACTTAGGATAGCTTCTAAGACACTAGGAAGGCACACAGACTTTAAAAATAAGGCAAATTATCCCTCGTTTTGCCCTTCTGTTTGGAGAACCTATTTTCCTGCTTCAGTTTAATCCTGTCCAGAGTCACAACTAGTTGTGGTATTTACACCATGGTCCTACATTGCATACGTGCACCAGTGCCCTGCCAAACCCACCCGCTCAACTCCAAGGGTTTCATCAGGTTCCCAACCATCCAGAGGTTCTCACACAAGCCAACAGTGTAAGGTGGAGCAAGGATGAACTAAGCTCCTGAACAGGCATTTTGCATTTAAATTACAAAACACATGATTTTATGACCCCAGCAAGCTTGGCTACTCGGAAAATCAATCAGGCAAAAAGGACACTGAAAATGATTCATCAACCAGTTATTCAATCACACCTTTTTGAACCATTAAACAGAGAACTCAACAGAAAGTCTGCAATCAGCAGATATATTTTATGAAAGAGTGAAAATAATAAATGCCAGGGTTAGTTAAATTTTCTGCAAGAAGCTGGCACTACAACCAAGGACCAACTAAAGCAGTGTTGCTTTGCTCCTTCTGAAGTTACCCAGCTGGGGAAAACCACCCTTACTATAATGTTGCCAACTATTCCATAGTTATCTTGGTTTATTCAACTAACTCAATTTTTGTAGACCATACGTGCCATAAAGTATGGTGCAGTGCATTACAAGCTAACACCAGGTGGTAGGGTTTGCACACCACGTGAAACTAAAGTGTGGTTGTGTATTTTGGAGGCTAAGTGCATGATGCAAACACAGCCAGTGAATTCCAAAGAGGGAAGCCGCCAAGATGGTGGCTTTCTTGCAATCAGAAAATCTTTGGCCCTCTTTAACTGCTTAATTGACTAATCTAAGGCAAAAATAGACAACTGTTGTCCCCCCACACCCAGCTTTCAAACTAAAAAGGTTATAAAAGTAAAGACTAACAAAATACAGTGAAACTCTGATATCTAACAGAAACTCTGATTGTGAATAACAGATTTCACAAGCAACAGACTACATTCCCATAGCAATTTTTATCATTTGGGTCATTCTGCATCATGATGTAAATCACTCCAGTGATGTCTTTTCTGATTTAACCGACAAATGGAAATAACATACACCTCCTCATCCTCCGTTTGGTCTTGAGTACTGTAATATGAGTATAGGTCAGCAGACTGGAGCTCAGCAAAGAAGCTCCATTTCATACTGAGATGGTTTTTTTAAGCTTGGCAGAATGATAGCCTAGATGCTCACAGATGCTCTGTTAGTATTACACTTAACCAGGGGCATCAGGGCAAGGGAGATGGTCAAAAACTGCAAGATGGCAGGCACAGCTTTGTGATCAAACTCCCACACATGCCCCCAATAAGCAGGGCCTCAATTGTGACTCTGTGCCCGCCATCTTGCTGATGTTGCAACCCAGACCTGGTAGTCCTACCACACCCTGGATCACCTGTCTGTGTTCAAGTTCATATCAACAATTAGGCTTCCCTGAAACAGGATTTTAAAACAGTTTTCCCAAACTGAAGGAACGGCAAATAACAACCCTAAAAAGCAGCCATATTTGGTGAAGACAAGAGAATTACAAACTTCTCACCATGTTTTGAGTTGAAGGCTCTCAACTGAGTATGCAGGAAAAAACGTTGCCAGGCTACTTCATGCACATATGCTGTGTGGACAGGGTAGCTCTGCATGATTCAAGAAGGGGCAGAGCTGGCCTCAGGCCCCTGTCAAGTCCCACTGTCGTAAACCCACACTTGCAGCAATCTTTTACAGGCGCCTGAATTGTTCTCCTTGTTGTTGTCTTTTAGAATGCATTTATTCATTTATCAGATTTATATCCCAGCTTTATTTTGTACAACTCAAGGCAGCGTACATAATGCTCCCTCCTTTCTTTTTTCTCAAACAACCCTGGGCTGAAAGGGGATAGCTGGTTAAAGTCTCTCTTCCCCACCCCCGCCCACACACACACAGAGTTTTTGTGCCTGGAGGAGGATTAGAACTCAACCGTTTCTGGTTTCTAATCTAGTACCTTAACTTGCAAGCCACATTGGCTCTTAATTTTAATTTATCTCCCGTTCTAGGTGGCGTACTCCCTTCTCCAATGGTTATTCCATTCCATTCCATTCCATTCCATTCCATTCCATTCCATTCCATTCCATTAATTTAACTCAACTCCAACTGAATCAGGGCGGCTCACAAAAATAAAAAGCAACATAAGAAACAATAAATTACAATAAAATAAACAAATTACAACATATCAAAACACAGAGGATCACACACAGAGGAGTCCCATTCATTCTATCCCAAAGCCTGGGAGAATACCCAGGTCTTAAGGCTTTCCAGAATGCCAACAGGGTGGGAGCCACACAGATATCAGGGGGCATCTCATTCCAGAGGACAGGCCCTGCAACAGAGAAGGCACACTTCCTGGGTCTCAAAAGATGACATTGTTTAATCCAGGGGACCTAGAGCGCATCCATATGGCTGGATTGTACTGGCCAGGCAGAAACCATGGAATCTCACAAATAGCTGGGCCCTATGCCATGTAGGGTTTTATAAGTGACAGCCAGTACCTTGAATTGCACCCAGAAGCAGAGGAGGAACCAGTGCAGCTCACAAAGCAAGGGTGTCATGTGGACATAGCAAAGTAAGCCCACCACTGTCGTACCACTGCATTCTAGACCACTTAAAGCTTCTGAGTAGTCTTCAAGGACAGCCCCATGTACAGCACATTGTAACAGTCGAGCCGCAAGATGACAAGGGCATGGGTAATTGTCTGGAGGAACATCTGATCCAGGAAGGGATGCAACTGGTGCACCTGGTGAACCTGTGCAAAGGCCCTTTTGGCCACAGCTGCCACCTGCTGTGAGACCAAGACTGGGGAAGAGTAAAGATCCATCCAAGAGTAAAGATCTCCACTCAGTGTTGCTAGGACTGAGTCAGAGTCAGTTCCTCCCAGTCCAGGCCCACACAGGCTCCAAGCACTGGAATGAAACCTTGACAGCCTCACTTGGCTGGCCTGGGCTCAACAGATATAATTGGGTATCATCAGCGTACTGATGATACCACGCCCCAAACGTGTGGATGACCTTATCCAGAGGTTTCATGTAGATGTTGAACAAGAGGGAAAAAGCATCCAGCCCTAAGGTACCCCACAAAGGAGGGTCTAGGGAGCGACATCTCTCCCCCCACCAGCCAATACCAACTGGTCTTGAAGGAAGGAGAACCACCATAAAACGGTGCCACCAACCCCCAACCCCCAGAGACGATCCATAAGGACATCATAATCGATAGTATGGAAAGCCACAGAGAGTTCAAGAAGCGCAAGAATGATTGCACCACCTCCATCCCAGCTCAACCACAAGTCATGACCAAGGCTGTCTACATATTGAACCCTGGCCTGAAACTCAACTGAAAGGTGTCTAGATAATCTGTTTTCTCCCAGACTCTCTGCAGCTGCAGTTTGACCACCTTCTCAACACCCTTCTCTAAAAAGGGAAGGTTGGAGACAGTGGCCAATCCTACTGCATGGACCCACTATGGATCTTCTCCCTGGCCACTTAACAATCCAAGATCGATCCTAGATCCAACAAACAGGTGACTGAATGAACAGCACAGGGAACCCTGTCCACTTCCTCAGGAGTCACTGACTCAAATTTGTCCCAGATTGCACCACCAGACTTGTTATCTTGACAACAACCCTGCAAAGTACACTGGATTGAGAGAGAGGGCTATTTCCAGTCCCACACCTTCCCCCCAGCCCATACTGTTCTGCAGTTCAAGAATTCCGTAGACAAATGTATCTGCAGCTGTGGGAACAGGAGCATTTACATCAATATCTGTTGCATTCACACATTGTCTCTCCCCAGGTCAATGACAGAACTGGTGACTCATTTGCACATTCACAGTAAGCTGGTTAGTATTAACTCCGGCTTGTTCAGGTTTTCTTGTGGGTTAGTAGCTTTTGCAAATCCAGCCTGTTTGACAAATCTATGGTTCACAGAAAGAGGGTTAATTTTATAACTAGGTTAAATGTCTCCTGGGAATGCAGCTCTCCCCTGAAAGGTGAGCACAGAAGGCAAATCGTGTATTTCTAATAATGGAATTCACGCAGACCTGAATCCAGGACTTCAATTTTACAGGACATAAATGGGGGTGTGTGCGTGCGTGCGTGCGTGCAAATAATCAACTCGTGTCCTCTCCCACCTTTTTTTAAAAAATTCCTGCGCGTCTTTCAGAGGCAAGCACTCGCGCACCTCGGCTGGACCGGCCAAGCCCAGGAGCCTTTCCCCGAGGGGGCCGGGTGGGTCCCGGGCTGCATCTCCTCGCGGGTTCTCCCCGTTCCTGCTGCCCCCGCCGCACCGAAGAGAGCAACGCCCCGCCGAAGCAAGCGCTCGCGCGGGATCCGCTCTCTCTCGCTCCCTCTCCGCGAGCGGCTCTGCAACCCAGCGCCCGCGGGACCCCGTGGCCGTCCCCCGGAGGGGAGCGCTTCCTCGCGAGTAACGCCGCGGAGCCCCCCCGGGCAGGCGCAGCTCCGAGAGCGCCCGCCGCCGACTCCTTCCTGCCGCAGAGCCCCCGGCGCTCCTTCTCCGGGAGCGGGGCCGGAGCCCCCCTTGGCACTCACCCGCTCGGTGGTCCCGACCGCCGCTCGGCTCGGCTCGGCTCGGCTCAGCTGCTCTCCGCGCGCAGCAGCTGCTGGGCGGCCGCTCTGCTGCGCGCGCTCCCGCTCGTCTCCGGCCGGCTCCTTATTGCGCGCCTGCCCCGCGGGGAGCGCGCCTGGGAAAAGCGAGGGTGGGGCCTGGAGGAACTCCCCCCCCGCCCCAGTGCTGGCTCGGTCGGGGCAGCCTCCTCAGGGGCAGCCGCTGCGAGACCCCACAGCAAACCCCCCGATCGCTCGCTGGGAGGAGCCGGGAGCCGCTGCCGAGCGCGGCGCTGGAGGGTCGGGGCGCCGCTGGCGGAGAGGCAGGGGCTCTGCCCCAGGGGCGGGGGGACACGAGCGCCGACCCAGGCTCTGAGCCCCGCGGCGGCTGAGCGGATGGGCTGCGGCTCGTGGGGGTTCAGCGGGGGCGGGGGAGGATCCCAAGGTGCGGGCGGAGGCGGAGATGCGGGCGAGCCCAGGTGTCAAAGCGCGATGCTCTTCGGGCGTGCAGAGCGGGTTGGGGCGGAGTGGGAAGCCCTGATTGAACTGTGGCTTAGTGGGATGCAGGACTGGCCGTTGGTCATCCCCCCAGCGAGGATGCCGAAACCACAGGGGCCCTCTTCCCTTCTCTCTGCCCCCCCCCCCCCCCACATTTAATAGGAGGAGGACCACCTCTGCTTCCCTGTGCATTGAGGCAACTTCGGTCCATGCCAGACCTAGCAGATAAAGGAGTCAAAAGGTCATTTGATTCCTGGATAGGAAGGAAGTCACCAAAGGGCATCAGTCCAACATCTAGAGAAGGGCTTCTGCAAACTGGATAGTACGTTGGGTGTGTTTCCTGTGTCTCTGGAAGCAAAGGAATAGGATGAAGGGGGAACTGGGATTCACAACCTTCTGGGCCCCTGGGATAGTTGGAATCTGGAGAGTGCCTTTGCAAAATGGCTGCAGAATGGCAGCTCTTGCAGAGCCCACCTGAGGAGGAGGAGGAGGCTGAAGGCTGGTGGTTTCTTTGCAACCACCCCTTTATGTGTATGGAAAGATCTTTTGAAAAATAGAAAAAAATCCTGAGGAAACTAAAGGAGATACTTATAGGCCTAAATTGGGGACCCTGAAGGTGGAAATCTCTCCATTTCTTCTGGGGCCTTTTCCTTGTATCGCAGCCCTTTCTATATTTTGACAGATTATCAAATATCTAAGGTAGTGTTTCTCAACCTTGGCAACTTTAAGATGTGTGGACTTTAACTCCCAGAATTCCCTAGCCAGCAGATGGGGAATTCTGGGAGTTGAAGTCCACACATCTTAAAGTTGCCAAGGTTGAGAAACACTGATCTAGGGACTTCTCCACATACGGTTAAAATGTTTTCAAACATGCTTTTCAAATGTGAACACTGGATGGAACTCATCTGAGTTTTCCATTTTGTGTATCATGCAGGTAAATTCATCTGTAGCAGGAGTTGTACCTGTTAATTCAATGAATTCTGAGTGGAATCCAGTACATATAAAGTGCAAACCTGAAAGACTGTGGGCTTTCAAGAAATCCACAAGCAGAACATTTCAAACATATCTTCACACACCCTGATGTTGCCTTGGCCATGTCAAAATAAGAAGGGAAAAGCTGCCATAACACTGATGCAGCTAAGGATGACTTCTGCCTGTCTCAGTTGTGGGGATGAGATGAAGGTCATGGCATGAGGATAGGGACAGACAAGTGGGGCTAGGGTATGTTTGGGTTGGGCTTAAGGGCAAGTGGGGACATAGCCAAAGCTGAAAAGTAAAGTAGCTTATAGGCTGGAAGAGAGAATATATGGATGCATTATTACTGAAATGTAATTAAAAGCTCAAGATTTAAATGTTTGGTTTGGTTTGATTTGGTTTGGTTAGTTTAGTTTATTAGATTTAGAGGCCACCCAACCAGAGCAATGCTGGGCTTTATTTTCCTTTCTTTTGGTCACTGACCAGCAAAATTTACATTTGATGTTAAAATTAAGGCCATCCCATTATGCCAATAATTTAACTTACATGCTGCAAGAATAACCAGGGTTTAAGAACAAGTCGGAGCAGTTTACAAGGTTGGGTGTGCTGAATGGGATTGAATTCCTTGGGTTCAGCTGCCCTCGGCTCCAAATGAGTTCCTAATTTCCTCACTACAAGGATTTTTTACAAAATGGGTAGGGAGTTGGTAGAGAATAACAGTGCAAACAAATGAGTCAATTGATAGGCAGATAGGAGCTGACTTCCCCTCCAAGAAGCTTGTTCAGCTAAAAGTGAGAATGTCTAAACATGTGTGTAGTTATGGTTGTGCGGCCCTCAGCAGGGCATCAAAAAATTTGGGAAGAAATTGAAAGAGGTCACAGTCTCGACCTCTGTCCAAGCTGCAGCTTTGCTAGACGGAGAGGAAGATGAGTCGCTCTCAGGAAGGGGCCAGGGTGCCCTATCAACACTCATGGCTGCTGCCCTTCTTTCTAATCATGACTTGAGTTTTGGAACCAAAATGACTGACCATGAAGCCGAGATCAGAAAGAAGAACAGCAGCAAGGAAGTGTTACGGCTGTCATCCGGATGGACTTCAGCTCAGACTTTCCTGTGCATGAAATACCTTTGTGTATTTTACAAGGATGCAGAGGAGAAACTCTCCCCCACCCCCACCATGAAATTCCCCCCTTTGGTAACGGTCGCCTGGAAACTGGTGAAAATGCCTTTTTTTACAGAAGGCCTCTAGAGGGGAAGGTGGCCCCCGGATTCCCTGTTTCAATTTATTTTTTAGTTTGCAGTGATATTGTTGATTTGGAGGGTGCCTTACGTTGCTTTGAGATTTACCATGAATGTTTTAACATGTCCTGTAGGTTTTACTATTTTGTAAGCTGTTTTAGCTCTGAGAGGTCAGGAGTGTCCTGTTGTTTGAAGTGGTCCTGTGCCATCTGCTCTGCTTATGTGATCTGGATGTTGCTGTCTAGGAAAGCCACAGTGACATCAGTGACATTGTGATTTCTTCCCATAAATTACCAGATTTGTGACATTTGCCTAATGATGTCATGGATATGATGGGATGTAGACTCCTGTGGGGTTAAGGAGTTAATGACACAAGCATCACACAAATGTCCTACAGTATTTATGTTATTTCTTTAGACATTGGCATGCAAGTATGTTATCACTGGGCATCTTCAGTTTGCTGTAGACGCAACTGCCTAGTCTGAACTCAGGTATGCTAAGATGATGGCTGTGTGTGAACTCAGCAATTTCCTGAACCTCTTTATGCAGGAGAATTCAGATGTTGACTGGGTTCACACAACACATGAAACCATATTGTGGTTTACTTGAGGCTTAGTATGCTGCATGAAGCAGCCTTTGTTTTTGTAAATCATGGTTTTAGGTTAACATATTCTATAGGCTTAATCATTTGTGGTTTACTCAGTAAACCATGGTTATGCAAACTGTGGCTTAGTGTGGCAAAGGAACACAGGCAATGCTACATACTATATTCTCTTTGGACAGATTATACAGGGTTATGGGTGCTCTACCGAAGTTTGACAACTTGAGTCCCAGATAAACAAGTGGGGAAGGCTGTTCTAAACAAAACCTTTGTTCACACAACAAAGCTGAAGCCAGGTTAATTAAAGACAAAGGAAGTGATTTGCATGTATAGGTATTTCCCACTATCAAGGAAACTGGCAAATACATATGTCTTTCACCAAGCTTCTAACTTACTTTAATAATACTGATTTTAAGTGTTGATTTTAATTGCATTGGTGTTATTGCTGTGATTTACAGTTTGCATTTTTAATCATTGTAAGCCACCTCACATGTTTCTACAAACAGGAGGAGGATGCATTCACTAATAAATAATTAAATAAAACGCAACATTTCTGCCTCCTAAGGCCATTCTGGGAAATAGCCCTGTAATGCATCCATGGTTAGCTTTTTGAATAGCAATAAATGGTTTACAGGAGCGCATTTTTAATCCATCTCATTTAACCTTCATTTACCAAGCCTGCCTCAGTTGCTTTCCAAGACTGCAGGACATCCTCACTTCTTATTAGCTGGGACAAACTTTACTCCAACAGTGTAAAGTTACTACTTCAATAGCAGTGAAGTTATGAAATTATCTTGATCCAATTATCCCCAAGAGGAAAATAACTCTCAATTAATTTATTGGCCTAATTGGACAACAAATTCCTCTTTGGTAAATTTAACTGAAAAGAAGTTGCTGATCAGAAGTTTTTTAACACCCTGGAGTGGTGTTAAACAAGGAAAGCAAGGAAAATGCTACATCCTGTGCAACAGATAACCAAGGGCATTGGCTGCATTTGCAAGTGTGGTCTCATCAACAGCTGACCAGATTTTTAGTCTTGTTTATTGTTCAATGCAGGGGCACCCACAGGTCAAAAAAGTCAAGACAGCAGCTGGAACAATGTAATTAAAGCCCCACTCCTTTTTAATGTGCGTCACAATGTATTTTCAATCACACAATCATTGCCAGTTTCTTGACTTTTCTGACCCCCGTGTTCACTGTGTCTTGGAATCCCAGAAAATTGAATTACCTGATAAAAGACCTCAATTAACTGGCTAAGTCAACAGTTGTGTGAATGCAGACTTTATCCCATAGTTTAAAGATGATCCTCAAATACCTGTAACCTAATTAATCAAGCTGCTACATCACAAGACTAAAAAAGATGTCTCAATTGCCAGTTATGAAAGGAGATGGTGATAACAAAGAAAGGAAAAGAATAGGATAAAATTTTGATTTAAGCTATTTATGGGGATAAGAAATGGTTCTACTTTCAAATAAAACTTTTGCCGTTAAGTCTGTGAACTTTATTAGGGCAAGGTATTGTCCAAGTTAATTTCTTGTTCTAAACCATCACTTCTTTAACCATGATTTATTTCACAAATGATACTTGATTGGGCTCACACACAACAGACTAAGCCATGTGTTTACAAACCATCATAACTGCTTCTTTGGCAAGTGAATGTTTACAGTCACAGGGGCTGGATGTGCATTACCTGGCTAAGTTAAAATCAAACAAATCACATTAGACCGAAGTTAGCACGTTGAGCTTCATATAGTAGGTGAATGGACATCGGACACCAAATCTTTCCAGCTTAAGCTAACTTTATTTACCTTGTAGGAAAAAACAATAAACTGAAGTCCTTTGCCCTTTGTATTCTTTTATGAAATCTGCCAAAGTCCCTAAAAAGTTGCATTGGGATTGGGAGGGGGGGCTGCTCATTTGTGTAAAAATCTTAATATAATGTGGTCAATGCTGCTATTTCCTTTCTCATGAGTATCTACTGCAAGCTATTTCAGGAAATCATTGGTGCAGAGAAGATTCCCATCAGGCTAGGATATATTTCTCAGAAAAGCTGCCCAGATTGTAGCAAAGACAGGAAAGCTGGATGACCTTGGCAATTGCAATATCAGAAATACACCATAGGCCACTAGAACAAGTTGTGTAGCATTTTGTAGAGAGTAAGGAAGATGACCTTGACAGCGATATGCAGGAAGTGTTACCTAGTCAAAAGGGGAAGAAACATTTTTGAAGTCCAGAACAACCAGCTCACATTTAGAAGTGCTCAGTCAGGCCCCTCCCTGGTTCACTGAACCATAAGAAGAGGAGGAGGAGGAGATGAGCACAATCACACTTGCAAGATTCTGTTATTAGAGCCAATCTCAGTAAAAGTCATGTTAGCCTTCCTGTGGAGTTGATTTCATGGTCTTTCTAGTAGGGCTGATGCATTTTTAGAAACAGAATATGTCTGGGAAAAACTATCTTTCTTCTCCATCTACCCAGCTTTGAACCCCCTTGCTATGGTGAAGACTTCAGAGGATCAGCCTGGCTAACATTCAGGAGACAGCCAAGGTTATTTTAGGGCCACCCAGGCACCCTGGATGGGGCTGTGGTTCCTGCAGTTCTGTAATGTTCTAGGGAAAGGTAGATCCGTCTTCCTGGACCAGCCAATAACTGGGCTGGTTCCATCTTGGTAGAGACTGATTTACATGTCAACAGCCAACCCAGAAGCCAAGGGTTTTACATTTTATGCCCCAAATCAATTAGTAGTTTTGTAATTTGGGGCAAATGTTTCCTGTATGCAACCTATGGCAAAGTGACACTGTTTCTCCTCTTCCTGTGCTTTTGCAGAGTTTTCTATTCAGGATTATCTTCCTTTTGGGTAGATAGAAAACTTCTAAGGACCATCAAGGGTATCCACAGGGTGTGGTCAAAAATGTCAAGATGGTCGCCACAATGGTGTGACTGAAACTCTGCCTGTTTTTTATGTGCGTTCCATAAATTCACCATCTTGAACTTTTTGACCATTCCCTGCAGATACTCCTGAGGAACATCAAGGAAGAATTCCTGGATTGCAATGATTCTGCAACAGAAATAACTTAGAATAGAATAGTGGTACAAGAGCTGAAGTTGTATTCCTCATTCAACAAAACCTTTTAAAAAAGCTCATGTTCAGATTGCTTTTTTTGTTCCTTGAATAGTATGTATTTTTTGCATACAACACTTCTTCAGGTCAAGTTCTCTCTTTTATACATAACCCCTTTTAAGAAGGGATCTGTTGCATATTCGATAGAGAATTCATTCTCTCCTTGTCTGTCATCAAATATCATCATTACAGCAACTGAAAAGTATGGCCTTGGGGGAAAAATGTAAAATGAATTGTTGGTTGTGCCTGGATTATTTATTTAATATGGCATGGGGACAAGTGAATAGGAAGCCACTTGTAGCAAGACACAAAGGTGCATTATTTACTGTTACAAAGGCTACTTTGAGTAAGATCTTCCAATTTCCCCTCTCCTGCTATGCACTATCTAAAGTTATTATGTAATTACAATTTTTTCAAGGACAGTGTTTTCACCTTCCTGGAGGGGTGGGGTGAGGTGGGGAGAGTTTTATCAGCCAAACCCATGGAGAGGAGGAAGACCGACATGTAGAATCAACCACAACAATCCTTCAAGGCAATCTTGAATCAGGTCTACGACAAGCAGGAAAATTGATGAGGGCCCTAACAAGACCCCTCAGGGAACTCCTTACCCAGATAAAAGAAGACTAAAGATCTCTGAGCCTGAGATGAGCAAACCCATAATTCTTCCCAGCTTTCTTTTCTTGCTTTGGTTGGGTTCTCATATTATTTGGTTTTGACTCAGCATGATGTGTGAACCCAGCAAAACATGATTAGATAGTTGTGCTAAGCTATAGTTCGTGTAGCTATACCCTGCTGGTTTAACTGTAGCTTAGCAAAATGCACAAATCAGGCCACAAGCTGTACCTTTCATGACCATGCTGGCCTCCTCCAAATGCAGGTAGTCCTCAACTTATGACCATTCACTCAGTGATGGTTCAGAGTTATGACAGTGCTGAAAAAATGTATTTATGACTGGTCCCCAAAGTTATGGCCATTGCAGTGCCCCTGCAGTCATGTGATCAAAATTTGGGTGCTTGGAAGCCTGCCCACACGACCGCAGGGCATTTCAACTTCCCCCACCGGCCTATCTCCTCCCCCCTCTCTGCCCTTTTGGCCACCCTGCACCTTGTCTTGCAGGGCAGCAGGCAGTCGCAGAACCACATGGCTTTGGGGCTGCATGCTATGCTGTGGCTCGGGCTTCTTGGCACACTGCGGCTCTGGGGCTGCAAGAAGCTGTGTGAAGCTGCAGCCACCCAGGAAACCTCAGCTGCCCCAGCCCACCCCACCAGCATGGCACCAAGCTGCAGTGCCCAGGAAGCCCCAGCAAGCATTTGTTCTCCCAGTTCCCCACACTGACCTTTCCTCTGTCGAATGCTTCCTATATGTGGCTCCCCAGCCTGGCCCAGCAGCACGGTGCAAATAAAAATGCCAGCCAGTGGGGAAGGTCGGAAGTGGTCTCACACAATGGGAAAGTGCTGTGGGTCCAAAAAGGGGACAGCAAAGGCAGCAAGGTGCTTGTTTTGGCCGCAGTGGCTCGTCACAAAAGGCAAAAGTTCAGTGTGGGGAACTGGAGAGAAGGCAGCTGGGTGAACAAATGCTTGCTGGCACTTGCTGGGGCTTTCCAGGCACTGCAGCTTGGTGCTGCACTGCTTGGGTGGGCTGGGGTGGCTGTGGCTTCCCAGGAACCAGGCAAGCAGCCCCAGAGCCGCACAGTTCTGGGGCTGTTTGCCGCCCTGCGAGGCAGGGTGCAGGGTGGCCAAAAGGGCCAAGATGGAGGGGGAGATAGGAGGGTGGGGGGAGTTGGAGGCAGTCCCTTACTTTACCAAGACTCGGGACTGGGAGGGACCAAGCCTGGAATGGCTTGGATCGGGGTAGGTCCTCAGCTAATGACCAGCAGAATTTGCTTAACGACTGCAATGGGGATTGCCAGGATTGCCGTAACTAAGCAATGCAATCGTGTGACATCTCGCTTTACAACCACATCACTTACCGACAAAAATTCCAGTCCCAATTGTGGTCGTAAGTCGAGGACTACCTCTGGTGTTCTTCTTGAAACAGTGGATCCTTGATGGCTCTTGGAGCTTAACACAAGCCTGGACCTCTCCATTTCTTGGAACTGGGCAAGGACCCATAATTCAGGAGCTGCTCAGTTAGAGATAGAATCAATTTTCCAGTTTAGTCTCTTGTTCAGTGCTGCGGAAACTTGACAGCCATGAAGCAGCTGTAAGGATAGATTTTATGGCTGGGGAGTTGCATTTAATGTTCTGAACCATGTGGGATTGCTTAAATGTTATTTCAATTTACATCTCACCTTTCTGACCACAATTGTTCACACATTGCACTAAGCCACCATATGATTTCTGTGGGTTTTGCTTCATATGTTGTGTGAACTAGGCATTATTTACAGCTGAAAGCAGGGCAAATGCAGCAAATTATAGTTTACTGGGTAATGTGATTAAATACACCATGTATAATCTTAAGTTTGCATTTGATTACTCTTCTCTTCCATTCAACTTGGGGAATGCCCATAACACTGTTATCAATGTTGGAAAATGATTGGAAAGCTGTTTCATATACAGAAATTTTTAACTGTCTGATTTTAATTTACTTTTTTGAATGTTATCTAGCACTTTGATGACCACTGCAAAGCTCCAGGAAATCCATATGTCTATCTTCTGCAGAGGATTACAGGCATGGATGGGAACCAGAGATGTGGACTTCAGCTGCACCCTTCCAGTCTCCTGAACTTCATCAACTTCAGTTAATGGAGAAAGCTTGAAAGACAGGGAACCTTGGATATTAGCTGAGAAGGAATAGTCACTGGATTGGACTTATCCAGAGTTAGCTGGATAATATCGGAGAAAATGAATTCTATGGATGTGCTGTTTTTCATTCATATCTCTCAAAAAAGTCTTAGCACTGATAACAGAAATGATAAGGCTTATAAAATATCAAGGGAATGGGTTCTCTTGATGGCTTACCATCCCTTTCCTTAATACACAAGGCAAGCTGATCTTAGAAATCCCTTTGATTCTTTAGCTCCATTAGGTAGGAAGAGAACTAGTGAGGTGTTCCAAATACGTGCATAATTTTTGAGAGTCACAGCCAAGTGACTTCAAAGATACAGGCTGAATTTGCAGCCACCCCTTTATCTCTATACAATGGAGAGCTTAAAGAGCCTTGCTTAAAATCCATGAAATTCATTTTGCTATCACTTCTTTGCTGTGCCTTTTTCCAAGTCTTCTCTGGCAGACTTGCTGTCAGATATGAACATCTCCTGAGGTCTAGTCAGAGTTCAAGTGTGCAACTGAATATTGTTCTGTTATGACAAGAAACTGCTCAGTTTACTGGGTAAACATTGGAGTTTTTCAGCAAGGCCCTCATGGGGAAGGAAGACCAGAGGAAGCTGTGAAGGTAGGAGGTCAGCTAGATACTAACCATGATGTTTCCAGACTTACTTTTCCTTTAGGTATTCTCCTGTTGCATTGGAGACCAACTCTTCTTCTAAACTGGAAAATATTCAGAGGGAATATTCTCAGATGACAAAGGACACATTTTTGGGAGTATATCTACCAGTACTTGATTTTAAAGGCAATAATAGTTCTGGTCTGATTTATACCAAAAGTAATGAAATCTCTTCAGTGAAACTCATTAAAAAGAACTATTTACTTCCTTTCTTGTTCTGCAATAGGAGCTTATTGCAAGAAAATCTCACAGCTTTTCAAAGGAGCTTGTAATAAAATCCTTCTTCACAGTTAGTTTGGCAGCATCACAAAAGGCCAACCTACAACAGGGGCCTAAAAACTTTTTACATGATAAGCATATTTTCTCTTTTCATTTTTGGCTGATCATGGTATCTTGTCTTTGGGTATGAAAGTCTTATTTTGCTGCCACACTCAATAAAGTGTTGATTGACCCAACTGTTATGTATCCATGTAATTTTCAATACATTCACTGAAAGTCCTTTTATCTTTCTATTATTTACCTATTTATTCTGAGATTGAGATTTACAAAAGAGGTTGGGAGAAAAAGAGGTTCTCATAACCTTATTCCTACTTTTTATAGTGTCAGTCATCTCCTGCATCCTGTTCTTTTCCACTTTGCCTCCTTTGCATTTGGCCTCCTGGTTCTTTCGTTGACCTGAGACCATAATATGACACATATTTCATATGCCACCTTAGTTTGTGGCTAGTTAACCTCAGCTTCTTGCTGGCTCATGACTCCAAATATAATGCAGTTGCTGAGTGATCCTAAAATTGAAACCAAGTTTGAGGGAATGTGTGCAGTTTTTATTTATTTGTCGGGTGTATTACCAACCTTTTGTTCAGGGTGCAACATGGTTGGTAATGTATTGCAGGATTAAGTCAAATGCTCCTGGGAAGTCCTTTCTATCTTAGAAAAGATGTTGAATGGTGCTGATTAAGACATCACCATTATCTCTAAGTGGTCCTTCTAGTAGGCATTTGGTGAGCTTTGTAGGTTCTGCTCCATTGGCATTTGAGATACGCAAGTATTTTGGTACCCAAACTCACTTCCAAAGAAGGGTACTTGCTTGTTTATCTAATTATTCATTTGACTTATAACAACAAACTGGAAGGAGGGTTGGACTGAGAGAGCAATTGGCCCAAAGACACCCAGCTATAACATTGTTTTGAGTTGGAATCTACCAGAATGATAGATACAGTCCACCTTCCCTTAAGGTCTCAGAAGAAGAGAGATGTAGATGTTACATTATGTCATGTCCCCATGGTTTTACATGATTTCCATCCTCCTCCTCTTGGAGGGTGGGGTTTTACATGATTTCCGTGGTTTTACATGATTTCCATCCTCCTCCTCTTGGAGGGAGGGGGAGGTTTCTCTATTTTTACACAGAGCATATCCTGTGTGGCGTTTTCAGTTACACTGACTATCAGGAGGCAGTGTGTGACCAGTTTCATCCTTATTGGGAATCATCAGAAATATGTCGTCAGACCTTATTCTATGAAATTCAAACCCAGGAACTGAATTCATGGACATGGTACTTAAGATGACTAAAGATTTAGGAGCTATCCAGGTGCTCAGTGGTATTGCAGGAAGAGAGAGAGTATGCTTTTTTCCTTTCTGCTCTGAGATCTTAAGGGAAGGTGATTGACCAGATCAGGAAACTGCACAGGAAAACTGATATAATATTTTATTGAGATAGTCTATAGTGGCAGAATCTTGCAAGTCTGCCTGTGTTTTCCCTTCCTCCCTCATATAGCCCAGGGAGCCAGTCTGAGTCTCTTTCTAATACTTTCCTGCCTCCCTGGGCTTAACATATACTTCTTCTGTACTTGTTGTCTTAACATCTTCTGGATGGCTTCTCCACAGTGATGTCCATGGCTTCCTACAAAAACTGGTCACATACTGCTTTCTGATGGTCAGTATACCTTAAACTGTAATGCAATTAGATGCTTATTCTGTGCAGGGTGTGTGAAAACCAGCCATTTTCAAGCAACCGTGGTTAAAATCAATGTCTTAGCCTATTGCAGCCAGCCAATGGGTTGATTACCTGGGCAGCTCTGGGCTGGGCAGCAGGCACTCCAGGGCATGCTGGAAATGAATTGGGTGTCCCGAAATGTCAAAGAAAGATGTCTGAGCAAGTCCAGAAGTGACAATGTGATGATGGCCAATTAAATAAAAGTGTGAAGCCTCTACTAGGCTCCTCATTCTTCATTCTTCATTCATACCCTACTCCCGAAAAAGCAAGACTGAAATATTCATCCCAACCTGTTTTGGTGATATCACCATTGTGCTCTGAGGACCCTCTTTCTGTTTCTTGTCCAGTGTCACTGTCTTCAGATAGCAGGTTCTGGGCAGGGGGCATGGCCCTCTGATTGTTGGAATCAGCCCCCTCCTTTCTTTCATTCACTGTTGTAACTTTGGACAGTCACTGAATGAATGGTCATAAATCAAGGACTACCTGTAGTCTGTCCATAGAGGCAGACATCATTACTGACATTGTTAATACTGTGGCTGCTATTTTCTGGCTCCATTCTTCAAAAATCTCTTTCAGTATTTTTATTATAACCATCTTACAGGTCTGAATAACTTTCCTCTATCTAAAATCTTTAGTCCCCTCTAGTGTCCAGTTTTCAAAATCATAAAATTATTTATCTATCTTATGTCTTGTAAACAACAAAACAGGATTTCCCACAAGAAACTGTTTGTACTTTATAATTAATTCCAAAATCTTAGAAAAACCCTAACCCTAACGCAATATTTCAATTTTATCTGGACCCTTAGTCTGTTTATAACTTTCTAAGATTAAAATCTTATTTAGCTTTTTGCTGTTTATTTCAGCGTCTCTAAATTCTTAAGCTTATAATTAAAGTTTTCTTTTGTTCAGGATTAAAGGCAGATTCACCCTGTGTTTTTGAACTTGTCATTCCGCAGGTCTCTAATAGTTTAGAAGTAATTAATTTCCTAAAGTGATTAGAAAGTGAGGTTTGCAAACTTAGTGTCCTTTAAAAGTCTCTGCCACAGTTGCAAGCAAGATGGCTAATCCCATTGTCTCCTGGTGCTCAAACCCACTGTCAGAATCCTTCCGATCGTTCTTTCGCATGTATGCTTAAACCGCTGTGGTTCTGTCATTCCAACAGGAGGAGGGGGAGAAGTTTAGACTGAGGACTGCTCGATGCCAGCAAGCCATTTCCCGAACCATCAGGGACAATTAAGAACCTACCAACAGAGGAAATCGGAGAGCCTTGACACCCTGAGCAAAAAGGACTAATGATTGAGGGGGAGGGGGAAAGGAAAGGGCTTTAAATTTTGGGGTTTGGCTGGGGGAATTTAGTTCCAGCTATTTCTTTTTGCCATATCACAGTGTGCTTCTGTTTTTTCAATAAAACTTCTTATCTCTGAACCTGTATTGGTTTTGATGAGGATTGCTTTTATTGAGGACTGAGCGCAGTCCTGACAGTTAGCTGGAACTCAACCATTTCAGATTTTACCCAGAGTGGAGGCTCAATGAGGAAAATCACTCAGACTTGTGGACAGCCACCATGAATGAAATGGCTGATGAAATCACCGAGGTGGGGGCCAATTTCATGAGGGACCCAGAGCATGAAGCAGAAGAGGAGCCAATGCGGGGAGTGACCCAATTAGCGGCAAAGGCAAAGGACTGGCAAAAGGGCCAACACTGGATGGCTTTCCTGGAGATGCCGGAACGGGATGCGGTCCCATCCATGAGGAGGAAATCAGCGATGGCATGGTCAATGGGAGTGAGGGTGCTGAGCCCCACAGAAAAGGGGGAGCTGGAACCCTGGGTGGCCGCACTGGTAGACCAGGTAAACACAATGGAGACCCAAGTTAAGGCAGTGTCAGACAATGTAAAGTCACTAAAGAACATGTTGGAAAGAGTACTGAGTCACCTGGACCATGGTCGGCCAGCCAAAACACTTCCGACCCTGGGACCCAGCAGGGAGACAATGGAAGAGTCAGCGAGCAGTGAGGAGGATGGAGGGGAGTCTCATGATGAGAGAAGGAGGATAGAAAGGAACCCGCTGCAGGAGAGAGGCTTGAAGATGCACTTTAATGGGGACCCAGAGCAGCTGGCGCAATTCCTGACCCAAGTGCACCTCTATATAGAACAATTCAGCCAGCTGTTCCATAACGATGCGGAGCAGGTGGTGTACGTATCAGGCTCCCTGAAGGGGCAAGCGGCAGAGTGGATTGTGGAAATGCATGAAGCTGACGCGGGTGAGCTGAGAAATTTTGTCAGTTTCATGAAGGCGTTATGGGAGCGATTTGAGGACCCCTTCACTGTGATACGAGTGAAGAAAAGCCTCGAGTGGATAAGAAAAGGAAACTGGCCAGTCACTGAGTATGCATTGGAATTTAAGAGACTGGCTGGAAAGGCATGAAACTGGCCAGAAGAGATTAAAATCAGATGTTTCCAACAAGGGCTGCAGCTGGAGATCCTGGAGCACGTGCTCGCCTGGGGATGCCTAGAGACCCTGAGGGAGTGGGTCACCCTTGCTGGGAAGGTTGAAACCGACTGGATGGTGGTCAAACGAAGAAGAGGGAGCGTTCGGACATCACCACCACCCTTGGTAGGCATGGCAGTTAAGCGAGCCCCTGGGAAGCCAAAGGATGGTGGTCAGGAGCTGCGACAAATGACACGGGCTTGCTTCAGGTGCGGGGCCGAGGGACACTATGCCACGAACTGCCCGCAAAGACCCGATTGGTAACTGCAGGGGGAGAGCAAGCCAGGGGGGAAGCCCCTGGGAGGACCAAGATGGGAGAAGAAAGGGATGGCAGCCGCGGGAAGGAAAAAGCCAATCCCACTCCCGGCAACAATGGAAAGTGACTCATCGGATGAAGAGCTTGCACAAGCGGGAAACTCCAGCCACCTACTTTAAAGGGCAACCCAGGGCAGGCGGAAAATCAGGGGCATGACGAAATGGTGAGTGTCGAATGCGATCCGATGATGGTAGCAGTGAGGTTGAAGGTGCTAGCGACCAACTGCAAAGTGGACCTATCTGCCCTAATAGACTCTGGGTGCACCCGATGCCTGATTAGCCCCGTAATTGTGGCTGAGCTAGGGCTGAGGGTGCAGAAGTTAGAAACCCCTATCCTCTTCACGCAACTGGATGGGTCAACCGCGGGAGGGGATCCCATGGAATTTTACACTGAATTGGTTGAGATTAAGATTGGGACCCACCGGGAGACACTGAACTTTCTCGTGACCCCAATCACTCACCATGCTCTGATACACGGGTTAGTGTGGTTAAGACAGAGGAACCCCGAAGTAAATTCGACAGAGGGGAGCTTGAGGTTCAAAGATGGAGAATTTCGAGTGTAGAAAGGGGCTGCGAGCCCTCCTGGGGCGGCACTGGTGGTGGCGAGCATGGAGGTTCAAAACCCTAGTGACCCCAGAGCCAACCCCTTAATACCAGAACAATACAAAGACCTGAGCCAGGTATTCAGTGAAATGGAATCAGATCAACTTCCCCTTCATCGAGCCACCAACTGCGTGATCGAGATCGAATCCAGGGCAAAGTTTCCCAAGCTAAGATGTACTCAATGACCCCCAAGGAGCTAGGAGCACTGAGAGACTTCATTGACTTCAATTTAAAAAGGGGTTTTATACAGCCCGCTAAATCACCCTTGGTGGCCCCTGTCCTGTTCTGAGAAAAGAAGGATGGCTTGCTGAGGCTGTGCATGGACTACAGAGGGTTGAACGCAATTTGCCAGGAGAATAAATACCCCCTACCACCGATGAAGGACTTGTTAGCCCAGTTGTCAAAGGGAAAGATTTTCATGAAATTGGACTTAAAAGAAGCGTACTTCTGGGTGCGAATCAGGGAAGAGGACGAATGGAAAACTGCCTTCAGCTGTCCCCTTAGTTGCTATCAATATTTAGTAATGCCCTTTGGGTTGGTGGGGGCCCCCGGGCTGTTTATGCAGCTGATAAACAAGGTGCTACACAAGTTTCTGTACCAGGGGGTGTTGGTATATTTAGACAATATACTGATTTACTCAGAAACGATGGAAGAACATGTGAAACTAGTCAGAGCAGTAATGAAAAAATTGTTGAAGGCACACCAGTATGCTAAACTCTCCAAATGCGAGTTCCATAAGGAACAAATTGACTATTTAGGGTACAGAATATCCAGCAGAGGGGTGGAGATGGATCCCACAAAAGTGTGAGATGCGTTAGGCTGGGAGATGCCCAAAACGCGCAGATAGTTGCAGACCTTTTTGGGTTTTGCCAACTTCTACCAGCAATTCATCCCCAACTTTGCCCAGATCGCCCTCCCTCTCACTGACCTCCTAAAGATGAAGGGAAAGGGCGACAGCACAAAAGCCCAGAGACCGGGGGCACCGGTACCATGGACTAAGGAGTGCCAAAAGGCTTTTGAGCAATTAAAAAGACTTTTCACCACTGAGCCAATTTTAAAGCACCCTGACCCAGAGAACCCCTTTATAATCCAAGCTGATGCCTCGGAGGTGGCGGTGTTGGCAGTGTTACTCCAGAGAATGGCAGCTGGAGTGCTGCACCTGTGCGCATACATTTTGCAGAAATTTACCAAACTTGAACAGTGATGGCTGGTCTGGGAAAAGGAACCGTTCGCGGTGAGGTGGGCATTGCTAAATTGGAGGCACCTATTGGAGAGGTCGGCTCACGCATTCAAGGTGTGGACTGATCACAAGAATTTAGAAGTGCTACAGTCACTGAGGAAGCTATTGCCAAAGCTCATGAGGTGGGCGCAGTTTTTCAACCGCTTCAATTTCTCGCTAAAGTGGGAAACCGGGGGGAAGAACATTTTGGCAGCTGCCCTATCTAGATTACCGCAGCACAGCAGCCAGAGGGAGACAGTAATTGCAGCCATTATACCCGAACCCCAAACCAGGCTGAGGGCAGCACCCTGGGTGGAAGGGGGGGCTTCAGGGGTTGACCTGGCAAGGGACCTTTTAAGCAATCTTTGCAACAAGTTGCAAAGCGACAAATGGTTCCAGCAGAATAAGGACACCTTGGAGGACTGCAACAGGGTGTGGTGGAGGGGTGGCAAATTATATGTCCTGGCAGAAACTAGGTAATTGGTACTGCAGAAAGGCCATGATAGCAAGACAGCAGGCCACTTTGGCTTCATTAAAACTTTACACCTGTTATGCCAGCAGTTCTGGTGGCCCTCTATCTGCCGGGACATAGTCGAATATGTAGCTAGGTGCCCTATCTGCGCTATGGCGAAGAGATTAGGGGGGAAACTGGTGGGGCTCTTATAGACAGTAGCAAACCTGGAAAAGCCCTGGAAAGAGATCGCTATGGACTTCATTGTAGATCTGCCCGAAAGCAAATGAAACACAGTGATTTGGATGGTGACCAACTTATTTTCCAAACAAGTCCATTTCATGGTGTGCGTGTCCGAAATGTTACGGGTGGGAGCAACGCAACATTTAGAGATGACGAGACTCTCACTGGGTCACTCAGAGAGGAGCTTTATTTGCGCAAAGGTTCAGTTAGGACTTGCAGGTCCCTGCAAAGAACTGAACCCCGAAAAGGGATTCAGCAAGCCTTTTTATCATTACAAGAGTTGTTTTTCCCCAATCCCCCCCTCAGTGCCCTCCCCATGTCTTCCGTTCTCCAAATTTGGCTGATCCGTTGCTGACTTGTAGCTAAACCACAAGTCCCTGTTTTCGCTGTATGGTTCCCTTTGTTTTGGGTATGTTTCGGCCTTGCTGTCTAGAATGGAGCAGGGAGGGAGATAACAGCACTCAGCATCAGCAGAAAGGGAAAGTCACAGAAAGGGAAAGTTACAGAGAGTCACATTCAAAAGTTACAAATGATTTTCCATTTGTATCCTGCCACCTCACTACCCCCAGTGAACAAACTAGCCAAACTGTTCATACAACACATCTACTGGTTACATGGAGTCTGTTACAAACGCTGCTCCCAGGTTCGGCTTATGGTCACTCACTCACACACTCACAGCCTGTTGAGGCACGCGGATCTTGTCAGCCCCCCTTGCTTTCTACCTGGGTTTTCCAGATAGGTGCGGCTGGAGCAGACAAAACACACAGCCCTGGTCAACAGCCGGGAAATAATTGGGGATACACACAAATCACACACTCACAGCCTGTTGAGGCACGCGGATCTTGTCAGCCCCCCTTGCTTTCTACCTGGGTTTTCCAGATAGGTGCGGCTGGAGCAGACAGACACACAGCCCTGGTCAACAGCTGGGAAAGAATTAGGGATACACACAAATCACTTCCAACCGAACACTGAGGCACAAGAGGTTCTTTGTAACACACGGAGACCCAGTGAATTTAAAGTAACAGCAAAACTTTACTGGTTGCAAGGTACATTTGCTCTTTCTCATACACACACGCACGCGCTCATCCACACTTACCCACGTCCTTCCCAACTAGGCTGCCAGGCACTAGCTAGAGGGACGGAAGCCGCCAAGTCTGGATCCAAAGGTGACTCAGGTGACTCAGCTCAGATGACTCAGACGACTCAGAGTGGGCGGGCTTTGGGACCCCTTTTATCCCCAAAAGTCCTTGCTGGGTTGATTTACAAGTTGATGGGATTGGGGTGAGGGCTTCCATGTGCTCAGGCCCAACTTCCTCTTTCTGGTTCAGGTCCTTTGTTTTTCCCTTAACGACTTGCTTCCTTCTTATCTACCTCCCCGAAGGGATCCCATAGATAAGTTTCTTGGCTTTTGTCCTCTCTGCTTACGTGCCTGCTTCATCTTTAGGTTATGGCAGCTTCAGCCTAGTCTCACAAGTCCCAACCCGAATAATTACTGATCGCAGCACACAGTTCACCTCAAGTTCTGGAGGATGTTTATAAAGCCAATTGGGTCGAGCCAAGCCCTAAGTTCCCCCAGCCACCCCCAGATGGACGGGGCTACTGAACGACTGAATGCCGTATTGGAACAGTATTTATGGTGTTTCATTAACTATCAACAGGACAATTGGGCACAGCTGCTCCCCTTTGCTGAGGTTGCCTACAATAACACAGTACATCAGAGCACCAGACACACCCCCTTCAAAGTTGCCACGGGACAGGATTTTGTCGCTGTCCCTGAACTTCCCCAAGAAGTCACCCATGTCCCATCACTAGATGAGTGGATCAAGCAATTAACAGACCTCTGGCCAATCATTAAAACGGTGCTCCAAGATGCCCAGGATAACTACAAGAAATATGCCGATTGCAAGCATGTTCCTGAGAAACCATGGAAAGTGGGGGACCTAGTGTACCTGTCAACTAAATATCTCAAAATGGCATAGCCCTTAAAAAAGCTCGGACCCAAGTTTATAGGTACCTTTCCGATACAGAAAACCATTAACCCCGTGGCATTCCAACTAAAACTGCCGAAGTCCCTCAGGAGAATTAATCCAGTTTTTCAATGCAGCCTCCTAAAACCTCTCAAGGGATCGCACAAATGGCACCCCATGCAAAACCAACCTGAACCCATAATTATTAATGGCCAGCAGCATTTCGAGGTTCAATAAATTCTGGACTCCAGGACATGGAGGGGGAAGCTGCAATTCCTCATGTGGTGGAAGCACTTCCCAGTGGCGCAGAGTGAGTAGGTGGATGAAACTGATGTTAGGGCACCCCGATTAGTCAGAGACTTTTATAAAAAAATACCCCGACAAACCTAGATAGCGAACGGGGTGGGATGGTGTGTATGTTTTATTTCCTTTCTCTATTCTCTCCCCAGGTTCATTCCATGAAGACCAGAGCTGCTCCTCTTTTTGGGGGGGTGGCATGTCAGAATCCTTGTGATTGTTCTTTCGCACGTATGCTTAAACCGCTGTGGTTCTGCCATTCCAGCAGGAGGAGGGGGAGAAGCTTAGATCGAGGACTGCTTGACGCTAGCAAGCCATTTCCCGAACCATCAGGGACAATTAAGAACCTAGCAATGGGGGAAATCAGAGAGCCTCAACACCTTGAACAAAAAGGACTAATGATTGAGGGGGAGGGGGAAAGGAAAGGGCTTTAAATTTTGGGGTTTGGCTGGGGGGATTTAATTCCAGCTATTTCTTTTTGCCGTATCATGGTATGCTTATGTTTTTTCAATAAAACGTATCTCTGAACCTGTCTCGGTTTTGATGAGGATTGCTTTTATCGAGGACTGAGCACAGTTCTGACACCCACAGAAAACTGCAGTTCTGCGGTCTCCTCATAAGAAGCAGCCATCTGGAACATGTGACCAATCTCCTATCCTCTCCTTATCTGGAGAAGTTCCAAGGAACTGCTCTACTCACCAGTTCCTTGGTCTTTGCCTCACTCATTGGCTCCGCTTTTGCAGAACCAACTTCAGTTCACCATACCTTTTCTGGAAGCTCCCCTGGACCCAACAGACAACCATAATCCTGTCTCCAACTTTCCCTTGTTAGAGAAAGTTGTTGAGAAGGTGGTTGGACTGCAGTTACAGTGGACTCTGGAGGAAGTGGATTATCTAGATCCATTTGAGTCATGTTTCAGGCCAGGATTCGGTGTGGAGACAGCCTTGGTCATGCTTGTTGATGACCTGTGGTGGAGCCAAGATGGAGGTAGTGCATACTATTGAACACAATATCGTTTTAGATCAGCTCCAGGAGTTGGGATTCAGTAACTCTTCTTCTCTTTCCACTGGTTAGTTCCCGTTGTATTAGCTGGAGAGGTCACTCCCTAGGCCCTTCTTTGTGGGGTCCCACAGAGCCCAAAACTCTTTCCTCTCTTATTCAACATCCACATGAAACCTCTGTGTGAGGTCGACAGGTCTGGATCTCAATATGCTGATGATACCCAATTATATTGACCCCAGGCCAGCCAAGATGTTGAGGTTCTATCCCAGTTCTTGGAGACTATGTGGGTCAGGATGGGGAGGAACTGACTCCAATTTAATCCTACCAAAAGTCGCCGTGGCTATCAGGGCCACCTGGATCTGGGCATATTTCATCTTCAACCTTGGATGGGACAGTACTTCCTCATTCATGAGTGGTGTACAATCTGGGGGTCTTCCTGGACTCTCAGCTCCTCCTTGAGGAGGTGGTAACTGTGGCTAGGAAGGCCTTTGCATAACTCCATCCGGTAAGCCAGTTGTGCCTTTTCTTGGACTGAGAGGGCCTTCAGACATTCACTCATGCCCTAGTCACCTCACAGCTCGACTGTGATAATGTGCTGCTCTTGAAGACCATTCAGAAGCTTCAGCTAGTCCAGAATGCAGCATGCCTTGGTATGCCCATGTGACACCCATGCTTTGTGAGCTGCACTGGTTGCCAGTGTACTTCTGGATGCAATTCAAGGTGCTGGTAATGACCTATAAAGCCCTGCATGGCCTGGTTATTTGAGAGACTGCCTATCTCCTGCAGTTTCTGCCCAGCCAGTACATGCCAATAGGATTGGCATATGCCAAGTCCCTTCAAATAAACAGTATCAACTTTTGGGACCCAGGAAGCATTCCTTCTGTTGCACAGGATGAGCTCCCCCCAACCTCCCTCCCCCTCTGTGTTGCTCCTACCTTGTTGGCAGTCTAGAAAGCCTTACAGTCCTAGCTGTTCTCCCAAGCCTTGGGTTAGGGTGGTTGGGGCCCATCAGATACATTTGGGGGCATGGGTGCTGCTAGCTGAACTTATCATCTGTTCCTTTCCCTTTTTAGTTTATTATATTGTATTTTCTATTTTGTCCGGTTTTGTTGCACACTGCCCAGAATCAGTTTGGAGTTCATTGGTACCTACATTGAACTGATTTAATTAATTTCATTTCTGTAAAAGTTTGTCTTTAAAAGGTTCAAAGACAGGCCCGGTTATGCCCACCCTACTCTCTTGGCAGTTTCTAGTTTATTTTAGTCATGGATGTATGTGCGCTTGGTTATATTGTAGGATGTTGTTTTAAATAAGTAGGATTATCCTTTCTTACTTATTCACTATTTTCCAACTGAAGAACAAGGCCTTGTTAAAATGCTGCATATATGTATGTGAAAAAGCAGGGTGTGAAATTATTAAGAGTTGGTTCCTGTTCATTGAGATATATGCTGCATAAAAATCAGGTGGTGGTAATGGAACAATCCCAGTGTGATTTAAATGCTATCGCAAAAAAAAAACCAGGATATCCTAATGGATTGGGTTTTTTTTATTTTAAAGTTTTTTTCCATTGAAATTATGTCCAGTTCTGCAGTATATTTAGGTCGGTTTTTGCTTTCTTAGAGCAAAGGAAGCTCTCATGAAGATGATGAAAAGAGCTTATTTTCTTAACATAGGCTGATGCCAATGGGATTTCAGCAAACAATAAAACCAAGTTTGCTTAAAGAGGGCCCTAGCCAGGATCCCAGCCAACAAAGACAGTGCTTTAGCAACACTTATAGGTCCTCTTCCCAGCCACAGATGCATGACCCCACCAAAAACATCTTCCACACAAACATGGACACCCCACCAATCTTTAGGGCTACTACCAGAAGAATACTCTCCTATGTGTATGTAGAATACTTGAGGACAGATGGATTTGGATCTATTTGGTTCCACATCCTTCAAATTCCTTCTAGCAATAAAGCTGGGCGTCTTGAATGTTGTTGTTTTCTTTTGCAAACAAAGGCTACAAAATTGAGTTTTTATTTTGACACACAAGATGCACTTATAAAATCCATACATAATTATTTTACAAGGAAAAGATCATTCCAAGCTTCCTTTCAGCGACATTTAAATAAAATAAAATTACAACAGATTTAACCAATGGTCTGAATTGAATTTTAATGAATCAAATTTGCCAAAAGCAACACGTCTATGAAATAATCATCTTGTAAACTTCAATGTTAAGTTTTAAACTTCTCCCACAATGTTCTCTTGAGAGAAGCTGGTCAAAGAAGGTTGGCAGCGTGGGGAGAAAACGACTGGAAACACCTGGCCATCCATACTGCCTTCTTTCTTGAAGCCTGCTTGTCAGGATACCGTTCTCACATATTAATCCTCTCAACTCCGGGGGAATAATAATGTATTCTGGACTTCAAACATTAGCATTTTAAAATAGTTGTTTTGGCCACTCTGCAAGAGCTAAGAAGTAAATTGCTGAAGATCTGCTATTATTCAACACACACAATTCTGCTTTTTGTTTTAAAAAGACACTCGATATTGCATTGTGTTCCTTAGGCATTGTGGATAGATAAGAATGGAGCACCTTGAATATAGCTTTGCTCTTTTATTATGATGAGCTAAAAAGAACACTTATTCCTGTCTTAATCTTCCTTGCGATCCTCTCCCCAAACTCACACGCACTGAGTGAAGCTGCTTTGTATTTCAAAACCCAAGCATGTCATAAAGCTAGTTTTCAGAAAAACCTATTTCAGTCTGTCATTTTGGCGACATGCAGCTTTCCCAGCAAAGCAAAGAAATACTCTTCACTTGCTTGACACGCAACGCAGAGAGATTCTTGCACAGTGAATGGGCTTGCAGCTGGAACTGAAACACACCAATTTCTGCCTGGATGCTTAAAATGCTGAAGAGGAAAGGTAAGTTCCTGACCTCTTGTTCCTTCAAACATTCAACTCTTCTTGTTATGATCAATTTCTGATTTAAAAGCTTAAGATTGATGACAAAAAACAATGTGTGGTAAATCTTTAAGGATGCCACGTTTTGGTTAGCTGAAATGCATTTTGAGCCAAGAATATCCTGATTGTTTATTTTCCTGTAAATCTGGGAAAGAATGGCAAGAGTGGAATTCTTACTTTGGGGGGGCATCTGCTCATGAAAGCAAGTGGAGAGGTGCTTCTTGTGAACTTTTCAAAATTCTCCACCGCAGGGCAAAAAAGAGTATATTCGGAAAGCAGAGATTCACACAGGAAAAGGGATTTAAACATAGGTCACACATTCTTCCCAGAAAAGCAACGCTGCAGCTCTGTTCAGCTGTCGGTGGTTTTTTTTTTTTAAACTCATTTCATTTTTCAAAATACCAAGGTTACAAAGCTGAGGCTTGATCAATTGTTCAAACCAACTTACTCCCTGTAAATAGATTTGCTGTTAATAATTTAAGTTTTAAATAAATATTGGTGTGCCTATTTGGCATCTGTCCGTCACTGACAGCCCTTCCTGTTCCAACTGCTCAGTCTCCACTCACAGACCTCTAGTCAATTCGATTTCCACAAATGGTAAACCTGTCTATCTCCAGCAAATCCTTCTTTGTAGATCTGGATTTGGATTCTGCATTGTCTGGGCATATATCTTTCTCATCTCCGTCAGGAGTTGTCAGAAACTGGTCAGAGGGACTCGTCACTAGTTGGGGGGATACATTTTCCTTTGGACGCACAGGCTGACTGGCTGCTGAAGCAGAGAAGCCTTCCTCCGTAGAAAGTCCTGCGTGAAAGACAAACACAAAGACATTTTGTTCTTCTTCCTGAGATTATTATAGCCACCCACCCCAAAAGACTCTGGTGCAGCATCTACCAAAAAAATATATTTCGAAGGTGAGGAACGAGGGTTCCAAAGAACAACAAAGGCCTTTATGGCACTTTGAAAGCTAACGAATGAATTGCAGTCCTCTTCATCAGATATAAAAGGTGCCCTCACAGTTTTCACTGGATTTGCTGCAACAGTGTGATATAATACCTTGTCTGGGAGAAAACATAAGACAACTCAAACTACAACATGGTTCTTTGGTTTGTTAATGATAGTGTTCCACACTAAGTCTGATGTTTTGGGTTCTTTTTCAGTTATATGGTACCATTTTCACAGAGGCCCTTTCTGCCGATAAATAAGAAAGCTTGAAGGAGTACAGATGCTCATCACGTGAAGTCCTGAAGGGGGAATATCCTTAGCAGTTTGGTTACAGCAGGTAGAACAACTCATTACACAAAAACGTAAGGTGAAGCTTTGTCTTCCATTATCATAGCAACAGGAACTCTTATGATCAATTCAATTAATTGGTAGAGGACAGCATAAAGCACATCTTCATTCAACAAGAGACCTACAGAATTTATTATAGCATGTAATTATGACCACTAGCTTGGAAAAGCTTTAAAGACCACATTAAAGAATGATTTCTTCTTGAGGCTAGCACCCTTTAATCAAATAGGGAACTCCCTAATCAGAGATGGGGCAGATGGGAGGAAAGGGCTGTTTCTTTCCCCAAAACTAGTTGAGGCACCAGTTCTACCACAATCTTGGGACAAACGAGACTATTTAAGTAACCCTGTTCTTGCAGCTTGCTTTTTTTGTTTGGTTCTTAGATACTTTACTTACATTCTTCCAGCAGTGAAAACTGGAAGAGCAAATTAGCAAATCAAATAGCAGGCACAATTCCCATTGACTAGAGCCCCTTGAAGAGAGGAAGGAGAGAAATTATGTATAATTATGTTTGAGACAGAACACCTTTTTGGGGTTCAGAAAATGATTGCTGCTTCTTTGGCAGGTAAGCTTTACTCCCATGTTAAATTCGGCCCTACAGGGAAGTTAGAATTCTGGATTGCATCCTCCTGGGTATGCCTGACAGAATCACTGGAGCATTCAGAACGCTAAAGGCAAAAGCTTTCTCTTTCCCTGAGCTTTGAAAATGCAAAAGTCTGCCTCAGGAAGAAACCTTAATGCAACCATCAGTGAAGCGCATTTTATATTGGCTGCTGTTACACTGTTCATGGGCTGTTTTGAAGAGAATCCATTGCTGTGGCTTGTTTCTTTAGTGGGCTCTGTTCTAGGGCTGATTGTATAAAGCAGGCTGCAAAAAGCAGGTGTAGAGTGTGCTTTCATTATTTTTACTATGGGATTTTTGTTTTTTTAATCTTGTCCTCAAAAATTTTTTTTGTTTAGATTTTTTATCCCGCCTTTATTATTTTTATATAACTCAAAGTGGCGAACATACCGAATACTCCTTCCTCTTCTTCCTATTTTCCCCACAACCACCACCCTGTGAGGTGAGCTGGACTGAGAGAGAATGACTGGCCCCAAGTTACCCAGCCAGCTTTCCTGTCTCAGGTGGGACTAGTTCTCACCGTCTCCTGCTTTCTAGCCTGGCGCCTTCACCACTATGCAAAGGGATGCAAAGCTTTAGGATACCCCGTTTGTCCTTAAGATCCTCTCAATCCCTGCAACGCATGTGTGTGCACATCCAGGCACAGACCATAAACATAGGCTCTACCCACTGGAGGGGTGGTCTGAGGACTCTGAGAAAGTAAAAGAGGTGCTGTGGGTTCACATGTGCTTCACACTCCTCTGTAGAATTCTTCCTAAGGGGGGAAAAAATCCAAAGCCTGTTTGTTCAGAACTGAAGATTTAGGGTCTCCTCAAATGCTACCAGACACTTTATACTGAGTCGAATAAGATACCTTTGCTTAATACTGGAGTCAGCAGGTTTCACTGACCTTGAGGAGACTTGTACTTGCTCTGTGGTTTGCCAAGAGGTTTTCCTGGGGTGCTGGAAGGAGGTGGGTTGAACAACTTCTCCTCCATGTTCGCTTCTTTGACATAGTGGCAGGACTTTCCCAACAATACAATGCTGTTGAGTACTTTGAGCGATATTAAACTGAAAACAATAATACATAGGATTAGATTTCACGGCATGAGCAAGATGGCCACCTCTAGGGTTTCAGGCTGTCTGTTAGGACAACAGATATGCACTGTTTTATTCTGATCAGCCCTGCTATGCATCAATTAGAAATAAAGGACAAAAATACTAGGTTCCTGAGAGGCAGCCTAGATTCACTTTGGTAAAGAACTCGGTGCCCCAAGGGATGACTCCCTTTCCTCCAAGAAGGGGCTGCTTTGCCTATCTTGGCCAGGACTGTGTGACACCTCACCCAGTTTTTGCGAAGGCTGGCTGAGGCAGATGCGTTGCTCTTAGGGGTGAGGGGGGCAGGATGCTACCAGATCCAACTTCAAGGAGGCTTCCCAAATAACTATCCTGCAGAATATTACTATCATACTCTAAAACCATGGCGGGTGGCTTTTCTCTCTCTAACGTCAACACCCGGTGATGCACAGTGTGTCAGGGGCAGCAGAACAGGCTCACACATCTCCCCTTCTTTCCACACCCAGGAATGGTTTGTGCCTCCCATGTACAACCAGCTGGACAAGAGTGCACTAGCCAAATGATAAAATATTTTATATTTTATGATTTTCCATTATTACTTAGTATGAAATTTCCTACTGTAATAATTTGCCAGTACCTGGAAATCTGAACTAAATCATGAATTGGGCATTATAGTAAGGCTATAATGCCAGGTGTACTTACTGGAAAATTAATTCAGTTAAAAGTAGCAGGGTTTGCTTCCAAAATAAAGGTTATGGTGGGTAGTAATTTTGTGAAATACACTTTTACCCTCTTCAGAAATTTAACCTTCTGGCAAGAAACATTACATGCATTAACACAATCTGAGACTTATCTCAATCACATGAGAATTGACTTTCGGGCAGAGAAAATGAACATATAATTAAAAGACTTATTGTTCAGCATTGGAAAACAAACATATAGCTCCAATTATTTAGCGGTTTGCGGAATTGATTAATATACATCAATCATGGATGACTATAATGAATCATAGCATTAATTTATCAATATACAGTACTGTGCAAAAGTTTTAGGCAGATGTGAAAAAATGCTGTAAAGTAAGAATGCTTCAAAAATATGTTTATCAATTTACAAAATGCAAAGCAAGCGAAAAGAAAAATCTAAATCAAATCAATATTTCGTTGACTACCCTTTGGCTTCAAACCAGCATCAATTCTTACACTTGCACACTTTGTACACTTGCACAAAGTCAGGGATCTTGTAGGATTAGAGTCAGGTGTACGATTAACCAATTATACCAAGCAGGTGCTAATGATCATCAATTTCATGTGTAGGTTGAACACAGTCATTAACTGTAACAGAAACAGCTGTGTAGGAGGCTTAAAACTGGGTGAGGAACAGCCAAACTCCGCTGCTAAGATGAGGTTGTGGAATACAGTTTCATGTCACAGGTCATACACCATGGCAAGACTGAGCACAGCAACTAGACACAAAGGAGTTACTGTATTTTTCCGACTATAAGACGATACTTTTTTCTAAAATCCTTACGCTAAAAATTGAAGGGCATCTTATTCAAGGAAGTAAGCCGAGGAGAACACCGCGCGGTTGCAAAACTGCCCATACTTTGTCTCTGCAAACAGGCTTCCTCCTATTGCTAGCCTCCAACCATGAGTGAAATAGCTTGACTCTGCAAACAGGCTTCCTCCAATCACGAGCCTCCAATCACGAGTGAAACTGCCCATACTGTCTCTGCAAACAGACTTCCTCCAATCACGAGCCTTATGTAACTGATGTCAGCTGATGCTGAACAAACCAATTGGAGGAAGCCTGTTTGCAGAGACAAGCTATCCGCAGTTTCACTTGTGATTGAATGTAATCAGTTATGCAAAAGAGCATGGAAAGAGCTGCAGAGAGACGGTTTGGACCTCCTCCCACCGAGTGTATCAGGTAAATGTTACCTAATTACTAAATAAAAATGTGTTCTGCACTATCTTCAAAATATTGATTTCTTAATTTTGGGTTGGAAAAGTGGGGGTCGTCTTGTACATGGGGGCGTCTTATTGATGGAAAAATACGGTATACTGCATCAGCAAGGTCTCTCCCAGGCAAAAATTTCAAAGCAGAGTGGGCTTTCAAGATGTGCTGTTCAAGCTCTTTTGAAGAAGCACAAAGAAATGGGCAATGTTGAGGACTGTAGGCGCAGTGGTTGGCCAAGGAAACTTAATGCAGCAGATGAAAGACACATCATGCTTACTTCCCTTTGACATTGGAAGATGTCCAGCAGTGCCATCAGCACAGAACTGGTGGAAACCAGTGGGACCCCGGTACATCCATCTACTGTCTGGAGAAGTCTGGCCAGAAGTGGTCTTCATGGAAGAACTGCAGCCAAAAAGCCATACCTCTGATGTGGAAACAAGGCTAAGTGACTCAATTATGCATGAAAACATAGGAACTGAGGTGCAGAAAAATGGCAGCAGGTGCTCTGGACTGATGAGTCAAAACTTGAAATATTTGGCTGTAGCAGGAGGCAGTTTGTGTGCCGAAGGGCTGTACAATAATGAGCGTCTGCAGGCAACAGTGAAGCATGGTGGAGGTTCCTTGCAAGTTTGGGCCTGCATTTCTGCAAATGGAGTTGGAGATTTGGTCAGGATCAATGGTGTCCTCAGTGCTGAGAAATACTTATCCATCTTGCCATACTATCAGGGAGGCATGTGATTGGCCCCAAATTTGTTCTGCAGCAGCACAACAACTCCAAACATACAGCCGATGTCATTAAGAACTATCTTCAGCATAAAGAAGAACAAGGAGTCCTGGAAGTGATGGTTTGGCCCCCACAGAGCCCTGATCTCAACATCATTGAGTCTGTTTGGGATTACATGAAGAGACAGAAGGATTTGAGGCAGCCTACATCCACAGGAGATCTGTGGCTAGTTCTCTAAGATGTTTGGAACAACCTACCTGCTCTGTTCCTTCAAAAACTGTGTGCAAGTGTACCTAGAAGAATTGATGCAAAGGGTGGTCACACCAAATATTGATTTGATTTGGATTTCTCTTCTGTTTGCTCACTTTGCATTTTGTAAATTGATAAACATAAACAATTACAATATATATTTTTGAAAGCATTCTTACTTTACAGCATTTTTTCATACCTGCCTAAAACCTTTGCACAGTACTATATGTATGTCTGCAAATACACATTTTGTAACTTTTTGTTTCCTTTTGTTCCTTTTATAATTTTGTGTACTCTTTTTTCTTCATTTTTTAAAATTTAGTTAATTAAAAATATTTTTTTAAAAAGCTAAATGGAAAAAAAAATAATCTGTGGGATTAAGCAGTCACTGTCTTGACCAAGAAATGGTCTTTGTTCTTAATATTTTTTTTAGATGTTTTCCATCAGCAGCTATTACCAGTTCTGGTGTGCTGATATATTCTTACTAGTAGCAAAATGTGACTTTATTATGTGGCTTTTTGCATGTTGATTTTTGGTATTCTGATTTTCCTACAAATAAGCTTTTCACAATAGTTTGATTTGCACTTACCCACAATAGAAAAGAATTACACAGGAATAGGACAAGACCCCTTGGACTTTTACAGAACTTGTAACAACTCTGATGAGCTAGAAAGAGAAATAACAGGATTGAAATGATTTCTGAAAAGGGATGAGTGTGTAGTTCTACTAGTTCTATTAATTATTTAAGTTACTTAAAATATTATGTAATATGTATGATACCCCATGTTAAATTAATTATTTTAACAGATACTGGCTGCATACAATTTTGTTTCAATAACACACACTCCAACCCAGGACAAAAAGCCATCTCAGTTTAACCTGAAAATCTTGTTCATCAACTCCACAACAACAGTACACAGCTATCCCAATTTTAAAGTAAGAGTTAGTATTATTTTATTTTTATTAATTGACATGCTCAGGAAAATATTATTTCATCCTCTTGCAATTTTCACCAGCTATTATGTGAAAAAAAGTTATAACTTACTAAAACAGCCAATGGGAGTGGAATAAAGCCCATTCTCCTGGAAACAGAGTCACTGTAATCTGTATACGCCTGCAGGTAGAGAGCAGAACATGAAAAAAACAACTGGAACCGGCAAAATATTGAAATACTAAGAAGTTTAAGTACGTTTGCATCTTGCAATTGATTTAGCTTAAAATCACGGAGTTTACAAAGGAAATTAAAAGCCAGTTCACAACTGGTCAGCAGACTTCAGTTGTTCACAGGGACAGAACCTAGCTGAAAAAACTAAGTGAATCAGATCTGGTTAGTCCTTAGATGGGAGAGCATCAAGAAATTACCATCCTGCAGGCCACCCTGAGCCTTCCAGTACACACTGGAAGAAGGAAAAGGCAAACTATTTCCATAATTGTTGCCACAAAAATGACAGAAACATGTCCATTTTATCACTAGGAGAGTTTATTGTTACTCCTAAATTATCTAACAGAAGGCCCTGGGGTCATACAAATTAACAGGTATAGCGATGAATGGTTTTATTCATTGTTCATTATGACATAAATAGTGCAAATGAGAACATTTCCTAGGAATATTGGAAATTAAGTTATGCACTTGTAGCCATAGGGGTGTTTTTTTAGGAAATCCAACTTCACACAGAGATCCAAGTTACATACAGTGATCTCTCCGACTGCAATGCTCTCCAGTTTCTTCTTAATTAAAATTAAATTGCAAGTAAATCTAATTAAAGGTGCACATTTCCCACTGCTTCCTGAATAAAACCAGGGTGTATGAGCTCATATGTATAAAAACTTCATTCTACCGCTTACGTTTTTCTGCCGACTGCTAACAAAGTCGAAGGCAAGGCTGGCTCTGTATTCACTGTAAACCTGGGAACAGGATAACATATGCAGATCCCTTTATTAACCATTGGATAGACTAGTAGCAGGCACTTATTATTAGAGAGAAAAGATACGTAAATTTGCACATGAAAAACCCCTTCACTCTGTTTGCTTTTGAGTGTTCATGTAGCCAGGGACAACATGTGCAGAAATCAAAATCCTAAGACAGATGGCAACAAAACCCATTTGGTTGCTTGTGGGTGGCGTGTGCATCCTTAAAAGAAGGATACAAGAAGATGAGAAAGTGCGTAGATCATCCATTGAAAGGAACCAAGAGATCTGTAAGAACAAAGTTGGTGGGTTCTGACCAGGGGTCAAAATCTCTTCTTGGGTTTGACATGCTCCTAATGACAGCTGAAAGGAAGTTTTTTCTGTTGCTGATTTGGGTTTTCTTATTTTCTCTTTCTACATGGAGGACAATGGGCGACTTGGTGAAGAGAGAGTGATAACCATTCTCTCCTCACCTTTCAGTCAGCCGCTAAGAGAGGCCTCTTCCTGCAGCTTGCCAGGTACAGACAGACCCCAACAGTTAGAGGCTTCAACAACCATTATAGTTGGAATTAAAGTATAGAAACTGTATTGTAAGATTATACTAAAATCATTAAAATTTAAAAACTGGATTAAAACCTAGGAAGGCCTATAGTACAAGTTTTTCAATAAGCCTTTAACATAAGACTCTGTTTTAAAGTTACTAAACCCAATTCAGGTTCAGCATCAAAATCTTGGGGATTTGGAAGAGTAGTGCAGCTTTCAAAACTTTTTGGAAAAAAAATTAAGCCATCCACGTTTTAACAAGATGCTTCATGATTCTGATCCCAAAGCAAACCCAGTAAGCAGGAACTATAATTTCTAGCGATAACTGTGCAACTGTGATAACTTTTGCCATTATTACGTAAACTTATTAAAATGCCTTTAGGGAATTTGCTAGGTACTTTTATTAAATCTTTTAAAGCAACAACAAACTCATCCTCAATGTGAGCCTGCCTTCCACAGGACATAAACACATGATGAAAAAAAAATTACAATTTACTTTCCTTCTTGTTTATAACAAGCTACTGCAATTCAAATATAGTTTTAAAAATAAATATAAGTTGGACTTACTAAAACCTCATCTTGTAGTTTAAAGACAGAATGGCCATGCCCTCCTGCTCTGAAAGTACCGCTGGGAATTCACTGCTGGTCCACTTAATTTGGGAGCATTTTTAAATATATTCCAGTAGGAAAATAACAACAGTACTCTTAAATAAAGGCTCTTTTGCAGAAAGAAACTTTCTGGTCTGTTTTCCATCCTACCTTGCCCCCATAGGTGATATGGGTAAAAAAAAAAAAGGTAATTTAAAAGATTAGAGGGAAGTCCTGCATCTACAGTTCAGCTTTGGCATATCTGTAATAAAGGCCAAAACCGAGGATTTAATAAATATTACAACTGAAATATTACAATATATGTTCATTGCAGCAAGAATAAACCTAGCGCAACACTGGAAAAGAGACACCTTGCGTACAGTGTTACACAGGGAGACTAAAATGGGAGAATAAGCTGCCATGGCAAAACTGACCATACAAGTTTAACTAAATTCAAGCAGGAATGACTCCCTTATATAGAATATATCACAGAGCAAGGCAGATTTAGACATATGGTTTTTAGGACTCAAACAGAAATAACAATTATTGTTTCATGCAAAGTTCAAGTATCTAAACTAGAGTTTTTCAACCTCAGATGCATGGACTCCAACTCCCAGCATTCCCCAGGCAGAAACACTGATCTAAACTGTGGCTCATGGTTGGGGGATGCAAGTGGAAGGAAAGGGGTGGACATAGGGCTGGAAAAGTATTTTTCTTTCTCTCATTTTCGCTATTTTTTTAAAAAAATTCAAATATAGCAGGTGTTTTGGTATCATCTTGCTTTCAATACTCTAACAATACACATATGGATTTTAAAAAGAAGAGGCTGAATATGAAGACCATCAACCAAAAAACAGCACTGTACATAAAAATTGGGCGATGGCCTCCTTATGCACAGGTGGGAAAGGCAGGGTAACACTTCCCTCATTTCCTCTAGGAAACCTAGAGCGGAGCTGGTCCAATCAATCGGAAATGTTCACCTATACACTTACATCGGCTGTGATGTCATTGAATTTGGTTATAAAAGCATGTTTCACAATGTCAACGGCAACCTCTGATGCAATCACCATACAGACATCCGGGAACAATACCCACAGATGATCTGTAAAAGAAGAAGGAAATTCACAGAAATAAACTTGGCGTTTTGTTAAATAAACAAAAAGAAGTGACCTAAAAATATATGGAATGTCTATAAAAATCTACATAGGCAGAATATGCCACATCATATTGGCTGCTCTTTTGCATTTTCCCCAACCGCCTAATATATGCAGAGCAGAGTCTTTCACAATATACTTTCAATTCTCAGAAGGAAAATTCTGCAGGTAAATAGTCATTCAAGGTGTTCAATTTTCTCTTCCCAGACAGCCTCATAAGGCCTTGGGCTTTCAGAGTTTTATGAAGATGGTCTCAGCAAGATCAAAGGAGTCACTGATTTCTCAATTAAATAGAAAACTGGCTCTGCAAGTCTCCTTTAGGAAGCCCTCTCTCCTCAACAGGAGAAGATGTTGCTGTTCTTCTAACAAAATGTGCCAAGGAACCTCCAAGCCGTCAATGGCTCTTTGAACAGCATTTTCAGTGAGCATCTTTGAGGCTCCAGGAGTGCAAGGGAAACAAAGCAGACCTTGTTATATCAACTCCACAAAGAGTCATAACAAACTGGAGGTGGAAACAACAAGAGCAAAGCCCCAAGGAACATTTTAAATGATAAGACTAGTGGAAGAGAGCATAATAACCATCCTGATTAATCATATGCAACATGGTTGAAGGCTCCTTTCTTAAGCTGCTAGGCTAAGGCTAGACTGCTTTGTAGAAATCAGAGCCAGGAGACTGGTGTTTGTTTCAAAGGTCAGATGCCTTCAAGTCATCATGTAAAAAGTTTTAAGGCTTGCGTTGCCCTTCATCCCACATCATTCCTCTAGCAGGAATAATAGGAAGGAGAAAATGACACAGAGATGCTAGATACATTTCTCATCCATCCAGTCTTTTTCAACTGCAAGTCACCTGAAAGTGTTCTTCCCAAACAGAATGGTGGTATGAAAATCGAATAATGTGATGATTAATAGTTCTTATGACCCTAGGCTTCTCTCCAGCAAGGCATCAGAATAAATCAATATTTGGAGCAAAAGAGTATGTAAGCAGCTAACTTTTTTTGATGAAATAGCTTTGTGCAGATATTTAATCAGCATGCAGGCGAAGTGTGAATCAGGACCAGTCTCCTGGCACAATCAGGGTCTAAAATCTGATCTGCACAAGGGTGAAGCTGCATATATCCAAATATACTGAGATGAATTGTGCCCTACTGAAAAAGTATGGAGCACAGCAAAATACAGGGCATGGTAATTTGTTAATATGTCACTTAAAGCACTTCAGTAACTTTTAATAGATAGAATTAAAATTGTGCACCAGACAGAACTCAAAATCCAATGGCAATACAAGGACAGGAACTAAAGAATGAAGTGAAAAACAAATACAATAAAATAAATAAAGTGAACAATTTTATTTTATTATAGCCACAGACAGAGAAATAGATGACTGACAATTAATATATATGAACATGTTTAGAATATTTTATTTCAATATTTGTTTCAAAGCAGACGTTACCTGGGTTCCATGAAAACTGTTCCATATTTCTTAGGCAAACTATCAGTAACAGCACATAGTTGGTGAATCTCTCTTTGATATCTAAAATAATGATGATAATAAAAGTGATAATCTCTTAATTCTACAGAAGTTTCCATCTTCCTAAAGCCCTGCTATATTGAAGACCCATGAGGAAGACAAACAGACCACCCAAAATTTCATATATGTTGGTTTTACTAAGAAAAGAGAATAAAATACAGGTAGTTCTCGCTTAACAACCATTCGTTCAGTGACCAAAGTTATAACAGCACTGAACGAACAGTACTTACGCCTGGTCCTCAAGTTACGGCTGTTGTAGCGTCCCCATGATCATTGTGATCAAAATTTGGGTGCTTGGCAGCCCACCCACATTTACGACTGCAGGGGTGCTTCAACTCCCCCCACCTATCTCCCCATCTCTGCCCTTTTGGCCACTCTGTGCTCCACTGCCCCTAGCTGACGTTCGCTGTCTTCTTCCTCTCGCTGCTGAATGGGCATGCCCTGGCCTGGACAGGAGGGCAGCAGAGCACAGGGTGGCTTGTGCGCCCTCCTGTCCCAGCAGCAGTCATCCACGGCCTGGCTGTGCTCATGTCATGCCACGGCAGCCACTTACCCACCTGCCGGCCTGCTTGTGAGCTGTCCAGGACTCATAATTTCCTGCTGGCTTCTGCATTGACTTCACTTGTGGGAAGCCATCAGGAAGTTGCAAGTCACAGTCACATGAGGTCCTCGCTTAACAATGGCAATGGGTACTGCAGGGATTGCTGTCAGTAAGCGATGTGGTCATGTGACATCACACCTTACGACCGCATTGCTTAGCAATTGAAATTCCAGTCCCAATTATTGTTGCTAACTGAAGACCACGTGTATTTTATTTATTGGCTGGTTTATTAGACTTACTGGGCTGGCTGAGGACCCTGCAGTGGCATCACTCAGTGATTTAAAATGAAAAGTGCTTGCATGAATGCTCCAACTGAGCCAAATACAAAACAAAGGTAAAACTTTATTAGCCTAAAATTTTACAGAACAATCTCTGTAAGCATAAATCATACACATTTATACATTTAACAGGTGTCTTCCTTCTTGCTTTCCCCAACTTGACCCATTTCTATCTACACATCCAAAATAAGGCCTAGTAATCAAGAACTAGATACAACAAAGGACTGAGAAAGTCCTTAGTCAAATGGACCACAAATTCCATTTAGATAGGTCAATGGCCTTCAAAATTTGTGTCACCATGCATGATCTCTAAAATGATAAATGAATTTGCATATTCCAACCTCATGAATAAAACTAGGGCTACCACATTTGGACTACAGAAATTCAAGCTCTCAATTTTGGGCTGCTGTATATGGGTTGTTTGGATTTTGTGGCTGATATCAAGGTCAAACAAACATAGCTAAATAATAAATGAAACTGTTATGCTTGGCAGATGGTTTTGACAGACAGCTAGATGTGTGGGGTTAGCCATCACTTAGATCTTGCTCCAGCTATTTCCAGATTTTCTTTACAGGAATGAGTTTGAGAGCCTTCTGCCTTTAAACATTCGTGACCCCTCTCTAAGTTGTTTGTGCCCATCTACCCCCAGATCACAGCCCATAATCTGAGAACGTGTATGTATCAGTATCACTAAATCCACCACAGATTTCAGACTTTTTACACATAAAAAGTAGCATGAATAAATGAATTGCTATCACATATAAATTATACATACCACTGTTCGACATCTGAAACAAGTTGTTCTTCTCAAATTTCTTGAAAACACTTCCTTTTATTTCCACAAACTGCAATTTAAAGAAAGCAACATTCCCATTTTAGAAAAGTCTGGATTTAAAAGAAAATTTCTACAAAAACAAATTATTACTTCTTAAAAACAGCAATAGTGACAGGTAAGACATGTATTAGATCCTTCCAACACTTACATTATTAGACATCATGATAGTAAGAAGTGATTTATTGTGGGAGTTGAAGGCTACATTGAGTGTTGTTGCTTGAACCATAATAAGGATAGCATGCAAGACTGTAGTCACATACATTAAGGAAAAGAATTTTACAAGAATATATTAGTCTGAACTTCAAGATCTCCCTCAATAATCAGTACAGACTCAGAAATTTCACCAAGCTGAACTAAACAGTAATCTCAAAGTTTCCCCTAACTATTGATTCAAGCATGCAGTTGAACTTCCCTTCTTCAATTTCAATTCAATTTCAAATGGAGTTGCCAAAATAACTATTATTCTTATGCAACAATTCTAAGGAAGGGGTTGTGTTTGGTAGTGAATATTGGTCACTAAATAGTAATCAAATCCACAACAGACTTTATGTTAGTTGTGGACTTCTCACATTTACACATATTTCCAAACCAGCTTCATTCCTCTTATTTTATCTAATTATGAAGTTTTGTATTTCTCTTCTATATATCCAAATATTCCAATATTCAAATTTTATACTCTTGAAAAAAAATCTGGCTAAAATATGTAAGAATTTGTGTGGTGGGACAGATTAAAAAAACAACAACTGGCCTCATAGGCTGTTACTGATTCATGAGCCAATCCAGACCAGGAATGACTATTGTTGGTGGCACAAATATTGATTTCTCCTTTGCATTAGATGATAAAAATACTTGTAAGAAAGCTGCTATGATGATAGCAAATGAAATCAAAGAATCTATGAGACTCCTGAAAGCTAACAATACAATAACGTGTGGGGTAGTACTGCCCCCAATAAGACTTCATATTGGTCAAAAGTGTCAAGTAAAAACTTACGTACAGTGCATTTGGAAAGTATTCAGACCCCCTTCACTCAATTGTTCAAATTCATTTTTTTTCTCATTAATCTACACTCAGTACCCCATAATCACAAAGTGAAAACAGAATTTTAGAAATGTCTGTAAATTTATTAAAAAGGAAAAACTGAAATATCACATTGGTATCAGACCCTTTGCAACACCACTTCAAATTTAGCTCAGGTGCCTCTTGATAGTTGCTGAGCTGTTTCTATACCATGAAGGCCACCTGTGGTAAATTAAATTGATTGGACATGATTTGGAAAGGCACACACCTCTCTATAGAAGGCTTCACAGCTGACAATGCACTACAGGTGAAACTCGAAAAATTAGAATATCATGCAAATGTTCATTTATGTCAGTATGGCAACTCAAAAGGTGAAACCAATATATGAGATAGATGCACTACATGCAAAGCAAGATATGTCAAGCCTTACTTTGGTATAATTGTGATGATTATGGCGTACAGCTTATGAAAACCCCAAATTCACAATCTCAGAAAATCAGAATAGTGTGAAAAGGTTCAATATTCTAGGCTCAAAGTGTCCCACTCTAATCAGCTAATGAATCCATAACACCTGCAAAGGGTTCCTGAGCCTTTCAATGGTCTCTCAGGCTGGTTCAGTAGGAATCACAAGCATGGGAAAGACTGCTGACCTGACAGTTGTGCAGAAAACCATCATTGACGCCCTCCATAAGGAGGGAAAGCCCCAAAAGGTAATTGCAAAAGAAGTTGGATGTTCCCAAAGTGCTGTATCAAAGCACATCAATAGAAGGTTATGTGGAAGGGAAAAGTGTGGTAGAAAAAGGTGCACAAGCAGCAGGGATGACCGCAGCCTGGAGAGGATTGTCAGGAAAAGGCCATTCAAAAGTGTTGGGGACTTTCACAAGGAGTGGACTGAGGCTGGAGTTAGTGCATCAAGAGCCACCACACACAGACGGATCCTGGACATGGGCTTCAAATGTCGTATTCCTCTTGTCAAGCCGCTCCTGAACAACAAACAACGTCAGAAGCGTCTTACCTGGGCTACAGAAAAAAAGAACTGGTCTGTTGCCCAGTGGTCCAAAGTCCTTTTTTCTGATGAGAGCAACTTTTGCATCTCATTTGGGAACCAAGGACCCAGAGACTGGAGGACGAATGGAGAGGCACACAATGCACGATGCTTGAAGTCCAGTGTGAAGTTTCCACAGTCTGTGTTGATTTGGGGAGCCAGGTCATCTGCTGGTGTTGGTCCACTGTGCTTTATTAAGTCCAGGGTCAACGCAGCCGTCTACCAGGAGATTTTGGAGCACTTCATGCTTCCTTCCACAGACGAGCTTTATGGGGATGCTGACTTCATTTTCCAGCAGGACTTGGCACCTGCCCACACTGCCAAAAGTACCAAAACCTGGTTCAGTGACCATAGGATTACTGTGCTTGATTGACCAGCAAACTCGCCTGACCTGAACCCCATAGAGAATCTATGGGGCATTGCCAAGAGGAAGATGAGGGACATGAGACCGAACAATGCAGCGTAGCTGAAGGCCGCTATTGAAGCATCCTGGTCTTCCATAACACCTCAGCAGTGCTGCAGGCTGATAGCATCCATGCCACGCCGCATTGCGGCAGTCATTGCTGCAAAAGGGGCTCAAACCAAGTATTGAGTACATATGCATGCTTATACTTTGCAGAGGTCCGATATTGTTCTATTTCCAATCCTTGTGTTATTGATGTCATGTAATATTCTAATTTTCTGTTTCACCTGTATACCAGAGCAAAAGCCATGAGGTCAAGGCAACTGCCTGCAGAGCTCAGAGACAGGGTTACTGCAAGGCACAGATCTGGGGAAGGCTACAAAAAAAAGTCTGCTGCACTGAAGGTTCCCAAGAGCACAGTGGCCTCCATAATTCTCAAATGAAAGAAGTTTGGCACAACCAGGACTCTTCCAAGAGCTGGTCACCCGGCCAAACTGAGCAATTGGGGGAGAAGAGCCTTAGTAAGAGAGGTGACCAAGAACCCGATGGTCACTCTGACTGAGCTCCAGAGATCCTGTGTGGAGATGGGACAAAGTTCTAGAAGGACAACTATCACTGCAGCCCTCCACCGATCTGAGCTTCATGGCAGAGTGGTTAGAAGGAAGCTTCTCCTCAGTGCAAAACACATGAAAGCCTGCTTGGAGTTTGCAAAAAAGCACCTGAAGGACTCTCAGCCTGTAAGGAATAAGATTCTCTGGTCTGATGAAACCAAGATTGAACTGTTTGGCCTCAATTCTAAAAGTTATGTCTGGAGGAAACCAGGCACTGCTCATCACCTGCCCAATACCATTCCAACAGTGAAGCATGGTGGTGGTAGCGTCATGCTGTGGGGGTGTTTTTCAGAGCAGGGACTGGGAGACTGGTCAGGGTTGAAGGGAAGCTGAATGGAGCAAAGTACAGAGATATCCTCAATGAAAACCTCTTCCACAGTGCTCAGGGCCTCAGACTGGGCCGAAGGTTCAGCTTCCAACATGACAACAATCTTAAGCACACAGCCAAGACAACACAGGAATTGCTCAGGGACAACTCTGTGTATGTCCTAGAGTGGCCCAGCCAGAGCCCTGACTTGAACCCTATTGAACATCTCTGGAGAGACTTGAAAATGGCTGTCCACCAACGGTCCCCATCCAACCTGATTGAGCTTGAGAGGATTTGCAAAGAAGAATGGCAGAAAATCCCCCAATCCAGGTGTGCAAAGCTTGTCACGTCACACCGAAAAAGACCTGAGGCTATAATTGCTGCCAAAGGTGCTTCAACAAAGTACTGAGTAAAGAGTCTGAATACTTATGCCAATGTGATATTTCAGTTTTTCCTTTTTAATAAATTTATAGACGTTTCTAAAATTCTGTTTTCACTTTGTCATTATGGGGTACTGAGTATAGATTAATGAGAAAAAAAAAGAATTTGAACGATTGTAGTATCTGGCTGCAACATAACAAAATTGAAAAAAGCGAAGGGGGTCTGAATACTTTCTGAATACACTGTATGTATATCCCCCTTTTATCTCCAAATACCCATGTACCATAGAAAAGGCTTAAAAGTTACAATCCTACTGAGCACTGAGCAAGTTACAAAGTTTAACAGTGCATTTGCTTTAAACACAGTCAGATCACTAATTCATTCAACACACCAGCAGCTGCAGTCCCTTCCCAGCCACCTACGTCCATACAATTGTGAAGGACAATAGTGATGTGCAAATCCTTTGAAAGCAACCATGTTTTTTTTTTCAAACTCACACAGCAACTTCTATATCTGTTCCTGGCTGCATCTGAATATGTTGGGCACATCTGGCCACTTTGATTTGCTGGAAAAAGCAAAGTGGCCGTGCCTAAACAAATACACCAATGAAGACAGTCAGGAGCAGCTCATGGAGCAACTGCATGAATCTGGAAAAAGATGCAGCTGTTTTAATGATATCTATTCATTGTAAAACATGTCTTCTGAAAGATTTGTGTAGCCCTATCAGATAATTTTACTGTAGCACAAATGTCATGTGAGAGCACTTTTTATCAGCCTTATAATTTATTTCTACACTTTTAAATACAGAGGCTGCTTTTTCATAGGACCCCTAATATGACCTTACAACAAAATATGATACCAAAGCAAAAATGCTAATAAAACAATTTAAATAATAAAACAAGTGAAAATGTTACCAACAGAAAAAGGTCAAACAACAAAAATATGCAGCACAATCAAGCCAGCATACCAAAAATGCCTCGCCCCCCCCCAAAAAAAGAGAGAGAAAAGTTGCTAATTTCTTCATGCAAGGGAAGAATGAGAGTACAAGCCAAAGAACTATGCATGCCTATTTTAATATTGCCAAACCTCGGTTTGGGATTACCCATCGTATCAGCTCTGATGATGACGCACATGGCTGAAATGGAGTTGGGTTTGCCTCCTTCAGAAGAAACTGATATATTATACCATAAGTCATTTAATTATTAGGTTGAGTGCCTCTTGATGACATATCACAAAAAGTTTGGAAATTAAGCAAGTAGGGGGTGAAGAAAAGCTTTTATTCATTGGCATTAATCAAGGCAGCATTGAGGAAGAGTCTTTAGTGCTGAATGTTATAATAGCAAGCAACTGATTAGAAGCAAGGTCCAAAGACCTGAATCATCACTGAGCTGTCTCTAATGCACACCAACATTATTTATCATCCAAGAAAGATCTATAAAATATTTATTTATTTATTTATGTATGGATAAAAGGAGAGCTTTATATAATGTTTAAAGGTCTTTTCTAAGAACCAAGTGAAATCAAGAACTGGATTAGCAACATAGATTTAGCCACAGCTGGTGAACAAGCCGGACCTTGAAAAAAGACTTTTAGCCACTGCCAACACGTCTTGGACAGCAATGAGACTGGAGGCCCCCAAGTTGAACAGTCAGTCCTTTAGGGGAGTGATAGTTCACCCACACCAGTTTTTCATGCCTGTGCAGGCTTCCCACATACAGAACCCCTTTATATCTTCAGGGGAAGGTTCAGCTCTCCTTCGTAGATCTCAAATCCGGACAACTATTCAACAGTTCCATCAATTCTCTGGGGTCTTTTGATGGAAAAGACAACTGGTAAGTTTTCAAGACTCTCATTTTCAGTTTGAAAGAACAATTCACAGAATCTATTAAAACTAGCTCCTTAAACTTGTGATTACACAGAACCTTCCTTTGTAAAGGTTCGGAATAACTATTCTATTGACTACTGCTACTCCTTTTAAGGTCATACAGCTACCACATATCTCCAAGGAAAGAAGGATCAGCGATGCCTAGATTTGTTTGTACAGTGGAATGAGGAAATTGCCTCATAAAAGTGCAAATCTGAGGAAAGACAGTACAGAGAAAATAAGCTGCTGTTAGTTCAATTTTTTTTTTTTTGCAAACAAATGTTTTTCAATTTATGACTTTAAAAGAGCTCCTGTTTTCCCTACAAGGAATTTGTTGCCTTCTCTATACAAAATCCAAGATTTTATAGATTCTTGAGACTACATAGACACACCCTGAAATGAACACAAAAGGATACAGACATACAGAACTGCCATGAAGAAATGGGGAATGACCCCTATGTGGGCCCTTTTCCTTTCCTTTGGTTCTGTCGCTGTCCAATAGAGAGCATCCAAGATATCTTGTCCAAAAGATGAAAACAAACGGTCGGCTACCTAGAGAGACATATGTGTGCATTAAAATATATTTTAATTTTGCAGCATGGTTTCTCTTAAGTAAAAGTTATTTGACTTCAGGGCCATAATGCAAATAAATCCATTTGAAAGATAAATTTACAGCAATACTGCATGCAAGAACTTCTGTGTTCAGCATTTTGAATTATTACGTTACTGAATTTTTTACACGTCAGCATTTAAGATAAATGTGCCTAGGATCAGTCAGAACAAAATCAGCACAAAGTTTGTGTCAAGTACCTTAGTACAAAGTTTCTATTGCTTGCGGAAACCCTGTTTTTCATCTTTGATTGTCTTTCTGGCCTAGTTCTGTCATCAAGCTTGCACAATCACTTTCACAACTCATTTCAACTTCGTTATGCTTTGTGTTGATTACAATAATTGTTCCATGAATGTAACTTTAGGAGATGCTCTCTTGTAGTTTTTCTGCTATGTTAGGCTGGATATAATTATACATTAGTTTCTTTCTAGCTTAGAGAAACGTAGCTCTGCTACTTGTTGGCCACAGCATGATGTTCAAAACATAATCCTATTCTTCGGCACTGGTCATAGGTAGCATCAACTAGATCTATTAATCTTAAACAAGTAACCCAGAAAGTATCCTAGAATCCTGTGTGGCTGTGGATTAGAGGGAATATCAGAAGTAGAACAAGCCTGTAATTAACTGGGCAGCCTTAACAGAAACCTTTAATTTAAATCCATATGGAAATACTGGCCATATTGGGAGGACACACCTGCTGAAACTGTACTGAAGCAAGGATGTGTGTGTGTGTGTGTGTGTGTGTGTGTGTGTAAGAAATATTAAAGTCCATCAGTATGATCAGGAGCAGACCAACCAAAAGTTAAAGCAGATCTGGAAAGACAGCCATTCCTGGAGCCATTTGCTGGCTGCGCAGTGCTTCGGATATAATTCTATAAAGCTGATTGGAGTGCAACTGTAGCAATTGTCAAAAGAGCCATGCCCTTTCCTAGGATCACACTGCTGTTGTGGGAAAGCTTCTGCTGCAGTCTTGCAATCCTGGAAAAAGGCACGGCACCTTCAATCAGTTGCCAACAGGAGCTGCATTCCTGCTTCAAAGTAACTTTTCAGAATCAAATCCCAAACTTTTTGGGAACTTCTGTTTAGCTCTCTGGTATCCTTCCGTTAGGAAGTTCTTCATAAGCAAAACTGGAAACATGGTGAAATGTTAATTATAATGGTTTAAATGGTTTCATGTTAGCTACCTCAACTGCCACAATCATGGTAGAACAATGGGACAAAATTTTAATAAACAATGTAATGTAAGCAACAAAACCTCTCATCTCGTGTACAAGAGCTCAAGGTAGCATACACAGCACTTCTTCCTCCCATTATTCTCCATAATGACAGCAGTATGTTGGGAAGAGAGAGTATGACTGGTACAAAGTCAGCTACTGAGCTTTGGCTGATGGTGGACTAGAACCCGGGTCTTCCTGGTGCCAGCCCAACACCCTAACCACCACACCATGCTGGCTGTTGCCTTTTTCCTCAATCTGCAGCTCTGCATGATTGTGGTCAAGGATGCATCTAGCTTACAGAGTTGTCCAGAGGTACTACTTTAGCCCCCTAATACATGTTGAAGCCCCTTTTAACCTTTGACCCTCTGCATAACTCTAAAAAAAGGCATAAAGCAGAAGATCTATTCTTCCTGATTGAAGTAAGAGTAATAATTACTGGCCCCAAGCTGAAGACAGTATTCACTTGTTCACCCAAAGAGTTTGTTTCTCTTGAACATGATTTGGATAAAGATCAAGACTGAGTTCATTTCAACTCACTGTTTGACCCTGAATTGGGTCACTGTCAGAATCATCTATTTAACAAAGGCTCTGTGTTGATAACCCTCTAAATGTTTACAGAAAGGGTAATTATTATTCTTTAATGTATGTAATATTGCTATTACTAATGCCAATAATTCAAATCCTTTGTAAAACTCAAGGAATTAAGAAGCAGTTTGCTTTAAGACACCATTCATAGGGAAAAGAAAATCCAAAAACCTGTGGCTAAATGTTTGAGTGCTTCTCAAGTAGTTCTTAAGAACTTATTCACAAGGTTCCTAAATACTGTGCTATGAATTATGTTACTCTCTTGATTGATCGATCTATCTTCAAATAAACTTTTTTTTTTTTTTAAAACAACATTGTACAGGTAGTCCTTGGTTAATAACCATTTGTTCAGCAACTGAAGTTACAACAGCACTGAACAAAGAGTCTTATGGCTGGTCCTCGAAGTTGCAGCTGTCTCAGCATCCCCACAGTCATGTGATTGCGATTTGGGTGCTTAGCAACTGGCTTGCAATTATGATGGTCACAGCGTCCCGTGGCCATTTGCGATCTTCACTGCCAGGTTCCCACAAACAAAGTCAATGGGGAAGCCAGAAGGAGGTTGCAAATGGCGATCATGTGACCACAGGATGCTGCAATCATGTGGGATTTGCCTAACAATGGCAACTGAGACTGCCAGAACTGCTGTCGTAAGTTGTGCGATCACATGACCTTGCACTTTACGGCTGTGTTGCTAAGCGAGAAGTTCCCAGACCCAGTTAGCATTGTTAAGTGAGGACTACCTATATTTCAAACATGGTGGAAAAGCAATTACAACAAGGCTTTGATATGTCAAGGAAGACGATGTACTTCCATAATAGTTTTATTTCTCATCTACTTACCTCAAGCATATTATAGATGATGTAGAGTTTAATCACAGACTGCCCTCTTATCAGGTGGTACATCATGGAATAGTCAACGTAGTGCATCATGAAGTAGCAAATAACAAGTATTACCCCTTTGAAAATATCACACACCTGGGCTGGCTGGAGCAGGCGTCTATCGCTGAAATATAAAATTACAGAAATAAAGAGTGCATTTGATACAGATGAAAGCCACCTACTGCTAAACAAATGAGCTTCCTAGGGCCTCCTGAGCAAGATGCTTCTCTCGCTGAGCACCTGCCTGGGCTGCCTCTTCTTCAACTGGCAGATCCCTCTCCGTTAGTCTAACAGGGTGAGACGGGTAGCCGGGAAAAAGCAGCTGGTTGCTGTTTTTCTGACCTGTTTCTATTTAGAGGCTTTTTTACTTTTACTCATGTCATTTAGAGCTTGCAAGCCTCAATTCTACAAACTATTTAGGCCCTTTGGAGCCGAAAAGTCAATAGTCTATTAATTTTAGAGACATATGTGAAGAGTTAACTAAGCACTAATATTTTAGTGTGAAAACTTGCTTTTTCAAATTATAAAATCATATCACCCTGACTTTTAAAGGTCAGAAATCAAAATATGAAGTTCATTTTACTACAAGGAATTATAGTTTGAAATGTTGTGGTTTTCCTGATGGCTCAGAATCTTTGGTAGTGTTTCCAAGAGCAATTCACTCTATACTCAAGGATACACACGGTGTCCTGGGGCTCTAAGGATATATTAAGAGACTGGCTTAGCTAAGAGAAGAGGTAGACACAACATGGAGCTGCCCCAAATTCCAGGAGAGGAGCGGTTGGGTTTTAACAACAAAATGGATGCAGAAACTTTTCCCCACCTTATCCTGCCATCACTATCTTATGTGATCTTCAATATTAGATTTTATTTCAACTATGCAAAAGTCACAGCAGAGATAATGGAAAAGAACAGCAGGCAGGCAAACCCTTTAGCCCTCCTCTTGGTATACTTTTTGTTGTTCTTTTTATGAAATGAGCCTTGCATTTCCTTTTGCTTATTTAAGGTTCAGCCTGTTTTTACACAAACCAGAATTCTGCCATAACATTTGCTGGGCTGCAAGTCTGACCAACCAAAACAAGCTATCCACGCCACAATTAAGGACAGAGGCAATTTGCTGTCAATTGTTGACCTTTACTCTTCCAAACATTGGCTTCTTTAACAAAATTTTAAAATATTATCTATCTAGCTTATATCACATCTGATAAATAAAAAAATGCATTCTAGTATTTAACTATCACAGAGTAGATTCCTATGAAAATATGTGTAGAAAAATCTATGGAATTCTACAGCTACTCTGAAATGCACATGAAGATTTTGCCAACACTCACTTCAGGTCATTTCCAACAGCCAAAGCTATCTTAAATAAATTCTACACATAAACTGTGTCAGTTCCAGCTGCTGGTTAAGATTATATCTAGATGCAATGCTGACCACAAATAAAATTAATATGAGCACAGACATAAATATGTACACGCAGAAATAAATAAAATTCAGCAAGAAAAAAATGTCAAGGCCATGGAACAAGGAGGGTAGCCCCTCCATTTCAACAGATGTTGTGCAGCATCCAAGATCCTGGATGTTCACATCTACCTCCAGCAACGCCACCTCCATCTTGTGAAGCTGCTACAAACCATGATTTTTAAAATTCAAACTTTATAGTAAGTTAGAGCAACATCTGAATTCTGCCAAAATGAATTAGATCAGGAATGTATTAGATCAGGAATGTATTCTATTGAAGAGACTTCTCTGCCAATCTCTTATGTTTCAAAAGCATACTAGAAATTAACTAGAGGTAGTCCTTGTTTAGCAACCACAATTGGGACCAACAACTCGGTTGTTAAGCGAAGTGGTCACTAAGTGAACCCACAACTGTGCTTATGATCTTACTTCAGCTTTCCTTTGCTTTCTAGACCTGCAAAGGTCGTAAATGCGAGAATTGGTCACAGTTACTTTTTCATCACTGTAGTAACTGTGAAATGGTCGCTGTACAAGGCAGTTGCTAAACAAGGACTACCTGTAGCAGCAAAATATAATAATAATAATGATACAAAACTGCATGAATTGTACTAGAGCCAATGTAAAACTGAAAATACATCAAAGAAAAAATCCACTTTTATAACTTTTGATTAGACTCCTCTCATTTACAAGAATTTTTTTTTTTTTTTGTCTGCACTCAGTCATTACTGACCCTGCAGTGACTGCCTGGACGAGTCCTTGCATTTTTCATGCCTGGACGAGTCCTTGCAGTTTTCAAGGCAAGTGTTTTTGGAAGTGGTTTGCCAGAGCCTCCTTCCTAGAGCAGAGCCTAGCTGGCAAGTGCAGGAGGCGGGGTTTCCATTGCTTCGTGCCCTTTTCGGGCGAGCGCGGTTTCGCGCTTACCAGCAACTGGTCCCGTCTCTCTGTGCAAGGCGCTGCCAGCATTTTTCCTCCCACCAGAGTGAGAGTCCCCATTTATCTACTCACGTGAGTTTTCGACCTGTTGGGTTGACAGGAGCTGGGGAGGAAACAGGAGCTCACCCTGTTAACGCGAAGGCTGGACTCGAACCCCCGAAGCGTCAGCCATTTCTGGCCGGCAACTTTCAGTGTCATTAAGCCACTGCGCCACCGCGTCCCCTTTTTTTACAAGAATGAATACACCTAATACCAACGCAACATTTATTTTAATTTATTAATTTAATGTAATTTAATTTAATCATTTAAGATTAGAACAGTGCAAGCAATTATACCCTGTGACTCTCTATAGAAGGAAAAGTTGGACTTTGAAGAAGCAAGGCAGGAAGAGCATTAACACTTTTTTTTAAAATAAATTTTATTAAAAGTTTTAAAAAGAATATAAAAACTAACACCAATTAATACAAAATAGAGAGAATGAAGAAAAAAAGACAGGAAGAAAAAAGCAAAAGCACAGTGAGAAAGTATAAAAAGAAATAGAAAAAAGAAGCTTCCAATTTTCTCTGCAGCAAATATAAGTATAATTACAGATTATCTTTTACTCTATGATTTTAAAAAAAGCTCACTTTTTTCTATTATCCCTTTTTTTTCTTCTAATCATCAAAGCCACAAGTCATAAGTGAATTTTTTTCTGTTTCATGCAAAAAGCCTATAAGGGGTTTCCAGTCAGTCATAGATGTCCTTTCTTTCATTAAGGACCTCAATTTAGCCAACTCCGCAAATTCCATCATTTTCACCAACCAGTCCTCCACTCTGGGCAGTGCTGAGCCTTCCCACTTTTGAGCATATAATAGTCTCGCAAGAGTACTGACGCTTTTGAACTTTGGTGTTGGAGGAGGCTCTTGAGAATACTGTGGGCAGCCAAGAAAACAAACAAATGGATCACTGAACAAATCAATCCGAAGTTCTTGCTCAAGGCACAAATGACCAGGCTCCAATTATCCTACTTAATGATAATGAACACACAGCAGCCTCCGCTTGCACACATCCAGTGCACAGGAGACCAGCTCTTCTCTAGCAACTGATTCCACTAAGCACCCTAGCAGACATGATTGATAAGATCAAACCTGCTGCCTTTTTTCTACCTTTAAAACTTTTTTTAACAATACTGTTAAGAACTGTGAAAGCTTGTGGCTATTTATAAAAGTTTGATTCATCCAATAAAACTATTGCCTGGGAAATTTTGAATTTTCAACAATATTGCAATAGTTTTAAGGTATCAACCAAGAAAGGCTGCTGAGGATTTGATTTAAGCCCCATTATGACGACAGCTAGAACTGTTTTTGTACTTGGGATGTGGGTCATGAGAAGAAGGAACATAAATTAAAAAAATAAGGTTGCAGAAAATTCTGACATAACCGACTCTGAAGGGAGAGTAAAGAAAGTTCTGCATATGGTAATTCAACCCACCTCTGAGATTGAAATAAGTAAAAAAAAAACTACCCACCTGCATCCCTAACACAGCCTATCTTTAAATGTATGTCCCCCCAGCTTCACCATTTGTACATTCCCATTCCTCCTGCAGCTTAACGAGTGATTATGCCTAGTTTTTGCAAGTCTTTCTTATTGCAAACACCTAGAAAAATCATCGCTGGGAGAATCTGAAAATCTGAAACAAGACAGGTAAACTTATTTCTTCTTGGTGCCTAAGAAAAAGTAGTATGCATTTTGTAGCCTTAGAGAAAACGGAATAACATAATTAGACCTGAATGAAACTTTGCCTGAATATGCCAGCAAATACAGTGACCTCACAACCAACCTCATCTATAATACTTAGCTGGGATTCACATATCTCATTTTCAGGAGCAATCTAAGATTTTAAGAGCGTAGTCTGTTCTCACATTATATGAGATGGTAAAATGTTACACCCAAAAAATGTAGTGCATGAATGAAAATACATGCATTGTATTCACAAGAGCTTTATTACAGTACTTATAAATGAAAGCACCACAGGGAAAAGTTTTGGGAAGTTTATGGCATGCATTTTTTATAAGAAATATTTAAATAAGCTAGTAAGTTCCTTTCTCAGTTGCAGCACAACCACCAACATGCGCCCATTCAGCCAAACAACATGCTGAGAAAAAATAAATGAGTACCAACCTCATCCTTAGGCTCATCCTTAGGGGACAGCTGTCTCAAAACAAACAGGGCAAAATGAGACAATGTGGGACAATTAAATCTTAAAACACTTTCCTTTAAAAAATTACCTTAAAAGTAACTGCCAGCTCATAATGACAACAGGTTATGTCACCCCTTATTTAAAACCACAATTATATTTTACCTTATTATGCATAGCGCAAACTGCCTTTATTGTTAGCTTTCTTACAAAGGGAAAATCATGTCTGAGGAAAGATGAGGAGCAGTGAGGTGACTGTGCCATTAATCTGCAATTAAAAATCAGCTTCCTTGCCAAAAATCATGATTTAAGTCATGTTTCTCATTAAGTCTGATCCAGAAAATTCTGGCTTAATGTTATCAATACAACAAAAAAGCCAAGGTTAAATTGACTTGGCTTGAAAACTGATATTAAGTCAGGGTTTACAAACTGTAATGGGAGCACTTGGCTTATGCAAGCCAGAAATGAAATGCCAAAGCTGGCACAAGAGAAGATGAAGGGCTAAATGAAATTAAAAAAATATGAAGGGACAAAAGAAGATTCTTGTTTCCAGTTTTAGAAAAACTTTTTAAAAATGAAGCTAAGGAATACCAGCTAACTCAAAAGACTCTATACAATGTGCTGCAGAGTAGAAGCCGAGGTTTGAAAAACAGTTCATCTTTCCTGAACATCTGTTTTTACATTTGAGCTCTCTGAATGTAATTCTGAACTATCCTTTCAGGGTTTGTGTGAACAAAGGCAATTCTGATTTAGCAAATTCTCTACAGATTCCCATCTCAAGCCCCATGTCAATTTTGGAGGGCCATCCAATTTTAAGTGTGGTTTTTTTGAAAGCAGAGAAGGCTGCAAAAAAGCAGCCATATTTAAATGAACATTTCATTATTATTTTGCTACAAGACTACATTATCCACAATTTTTATTGGCCACTGTTTTAAGTGGCTTGAAAACCAGTAACAACAACAAAACCAGATTTTTCACATTATAGACAACCTTGCAAATTCTCATTTACCTGACATGGTTAAGAACTCATCCCAGGAGCTTTGATTATTACTACTTCCAGCAAAACCAGAAATTACAAACTTCCCCCAGAAATTGGCAGGACCGCAGAATCTTAAATGAAACATTACAACTATTTCACTAACTTTCTCAATATTTTTCAAAGGAGGTTCTCTGAAGTGCCTTGACCATGTAGGAGCCAGGAAAATGTACAGATGCAGGCGTGTTGCTTGAAATCTGACTTCCTGCATTTCTGACAGACAACGCTGCACACATCAAATGCCGACAGAGACCCCGTTCAGCTGTTAGCGTAGGATAAAAGCCAGGTTCTATACTCACCGTGCAGACGCTCTATGTGACATCACATTCCATCCTACAAAGGAAGTGAAAGTGCTCTCCCCACAGTCTGATTTACAAGAAATAAAAGAGAGAGAGAGAGAGAGAGAGAAGGTTGTCATGTAGCTACACTACGTATCTCACCCATATGGAAAAGAGGGGAAGTGACTTGGGCCCCTTTACTTTCCCTTGCGCAGCAGACCGATTGCAACGGGGAAAGGGTCTTTACTCCAGATGAAAGGAAAAAACCACTCTGCCTTGGGAAGAATTTGTAATGAACTCCAGTAAAAAAGGAGTACAATCAAAGTCTGATACGGAATGAACTTAATTGTTGAGGAATACACTACCTACCCCAAAAATGAAGTGCCTCCACTTAAGAAAAAAATAATAAGCTTGTTTACAGATATATACAATACTGCTCTAGGTAACAGTATACAGACATCACAAAGAAGGTAAAACTAATCCAAATATTAGAGTATAGCCATTACGGGATTACAGTAACCTGACCAAACTAATGTTTAATCTTGGCACATACATAAATAACTTTAGTGGAGGAAAACAAAAATATCTCCCCAAAAGAAATATAAAATATATAGCGGAGGTAATCCACAATTTTTAATTATCAGTCAGACTTCATTAAAGCAAAGGTTAATCTAGTATTTACTATAGAGTTCTGGTTTAGGGAAAGTGATAAACCTAACTCTGGCAAAAATACATTAATCCCATTATCCATAGCAGGACATCAAAAAGTCCAATAGTAAATTATGCTTTGACAAAAATTATGCCTTTTGCAGAGGACAACTTTTCCCCAAAGACTGATTTAAGGCAGCAGTGGGTAGGACTTCTGTTTACATCACAAAAAGTTTATCTTGCTAGACCAAGTCTGTTATCTGAAACAACATCTGACTTGTTGGTGGTGCTGGAGGCCTGATACGCCATTCCTGATTCTTTTGGGACATAGATATACGTTCTCAGGCATCAAAGCATATTGGAAAGGTTTCCCTAACAAAAACTTCAAATACCACTGCAAACAGAAGTAACTTTTAGCAAGTAATCATCATCACTAGCCAAATGATAGTCCTCATTTAGCTACCATAATTGGGACCAGCAACTAGGTCATTAAGCGAAGCGGTCACTAAGTGAAACCACAACTGTAGTTATGATCTTACTTCAGCTTTCCTTTGCTTTACAGACCTGCAAAGGTCATAAATGCGAGGATTCAAAGTTACTTTTTCATCACTGTCGTAACTTCAAATGGTCACTGTACGAGGCAGTCGCTAAACAAAGGCTACCTGTATCTGACTGCCTTAAAAAACTCAGAATCTCATAAATTTGAGCCTATTCTCTCAATAAATTATAAACCAAAGCACACAAATAGATTAATTGAAAAGAACATAAAACAGTCCCACCTATGAATCAGTCTCCCTGTTGATAGATAAGTTCAGGAGACAGAATAAGGATACAGGGAAAATTTACATCCTTCATATTGTTGTAAATAAGGATCAGCATTGAACTAGGAAGGGATATTTAGGTTTTCAGAACATTTTAGAATGAAATAATATATAGCACCTGATTTAAATAACTTACAAGAGGCAAAAATAAATGAAATATAAAGGAAAGAATTATAGTGCACTTAATCTCTCTGTTGAGATCTTGAAAAAAAATAGAATGAAGGGAGGAGCACTTTTAGTTTCCACATAGAATGGAATATGATGCTGTGTTTAAAGGAATATTTTTCAAGCAGCTCAGCCCAAAGAGAATATCCACACAGACAGGAAGACGATGAGCAACCACCCTCAACAGATTTAGCTACTTTTGCACTTCACTTTTGAAAATGGCAGTTGTTAGACATATCCACCTACATTATGGAATGATACCTTTTTCTACTGTTAAAAATCATGGACAGTTCAAGAAAACTAAAAAGCACCCAACTTTTATTATTGCAGCAAACAACCACACAGAGGAGTATTCCATAGATGAATTAAGCACTAAATAAGAATACCAAATTTGAAACGTTTATGAAATATTCAGACAATATCAAAAAGGTATTTTGAGCAGAGCCACTAACAGATATGTTGGGTTGCATCCACGTTATTTATCCACTGATGGAACCACATCCCTCAACAATATAAAGCCTTACTCCATCCCAACCTCTGAAATCTACTCTGGGATCTGGGGAAATCTTGCAGAATAGGTCTGGAATACAAAATGGGAAGGGGGAGGGGAGCAGAAATTGCTGAACTTTTGCAGTTACTCAAGCAACAACAATGAATCTGATCAGCACTCAAGGCTTTTGCAGTACCTCGTGTATGTTGATCGGAGATGTTCAACAATTAACTGGATTAAAAAAACAAAATAAAACTGAGTACCTGTACTGCTGGCGAAAGATAATTCATACATTCCTTTTTTTCCATCAGTCCTGTGATGGGTAATCTATAAAACTGTTGATTTATTTGTTTGTTTGTTCATTTATATAGCTACCAATTTGCCAGGTGACCCTGGGTGGCTAATAAAGGTTAAACACATCAAATAAATAAAGTGGGCTATATATGAAATATTCTTCCTCCATGCAGATCAATAAGACTGCCAAAATATCGTGCTCAGCAATATTAAATGTTAATATCAAGAGTTGATTAATGTTTAGAAAATCCTGCCCAGAGCTACATACTGCAACCAGTAACACAAAAGTGATTTCTGCTCATAGAATGAGACTTCCTGCCACTTCCTCCCACCAACAACACATTTCAGTGAGATTTTGGGGGGGGGGGGGAGGGATGTGTTTATTCTCATTGCAATAAAGGGCCTTATTTAAGTCCTCCACTTGACCATGGAACCCGGTGTATAACTTTAGACAATTATAAGTTCTCTGGCCAAATTAAATCACTGAATGATAGTTGTGAGAATAAAATACCCCATCCATTTTCAAGGTCATTTGTTCCATCTTGAAGATAGATGGGATAGAAGTATAATAACTAATAATAATAAATATATATTTTTTTAAAATCATCATCTAACTTAGTCTTTATGAAGTAAAAAGAAACTGAAGCTGGAATCAGACAATGTGCAACCTTACCATAAACAAAACGCATGAAACCAGACATATTTAGTCGAGTATTAAAATTGCCCACAGTGTGGATAGAGGATTCTAGCCATTTTTTCACTTGATTAATTGTAAGCTATATCCATCCATGCTCTGCTAGGTAGCAGCACTGGCTGGCCTTGCTTGGATTTAGAAATGAAGCAGGGTCAGACCTGGTTAGTAAATATTTATACAGTATGGGAGATCACCAGGAAATGCTGGGATTGCAGACTATGCTGGGAAGTTGACAAAATATTTCTGAAGAAAACAAGGGCAAACCATTTCTAACTTCTTGCCAAGAAAACCATATGGGGGTATCCATGAAGACCCCAGGTGACCAGCACCAACTGAAGGAGAGTTTAAATACTATAGTGTATTTAAGAACAAGGATATATGATAGTCCCTGAAACTAGATTTTTAAACTAGAATAGTAAATAAATGTGTGCTTCCCATCTTTTGGTGGGGTTAAGTACCATCTCCTGAATAGCTCATGATTCTTTTTTGCCTGCCAGCGAGTTTTGTGCGTTGACAGTTATTTCTGCAAATTTATTTACTCACACCATAATCACAACAAGGATATTGCACCAACAGATTCTTAATACTAGTGCCAGGCAAAAAAGGAACAAGAGCCAGAAGAATAAATACAGGTAGTCCTCACTTAATGACCACAATTGGGACTGGAATTTAGGTCACTAAGCAATGTGGTCATTAAGCGAATTATCATGTGACCACTTCATTTAGCAACTGCAATCCTGGCACTCTCGGCTGCCATTGTTAAGCAAGAATCGCGGTCGTTAAGCGGACAGAGTCCCGGGTAAGAAACGCAGAGGTGTCTCGGGGGGTGGGGGAGGCACTGGGAGCCCCAGCGCAGGCCACACACAAGTTGGGGAGTGCTGTAGTGCAGCACAAAGCCGCAGCCACCCCTGGAAACTTCAGCCGCCCCAGCAGTGCTTATGATGCCCCCACCGTCACATGATCAAAATTGAGGCTTGGCAGCCTGCCCACACTTGTGACTGCAGGGGCACTGCAACTTCCCCCACCTGCCAATTCCCCCCCCCCCATATGTGCCCTTTTGGCTGCTCTGCACAGCGGTACTTGTCAGTGGTAGCGCCAGGGCCAGGGCTGAAGTAGAGGCGATTTGGAGAAGGAATGGTGCACATCCCATACCTTCTGAAAGCCAGCGTCCTATTCTCGCGATCCTTCAGAAACCTTCTGGTCTTCCCCAGGTCTCACAAGAATGGGATGCTAGCTTTAAGGAAGAAATGAGAGCACCGCTCAGGGATGGAATGGGATGCTGGCTTGCAGAAGGTATGGGATGTGCGGCTTGGGGAAGGAACGGGATGCTGGCTTTAGGGAAGGAATGAGAGGTGTGACTTGGGGAATGGCACAAGGCAACATTTCTCGGTGGCAGCGGCAGCGCTGGGGCTGAAGTCAGTGCCTAGGGGTGATGGCAGCTGGCTGAGACTGCTGAAGGCCTCAAGCCTCCACTTCAGCCTCAGCCCCGGAGCTGCCGACAAGTACCGCTGTGCAGGGCAGCCAAAAGGGCATAGATGGGGGGAAGATAGGCAGGTGGGTGGAATTGCAGTGCCCCTGCAGTTGAAAGTGCAGGCAGACTGCCAAGTCCCAATTCTGATCATGTGACAGCAGGGGCGCTGCAGCGGCCATATCTTCGGACATGGGTCGTAAGTCCATTTCTTCAGCACTATCGTAATTTTGAACAGTCACTGAGCAAATGTTTGTTAAGCAAGGACTACCTGTAGACAGAACTGTTCTCTAGATATTTAACATTTTTTACAATCTTATTCTACAGGATGGTAAAATTCCAGTCACTACTGGTGGTCTAATGCTTCCACCTCAGTAAAAGTGTACTCCAGAATAACCTATATTGTGAACACTATTAAATTAGCCAAACTTTGAGTTGAAAATTATAAGTTCTTAGCCACAGAATCTTGCATTTAACAAATTTTGGTTTGCGGCATTCTTGCTTCAGTACATAGTCGATCTCAGATCATTTCTTTCTTTTGTAAGTCTTCAAGAGAAATATGGTTTTCTTTTTGTAAAGCTCTATTCCAGAGTTACAAAAAAGATTCTGTGCCCCTATGTTTCCATTAGATATTAGGCCATATCATCAGGAATACATTATATTAAATACAGTTATTTATTTTAATTTATTTTACTGGACTTATAGGCCACTCCAATCATGTACAATGCATATGGTATGTACCCTCGCTCTTGAAAGAAAAATCAGTAGGCTACAGTGCTAAATGAATTGTAATTTAATGATACGAAACTTGCAGGATAAAGTCCTTATGGAAGTTAATGCTTCATTCACCACTTTTAAAGTTCCATAAATGTCCTCAGCTCTTATACAGAGCCCAGCCAGGTGAAGCACTGAAACAAATGCAACATGTTCAGCTCTTCAATCCTGAAGAGCCACATATTAAACGAGGCTACTTAAAGACAAATTAAGACCAGACTATATAAGCAGTTAACAAGGCAGAAGAAATAAAAAACTTACCGCAAGCCACTACAAGGCAGTGTGATGAACCTGAACATTGCCAGAAAAACTCTCAATGGGAGGAGGGTGAATACGTAAAGGAAAGCATCCAGGCACAAAAAGATTCCAAAAATCATCAACTAGAGAGGAAAGAAAGAGAAAGAGATATAAGGCTTAACCTTTTAAAAATTTCAAAATGCACAGTGATTCTGAGCTTACACAACCACCCTTTAGCTACATGTGAATGGATATGACTGTAACCATAATCATCTTCAATAAAACAAGGCATTTTATGTAAAATTAGGCATAAATGCAAAATACTATTCAAGGCCTGGTAAAACCAGTAGATTTTCACAACTCCCTACATTTTCATTAGAAGTGGGGAAGGGGCACCTCTCCAGAGGGGATGTTCCAAATTTGCACCAGAGAAGGGATGGTGAAGTTCTCATTTAGCAAGGTACTATTTGTTTAGAGCGCAGAAGCTGAGTGTAGAAAAGAGGTTGGAACACATTCAGCAAAAGCCAGATTCTTCCTAAGCCACAGGCATTTGAACTTTGCAGACTTTCATGGTTCAATGACCCCAATCTTTACTCAATAGATGAAGTGTTCTCAGACACAGTTTCAGATCATCAGCCTTGACCTTCCATACACATTACAGTAGCTATAAATTTTGCAGAACTCACTTCAATTGTAAACATCTTTCCTTCAGGCAATTTTCTTCTTACACAACAGAATAATGCTTTGTCTATTTAGGAAAGAAAAATCAACATCCAAAGGCAGCTTTCCTATCACAATCACAATTCTTAAGCAATCCCCAGCATTCTTACACAATCTCCCAGTGGCACTTAGGCATAGTCTGGATCCTCCAAACCAAGATACTGACTGTGAGATCCAGTTTCCTATGCAAGCTGAATATATACCATAGCTCTGAAAGGCCAGATTTGATCCTTGGTTGTACATCTTTGGCTGAGAAAATGTTACAAAACTCCCTGCGACATTCAAGGTGTTTTGATAAACAGGTATAGAACATGTTTACTAAAGAAAGAATTTATGAAAACCACTGGATTATGTCCATGTTTGCCTTAAACTGTATAGAATTCCATTATCTTTTACTAACATTTACACTGTGTATTTATAATTTGTTTTTAATATCCAAAGCGTTTTTAAAAATGTGAATACTTTATCTGTCATTCAATATAGCTTGACTGTTGCTAAGAAATAAGATGAAGAAAGTTCTATCACAGTTTTACTTAATTAAGAACATTAAAATATTTTCCACTGGTTAGCTATGTAAGTTTTCTAGCACCTATGGCACACTTCTACAACTCTTTCAAAATTCTACTTCTACAACTACATTTCTACAAAATTTCTACAAAATTCACTTCTACAACTCTTTTTAAAATTTGAAAAGTTTTTCAAATCTCTAAATCAGGTACGATTAGAACTTTCAAAATAAGCAGCAGAGGTAAAGACTGTTGAGAAAAAACTGGGATTGTACTTGAGAAAGAAGACATGCTCCCCTTTCTACATCTTTATAGCAGAAGAAAGTGAACAATCAGAGCAACTGCTGATAATACATCTGACTGCTATTGTTGGTTGTTCTCCTGTTTTCTTTTCCCTCACTTTGCTCCTTTTGCTAAATGAAACTAAATGCTTATTTTGTCCACTATTGCTCTCCAGAGTCATATTAGCACAGGAAATAATGCAATAAGATCGACAGTCTTGCCTCTTGTTTAATCTCCTTTAAAAGCCTTCTGTGTTGGTGGCCATCATTGTATCTTCTGATACTGAACTGTCATGGTCTCCACAGAAGACGCATGTTTGGAAGATGAGGATGAGCCTAGAAAACAATCTGAGGCCAGCACATGCCCAGATCCAGGTCTATCTCATACAGAAGAGATAGTTTCTGCAGGCCCAGGTCCTATGGCCCCAGATCCTGATCAAGATGCCTCTGAGCCAAATATATGCCCACAGGATAAATAGCACCATCAAGGGAACAATTAGAAGGTTAAGAGGCAAATAACTGCATGTGTGCAAGATCTAGTTAGGAAGTTAGTATTACTTCCAAGTAGATACAGGTTCTGGATCAGGCTGATGTAAGCCAGCTGGGTAATTTTACAGCCTTTACAACCCAACTCCTGAACCAACTTTTTTCACCTTTTTAAACATTCTCTTTCTTGCATTTTTTTCTCCACTTCCCCAAGGAGAGACAACTAGGCTGGCACAGATGAAGAAACGTGTATATACACAAGTATGTACAGAGGGAAACTGGTATGATGACAAGTGGAACAGGCAGAGTCTTCTTATCCATGTGTCAAATGTTAATTCTACTAATTTCAATGAATGCTCCTACACAGGGTGCACAGGATTTCAAAAGGTGGACAACAACAGAGAATGGTTTCTAGAAGGTGCAGCAAGACTTTTTAAGAAGGGTGGTCATTGGCAGGAAGCAGAGTTGCATTTAATAATGGAGGCACTTCTTAGGCATTTAATAGTGGAGTAAATAAGAAATAAAGACTTCCCTGCTCAGTAACAAATTTTATTAATTAAACCACATATTATTTTATACTATCATCAATATTTCCAAAAAGCAACTGGACTGAGTTTTTGATAATGCAACCGTTCATTTGAAGTTTATTCAACTGAACATAATTTTACTAATTTTCAGAGTCTGAATTCAGAGTAATTCGAGCTGAATTCAGAGTAATTTGAGCTGTTCTGGGCATGGCTTGAGCTTGAAAAAAGAGAATAAGTTATGATTTTTTCACCTTGTCATTTCTAAATATATTGGAAGTTCATTCTACTTGGCCATTAGGTTCTGCTTCAGTCACTTCTACTTTCTGCTGACAAAGTTTTTTCCCCCATCTCAATTTGTATTTATTTTGAATCTAAAATAAATCTTCTAGAAGAGACCATCTCAAACTGACAGTGGCCACCACAATTATCAAAGGAATCTGGCCAAGCCAGCTAAAAGCTTGTGCTTTTAGTGCTTCTTTTGTGACAGCATACATAATCATTTGCTATGGCATTCCAAGTTCAACCAACAAAATATTGGCTGCAACTATTATTGTAACAGCACCTCTTAAAATATTTTTCTATTATTCTTCAAATCTTGCCAAGTCCCTTGCAAACCTTTGTTACATTTATTATGTAATAAAACCAGAACAAATACATTACATTTTCATCAAGATTCATTGCTCACTTCCTCTTATAGGATCAATTCTATGCAAATCTAACTTGGAAGGACATACTGCTAACTAGTAGAACTTGCTACCATTTAAATATCAGAGCAGAGCAGAGCAGAGAATCACATGACACAATACATTTTGCAACAGCCCAGTTATGAAGCTGGATTCATTATTCTGTCCTTTATCCTCAGGAAACACAGAATTTGTTTGCTGGGCTACGATAACATCTCTAAACCCTGATGGCCCTTCTCATGTTTAGTTTTATTGATCTATGACAGGCTGTTTGCATTTTTGTGTTTGTTAAATACAGAAGGTTCAGGAACGTAGCAATGTCCACCTTTTGTTGTAAACAGAAACTTGCAGAACAAATGTTAACATGTACCAGACAAAATCCAGCAGCCATTCTCTGACTTGCTGTTTCAACAACAATACTGTCAACTACTCTGTATACATTTCAGAACATTAAATTATATAACAGCATTTAAAAAAAGCTCTTTAAGTCTTCAACACTGACAAGCAAACAGATATTAGAAATTCTTAATAGCAAAAGTGTCTCAATATTTAAAAGCAGAGCAGTGCCTCTGTACAAATTTTACTGTACAGTGGTACCTCAAGATACGAACGCCCCATCTTACAAAAATTTCAAGATACGACCAGCTCCGGCCGCAAAAATTTACCTCAACATGCGAACTCCGCCTCAAGCTACGAACCGGATCCGCGGCCATTTGCCCTGCTGCCACGTGGTCGCGGCTTCCAAGAGGAAGTGCTAATGAAATCTGAGCGGGAGGACAAAAGCCCAAGGAAAGCAATGCAGAAAGAGGAACTGCTAATGAAATCTGAGCACGCGGGGGGGGGGGGGAGCTCCCGCTCCCAGCTGTGCGCTGATATTGCTTTCACTGTGCTTTTGTCGCTATGGAGAAAGGAAAAAGGAAAAGGAAAAGCCATTTGCCCTGCTGCCACGTGGTCGCGGCTTCCTGTGGGCGAGATCGCGGTAGCAAGGAGGCATTCGGTGAGGCTTGTGGTGTGTTTTGTGGCGTTTGGAAGGTTTTTGGTGTGCTTGTCAGCATGGCTCCAAAGAAAATGCAGAGCAGGCTTGGCAAGAATAAGGCTTTGCAGCTAAGAGGCAAAGAAGAGAGGAAACCCCTGAAGGAGATCTCCCCGAAGTCCCTTTGGAGGGGGACTCTCCCTCCAAACAATAACTGCCTCCCCACCCCATTCTCCCTCTTCATACTGTGCTTTTTTTCATGTTTTTGTGGTTTAAAAATAAAATGCATATGTTTCAGAACTGTTTGTATTTACATTGAACCTTACGGGGAAATTTGCTCTTTCCTTTGGCCATAGCCCTTGGCCTGGTGATTGCTTTTACTGTGCTTTTGTCACTATGGAGAAAGGAAAGAGCGTGGAGGAATGGGGGGGGAAGCTCCCGCTCCGCTGTGCGTGCGCGCGACATAAGCCTTCCCCCCCATTGCTTTCAGTGTGCTTTTGTCGCGCGCGCCAAGGGCTATGCACAGAGGAAAGAGCAAGGAATTAAGAAGCAGCAGCACGGGGGTGGGGAAGCTCCCGCTCCGCTGTGCGCGCTACATAAGCCTTCCCCCCCATTCCTTTCACTGTGCTTTTCTCGCACGCGCCAAGGGCTATGCACAGAGGAAAGAGCGAGGAATTAAGAAGCAGCAGCATGGGGGTGGGGAAGCTCCCGCTCCGCTGTGCGCGCTACATAAGCCTTCCCCCCCATTCCTTTCACTGTGCTTTTCTCGCACGCGCCAAGGGCTATGCACAGAGGAAAGAGCAAGGAATTAAGAAGCAGCAGCACGGGGGTGGGGAAGCTCCCGCTCCGCTGTGCGCGCTACATAAGCCTTCCCCCCCATTCCTTTCACTGTGCTTTTGTCGCGCACACGCCAAGGGCTATGCACAAAGGAAAGAGCGGGAATTAAGAGGAATCAGCGCGGGGGTGGGGAAGCTCCCGCTCCGCTGTGCGCGCTACATAAGCCTTCCCCCCCATTGCTTTCACTGTGCTTTTGTCGCGCACACGCCAAGGGCTATGCACAAAGAAAGAGCGCGGAATTAAGAGGAATCAGCACGGGGGTGGGGGGGAAGCTCCCGCTCCTGGCTGTGCGCGCGGGAGCCTTTCTCAGATTTCATTAGCACTTCCTTTTTCTGTGCTAGGGCTGACTAAAGCGCTCCTGGGGAATTTCCTAGCCGTGCAACGCCGGCTGACACATTGAACCTTATGGGGACATGTGCTTCAGGATGCGACCAAATTCGGAGGGCGGATTAGCCGTATTTACATTGAACCTTATGGGGAAATTTGCTTCAGGATGCGACCAAATTCAGAGGGTGGAACGGATTAACCGTATTTACATTGAACCCTATGGGAAAACGTGCTTCAGGATGCGACCAATTCGACTTGCGATCAGAGTCACGGAACGGATTAAATTCGTATCTTGAGGTACCACTGTATATGGTTTTTGATTCTGCGTGAACCCCAAGCCAAGCCAGCACAGGCGTCCACCTCTAAGGTGCCCTGTTCCTGATTTAAACCTTTCATGGTGCACAGCCTCCAATATTTAGTTTGGAAGTGCCCTGTAATGGAGGTGGTGTGCATCTCAAACAGTGTTTTTTAAAGAAAAAAAAGTGTATTTTGCTAGGTGCTCATCTTAGTGGGAGTATTAAGCAGGGAGTATTGGATTCAAGGATCAGCAAATAAAGTCAGGCTCATCTCAATCACAAATTCTTGGAGGGGAGAAACAGGGGTAACTTCACTCTCTGCAATAATAGTGCAATGCTTCCCAGGCTCACTTCAGAGGGAAATGTTTTCTCTTCCAATGGTTAAAGTAGTAGTTTCACCACATTCACCACCCTCTTTCTCACTTGACCCCCACTTTATTTACTTATTCAGCTTTTCACTGCTCTTCTTTTCCCTCCCTTCCACAACATATTCCAGTTTTATTGTGATTTTAAACAACTTGCTGTTCAATTACTACTTTATTTTCACTTCTTCTCCCCGTCAATCATATTGATGTCTAGTTTTCTTATAGCATCAATCATACATATTAACATACTGCTGTGGGCGCCTGTCTTCTAACTTTTGTCTTCATAAACCCCAGTTCCATCTTGGCTTTAGGGTGCCTTGGATTGGTCAAGCGCCAGTTCTAATGCCTGGGGCGGGGGGGGGGGGCGGTTACTGAAGAGAAGGCAGAGCTGGGGACAGTGGGGCAGAATCTCATCTGACTCTGATGAGATGGTCACACTTCCTTGCCCTAATATTAAAAGGGTCGTATTCAGCACTGGGAAAACTGGCAGCACTATACACACAGAATTTTTGAAATCCCATATTGTTTGTGTCAAGGATATTGTGCTAGTTTACAAAACATGCTGCAGCATCTCACAGGGTTATAAGCTTCCTCTTTTCCCCCTTCAGAATTTTACCAGAGTTGGACGTATTTTCCTAGTTTATTTTAAGGAATTTTCAAACGTGCCTAAGCCTATATCCACATGGTTAACCTCAAAACAAAATTCAGTGAAACACATGAATTTAAAAAATTAGTTATGATTATCCACATTTGCCTATGTTTGAATGACTGAGAAGCTGCTGCTTTGTTTCTTGTGTTCACACTGAAAGGTGGGGAGGGGGAGAGTCTGCCAGCCACATGCTCTCTCCTTTCACATTAAACCACTGTAGGAATGGCTGTGTCCACGGGCAAAAATGCCACTCCTCCCCGACACCCACTAGGCTCCATGAGGTTAATTTTTTGTTTAATGACTTAACTTTAAAAAGCAAATGGGACACAGCAATGCTGGAAAGAAATGGTGAGCCTCCTGCAACATCTTTAATTCTGACCATCCCTCCCTCCCAGTCCTCTTCACATTCTTAAAAAAATAACGGTGGGTGGTTATAGACCAATCTATATACTACTAAAACTCTCGTGTCTGTAGCCTTCAACTGGGTGAAATGGTGTGTCACAGGGCAACAATTTTTGAATCAAGATACCTCAAATGGGCTAACTTACAGAATGCGTCCAAAATCCAGGACCCATTACTCCCATGGGATTGAAATTTGGGAAATGTGTGGCTGCTTCAGCACTGCTGCACTGCCACAGTAAGCCCAGGTCATGTGATTGTCATGGGCGTATCCCTGACCACTTTCACACCTCCCCCTGTACCCTGCACCCAATTGGCTGGCGGCAAGGCCCAATGAGCGAGCGGTGATTGGCTCCTTTGAAAACAAGGCAGAAATCTGAAATCTCTTAACGGCGGTGGGCATTGAGGGAAGGATGAGGGAGCGACCTGGATGCCTGCTGGCGAGGTGGAGCTGGCTAAGGGGTGCTGGTGGTTGATGGGTGAGCTCTTTTCCTCCCTCGAAGGAGGGGGCCCTTGGGGACATGCTGGAATGGGGAGCAGGGGTGTAGTTTTCCTCACGGTCTGTGGCTCCCTTTGTTCCACCTACCCCCAGCAAAGTGGAAGGCAGTTCTGCAGGTCAGCCGAGGAGGAAGAAGAGGAGACTTCACCGGGGCTCTCCTGAGGGGAGGACAAATGGTGCACGCCTATATTATATGTGAATAGGGGAAGAAAGGAAGGAAGAAAGGAAGATTTCTGACACTCCTTGACAGCTTCCCACAAGCAAAGTCAATGGGGAAGCCAGCAGCAAATTATAAGTCGCTCACACTCCCACTGCTTTTTTTGCCCTTGGTCATTCTGTTTCTCTGTTTAAGTAAGGAAATATCTCTGAAACATTGACCCAATGGGTCATCGGTTGTCTAGTGTTTTGTCTAAAAGTATGCCTACTTGTCTCCTTTTCTCAAAACAAATGACTCTGAGCTTAAGAAAGCCTCATGGAGATTTAGAGGAGAAGCTGTATAAGATTGTGCCCTGATTTATGGATGCTTTGTCATAGTAGCCATCTCTATCATGGCAGCTCTTTTGCTCTCAAAATACCAGAGGAATCTACTGAGCCCCCCAAGGCAGAGACTTCTCTGAAGGGGTTAAAAGCCCCGCTTCTCACATGAACACACGATAATAATCAGACGAGGTCCCACCATGTGGTTATCCATCCACAAACAATACTGAATAATTGCAGTTCCTCAGTGATAGAATGCATTGCATCAGAGAACGTCTGCTGATCTCTAAGGCAACAAGTCAAAACAATATTGTTCACACATCATTTTTGCCCTGTGGTTTCATTCCTTTATTGCTGCTACTAAAATAGTTTTACTAGCTCTTATTTTAGCATTTATTTTTCTATGTGCTCTCCACTACTGAAGTTTAAACATGTAAATTAACATAAAAAATAAGGAAGTTCTGTCATTAGACTCTTTTGCAATTTTATGCTTACATCTGCCATCCTACAGAGTAATTTTAAGAGATCCCCACTAGCATTTGTCCTAAAGTGGAAAGAGTCTAGAAACAAAGATGAGGGCTAGCTGTTTGCTTGTGTTCTGGTAGCATTTCCCACCAGATCAGCAACTTCTTAAACTTGAACACAACTTTTTTCATTGGCAGTAGAACTGCTCCTGAGAAAGCAACAAATGAATTTTGGCTGCACATGCTGTTCTCCAGCCGATACATCGCTGCTTTGGAACTGGCCCAACGTACTCAATTATGGTGTCATCAAACTTAAGGCAAACCGAATGCCAGACTGACCACCCAAAACATGCTTAAGTTACATAATCTTTTTTTTTAAAAAATCAACAGCCTGGCCTCCAACTGCTTTTATAATTTTTATATTGAAACAAATGCTTCATGGGTTCTATAAAGGGAGAGTGAGCATTTCTTAGGCACAATAAAATGGTGAGGAATTAACTTACCTTTTCCAATTCTCTGGGTATTCGCATGCACGTATAGACCCTCTCTCTCCGCTCTGTGTACTTGGCTTCATTGTGTTCAAGGAAGTAACCCCTTGTTAGCTCTGCATTGATAAACCTCAGTAGAGAAAGATCTGCATCAAAAGAGAACTTCTTTTTAAAAAAAATCCTCAGCTCCCACAGTGAACTACTTTAAATTGATCTAGGCCAACAAACACAGAAAAAAACCCACAAGTGACACTATCACTTTAAATCCTATTACCTTTCCTATCAGTGTTTCTTATGTGTCATCAGCATGCATCATTGCCCCATCCTCAGCTGCACGGTGACATTATCTAGGATGTAGCTCTTTACTAATTGCTGCTGCCTTCCATTCCACCCAATCTTATTCAGTTCCCAGTATCTCCAAACTGAGCCAAGCTCTTGGCTGGGATCCCGGAGAGCTGGTGCTACCAGTCCCTCTTGATCCTACTGGACTAAGTGAGTCATGCTGACTTAGGGCCTAAGCCAACAAGACTGCTCTTACTAGGGTTACTGCCTAGCACTGCTGATTCCCTCTCTTTATTTAGAGACATATGAGGACCGAAAGGTTTTCAGAAGCAACTAAAAGCCATACAGAGGTTAGGGACAAACCACAGTTTGATGCTTTAGATATAACAAATAACAATGAGTCTAAATCAGGAGTATGGGGTGAAGGTGATAGGTTAAAGTATATGAACAGAAGGGAGAAGAAAGGGATAATAAGGAAGGTTGACAGGTAAGAGAAATGAGCTCAAAGCAACAGAATGAAATTTCACAGAGACTAGCGCAGAATACTTCATTTAGGTAAGAAAAGTCAGATGCACAAATAAAGAAGTGTATGTGCATGGGGGGAGATGCCTGGCTTAGCTATTGTACTGTATTTCAAGTTATCAGAACTATCGTTGTTCTCTTGTCATCTGCTGTTTTTGTGTTCTTTCCCCCTATTCTTTGTTTTTAAATGTTTGAACAATTGTAAACAAAAGAGTCACTGGGAGTCGGGCAGCATATAAATTTAGTATATTATTATTAACTACAGTTCACCATAAGCTGAAGATAAATCAACAGAGTGATATGAATGAAGAGAAGAGAAGAGAGTTGTAGGTTGCATCAATTGAAGCAGTTTTCAAGTCATGGAAAATAATAATTTCACTTTATTCTATTTCGGTTAGACATTCCCCTTTGTATTTCAGTTTCTAGGCACCACACTCTTAACAAGGATTCAGACCAACTGAGACAAATTCAAAGAAAGACGAAGAGGATGATTAAGAACTGAAACTATGATAGAGGAAGTGGCTACATTTCTCCTTGAGAAAAAAGACTGAAAGGTTATAAAACTGTTTATTATTCAAAAAAAGAAATTGTTCCAGGGTGCAAGGTATGGAATAATGGGCTGAAGTTAGAGGAAAGCAGGTCCCAACTGAATATCCCCAACAACAACCTTCCTAACAGTGAAAGGAGAGAGATCGTGGTCTTCCCTTCATTGGATGTGTTCGAAGAGAGAGGCTGGCCAGGCTCTGTCTTGAATACTTAAATCTGGATCCCTACACTGAGCATCCTATTGCAACTGACTACCACATTTTTGGGTTTTATATGTTTATTTTATTTATGTTTGACTGTTTTTAGATTATGTAGTTTTTAAATTATTATGTTTGTATGCCGCCCAGTCATGTTTTTGTGAGATGGGCGGCTATATAAATATGATTGATAGATAAACAAACAAACAAACAAAGCTCAGGGGGAAAAAAAGTCCAAAAAGTCATAATTATTATGAGTAAATGTTAAATGATTTCGCTGTTTGCTGTATCCCATCTAGCAAACTTTTCTGGACACAGACCTGCCAGTATGTACATGATATTCAATTCTTATTCAGTGAGGAAAATGTGGCTATTCCTTGAAACATCAGGAAGCATCAGGATATCCAGAAACCTCAAAAGCACTCTGGAGCAAATTCAGAGTGACAGAACCAAGTATATTTTCCACATTCTCCAATATAAAACATCAGCCTTACCAGCTCCTATTTTATCACTTCTATAAAGCAAAGCACATAAGAGATATTTTAAATACCCTTTAAAATAATGCTCTGGACAAAAATATCGAATTTTGCTCTTATGCTGTAATTTGGTTTTTGATCTATGAGTGCTATTTTGAGGCACAGTTCACTGTGCCCATCAATGCACTGTATTATATACTATCCCATTCTCTTCCCCTCCTTTGGTACTCAGAACATAGACTCCTTGCTAACAATCAATTAAAAAAAAATCTATTACTCTTCCAAAGAAATGCATTTAAATCTTTAATTAGGCTTTCTCTGTGGTAGCCCCCGCTCTAGGGAATATCTTTTACCCAGAAGTATGTACAGTACCCACTTTGCTGATGTTTCAGAAACATCTCAGTCTGGAACCTATGAATCCAGACCTATGAATCTTTGGCCCCAGTTGACTGGGTATGGGTACCAATCTTGAGTTTGTTTTTAGTTTTTGATTTTTTTTATTGTGATGTAGTTTTTTTTTGTTATTTGTTGTTGTACGCTGCCCAGAGTCCTCCAGAATGGGGACAGGCTCTAAGTACCATTAAATCAAATACTTATGTATTAGGCAAGAATAAGCCAGGAAATCACATGCTGCATCCATGACTATGTCGAAATGGCTTCATGCGCTGAGTTACACCACTCCTTCTCTTTGCATGAGTTGGCAAACAAGCCAGAAACTGTATGTTCCTTTATATTTAATCTGGGAGACTGTGGTTAACAGCTTTGGAACAACTGGGCTACAAAGCCATGGTTTAAAATTAATCATGGGATAAGCTTCATTTTAAAGTTCCAAATCCATGAATTAGACTTTCCGAGAAATTAATCTAGTATTTGTCCAAAAAGAAAAATCTGCACATGCAGACACTACAGATTATTAATGGCTGAAGACCAATTTTGTGACTGTGGTTTGTACACTGGAATTATTACAAACAGGTTCAAATATCTGCACAAGTTTGTAAGCTGCAGGTTTATTAACAAAATGTACACAAGCAATGCAATAAAGAAGTCTGGCTTCCACCTGTGCCGAGGTGTTTGTGACTCCACAGAATACTGGACAAAAACGGCAGACTGTACAATCTACCTAAGCATAATCAGGAGCATTAGCTCTAAATAAAAAATCAGTACTCTTTTTCTGTTCCTCTAAAACGTGGTTTAATTCAAGGTTTCTTATTAAAACCAAGGGTTATTACTCCTGTACAAACATACTTGTTTTCAATCCTGGTTTAGCTGAATCACAAGATAAAGTCAATTATCATTGATGGTATTTGACCAGTCACATTCCAATTATTTTAAGGAATGTGAAACCAGACAATAAGAAAGCGAGCTGGCAGACAAACTTGGTTGTTTGCTAAATTTCTATCCCATGTTTCCCCAGGAGTCAAGGTACCTTACATGAAAACTCCCCTTCATTTCACCCCGACAAAGGCAACCCTGCGAGATAGGTCAGACTTGCCCAAAGGGTGTCCACGGATAAGAGTAAATCTGAACCTGGGCCTTCTTATTCATAGTCTCAACATGTAATCACTACACTACATTACAGTATTATACAGGCCAATTCCGATGGGGGGGCAATTGCTACATTTTACTTAATAAAGACTATCCTGAGTACTTGGAACCTGACTTTTATTTTTTTAAAATTTATTTTTAAAAAATTAAATACACACATACATATAAGCAAATACACTGTTGTATAAAATAGGTACTGGATGTTATATCCAAAAGAGGTTCTAGCACAGCAGGTTCTCACAGCAGAAATTGAGGATCAATTATTATTAAATTAAAAGGTAAAAAGTCTCTATCACAGCCATTGGTCACAAAACCCAGCTTGGTAGGCATCATATTTAGCATTAAATTTGGTGTGAAACACCGAAAGTGAGAGAAGAAGCCTACCTCGTACCATGTATAGGACCAGGATTTTTATTCAACAAGCACTTTTCAAGGTGTTAACTCTTCTTTTTGAATAAACAAGATAAATGGACCATTTTACTCATGAGGCAACAGAATAATTTAAGAAAAGAAAATGCATAACTTTAGTCCTGGGAAAAACGTCAAAGTACAGTGAGACTCTGACCTAGTGCCAGACCAGGATAGGATAGGATAGGATAGGACAGGACAGGACAGGATAGGATAGGATAGGATAGGATAGAAATCTTTATCAGTCTTTGATCTGAACTAAAAGCCAAAAATGAACTGAGGCCCCAGACTTAAAAAATGACCACCAATGCCTGTGCCGAATGTGCTGAACCTGGCTTTGAAGAAGATCCATCGCAGTACTGATGGGGAGGAAGACAGACATTCAGTGGGTTTTGCAGCACGCCACTTATTTCCAAACCCAACTCAGGTTTGGGTTACACCAACTTTAACTCAGGTTAAAGGTGTTGCTTTAATCCTTAAAATCTTGAATGTCTTGGAAGCCAAATACCACAGCCAACACATCTCTCCCAAACTATCTGATCAAATGAAAGCTCCTCCAATTTTTTTTCTTTTCCAGTATTGATTCTTTGAATTTGAAATGTCTGGATAGCACAGCTGCCAGGATCTGTGCTATCTTGGAAGCAAGGACAGAAAGGAGTGTTCCCAGTTTCAGCCACCATTATTTGTTCAACTCCCTTTCTAATATTTTGCTACTTCTTCCAGTTCAACGCTTCTTTGATTCTCTAACCGCACCCAAATGGAAGGCAAACAACCGCTGCAGTAGAAATAAATGCCCAGTTTGTGCTATGTGGATTTTTAGGTGCCAGCAACATCTTTTCACACACTACTGAGGAAAGCAGGTGTTTGAGATGTTCTAGCATGTTCATAGCCATTTTAATGGGTGCAAGTAAATTGGCAGAATCTTGGGGTTTATTTCTTTCACTGTGACAAATATAATCTCAATATTAATCCATGCATGATATAGTAATGCCTGAAATGGGATCTCCCTATCCAAGGTTAATTTCTACACCCAATGAAGAGCAGAGGGTCCTTTCAGAAACACAATTTAAAAGTGCTTCATTAAAATAAATGGGTTGAAGCAGTGAAACCATCAAGTGGGTTACAGCTTTCTTTTTTTTTTCACCCTGGAGGCAAACCTTGACATCCTTTTTTCCAAAGTCAGTTACAGAATTTGACTCTCAACTTATTTTTCCTCCACCGTATCAAGTATTTTCATTACTAAGCTTATGTCATGTTCCCAACATTTTTGATCAGCTAAATATCTATTGCTGCAAGGATCCAAAGACACCCAACAATGAAGTGATATTTACTGAAGCCAGGAAGACTGTAACACAAATATTACCCTGACTTTATAGTACGTCAAGGACACAATCCTTTATGCACGCCCTGAATCCACCAAATATAGAGAGGCTCACTTCCCGAAAACACATTTAGGATTGTGTGGTGACTCATTAGCTGAAAAAAGCAATATGAGATAATAAAGTCTTAATTCCAAAATAGAAATGTTACCCACTTAAATATCTGTCCAACTGTTTTTCTCTTGTGGAAGAGAAGATCTGGCCAAGGAAACTTTTATATAATTATACTTGTATTCTTTCCATCTTACAAGAACCAAGGGCAGTGTAACCTGGAACTAAAATTATTCCTTAACAAGGATTTGACTGTGCACTAAGTTTTCTAACTAAAGAAAAGGAAAAAAAAGAACAAAAGTACAAAAGAAGCATTTATTGGTTTGACTGCGCAGGGGGAAGACCTGTTCCAGGTAATCCCACAGCACTCAGCATTCTTAACACTGCATATGAAATGAGGCTGTTGTTGGGAGTGGTTGTAACTCCAAAACTTGGCAGGAAGGAAGACAGTTCAGACACATGTTATGGGTCCACATCATTCTGTCCCCAGGATGAGTCAATTCTCTTTTCAGAATCCTTATAAACACCTTGCCTCAGAAGACCCTAAGAACCTTGACCTGGTAAGAAGGACCATCCCTGGCATAGAGATAAGCAAGGGAGAAGGACCTTATCCAGAAGGGGAAACTTTTCTCCAGTGTAACACTTGCATATGATCAATCTCACAGGACCCTGATGAAAGCTGATGCCCTTAATGAAATTTGTTATTCTGAAAAGGTGCTACCAGATTCCTGAATTTTGCCACCATAGACTAACACAGCTCTCCTCCTACAATCTCTACAAGAAAAGAGCAGCAGATCTAATATCTACTAGGGTGTACTTTAGTAGCAAAGGTTACTGACTGTAACTCTTAAACTGTACACTCGTGCTTACATACTTACTGCTACCCCTTACGCAAGATAATAACCCTGGGTGTTCAAATCCAATGCCAAGAACACATTTCATAGCATTAGATGATTCTTTACCTCTTGTTCTCAGGCAAAAGGAAGGCTAATGTTATACTGATGAGCGCTTATGCAAGCTTCGCGTATAAAGCAGGAACCTCTCCCAGAAAGCATATCGAGACAGAGACCCGACCCTCCTTTTTCAAACTCAGATGCCTAAAATAGATCCCCCAGAATAACTTAGGGAGCGTCTCTCATGAGCCAAAGGGAGGCGATGCGTCGGGACGGCCAGACTCAGGCACCCAGACTCCAGCGCACAAACCACACAGGGCGTCCTCTTTGAGGCATCAAGAGGCATCTTTCCCGGTCTTGGCATTCCTGAGTGCACCCCACCTCCGTGCAAAACGTAATGCACAAGCTAGCAAAAGCGGAACCAGGTTTGGAAGAAGCCGGGGGAAGGAGGAGGCCCTTCACGGGACTTTGGGGACCCAGAAGAGGAGCTGGGGTGCAAATGGGGCTCCCTCTGCTCTTCCTCCTCCCCAAACTGTTTCCGTTCCCCTCCAAGCTTCTCATGGGGAAGAGCCCAAAGAGGTGCTCTGCACATGCTCAAGCTCCCCCTCCCCAAAGTTTCTCCGTCCTCCCCCCCAGTTTCCCACGGGGCACGGAACTCCAAAGAGGCGCTCTGCACATGCTCAGGGGTCCGCGGCGCAGCCTCACCCGAGGGCCCGCGGGGCTGCTGCCGCCGGTGCCGGTCGCTCTCGTAGAAGCCCAGCGTCTCGGTGCGGGGCGGAGGCTGTCCGTCGCCGCCGCTGGCGAAGCTGCTCCGCCGCGGCTGCCCGCCCTCCGGCTGCAGCAGCAGCGGCGAGGGCTCCGGCGGGGCGCCCCGGCGAGGCCCCCCGCCGCCGCCGTCGCCGCCACCCGGGGCCGCCTCGGCCAGGCCCGCCATCTTCGCGCGCGCGACGGCGGCGACGGCGGCGGCTCCCGGCGACGGAGGGAAGCGGCCGCTCCCCCGGAGGACGTCATCGCCGCGCGACACAGAGCGCACCAGCCGGGCCCACCTCTCCCGCGCGCGCGAGCGACGAGCCGCCCGCGCCGCCATCTTAGCTGTGCTGCCCGGCCGGCCGTTGCCCTGGCGACGCCCCGCCCCTCGCCCGGGAAGGAGAGGCCGGAAGGCCGAGGTAGCCCTTCCTGAGCGCGGGAGCGTGCTTGGCGAGCGCGGTCCCTCCCGGGGCTTCTCAACCTCGGCAACCTTAGGAGGGAGGAACCGCGACTTCCAGAATTCCCCAGCCAGCGGGCTTTAAGGCGGAGGGACCGCGACTCTCAGAATTCCCTAGCAGCCTGGCTGGGGCATACTGGGAGTTGAAGTTCACTCAAGTTGACAAGGTTGAGAAGCAGTGCAGGAGTCCGTTCCCTTGGGCTGCGTCCAGCTCTGCATGATGAAAGTGGCCCCGGTGGTCCAACCGGTCGAGCCTTCGCACAGCTTCCCTCGGGATCTGCCTGCAACTTAAAAATCTCTTATTCCGTGTTTTGCATTCTGAAGTCTGGAGTGTCGTGTCAGTGCCTGACTCCACAGGCACTTCCATAGGAGTCTGTCTGTAACCCACAGGGAAAAAGATCTTGGGGTCATAGTGGAGGGCACAAAGACACTTTAGCCTCCGCATCCAGCGGCTGTGGAAAAGGCAAATTTGATAATTGGGACAGGGTTGGAAAATAAAATGGCCCTCGTTGAAATGCCCTTGTACAAATCTGTGGGGTGGCCGTCTCTTGAGGACTGGCGATCCCTGGTTTTGATAGATAAGACTCGGTCGCTCAGGGTTGAACTGCAGGGTCCTTGGTGCTCTCTGAGCTTGGTTGTTTGCTTGGAGACGTTTCATTAGAATTTTAATTAAAATTTCATTAGAATTGTGGACCTAATTAGACTAGGTAATATCAGCAGTGCTAGAAGGGAGTGGGGTTTGCTCTCTGTTATCTGCAATATAAACTGCATATAACTGCCCTGCCAGGTTTTTTTTTTTTTTGGTGGGGGGCAGTTTCCTCCTCGGCAGTCCTTTGATTAGAGTATTGTTTTCTGCCTGAACCACCAAGGAGGAAATCACACACACCCCAGCAAAACTGGCAGGGCCAAACAGGCAGTAAACCCCCTGCTGCCTTCCTGTGAGGTAGTCCAGACAAGAAGCACACCCAAAAGCACTAGCTCTACTTTATTATACTTTATTACATTAAGAGAATCTTGCAAGTCTGAAAGGACATCTCTCCTCCCTCGCTTTACAGCCCAAGAAACTAGGGAGGGCCCCTTCTGAGACATTTGCCATGCCCACATTCTTTCTGCGGGCTCAGCTGCAGCTTATCAGACTGTTGCCCTGGCTGCAGCTCTTCCCCCTGTCTCCCAAGATCATTCTCACATACCATTATGCTAGGGCCGGAGAAAGCAGAAAAGAAGGCAACCCCTGTATTCAGGAGGTTTAAATGTCGCCATTGGGAGAAAAGGCTTGGATGCCTGGGGCTTTTCAACTTGGAAAAAAAGGAGATTGAAAGGTGACATGGTTGAGGTGCATATGGCCCTGTGTGGTGTGGAGAAAGTGCACAGGGAGTGCACACACTCAAAGTTTTAGGGAGGGAGACACAGCAGATCAAAGGAAGCATTTTTTAATATTTCTTTTATAGTTAACGTGTGGAATTCATTGGTACAAGGTAAACCTGTCCTCCAGGAATGTACCCAATCCCCTTTTAAAGCCACCCATGTTTATCAGTTCTGTTACTCTTGAATTCTCAGTGTTATATCTGTAGAATCAAACGGTTAGAAGGGACCTTGCGGGTCTTCTAGTCCAACCCCTGTCCAGCGCAGGAATCCTCTGACCATCCCTGGCAAACAGCCGTGCAATCTTTTCTTGAAAACTTCCAGTGATGGAACACCCACCACTTCAGGAGGCCAGCTGTTCCATTGCTTAAGAGCTCTCAGTCAGGAAGTTCCTCCTTATTTCAAGTTTGGTTCTCTCACTATAAAGTTTCCACCTGCTGGTTCTTGTCTTGCTCTCAGGTGTTCTGGAGATTAAATCCACCCCTTCTTCTTTTGACACTCCCTCACGTATTCGGAGACCGCTCTCATGTCTCTCCTCACCCTTCTCTTTAGGCTGAACACCCCAAGTTCCTTCAACTGGTCTTCATAAGATTTAGCTTGGTTGCTCTTCTCTGCACCCTTTCCAGTTCCTCAACATCTTTCTTGGATTGTGGCCATCCAGGTTGGGGGCACATCTGTTCAAATATCCCTTGGGATTGCTGAAAAATTGGTCCCTGAAAAATACAATGCTAAATTAAGATTGGTCTTGGCCTGATTCGGCAGGGCTGTTCTTCATGTTGCTTCTCTTGCTTTGGAAATTATGCTTCTGTTGATGCAGCTTAAAATTTTACTTGCCTTTCTCACAACCACGTCAGGCTGCTGACTCATTTTGCCCAAATTATCCAATTCTCCTGGCATAATTTTCCCTAAACTATCATTACGATGCTTTCTAAAATCTGTTGTGCTATCTCTGTTCTTTCTTTCTTTATTAATTTTTGCAAGTTGTGTCATACTAATGATAATATTGCTCATAGGGATGAGCGCGACTTTGTATTTATGTTATTACAGCACTGTTTGAAATATATTCCAATTGTGGTAGACCTCAACAACGGTACCAACTTTGCTGGATCTATTTTAGATATATAGCAAGAGACCCAAATAAAAAAATTACTGTCCATATGACCATCAATTGCATGGCTACCTACGCATCTAAAGAGAGGAACAAAAGCATTTATAGAGACATCACCTCCCCCAGCCCCCACCCAAACTCCTCAGTATCATTGCAGAAATATAGCTGCTAGGAATGGCTAGCCAAAATCATGCTTTTTAAAATCCTTCAACCAACTCTTGGTGGAGTTCCAAGGGCCAGGACATCATGTAGACATTGTATAAAACAATACATTTAGCAGAGTGCTTGTCCGTAATTGCAGTCTTTTTTTCTGGTCTAATATACATTGATGGAGTGTAGTCTCAGTTTCAGTGGGTTCCCAAGTGTAGCAAATGAACAAAAAAAATGGCAACACCAACACTGCTGGATGGTGGGATGTTATTAGCAGAAATAACAGCATGTTTCCTTTCAAATTTTACTTTTTTTCTCTGCAATTAAAGTTCAGTCCTTGAGAGCCTGGCCCAGTGTCATATTATAAACATAAGACATTGTGCTATATGAAATACTACATACCCAATTTTTGTGATAGCTTGGAAACCCAAGGGTTTTCAGTGAAGGTCCTATCCAACTCACTGAGGAGAGGTCATTGTCCATACAGTCTCCAAATGTTCAGTAGAAAACAGAGTTATGCAGTTCTGTGGAGACTGTGGGTTCTCCATCTCTGGAGGTTTGTAAGAAGAGGGTGGACAGCCACCTCTCAGGGATGGCTGGTTTGGTTTTCCTGCGCATGTCAAGAACTGGATGATCTTTGAGATGCCTTCCAACTCTACACTTCCATGGCTGTAAACTCAAAGCATGCCAAGAACATATTTTTTTATGTTACTAGCCCAATGGGATCAACTGTGTTTTCATCTTTATCTTAGTGTTTTCTTTTTAATGTACCTTTCTTGACTTACCTTTTCTTTCTCCACCTATCAATGTTTTCTCTCTTCTCTGCTCAGCCTCACAGAGCAAACATCTTTCTCTAGTCAAATGTCCTTGGGGAAGGAAACTTAAAAACATTTTAGGGCAACAGTTCCTTGTGGCATTCTTTCTTTTCCTTGGTCACATTGGAGCTAATATGTCGAGTTGCCATGAATGTCTTCAATTCCTTCTTAAAAGTGAAGGAAGGAAGGACCATCATGTCACCATCAACTCCATTTATGAGTTGGGATGTGTGTGAAATAGTGCTTTCCAGTATACAGTCCAACAATCTCATTGGGCCATTGCAAAATCTAGTATTTGCTATATCTATTTTCTCCTTATTAGGTATAGCTATATAAATAGTAATCAGTTGTTCTGTAAGTAATATATCATGTTGTTGCAGTGGCCTGGCAACTTTTCCCTAACTAAAATATTTTTAATTTCTTATTATATGGAAGCTATAGAAGTTATATAGAAGTTGCTCCAGCCACCTTTTTATGCTGGCTGCTTGAGATAATTTTTGAGTTGGGACAGCCCAAATGGTATCCACCACATCGATGTACTGACATATATACATAGCCATCATTTTCTTTGACTGTCTGGAACTGAGGACCAGATACCATTTATGTAGATGAAAACCTGGGATCTTTTAAGGACTTCTTTTTTTATGAATCTTATTCGTCCAGTTTGAAGACAGAATTTTGGAGGGCTTCACAGTCTTGCAGCCTAAGCCCTCTTTTTCCAGCCTCAGAATCACCTCTGGCCCTGAGCTTCTGAGTTTCACGTACAGATGCCCAAATTTCACAATTTAATAATTAGACTGGAAATCAGGGATACCTACAAAGGCCATTCAAGCCAAAATGAAGCTGAATTGGTTTTTCAGACATACTGTATACAGTTAGGTGTGTGTTCCAACTGTCCAGTATATATAAAAACAATTCACTAATCTCCAAATGTGTGTTATGCTGCATTCCCAGAATTGTTTTATTGCTTTCAACCAAGTTTATATTTATTTCTCCCCATCCCAAAGGAAAATGCCTCACTAATGCTTCCTAGGCTTTGAGGGCAAAATGTAAACACCACCTACAAAATCTCCAAACAGATCATCTCCCCAACTATTGTTTTCATCTTATGTGCTCATTCAGAACTGGTTTTAGTTAGAGGGTAGCCAGTTTTGTATTTGAGTTTGTTTTTTAATTGAACTCTTGGTCCAAACATTTATAGCTCTGTTTGAGGTTCATTAGTGGCTTTCAGCATAAATTTGACATCAGCCAGGTCATAACTTCATTGCACAAACAATGCAAATTGTTACATTTGCATGATAGCTTCATGACACGCATGATATCACATGCTTTCTGTTTTCACCCACATTACAAAACATCTTTATGTCTTCACACTCAATGTCACAAGAAATGTAGCTGTGGAGTCCTTGGGGTTCTCTGAGCTTGGTTGTTTTCTTGCAAATGTTTTGTTATCCGGATAGGTCACATCTTCAGTGCTAGAAGGGAGTGGGGTTTGCTTTCTGTTTATATACAGTGGCTTGCCCTGCCAGTGTTGGTGAGGGTGTGGGTTTATTTTTTTTCCTGGTAGTTCCTTGGTTAGGGTATTGTTTACTGTTTGATTGTATTTCTGGTGATAATCTTGGTGTTAATCTCTGCTTATCTGGGTGATGATTGCTGGTGAGGAGGTGTTCTGGTCTTTTGCTTTCCTTTCTATTGTCTCTTTTGCGTAGTGTGTAGATGTTGTTTATCTCTATGTGCCTGTTCATGGCTGCCTTGTCTGAATACCAAGCTTCCAGGAATTCCCTCGCATTTTTGGAATTTCTTGCATTTTTGGAATATTCTATCAACTCCTCACTACAGTACCTCCAGAAAATCAAAGATATACACATAGATGAAGATGAAATTATGGTCTCATTTGATGTCACAGCACTCTTTACATCCATAAACCCAGAACTAGTGAATGAATCCATGTCAGCAGTATGACACAACACACCTGACCTAACCAAATACACCAAGATTGAAATACCCAGAGCCAAATATACCAACAAGTCAGAGGTATACCCATGGGATCACCACTCTCGAGACTCGTAGCAGAGACTGTAATGCAACGTCTAGAAACTATAGCATTTCCATGCATACAACCAAAAGTATGGATCCGGTATGTAGATGACACCTTTGCTATAATAAAAAAGGAACAACTAGAGAAGACGCATGAAACTATCAACAACATCTTCAAAGGAATAAAATTCACCAGAGAGGAAGAAAGCAACAACACGCTACCCTTCCTGGATTCTCATCAGCAGAGGAAACAACAACAAATTAGAAACCCAAGTCTATTGGAAAACAACCCACACTAACCAAGTACTCCATTACCAAAGTAACAACCCCACCTCCCACAAGAGAAGCTGTGTAAGAACATTATTCAAATGAGCACGAACATACTGCAGCAACCCAGAACAGCAGAAAAAGGAAATAGACCACCTATACAATATCTTCGAACAAAATGGATATCCACGCAACTTTATCAAAAAGTACCTGACTACTCAGCCTACTACAACACAACCAACACAAGCTATGAAAAGGATAACACTGCCATACATCAGAAACATCTCAGAAACAAGCAACAAACTATGCTCTTTGTGTGCATCTCTCTGGCACACAAACCAGCTAAAGCCCTCCAACACACCTTAAGTAAACCAAAAGACCCAGTAGCCCAAGGGGGGAAAAAAAGTCATCTACAACATACAGTGTAAGGACTGCAACAACCACTGTGTAGGATAGACAGGCAGAAGACTTCCAGAGCGCATCCATGAACACCAAGTAGCAGTCAGAAGACATGATGAAAACAGCTTAATCTCACAACACACGGACAGACTTAACCATAGTTTCAGCTGGGAAACTATCAGCATCTTAGACCAAGCTAAATCCAAAAATGTGAGGCAATTCCTGGAAGCTTGGCATTCAGACAAGGTAGCCATCAATAGACACAAAGAGATAAATAACATCTACACACTATTCAAAAGAGACAATAGAAAAGAAAAGAAAAGACCAGAACACCTCCGCAGCAGCAACCATCACTCAGATAAGCAGAGGTTACCACAGGGCACACAAGCAAGCAGTAAACAATACCCTAATCAAGGAACGACCAGAGGAGCAAAACAAAACCCCACCCCCACCAGCACTGGCAAGGCAGGCCACAGTATATAAACAGAGAGCAAACCCCATCCCATTCCAACACTGAAGATGTTACCTAGTCAGGTAATGAAACATTTGCAAGAAAAGAACCAAGCTCAGAGATCCCCAAGGACTCCACAGTTCAACCCTGAGCTACACATATTCGTTGCTATTGGTAAATGTAGCTGTATTTATAGAATGGGAGCAATTCCACCAGTATTTTGCATCTAAATAAAAATATTCGAGTAACAGTTAGTGGCTGGAGAAAAAAAAGGTGAGGAATGTCCTTTTTATAATTTTATTTTTAAAGACCTTTTTGTTTGGTTTGCTTATTTTTTTTCAAAATCCCTCAACTATGTATATGTATGTTTTTCTTTTTGCTTTTTTTGCTTGTACGTTTTACTTAACTAATAAAAAAGAAGAAATGTTTTTTTTAAAAAATCCAAAATTTTCAATAGATTCTTAGATTAAATAGATTGCAGTCCTTACACTGTATGTTGTAGATTACATCCGTTTCAACAAGAAATATTTTAGAAATGACTTCACTGCATTTATGTTGTTGGAGATGCAGTGAAATTAATCCCTTATTTAAATACATTGCTCCATTTTGGTAAGAAGCAATTGTGTGCATTACCTCAACTTTGAAATGTAATATTTTCACTTCTGGACAAAGCAAGTGGACTTATAACCAAAATACTGTTCAGCATCAGAAAGACAAACATGACTCCAACTATTCAGTGGTTTGCAGACTTGATTAATATAAATCAGCTATGGATGACTGAAATTAATCATGGTTTCAGTTTATTGATGTCTGTAAATATTTATTTTGTATGCTTTTGGGGGATGTCAGCTTTTTTATTTTATAATTTTATCTATTAAGAAACACTTTGATTTGATTTTCCAGCTTAATCATCTGAATAAACATGGAAAGCATTTCCTGACAATATACTTCACATGGAATAAATATTGTGATAATGACTCATAGAATAAAACATAAAATGTTGAGTAGTGTTTAGTTGAATTATCTTGGATTGTGTTATTCTAAAACATCACAACTGGCTTTTCCACTTGCCTTTTTTCTCTAGTAATGACAGTTCAACCCAGCCTCAGTGGTCCTTAAGGCTAGTGAAATGAGTACTTAACTTTGCATTGGAGTTATTTTTAAGAGCTATGTCAAATTCCCTGGAATTACCTTGGCACCATAAAAAACAAGACATGCAATTGCTGTATCTGCAAAATGTTATAGGTACTTTAATTCTGAAATACAAACATAACAATGCAAAGCAATTGTATAGATATTTCACTTGATCTTAGCCAAAAGACCAAGAAGTGATTAAATATAAAATTACACATGTACATGACATGCAGGCATGAACAGCATTAGATGTATGCATTTATAGTTTTAATTAATTCTCAGATTATGAAAATGACCCTCACGGGGTCACCTTATAGGAAATATGTTTGCAGCTGAAGTTATAAATACCTATTGCAAGAATTGCTGATTAAATCTATAAGAACAAGGAGTTAGCAGGACCTATTTTAAGAATCTGTTCAGTCAACCCTGGATGCCAGGTGGATAATGTGGTTATAGAAGTGGTCAAGGACCTGCAATTTTAGAGGACCATGTTCCTCATTAAGATGGAGATGCTTGCCACATCCTTCTTCCTCTTCTTGCTTCACACACATATTGTGAAGTGGCAGGCCTTGCATTGTAATGCTCTGTCCACCATCTCACTGATTTTGACACCCTCTCTCCAGACACCACTGTGTGGTGGTGCTTTCTATGTGCTTGTGATTTGCATAGATCTTAAAGAAATGGAACAGTTATATCTCCTACACCAAAGTAAGCCTGGAAGATGCTCAGCAAATTCAACTAACTTAAGTTTTCAGAGCAACCCTGGAAACCAAAAAAACATGTATTGTCCTGCAGAGCTATGTCCGTGTTAAGATAACATGTGCCTCCCGCAGGTAGAATAGACTGACGTGAAATAAATCTTTGGATGCCTACCAATGCATTTAGAAACAAGAGCTGCTGTTACATCCCATTTTCCCCCAAGGAGCTCAAGCTGGTTCTCCAGATGGTTGCCTTTTGTCTACTACTTAAGGAGCATCTCCCACCTTTGCTCTGCAGATGCCTGAAGTCAAGGCAGAGTTGCTTTTTGTCTCCACCCCTCACACGTCTTTCAGGAAAGCTGCCTTCTGTTTAAAAGCACTAACAATGGTACAACTTTCTCCAGTTAAGTATTTCTGTGGTACATCACATACTGAATTAAAAATATAAGCATCAGCATACATTTAAGAATAAGAAAATAAATCAATAATTATAGTTTTAAGCGCAGTGTTCCCCCTGAACATTGAAAAGTTGTTCTGGGCAGGAGACTTGCTGAACCTCTGGAAAATAGACAGGCCAATCGCACGGCATCTTCTCCTAGAAATGTGTTTCTCTTATATTTCAACCCATGGGAAGATTCTATGAGAGCAAATCTATAGCAACTTCATGTGCCAAAACACACCCTCTGATCCTATCTCCACTTCTGGCCATATCACAATAGTATATTCCTATTTACCTTTGAAAAGCGGGTTTGTTTTTCAAATGTAACCATAGCATGTCATGGATTCCCAAGAAGGATCAGCAATATCAAATACCTTCCTAGGCAAAAGATAAACCTCTAAAGTTTTAGTCCCTGGCAAACCGGCCGGGTGTCTTGAGTCCTGGAAACGGCCACTCACTTTAATTTGTATAAATCACCGGGATGCATAATATCCAATTACGTTAAAAGCAACGTCAGCTGATGTTCAGAAGGAATTAGTTAGATGAGGAGAGAACAAATGTCTGGATTCATAGCCTGCCAATCTGTAATTTATTGAATGTTGAGTGGTTTGGGAGATGGGAGGAAGGATTCCTTCAAGTGAACAGGATGCTATTTGTAGAGAAGGGCCCGATAGGATCACAGAAGGAAGGGATGGCTTTGTAGTTAAAGCACAAGGAGAAACGGACCCCGGTCCTTTCTCATGGCTTCTGCTTCTACTTTGGACAACTTGGCAAAAATCCTTTTCTGCTTCAGTGTCTCTGTAGGATCAGCAGAATGACACTTTCCCTATTTTTCCAACAAGATTGCAAGGGTGACTTTGTTATTACCTGTAAGGAATACTTGAAATCCTCAATTTTTTAAAAAAGGAAAGCTGAAACTTTTGATTATATCTTGCGTTATACTTTGAATACTAGAAATGGCTCCACTTGTTATCATAGGCTTGGATTTCTATCAAAGCCCAAGGGTGGTACTCCTCTTGCTTGGACAACTGATTTGGAGTCGTGTGAGAGAGGCACAAATGATCATTTATCCATTTTAAGAAAATAGTAGTTTAGCTTTATGTTGGCTTTGTAAGAGATTTGAAGGCTCTTTACAATCTGGTCTTGTTCAGCTAAAGATTTGTTTTGGTTTCAAGTTACCATGTGTATTAATGCAATTTGGAAAATCAAGGTAACAGTTCAGAATGGAAATGTGATATTAAATTGTATCCCTAAGATATGAGATTGGTCATTTTATGAAGGACTGTGGCTCTACCAAGTCAGAGTTCAGCAAAGAGGATAATTTTATCTAAATAGGCAGAAACTTCTTCTAAAATTAAGGAATGGATTTAAAGTAAGAATCTAAAAATAAGAAGATCATGCAATATGTTTCTGTTTAATCCAGATATAATGATCAGTTTAAGGACTGAATTAATCTTATATTGAAACCGACTTGACACTATGGATCTAATTGTTCTTTTTTATGTTCAGTTTATTTTAATCATTACAATAGTTTTTATACTGTACAATCAAACATTTACTTTGTTCTTGCTATTGTTATTTGTAGTGGCTTGTTGTATCTGACCAGTGGGGTAAAAATAGTATTTTAGATGACATTTGGGGAATTTTTATCTTTGGTGCAAAATTACGTTGGCTCCAGGGCCATCTACTGAATGTCAGATGCGTGGACAAAGAAGCATGGATTTAATCATGCAGTCATGAACACTATCTCAGCATTTTTCACACACACACACACACACACACACACACACAATGTCACTCCTTGGTTATCCTTGGTTTCTTCAGATCTTGAGAAAGCAAGTGGGGTTGAGAAAGGAGCAACAAAGTCTCTTCACTGGACCACCCTGATAATTCTGGTCTCTTCTTTGAACATCTACATTTTCCATTCTGCTTGACCCTTAGCTGCTCTGTCAATAGAAGAATGCCAGATCATGTTTTCATTTTTTTCTAAAATTCATTTTAAGAAGAAGCAACCCCAACTTCAGGAAAATATTTAATCACTGTTCTCAGTTGAATAAGAAAGGTGGGAATTCCATTTCAATGATTACAAAGTCCCAGGTTTTTAGTGAAGTGGATGATTTCTTTCTTAACAGACATTAAGGATTACCTGTATCCTATTGAGGTACATAACATTTCAAATATAATAAGTAATAGAAATTGTAGATCATTGTCCCAGGAAAATATAAGATCTGTATTAAATACGTTATAATGAATATATAGAGCAAAGCTCCTCTGTGCTTGATTTGTTCTGAACATGTTGTTCTTATTTGCATTCATTTGAAAAAGAAGATGCCAAAAGGAGAATACAAGCTGAAACACCTTGAGACTGGAATTGTCACTAAAGAACATTTGCTTTCACAACTAGCACTTCCTTACAGAGGCTGCTGATGAAGCACTTCTGGGCACTGTAAAAATGGGAAACCTGCTTTTAAACAGATGTAAGACGGCAACAGGGTAACAGTCAAAGGAATTAAGGTCCTTGGATCTTTATATCACATTTGGATCCCAGCCCTGTCGAAGTCACATTATGAAGCGATGCTTCCCTGTTGGCCGATAGTGACTAGCAACCAGCACTCATGTGCCTTAGGGACCCTTAAAACAAAATCTATGTATCAAAGTGACTTTTACCATCAAGCCACAATTAGTCATCCCCATCACAGCAACTTGGGAGAGACAGAAACCTGGAGATCTGAAAGAGTCTTAGTAATTTTTGCAGACCATTTTCACCAAATAGCTTTCCTCACTGCTACCAGCCTCTCAACGGATGGGAGAGTGTTTTCTGAGCTATTACATTTGTTAATTGGCCTGGCTTAGCCAGTGGCTTATTTTTATTCCTTCTGACATCTAAGTCTGAAATTCTAGAGAACAGTTTTGCAACACCATCTTCAATAGGCATGGAGACCAGATTGGTGTGGGCCTGTACAGACCTTTGAAAGTAATTTTAAAAAAGCGAATCAAAGATTCTGGAAACAGCAAGATCTTTTCTTGCTGTGTGATCCCAGGAAAAGATACGGGTGCTTTAAAATGCTGCAGGCAAGGAGAGACTTCCTGTGAGCACCATGGAGAGCTGATGTCCTGCTGGCTAGCAGGGCAGATTTTGTGAGGGGAATCACGGCTGGATGCTGGATCCATACCAGTGAAATCTCTCCGGAAGAAGGAGAGATCGTTGAGATTATCGATGTGACTCTGGGCAGCCGCTTCTCATGAGTAGACCACAGAAACTGCTGTTTGCAGTTGGCTTATGAGTGGGATGGCTGGGAGTGGGGATTTCATCAAGCTCACACTCGCAAAGCAGCCTTTTACGGACGTTAAGCACAACCGAGCCTCATTTCTTAATCACCTTTTTGGATTATACTTTTTTGTTTGTTTGTTTGTTTACTGGAGAGATTAAGACTCTTCGGAATGGCAAGGCTTTATTGTATTCATCTGGTGAGTTTCCTCCTCCTTAGAGGACAATGGTGTAAATTTGATTTTAAAAGCTTTGAAAATCTATGATATTTTGGTCTATGCAGCAAAAGGGTGCTTAGTATATGGATTTGGGAAAGTTAGCAGTGGGTTAAGGAACCAGAGGTGTTGGCCAAGCTATAGATTGGCCCAGTCAAATGCTGGGATCGTTCACCTGGTGCAAAGAGCCAAAAAATCACACACAAGTGGGGAAATTGCAACCTGTTTATTCTGTACAGCAATAAAGAGGCACTCTCGGGAGCCAAGTCACAAACTGAGAGCCCCCATATGCAAATTATACATTTGTGAAAACAAAAGCACACGATCATTAGCAAGCAATAGGCAATAAGCAGTAAATTATTCACACCCCTGGTTGGGCAAAGTCCCCCTCCCCCAAGAGGTGGACTCCTTGCTAAAACATTGCCGCCTCTGCCCTTCTATCTACCCCTAGCTGATAAGGCTGGTATGTAAAATGTCTAGCTAATTTATCTACAACAAAAGGGAGTGAGTTGGCTTTGAGTCTAATGCCACTCTGGGACACATGATTGTTCCAGGAATTTGTAGTGCAGGGTAAAGGGCCCAAAGGGGAGCAACCACAAGTAAAGATGGACAAAATGGGGTTTCTCTGGCTCAAGACAGCTGCACCACCCCATCAGAGGGATTTGGAATTATAGCTTTGAATTAATTAGAAGATACTTTCTCGTGGGAAAATGGAGATTGCTTTCAATTGTATTGGCTTTTTCACAATAAGGAGACCTTGAAGGTTGGACACTAGAGAGAGCTAGAGGATAAAGAATGTGGAGCAGATAAAGAATATGGAGCAGAAATCCATACTGCTAGTTTTTGAATGTCTCTCTACCAAGCTTCTTGATAGAATGGATCAGTTGCTTGACAAAATGGACAGAGCGTATTGTAATGAAGTTATAGAACGAGAACAAGTTGCATTGGATGTTTATGAAATTACTTTGAAGGGGGACTAATGTAACACAAATGGATCAGATGGATGACTTATTCTCTAAAGGAGATATACAGATATCAAACCAGGAAAATGATGTGGATTTGTTTTTTTCCCTTACTGGATATACAAAAGAGCTCTGTTAAGTTTTTGAAGAACTTTGAAGAAATTCGTTAAAGTTTTGAAATATTTTTGCCTTGAGACACAGATGACCAGCAAACTACCTCTGGGACTCTCTTTAGAGAATATTTTTAAAAACTCAGAGAAGGATTACAAGGTTGATTTATTCGATCAGAGCTAAAAGAGGAAAATAGTTATATCTGGTTGCCCTTACTGGACTTTTGCAGACAAAGAATGATTGATGAAGCATTTGGATTTTGTTTTTTTATTTAAGAGATGAGCTATGGGGAGAAGAGAGATTATATATTTAGAGCTGGTGATAAGCAATTAAAATTGTACTTACTTGGTAAAATGAAGGGGGGAGTTACTTCTTTTTTCTTTTTCTCTTTTCTTTCTTTTTTCTTTTCCACAACCCTCCCCTTTTTTCTTTTGTATTTTTCTGTTTGTATTTTTTGTACTTTGTATTGGCTTTTATTCTTTTCATTTATAATTCTTAATAAATTATTTGGGAAAAAAAATTGCAGGCAAGCGTTTCATCCGCATCTTCATGCACTCCACAGCATCTTTGTGGAGTCAAAGCCAAGTATTACACAGCTCTGGAAAGCAGTACGACCAGTAAAACACTTATACTACTACCATAATTGCCCCCCTAATCAGTTTCATTTCATTCAGGAGGGTGTCTCATTATTCTTTATAAATATCACTTCTGTTTGCACAACACCGCAGTGAACTTTCTGAACTATTGCCCAGGTTCACATCTTCTCCCCAAACAATAAAGTTATAGGCAGTTTTGTTAAAAAAAAAAAGGCAAAGCAAAGCAAAACAGATTAAAAAGAGAACACTTTGAAAATCCCCACCCAATTTCTAGGAACAAGCTTCATCTCTTCATAAAGTGCAAGTTTCTCTGTTCACTTCATAGCCATGCTAGTTTATGAGAAGATGAAGCGCTGTTTTTTCTTTGATCTAGGCAGGGATTTGGAGAAGACTAATTCTGCAATGACTCAATTGCATCAAGCCGTGTCTCAGTCTCCAAACCAGTTCAGGAATCTTTGCACATCACTACTGTTGGCTCACCTGTTGACACGGTCTGGTTAGCACTTGTTGCTTTTGAAAGGGAAGATCAAAATACAGAGGCTGAAATAAACCACAGAGCAAATAGGAAGTAGAGAAGCAGGGAATTCCCTACTCAGTAACATTGCTTTGGGCAAAGGCAGATCCACTGATGGTAACAAGACGGTGCCGCAAATCAAGAGTAATTTGGAATCATTTCAGAGTAGGGAGTGAGTCAGGGTCAAAACTATGACTGATGTGATGCTGGTGGTGGCACTTTCTCCTCACTCCACGTCCATCTAATCTCATCTCTGAGACTTCTTCCCTGCATACTTTTGTGCCATGGGCAAGAGCAGGAAGACCTTTTTCTCAACCCTTAAGTAGGCTGCCTCTCTTTCTTTCCTCCTAAAGAGTAATAACTATGAAGTGGTCTCCAAGGGAGGGAAGAAGAGGGCATTCCAGGTTGAGCAGGCCAGCTCTGTTGTACTTAACACAAGTGTCCCTCAGTTCTGACCGAAGCCAATGAGATGTGTGAAACTCTTGTCCACACCCTGCAGACTCCCTGCATGAAACACTCTGTGGTATGATGAAAATGGACTTAAAACCAGTGTCTGAAGTTGGTCAGAGTTTCCCAGAGTAGATCCTTCATCTTCTGCCCATCCTTGGCCTGGCATTTAGCATTAATGCTAAAAATAAAATGCTGATCCCCAGTCCTCTGGACTTTTAGGGAATGTGTGACATTTTATGACAGATTATTTGGCAGAAACTCATAGGAAGGTGCCTTATTAACATTCAGCTTGTTAAAGGAACATGATTTTCCCAGCACAAGTTGGCGTTTGCCCTGCTTTACAGTGCCATCTCCAGTCATGCTTGTCAGAATGATTTATCTAGCTTACCAACCTTCCTTTTCAGATTTGGAAGGAACTGTTGTAGACTTTGGCCTGGAACTGATGACATAGGACAAGCTGGGCACAAATTCTTAGACCAGCTTTTAAAAATAGCCCCCCAAGGCAATTAAAAAAAAATTGTCAGGGTATTAACCTGGAGTAAAGAATTTCTCAGTGAGAATATGGACTTGACAGAGCACAGGTTGACTGTGTTTGCAATCCCCGCAACCCACCCAGAGCACACACCTGTAGGGTGTGGCAGCATGACACAGCACAAACCACTGTATATAGCAAAGTGCGCCATGGGTTATAGTGTGGTTGGTGATAGGAGTTCTGGCTGGTGTTGGAGTTCTGGGAAGTAATGAGGGATTTGCAGGTTGGTGGTGTACATTCTGTATATATTGTACAGTAAATGTCTGTGTGCATGTTTTCTACATCGGACTGTGGACTGTTTACTTTGTCTCACTCACGGAGCACCACTACGCGGAGTGTACGCTGCTTTTTTTTTTTTTTTTACTGGTCAGGAATGCATATTGTTTAAAAATATTGTTCAGAAGCAATATATCTACTTCCACAAACACCTACCGGAAATCTATCTAACAGAAGACTTTACAAACGAAACAGCTAAATATTAGAGAAAAATATTTTGTTCTACAAATAAAAAAGGAGTTGTGAAATAAAGATTTCAGAGCTTCTACATCCACAAGAAGGGAATATTGAGAAAGAACTTCCTACGTATCCCAGTGAGCAAGTAGTACACTTATTACATTTCTGACTGACTTTGCGAGGGGGAAATACTTCAGATTTTTGAACCCAGAGCCAGACAGGAAGAAACAGGCTTGCAGAATATGTGTCTTTGCGTGTTGGGCCCAGGGCCCATACACAACTGCATATGAAAAAATTGTCCCAAACATTGCATTTTTCTCTAAAGTGGACCTCTGGCAGGGGTGTCCTTGGGAGAAGGGTCAGAAAAGTCAAGATGGAATGATCCAAGTACTCCTTTTTACACGCAGCAATGTTATAAAAAGGGGGAGGGCTTTGATCATGCAATTGTGGCCTCCATCTTTATGTTTCGGTACTCCTTTTTGTGGAAATCCTTGGTCTCTGGTCTGAAAAGGTTCAGGATTTTTGGGTTGGTGCCCCTTAGCTGCACTCAACTCTGGTGCCAGTCTGCTGATAAGCTGAGGCACTGACAAGGATGACACATGGATTGATGGTCTCAAGATCTCTGTGGAATTCCTTTCCTCCCTGCTCACTTTTGAAATGATGACAATTAGATAGCATTAGAGATGTTCAAAGCAATTGGCTTCTCAGTCATCCTTACGAGCAATCCTCTAAGGGCACAGCGACACTGTACACATAATTTTTGTTCCATTAATGGCAACAATTCAGTCTGCATTTTGAAGGAGACCAGTACTGGGGGGGAGGAAAGAGAGAGAGAGAGAGGTGGGCAAGGGGAAATAGAGATGTTTTATCCAGCAGCGACAGAGTATTTTAGATTTTTTTTAGTCCACCAATGGAACCCTTACCCCTATAATTCCAGTGTCCATGATGCCAAAACTTCCCCGTTTCTTGTTTATTTATTTCCAAGGCTTATAGTCAAAACTGGCTCTAAGCAGCTTATGCACCCTGCTTGCATAAATGAGGTTTACAAGTACACACATTATAGTATTACACAAATCATAGCATCTGAGATACATAAAATTCTCCATTCATTCATCTCCACATTACAGGAGGGAGTAGCTCATTACCTTCCCACCCTGCAAAACCCTTTCCAAAATGGGCAGGGTGGGGGCTATCAGATCTTGAAGGGAAGGAGATTCCAAAGAAGGGGACATTCTTATTTCATGCATATGATTCCCCCCTCCCCCTTCCCACATATTGAAAAGCCTGATTTTCTTTTCCTGTTGTAATCTGTGACGTCACTGCATCGTTGTCCCACTGATCACCTAACCAGTTTCCCTGTCCCATCAATAGATCTGTCACATGCAACCTGGGGAGCAGGAGGTACCCCTGGTTCTCACGCACAAGCTTTTACTTATAGGAATGCGTCTATGTCAATCATGATCAATAGCCCTGGAATTCTTTCCTGGTGCCTGGTGGGAGAGGGGAGCCTGGGTGGTAAAGAACCCATAGTTACGGACACGTCATGATGAAGTGCCTCTCCCACCACTGTCTGTCGTGGCTGATCAGGATGATAGTTCCCCTGTGTATGTTGCTGCTACTACTTAATAAAGTTTTGTTTGTGGCTGTAATCCTGGTCTCCATTGTTCATTTTATCTCTGGGATCTTCCCTGGGGATGGGTGGCTATAACTCATAGTGAAAGAAATTCCCAGAAGACCGTCCTTCAAAAAAGGGCAGAACCAGTGCCAAAAATAAACTAGTATGATTTGAATTAAGGATGCCTGATTAAAATTAATTACCTGTGAAATAAAGCACCCAATTTTAATTAAATGATCCCCAAACGCATATATAGACACAATCCATTCTCTTCCACAGAAATGATTGTCTTGAATGCACGCTTACAAATAAGAACATGCAATGCACTTACACAGAGAATGAGATTGTGCTTAGGAAATAGAATCCCACGCAGGCTTCCTCAGGGGCACTTACTTGCTGGTTAGCATGCATGCTTAACCTTTACTCCATACAAACTGGGGTAGAAAAATATTGGTGTATTGAACCCCCCCTCCCCCATCCCTTCTGTTTGTTGGGCTGCAAACACAAGGAAACCTATGCAAGCTTGCTCTGTAGCAGTATTTTTCAAGCTTGGCCACTTTAAGCATGGCTGGCTGGAGAATTCTGGGAGTTGAAGTCCACACATCTTAAAGTGGCCGAGCTTGAGAAACACTGCTCTATAGTATGTCCTGTGGAGGTCAGGGGCACTTACTCCCAAGGGATTATGCACTTTGCCCCTGCCCATTCAACATGCCAGTCTTGTTCTCCTCTCACTCCTTTCCATATCATAGAGAGCCAGAGAGGTGGCCTTGCAGCAAATATTCAGAATCTGATACATAAATGAAGAGGACAGAAGCATTCCCTAAGTCTTGGGAAGAAACTTAGGTTGACTCCTCCCTGATTCAGTGGGGGTATAAAAAGGGGGGGGGAAGCACAATCAGACTTGCAAGATTCTGTTATGGTCTAGCTCCATCAAGTATAGTTCCGGTCTTCTCATGGAGTTGGTTTCCTGGTCTGGTCTCCCTTGTAGGGCTGACAAGACCCAGGGTCTACTCCAATCGGTTACAAAAGCTTTACCTCCCAGGGTTGTTGCTGGGGGAGGAAGAGGGAGTGCTCTCTACTTCCATGGCTGCCTGAATGAAAGGCAGGGTATAAATCTATTCAGAGCCCCCAGTGATGTGGAGAACCTTGATGGCTCCCTGTTACTGACCCTCCAAAGGGCAAAAGAAGGGGGCAGAGCTTGTCCCCCCACCAGAAATAATGGCAGAAATGTCTCCATTTCTTGCTGCCTCTGTTTCACCCCCTGGCTTTCATTGTTTCCACCTCTTGCCCATTTGCTGACTTTCAAGAGTGCCTTTCCTTATTACTGTATTCTCCACAAATATAAAGACCTCTCCAATTCACAAGCTAAGAAATATTCTGAATTTGTTCAAACAAAAGCTGCAAGAACACAAGAGATCGATTAGCTGATTTGAAAGACTCAAAAGCAGCAGCTTCTCCTTTGACAGCTGTCCTGTTCAAGCTGTATTTACAAGCAAACAAAACCCTGTTTCAAGAGTGAAACTTGTTTTCTGAAAATGGGATGCACAGAAGACTTTTTCATCTGAATCAAAGGGGACTGTCAAATTGCATAGACCTAATTTGGACAGTTGAATGATAAATTCAAATTGATTTGTACCATTCCACCATCTGTCTTGCAAAATACTTCACCCTCCTTCTTGAACACTGTGCAGATGGAGTTTTTCCAGCTGGTCAAAGGCTTCTTTGTAAAGAGGACCACTTGTTGGTCTAACTACAGAAGGATCATTTTGCAGGACAGACTGGCTAGATTTTAGGACTTGCCTAGTTCTTTTCAGGTGCTTAAGAAAGATTCTCCTTTATTTCAGCCAAAATCGGAAATAGTCTGAAAAAGTCTGCTTATTTTCTAGGGGTTTCCCCATATCCCATAGCCATTTTTATAGGTTTCAATTAGTAATAGAATGAGGGAGCATGGATCACTTGGTGGACTATCTGTATCAGGAATGGGACAGGAGAACATGACGATAGTAGTCCTCTGGACTACTTGCTGGAAAGAGTGGTTGTGCTCCTTCATAGAAAGACAGTTCAAGAAGGAGATGCTGACTGACTCCTGTTTCTTTCTTTGGCCTTGGTCTTAGAGCAGAGCACTCCAGATACCTTGGAAATGCCCCCAAAGAACTCCAAGAAGTGTTACTGAAATTTAAGTTTTAACATCGCAGAAGGGAAGTGATTGAATATTGGCCTGGAGAATAGTAATATTTGCTATATTAATATCAAAGACATTAGCAAAGGAAATTGTGTGTGTGTGTGTGTGTGTGTGTGACCCCATTATTTTTTGGACCATGGCCCCCCAAACACCACTTAAGAGGCCAAGTATGCACTCCACAGAGAGGTCGTCTTCCAACATCTGGAGTACTTCTGCTGGGAAATCAAGAGAGACCCTAGTTCTTGATGATTGTTGCCAGATGCTGATACTCATGGTGAAGGGAGGTCCATTTAACTCACCTGAGGTCCACCGGCAGGCAGACGCTTTTGTTCAGAGATGCCTTTGGTGGCCTTTTAAAACTAATATCTTACTGGTGCATGTCAATAGTCTTTAATCCTGTATATTTATAGTGATTGTTTTTTCACTTAGGTTTCATATGAGTTTTTCATTTCAAATTAAAGGAAGCATTTTGTTTCTGCAATAAGGGTAAATCCAAACCAAAATCAGGGGTGAGATATGAAGGTGCTGGGTATTGTGTGGAATGACCTTCCAATCTCTGATTGGGCAAATGCCATTTCAAAGCACTGAGCCACTTTAGATAGAACAATGGATCATTGTACCTTCAGGGGCTGTTGGTGGTCTCACAGAAGGTGAGCTTTGGAAAGTTCCATCTTCATCTCCTTCTAATGCATATGAATAGTGATTGGATGAAAGAACTGGAATGCTGAACTCCAGCATTAAGAGTTTAGAAAGCCATGGTGGTGTGCTACCATGATAAGCACAGAGACACAAGGAAAAGAGAGCAATTGATTCTTTTTACTTTTGTGAAGTAGGGAAATGAGTTGGGCAGAAAGTGCATGGACAGTTTCATGCTAAACGTTTGGCCAACAGCGCTGATTGACTGACAGCCTTGAACATTCTAGACTCACAAACAGAGATTTGCCTTGTGCAGTGCTACATGATAATCTTTTTTCAAACATTACCATACTATTGTTCTGCTCTGCGGCTGTAATAATAATATGGACAGTAGTGATGCTTCCACAACTCGTAATTTTCATGCGCTGCACTGTTTCTTATAGAAGAGGCTGGCCTGACACTGAGAGATGGTGCTGCCACTTTTTATGGGCTGTGGAGCTGTTTCAATTTGAGTACAGTGTCAGGTTGAATGTTTCTTCACTTTTTATCTGCAAAATTAATTGAGAAAATTAACAAAATTAAAAGGAATTGAACACTGGCTATTATTTTCCTAGCACTCTGATGATTTATTGAATCCTGAAGAGAGAATGTCAGCAGGATTTGAGGCATGGAACTGTTGAATAATTAAACCATACCCATGTTAGGAATTAATTAAACTGAATTCTTTAATAAATAAATTGTTTATGATGCACAACATTTTCATTTAACTTGGTTGAGTTTAGGGCACTTTGGAACTTTCCATCTCTCAATCTGAATCCCGTTTAATACATGCTCAAACAAGAGAGACACACCAAAGTAAAACCAAGAACTGGATGTTGAATTAAAGCATACTGTAAACAGTTCCTGGTCTACCCCAAAGTTGAAGTTAACAGCTATTGTATTCTGGAAGTTGCTACAGCTTAGTTGACTGTATTTGCAGTTAATGATGCTGATCATCAGGACTGTCTGCAGGGGATGGTCAAAAAGTCAAAATGGGAACTGTGATCGGGTGATTGCAACTCTGCCTGCTTTTTACGAGCACTGCACATGCAAAGTCATGTAAGACAGGAAACTGGCAAGCGACACAGACACCAGATGTTGGAGATTTGAATTCCTTGCGCTCCCGGGTTGGAAGATCTGCTCCTGAGCATGTTCAAGTGCTAGAAGAATACTGTGTAATTAAGTAACCCTTTTCTTCTAATAGTAATTAAATGAAACACACACAGAGTCAAGATATGGATGCAGAGAATGGACTTAATCCAGCTAGCAGTGAATGCTAGCAGACATTTATTGCAATGGAAGTAAGAAATATTTAGTATAGGAAAATCTTATGCCTATCTGAGCTTCATCTTGGAAAGAGAAAGAGAAGAGTCACAAAGACAGGACATTCCCTAGAATCTGAAATATAGAGACTCCTTTCATTAACAGTAGGCCAGGTGAGGGAAGGACCCAGGGACAGTGTGTGAAGACCCTTCCTCTTATTTTTCTCTTGCCATTGGGCCTCGTGGTCAAAAGGCTCATAGGTGCAAAGAGGCGATGCAGTCTTCAGCACCAGAACACCCTGGGTCAGTTCTCAGCTGCTTTCTGAGGACTTTCTCAATCCTGCAAGCTCCTATCACCATCCCCTATTCAGTCCAAAGTAAATCCAGGCTGTGAGATGTAAAACACCAGCCCTGGGAAGGCAGCATGAAGAACTAAGATGGTTGCTGATCCTAACACAAATGAAATCAATGAAGCATTTCAGTTTGTTTGAATGGTCAGAGAAAATTGAATTTCTGTGCTATCACAAAGACAGCAAATAAGTCCAACCGTGCTATGAATTTAAAGGGTCAAGATGAATCCCAATCTACTTGTTTTCCTCCTAAATCCAACAAGGGAACCAGAAGACCTTCAGAGAGTGCTGATTCCAAATGTCATCATCTTTCACTGCTTGCCCTCTTCCTTCTCCCCAAGAGTTACAAGGGTAGGACTGAAGGATGCGTGCAGGGGGGCAGTTGACGCTGGAGCTAACAGAGGGAAACAGCTGCTTTCTTGTTGTAGGTTCTCATGGGGAACAGCAGTCTGTTATGAAACTAACACTGGGGAAGCCATTAGCTGCAAGGGAGCAGATTCTATATATAGGTGTCACACATATGCTTAACAAATACAATTGAAAAAAAATGAACTCTATTGATTTTATTTATTTATCAAATTTATATGGCTGCCCATCTCACACAAGGTGACTCTGGGCAGCATACCATAAAACCAGCAATTAAAACAGAATACAAAAACCACTTAAAAACAATTAAATAATTAACATGAGTAAAAACAAGATTGCAAGAGGGTTAAATTAAGATGTTATACATGGTGCAACCAATGTACAGGTTCTCTGCTGCCAGGGGATCCCCAGGCCTGATGAAAAAAACATGTTTTGAGGGCTTTCTGAAAGGCCATAAGGAATGAGGCCAACCTCACCTCAGGGGGGATGATGTTCCAGAGGGCAGGAGCCATAGCAGAAATGGTTCATCTCTTGGGTCCCATCAGATGGAACTCCTTAGCAAATGGGACCCGCAATATGCCTTTCCTGCTGGACCTGATGGGATGGGTAAATGTAATCGGGTTAGGGTGGTCCATCAGATAACCTGGTCCCAGGCCATGAAAGTCTTTAAAGATCAAAATCAACACCTTGACTTGCACCTGGAAGCAAACTGGTAACCAATGCAGCTCACGGAACAGAGGAGTAACATGTGTCCTTCCAGGAGCACACATAATTGCCCATACTGCTGCATTCTGAAGCTTCCAGATGCTCTTCAAGGGCAGCGCCATGTACAGTGTGTTACAGTAGTCCATTTGGGAGATGACCAGGGCATGAGTAACTGTGAGCAGGGCCTCACAATCCAGGAACAGGTGCAACTGGTGCTCGACATGGTTGTGCAAAGGCCCTCCTGGCCACGACTGCTACCTGCTCCTCAAGCAGGAGTCATGAGTCCAGAACAACTCCCAGATTGCACACCAGGTCTGTTTGGGGTAGTGCAACCCCATCCAGCATCAAAGATGGCATAGTCCTAGAACCGGCAGACACCCAAACCCAAAGCCACTCAGTCTTGCCAGGGTTCAGTTGAAGCCTGTTGTTCCCCATCCAGGCCCCCACAATCTCCAGGCACAGAGACAGGACATCAACAGCATTGCTTAGTTCGCCAGGTACAGTTGAGTATCAGCATACTGATGATACCTCACCCCATGGCAGTTTCATGTAGATGTTAAATAGGAGTGGAGAGGGCAACGAATCCTGTGGCACCCCACACAGCAGGGGCCGAGGGTTGGACCTCTTGCTCCTGATCAACACCAACTGGTATTGGCCCCATAGGAAGGAAGTGAACCAGCACAGTACAGTGCCTCCCATTCCCAATCCCTGAAGCTGACCCAGCAGGATACCATAGTTGATTTACTGTTTAGTATTCATGTATTGTATTGCATTGCGTTGTATGTCACTCTTCAAAACATTTTTTTTTTCCTTTTTCCTTTTTGCAAAGTGTTGTTAATCATAAGAAGATTAGGCTCACTATAGATTGAACATCTGCTGCCATCTTGTGTGTGTCAATACGAATTGCTGTTCTCTGGATGGTCTCACTGAAGCCATTCCTTCAAACTTAGTGGACAAAGATTTAAACTGGACTAGATTAGCTGTTTCCCTAATTTGGATCTGAGTTGTGGGAAGAATAGGAAGAATATTACCTGAAGCTGCTTTAGATCCTTCCCAACAGTCATATCTTGCATTTGCATTGTCTGGCAACAAGATTGGCACTCTTCCAATGTCATCTCCTAAGTCCTGTACAGCATGCCTTCATTGCCATGGCAACGGGCAGCTGGCAGAGTGTTCTTAGCATAAAGCGCACTTCTGAATCTTGAAACAGATGTTCAAACCATTCAATTCTTGTTCAGTGTAGGCTTTTGTATCCTGCCAGAAGTTTGAATAGTTTTGAGTAATAAGGAACAATTTGAGATTCAACTTTAAGAAGTCAGAGGAAATGCTCTCCTGGGCATGTATCATTCAAGATGATTGAAAGAAGTAACATTTCTTTTACAAAGGTTAATTTTAATGCTAATATGTAGGACTTGCATTCCGAATGGGTGATATTGGTCAGGTGTTTTCTGGTCAAGTGTGTTGGTCAACTCTCAAGCTGGCAAGTGATGTCAGGTGCATAATCACATGATTGAAGCACATTGCATCATTCCTATCATTTGCACTATGATGTCATGATGATTTTTGCTCTGGGGACACATGTAGGAAAGCATGTGAAAAATACAAATATTCTCCTGGGAAGGGAAGAAAAAGAAATGAAATAGGCTGAGACTGAGTACCACATCCTTTCCTTTCTACAGTTCTTAATGCTGAAATTTCCCTCAGCTTCTCCCTATAAGTAATTTCTCTGCATAAGCTTCAGAGAAGCAGCCTTAAAAGTAAACAAAACAATAAGCAGTGAGAGGAAAATACAATTAAATAGAAAATGGGAATACATTTGAAGAAGATGACATCACTGAGTGGGTTTCATAAAAGCTTAGATGTCAAATTATCTGGTATAAAGTTCCTGAAATGAGGCATCCTACAGGGTTAATGAAAAATGAGGAAGAGCCATCAAAGCTGGTCACAGAGAAGAAGACTCAATGTTACCTCTGGACTGGGGGCAACATCCCTCCAAATGCCCATCATGGGGGACCAATGGTGAGAAAGAAGGAAGTCTACATCTCCTGCTTATGAGCACCCCAGAGCTATCTGGTTGGCTACTGGGAGAAACAAAATATTGGACTAAGGTGGACCTTTGCCTGACTGAGAACTACCATGTTCTTATGCTGAACATAGAAACTAGGAAACTGAGGTCTAGTCATGCCTTAGGCACAAAGCCAGCTAGGTGACTTTGAGCCATCACTCACTCCCATGGACTTGTCTAGACTGTCACTAGGTGTCAAGATTAACAAGAAGGCAGAAATTTCCTTGCCCTTTTCAGACAAAACCATATGCCTCATAAAATGAACAATGAGACTAATTAAATATCAAACTAACAAATTTCCACAATAACACTGTTACCATGTTATTAATGTCCCTTATATAATCACAATTTCTCTGCATTTGTTTTTCTGATTAGATCTTGAAGACAGTTGTGGGTTAGGATGACTGAGAAAAGATAATTTTTAGTGGTGGCTATTGTGCATATTGCCAAGAGGAGAAGAAAAATCAAAACCAAGAAAAACAAAAATCTCAGGAAGGAACTTAACAAAGAGTTTCAGCTGTTAGAAGCGACAAGAAGCAGTATTACAGTGACAATGTAAAGACATTGAAGTTGGAAACAGACAAAATTTGGAACATTTGTTGGGTCTTATTTATAAATCGTTGGTGAAATATCACTCAGAAACTGAACAAGTTAAAGGATTTGGATGCAGAATTTAGGTACCTGATATGCAGCAAGGAGAATTTCAATGGGAGGAAAAGCATTACATTCACACCGAGTATTAGAGAGAAGTAGCATAAGATGTTTTACCACTGGTATACAACTCCAGAATTGATTGCTAAAATAGACAGTTTATTCTCTTAAAATGGTTGGAAATGTAAAATATCAGGTTGGATTATTTTTCCATATTTGGTGACAATGTTGTAAAGCTCAACAGTTTTGAAAAATAATTTATAATAAACAAAATTTAAAGGCTGATTTTTTCCCCTATCTTCTATTTGTTAATGAAATATTACTAAACCTTACATTCCCACAAAGTATACTAAATTAGCTTCATTACATGGTAACTGCTATACTCTATACCTCCTATTGGGAAATGCACACTTTCTGCACACACTTCCTTCTGCAAAAGGTTGGGTAATATAAGTTGTGGGAATATGCCTAGATGTCCACAATAACTTCATATTTCAAAAATAAATCTGACACAAAACATAATTCAACTTGGAAACCATTTTCGATTTTAACTCTATATATGGACTTGTACCACAACCAAAATTTCAATTTCTCTTCACACTTAATCTAAGTGCTTGGATAGAAATTACTGTAATTCTTAATCTCATGGTATGATTTATACTACACTGAGTATTGCTGTTGATACTCATATATTACTTGACTTTTAACAATGATTCATGGTTTTTAAAATATATAGTATGTTCAATTGCTCAGAACTATTCAATGAAATATTGAAAACTTTAATCTAATTCTATGGTGCTTGTAAATTCCCTGTTTATGCACTCTGTGCTACATTTTTCCTTTTTTTCTTTTCCTCTTTCTCCTTTTTTGTGTGTCTTTTTTTTTCTCTTTCTTTTCCTTTTCTTAAAAAATGTTCAATAAAATATGCTACAACTACCACTAATTATAATAAGATGGAAACAGGCATGAAAAAAAAGGAAAGTTTTTCAAAAGGTCTCTGAACTCAGAAGAAAGTTCCAACCTCAAATTGGTATGCTAAAGGACACCAGTGGACAGATAGTAACTGATTCAAAGAAGATTAAAAAAAAAATGGAAGGAGTATGTTGAAATGTTGTACAGTAGAGATGTCAATATCCAAGAATCCTTAGAAGATATTACCTATTTACAAGAACCTCTAATACTCGAGGCTGAAGTTAGATCAGCACTCTAGAAATGACCATGTTGGAAAGCTACAAGAGTTGATGGAATATCTCCAGAATATGACAAACAACAGAAGAAGAACCAGTAATGGTTCTGAACAAACTATGCTAGCCAATCTGTAGAGCAACACAATGGCCAACAGATTGGAAGAGGTCAGTCAGCAATACCAAAGAAAGGAGACTTAACAGAATCTGCAAACTATTGCACAATATCCTTAATATCACATGTTAGCAACATAATGCTAAGATTAGAGCTCTACCTGGATGTTCAAACTGGTTTTAGAAAAAGCTGAGGAACAAGAGAGATTATTTCTGATGCACAGTGGATAATTAAGAAAGCCAAAAGATGCACAGAAGAAGTCAATACAGCACTGTATGCACTTCATTGACTACAGAAAGGTCTTTGATTGTGTTGATCATGGTGAAACAGACTGGCTCCAGGTCAGCGAGACAAGGCTGTATACTTTCTCGTTAGTTATTCAGCCTATATGCTGAATATATTTTGAGGGAGGCTGGACTGGGAGATGATGGAAACAGGAAATATGTGCCTTTAAGCCAGTTTTGACTCCTGACAACTGCCTGAGCAGGTCCCTGAAACTTCCTTGGCAAAAAATTTTTAGAAGTGGTTTGCCCTTGCCTTCTTTTGCCCAGGGCTGGGAGAGAGTGACTGGCCCAAGGTCACCCAGCTGGCTTCATGCCTAAGGCAGGACTAGAACACTGATGCGCATAAAAAATGAGTGGAACTTTGATCACACCATCGTGACCACTATCTTGACTTTTTTGGCCACACCCTGCGGACAATCCTGCCTGGATCCTATGTGATGAAGGAGACTATCACATAGCTAGCAAATGAAAGCATCGATGGACCCCAGCCCATGAAAGTTTTATGCAGCAGGAAATTGAGAAATTTAAAACTTCATTTTTGCATCTTCATTTCCTGCCTGCTCCACTCACCTTAGAGCCTTTACCTGTCCCCACCAGGCAAATGCTTCCCAGTGGATAAAAATCGTAGCAGCGATACAGAGATTGAGCAGAAAACGACACGAGCCACACCGACTCCCACAAGATGGAGCTGTGCACTTAGAGCTTCAAAATGTGTGCTTGTGGTGCCTGGAGGAGGGTGCGTTTGTCCATTCATTTCTCGATCAATGTACCCTCCTCTCATAAAAAAACCCAGTTTTATCATATAAATCCTCTTTGCAACCCCATCGTTGATTTTATTCATTCAGCCACATTTTAATTACTGTATTGTTGTAGAAAAATTATGATGACTGAATGTATATATTTTTTCTGGGGGAATCTGCCCTTTGGTTTCTATTTGAAATGCAGATTTACCAAACCTTGCAGAGACTTCAGATATTTACTGCTGACATTTATGACTCCTGGGCCAGTTGGAAAGACTATGAGGAAAGAGGGAAAGTGAAGGAAAAAGAGAAATTGGAAGGGAAAACATCATTCTGAGCAACAGCAGAAACAAGCAGATGCTGGAGTCAGAATCTGCTAAAAAACTGGAACAGCAGAATCACCTTGGAAGTGATTTGCACTTCTCGAGTAAGAAGTCCAACCACTGTCTGAGAGAATTATTAGGAGACTTAATATAAAGCTTAAAGGCTAGAGTCAGTGGTGGCGCTTTTTACACTGAAGGTGTTTGTGGAAATTCATGGCACCTTTCAGTGATATGCGCCCATTGTGGAATCTGCCAGGTTAGGAAAATGTTGTATATATAGGTAGTCAAGCTTTTCCTCTGCAAGAGAATTAGAATGCAACTGTTGGCGTGCAGTATAAGAAAACATGATGCATCTTACATTGTTTTCAAGTAGTGCGTACTGTCCTTTCATGGTCAAGGTTATATAATGTGAGTCATTCTGTACGGTTTTCTGCTGGAAATTTTATATGCAATGCAAGAACATTGGATGAGGAAATAAAGAAACTTTACTCACTTTTCTCCAATAACATTAAACAGTGTTTATTTTATTTCCATTTGGTGTTCCCCTAAAATGCTTCCCTCATACTTTATGCTGCATGGACCATTTTGGCTCCCGTTCTGAACTGCTCTCAGGGAATGGTGCTGAGGGTTGTGCATTCACACTATTCTGCTTTGGCAGCTGTTGTTGGTGGCTCACTGGGTGTCTGCAGGGTATGGGAGAAAAAGTCAAGATGGTGGTTGTGACAGTGCAATGCAGCTCTACCTGCAAACACCTTGGTGCTCTAGCATACTGGCCTGGAAGCTAGATTTGATGTGTGTAAACTCAACTGCTTTGACTTCTTCAGCTACTATGGTCAAACACACCATACCTTAGCCTGTTTTTCTAATCTGTTATGTGTGCAGCATTTCTAAGTCATCCCACTTGCCATGGACTCAGCCTAGCCCACCTGTTGCTTTAAGGCGTTTCAATCTGATTTGCCAAAGTTAACTTGAGAATTCACAACCTGTTGGAGGTTCTGGTTTTTCCAAGCAAGTATAGAAAGTATTTATGTGCCCAAAACTGAACTAAAGTGAGGACCCTGAGAGTGGCATATCCACGGCTGAGTGTACTCTGCTTCCAAGTTGTGGTCTTTCCACACGTATGGAGGAGAATGATGGATGCAGTCAGGAGTCTCCAGAAGGGAAGAAAGTATTTTATCTTTGTTCTGTGTTTGGCAAATGGCTTGTTGCCTGCTTTAACAAAGATAGAAAAGATTCTACAAATTTTGTTGCAGGCTCTACTTGTTCAAGCCTCATGTCAGACTGTTATGTCCTTCTCTGCTTGCTTTTCATTAAATGTTGTTTGCTGTGAGATCTGATTGGGTGAGCTGTGCGTTTGGCCTCCGGGCTATAATTTGAAATCACAGATTTCCAGGTTCATTGTGTGGGTAGCATGGGCTCATACATGAGAGTTCCGCTGAGCGTCATGCAAAGTGGCCAAACTAATCTGCGCAAAGTGAATGCAGAATATTCACCATATCCAGCCAAGGAAGCCCTTTACAATCTGCTGGTGTGCCCCATAAATGATAGACTGTAACACTGGCAAAATAAATTACACGTGGGGAGATTTGGGTCACATTCAGAAGGCAAACTGTTTTGCTTTTTTGTTTTCATTAGAACTATTTTAAGGATTTTCCCCTACTCAGATAAACTGAAAGACCAGTGAAGCCGAGACTGATAGTGCATGCACTATTGTTCCATCAGTGGATCATCATCAAATATTTCTTATAGCATGGTTCAAAAACTGAAAACTGGGGACAGTTGATATGGTTATATTAACCAGATTAAAAGCTCTCACCTGTCTCTCTCTCTCTCTCTCTCTCTCTCTAATCTCCCTGCTGATTCTTAATAGCAGATGCTTTTGCAGAGCCATTTCATTTAAAATGCAAACATTTCCTTTCCAAGGCCAAGGTTTTAAAATGCAGAGTAGTTCTTGAAACTGTAGGGCAGTGCCTGACCAATTCTGCCCTGTTCCATTTATCATTATTTATTTATTTATTTTGGAGAACTTTCCTCCCTCTCCAATCCCAAAGGACTGTGGTCCAATATACAGCATCGACAAAAAGAAACCTAAATGTGCAATAATTAAAAAGTAAATCAGAATGATGTCAGAGCTCAAAAATAATTACAAAAAGCAAAGATAACCTCAAAAGACACCCCACCTATTTCTTTCTTTCTTTCTTTCTTTCTTTCTCTTTCTTTCTTTCTTTCTTTCTTTCTTTCTTTCTTTCTTTCTTTCTTTCTCTTTCTTTCTCTTCCTTCCTTCCTTCCTTCCTTCCTTCCTTCCTTCCTTCCTTCCTTCCTTCCTTCCTTCCTTCCTTCCTCCTCCCTTCCTCCCTTCCTCCCTTCTTTTTTTAAGCTGCTTTGTATCAAAATCACAGTATACATTTGGAGAGAAAATGACTCAACATTTTTCTTCTTCTTGAACTTGGACTGTATGCTTATCAGAATTGCCCTTATTTTGCAACAATAGGGAGAAAGACAGAGAATGGATATCAGGTGAAAATCAACCCTCTTGGATTCCTACAATTCTGACCCATTGAACGGGGCTGGTGGTGCCATTATTTCCATGAAAGCTGCAAATTCCATGGGAATGTATAGTGTTTCATGAAACCTGGTTTCAGTTTGCCTTTTCTTCTTTGGTGTCTCCCATGTCTGTGGAACCTCATTTCAACTGAGAGCCCTCTCCTCTGACAGCTGGTCCTTGTTCAGATTTCTTCACCTCATTGTCTTCCTGCTGAAATGTCTTTTGGTTTCTTCTTTTGCTCTACATCTGCCGCTCAAACAGGCTGCTGGGATTGTCAACACTTTGGGCCCCTTATGAAAAGTTAGAAAATTTGGATGCTTTTAGACCAGAGTTTCTCAATCTGAGCAACTTTAAGATGTGTGAACTTCAACTCCCAGAATTCCCTAGCTGGCTGGGAGTTGAAGCCCACACATCTTAAAGTTGCTGAGGTTGAGAAACAGTGTTTTAGACCATGCCCAGCCACTTCCAAACTATCTTGAGATTTTTCTGAATCATCATCATCATCATCATCATCATCATCATCATCATCATCATCATGAGAAAGTCCTTTAAGTTCTTATACTTTCTTCTCATCCTCAGCTGATCTTTCTCCTTTGGCTTTTAGCTGCTTAACAAAGCCACTATTTGATCAATAGCTTACACTGATTTCCCAAAATGCACCACAGCTTCATACTGATTGTGATAGGCAACCTGAGATGTTCTTGTGCATCTGTACAACTGTGGTATTTTCTAAATCTGTTGAAGTTCTCTAGAAATAGAAATCTTCTTTAGCCAGGATGGATGTAATTTTCACATTTGATTCTAACTTTGGCTAATTTCCCACACATCAATTTTCAATTTCTAGTTTTATTTTCTTCATGCTCTTTTTCTTCAGTGGCAGAGTCCTTTATCATCTTCAGCCATGCCATCCCCTTCTGGCTCTGTGCCCTTTTCCATCTCATTATTCATTTCCTTTCTTCTTTTCAATCAGGAACTTCAGCTTTTTCTTCCATTTTTATTTCATGTAATTGCTCAGTACTTCCAGTAGCAATCATTTCACTTGGAGCTGAATCCAAAATTCTTCCAATTCTTCTGTCCTCCTTCAAATCTGTGGTTCTTTCCATCTTCTCAACAGAGAAGGTTCTACTCTGTCCAGTTTCCTTGGCACTTCTACAGTACTTTCTCACCAACTGTTTTTTGGAATCACCAACTGTTTTTTGGAAGCTTTTACTAAGACTATGTTCTACCATGGGATCTGCATGCTTTTCAGTCACCCAAACCACAAATGTTTTTGCCAAGTCTTCTGTCTTTTTCTGCAGCCCATTGTCATATCATGTCTTCTCCATCTGCTTCTGCAAGCACTTCTACTTAGTTTTGCTTCCCATTAGCTCCAAGACTACATCCTCAGCTTCTTCTGCCACCACTGGCTTCCCTGCCCCAGATGTCTCCTCTCTATAACATCCCTTTCCCCCAGCTACACTCCTGGCTTGTAGGCTAGCATCAGAAACAGTTATCAACAATACAGTTCCCTAAATCTATTTGTTGTTGCCTTAATTGAAGGACGCCACCTTATAGGACTCAGGCTGTGAGGTACATATTGGTGATCCATTAACTGACTTCAGACAGCTCACTTTTTCTTTCTCCTCTTAGCTCCACCAAAAGCCTTGCCCTTGGTAACTGAAGAAAATGTTGGCTTCCTAACCCTTATGTCATTACATATTAGTTAAGAATATTGTTTTTTCTTCCTATGAAGGTGCCCGTGTTTACCATTCCCAAACTATTTTGGTTACCAACAACTTTCTTCACACATCACAGTTAGCAATAAGAAACTCACATTGGCTCTCCATTGCATCAGTTGGTCATTTCTGTGGCACCTCATTCTGTGCTGCTGCTTTTTTGTAGCTTCCTAAGATAAAAGGCTCCCTTTGTGTGTCCTCTTTGGCCACAATTGCTACATATCCCCCTCTATCCTCTTCTCCCTTTGTGTCCAGGTCTTGCAGATTGGACTGAATCAGTGGTGTCAAAAAAGTCAAGATGGCAACCATGATGGTGCATTTGAAACTCCATCTTTTTTTTTAATGTCCATTGGGTCTGGAATTGCCATCACTAAACGATGTGGTTGTAAAGCATGATGTCACTTGACCTCCCCGCTTAGCAATGGCAATTCCGGCACTCTCAGTTGCCGTCATTAAGCAAATCAGCACGGGCCGTTAAGCAAGGACATCATGTGGTTGCCATTTGTGACCTCCTGCCAGTTTCCCCATTGACTTTGTTTGTCAACCACATGACCACAGGACACTGCAATGTTGCAATCATGAGCTGGGTGCTGAGTGCCTGGATCGCAAACATGTGACTGTGAGGATGGCGTGACGGCCAGAACTCTGAGAATCAATCATAAGTACCACTTGTTCAGCACCATTGCGAATTCAAATGGTCGCTGAACAAGTGTTCATTAAGCAAGGACTGCCTGTATAGGCAAATATGCCCTCCATTTTGACTCGCCTTCAGTGACAATCCACGGTTCTCCCAGTGACATTGCAGATATCCCCAACGGGTTTCCTAAATTTCTGAAACCGCAGAAGTCACAATAGAATGGTGAAGCGTGAAGAACACTGGAAAGCCACACAGGTGACAAGGCCCATGGGAACTCTGAGTAACATTCAAATTGGGCCCAAGATCACAGTGGATCATGTGTTTGATCCAAGCCTTCTCTGACTGAAGAACAGGGATACATCTGATGGTTAATACGGCTTTTTGCATCTCCTCAGAGAAGAGGACTTTCCTATCTTTTAAAAAGCTCTGTAAATCTGAGTTGTTTTCATATATAAGTGCTCTTGCGCATGTACCTTTTGATCTGAGTAATCAAATTACTCAGCTGAGTGTTGATGCCTGTAAAAGACACATGAAAAGCAGAACACATCTTTCTTTCTTTTTTCAAGGCAGCCACTGCCTTGAAAGAAGGCTTGCTGAACTACAATTCCCAGAAGCATTTTGCAATATTCATGCTCAGTCAGCTACAGGCAAACTTGGTGACTTCTCAAAGGATACACGTCAGCAGGAGTCTCCTGGGAATCCTCTGAGAGGGCAGTGCAACTTATTAAACTCAGGAATAGGTTGGAGTAAAGAGTTGCTAGAGGGCTGTAATTAATCTTTTGAGTAATCAATTCTGGATTCTAATGTATTGTAAGAATACTTTATTAAACCCTTAGGCTGTGCAAAGGGTTTGAGAGGAGTGCTTCATGAAGGGAAGTCTTCCTTGAACCATTAAAACAGCTGCATCCTCAAGCAGGCTTAGTATGGGTGCTTCAAGGCAGGGTTGTCCACAAGGTAAGGTCAAAAAAGTCAAGATGGTCACCTTGACCAGTGTGATCAAAGCTCTGTCCATTTTGAGGTGCACTCAAAGCAGATGCACCAAGTCTTCCAGAGAGGTGGCTCCTTTAACGCTCCGAGATGTGGTGCTGTATTAGATTAGTAAGATCCAGAGCAGGAATGCAAACAATTTATTTAATTGATAGGTGAGGCATCTTAAATTTGGGGTGTTATTAGAAAGCATAGGACCGTGGCAAAGCAGCATAAAATATCATACATTGCCCCGCAGTGGCTATACTTCATCCAACATACTTGATCTGCTCTCTGAATTAACTAATTCCCAGGATTCCAGAATTGAGGGAATCTAAACTTAGCAAACACATGAGATTTGTACAATATATTCAGTATATTCAAAAGTAGTGAAAGTTAAAAGTAAATAACAGGGTTTTTTTGCATGTTGGGCAAATGCAGCTGCCAGATTTGTGACTGATCTGGTTAAGTGTGAACGTAGCCAACATGTTCACTTTTACATTGAGTGGTTTCTCTATTCCTGACTGCCAATTTTAATTACAAGAGTCAGGACTTGAAGGAAGTTGAGTTCTACATGGTGAAGCCAAGAGGTGGCACTTTGAATTACAAATAATAGCACAGGGGTTGAGGTGTGTGGGGATGTACACGTGTCAACATTCACGCAAGATGGCAGGAAAGACATCACAAATGAAGCCAGGCTCCTTTCGTACATGTTGGCATGTTGTGGTGTATACATGAGGTGGGGCCTTAATCCCAGTGCTGTGACCCTCCGACACGGCTGCCTTATCGGGCCGGATAAGGAAATTCAAGGATTTTGAGGTGTATTTCTGCTAATGTTCATTATCCCATTTTACTTAGTGAAAAAAAGAGTCTATGGACAAAGCTGGATTTTTTTTAGACCTACTTGGGTTCTGTTTTCTAACTTTAAGAAGACCAAACGAATTCCCTCTCTTTGAAGAAAGATGGTAATTTTTTGTTTGCTATATTATTAGTAATTTTTGTTCTGTTCCCCCATTTTATATACTTTTCAAGGAAGAGTGTACAGGTTTTCTATGGGAGCATATATAGCTTCCTTAATCAATGCTGAACCCCCAAATTTGGGTGTCTCTCTCTGGATGCTCTGAATGGGCTGGTTCTGCTCTCAGATGTACGTTCTGCTAAATTGAAGGTTTCCAACAAGGATTAGTTATCTTCTCATTGTCTGCAAGTGTGTATATTGGCGTGTGGTCATTTCCTTTTTTTAAGAATCTCTCTTTGGACCTCTTTAGTTTGAATCTACATGATAATTTTTGCTTGGGCTTCTGGACTCTAAGGAGAGGCAGATGGGAAATGATCAATATTGAAATTCCGAACGGTTTGTTTGGTTCTAAAACGTATCTATTTTTTTTTTTACCCCTCTGAATCCACAAAGCCTCTTATCACTTCTGAAAAATTGCCAAGCTGTTGCTAAATTGGACTGTGCCTGTTGTCGACAGTTTGTTCTCACCTTTGTGTCAGCTCGAGTAGAATTCATTGCTGTAATAATCCATGTAAATGTTTTGTTTGCTTACATTCCTTGCCAGAGATTCCCCCCCACCCTGCCCTTCCCATCAATGCTCTTGTCCATGGAGAGGGAAGAAGTGATAGATAAGAAATAATGGGGTCTTTTTCTCCGTGTTTCCACAACATACGGCAAGAAGTGTGTAGCTAATCATCTGAGTGTTACGGGTGTGGAAAACAAAACATCTCCATGGTTAGGTTACAGTTCTGCGTGTCTAGATTGCTGTAGTTCTATTGTAGCAAGGTTTCTGTGCCAGCCACAGCTGTCAAGAAATCTTCATTTCGGAACCAATCCAGGGAATCATCATTTTCCATGCAAAACAGCAATTTTTCCTCCTCAACCACCCATTCACTGCAAAGACATTCCCACCCACTCTGGGTCCCACAATGCACTTTTCCAGGACAATGGCAGGGGGAGTTTAATGTGTCATGAGATCCAGGAGCTGAGCGAGGAAGGAGTGGAGCCTGAACAAAGAAGCAGTAAGGATTCTTCATATCACACAGGCTGGGACCAAGAGCATGCACAGAGTGTAATGGAAGCAAAACAAACATAAAGCTTAGCAGCCAACCAAACCAACAGAGCTGGTGGTTTGGGAATTTTTTTTTTTTTGCTTGTTAAATGCAGACAGAGACAACATCATGCACAGAATGCAATAACAATAAACAACACACTGAGTCCGCAAGCCAAACCAAAGTTTTAAAGATTAAAATAGCAACCACAATAGTTTTCCTTGTATGTAGCAGGCAATAGATTCAGGGAATAGGGACCAGCAATGGACTTAGCCTTGTGCAGGTTAGGCCAAGGGTGAAAAGTTATTCCTGGTGTCTTTTCATCTGTAAATATACAGATTGCCTTTCAAACATCCAGTTTTCTGGCCCACTCATTCTTGCACAGATAGGCCACTAAAACCCCACAAGGTATGGCCAAGAAAGTCAAGATGGTGGCTGTAATGAAGCTCTAGCTGCTCTTTATTTGCAACCCACCTGTATTTGTAGTCCCATTATAGTCTCATCTCTGGAATTTTGACATCTCCAGGCCATTACTATGCATAAGACCAGCTACTGACTGAAGTACTGGCAAAGCTAGAAGGAATGTTAATCTGTCTGTCAAGACTTAGGACTCTCTTGTTGCATCCTGAACTGCTTGTCTAGCACAGGGTCATATTTAGCAAGAAGACTGATAACCAAGAGAACATTTCTATGGGTTCTGTCAGGTTTAGCCCAAAGAACTCCAAGAGACAATACAAATCCAGTTCTACTGTGTTTATTAGCTACAACCTCTCGACAGAAAATTTCCTCAGACTGAAACCTAGCTCCCAAGCCAGCCAGCCAGCCAGCCACAACACCGTGAATTCCTCAGGGAGGTGCCAGCCTCATCCTCTTGAACTTCCCACGCTCCTCCAGCGAACTAAGAACATGCTTATCTCCCTGAACCTGGCCTTCATAATTCCATTCCATCACAGGTTCCACCTGGTACATGCTCTGTTCCCTGTAGCTTCTAAAGGTTAAAGCGAGTGAAGATAGAATAGATTGATAGCACTTCAAAATTCATCATTGTCTTTGGAGACCCCCTTCTAGGTTCTGTGTCAGTGTGTTCTGTGAATGCCTGTACAACAATCTGGCCACACTAGAGGTAAACATCTGAGGCTTCAGGAGTCATGGTTTTGCTTTTGAGGAGAGGCCAAATGTGACTATCAGCCTCCCAATCCCTCATTCTGTCCCTAATTGGAAAAAAAAATGTTTAGCAATAGATAAGTAGGAAAATATCAGAGCCATTCTCACCAGATGTTCTCAACTGCTATCCTTGGTTGTAATTGGACAATGGGATTTTTAAAAAGGTTTTCTAATTACTGTCCTTTGGAAATGAACCAGGTGGTTAAAATGTTCCATTTAAAATAATGAAACACTTTTTAGCATGACTCAGGCATTCAGTAAACGGAGCTCTGTCTGTGAGAAACACCAGAAGGTCCAAGATGTTCTGAGAACTTCTGTCATTTGCTTCCCTGGCTCTTTCAAGGATTGAAGGACACACTCTCTTTTGGTAAGGAGCAGCCTGGACACTGCTGCCAGCGTTCCCTGAGCTCCAAAGGATCCCTTTGATCAGGGTAAGATAAGTGAGTTTGTTGCACCATTTTGTTCCTGATCAGCATGATTGCTATCCAGGGGGTCTGCAAGGAGGGAGTCAAAAAGGTCAAGATGGCACCCACAGCTGTGCAATTGAAACTCCACTCCTTTTTATGGTGCATTTCCTTTTCATCCAGAGTAGTGATCAGTTTTAATTAGAAGTACATGCAATCCAAAGGAATCATGTTATTGCATGTTGTTCCTTAGTGGGTTTAGAGCTTGTGAAGTGTAATTCATCCCCTTATCATGGATCTCCAAACAACTGTAAATGAAAGTTATATTCATACCTAGAGATGCTGTGCTACCAGTATAGAGATCTGTCATTTGTGTTGCTGACTATTTTGTGAAAAAGTGCATCGGGTGCTACCTTAAGCACTACCTTTGGTGCTTAATAATTCAAAGCACCACTGGTTGTTATTTGCCCTGCTATTATTTAAGAATGTTTTTCCGTTTGTGCAGCCTGGGGATGTTGAAGGGTACTTGGAAGCTTCAGATCTACCATAATCTCCTCCTAATAGTTTAAAGTAGCAAGTGGAGCTTTGACCAGATGGGTAAGGAGAGTTAAGGCCACCTTGAGGGATGGTTTCATGTCTACAAGCATCAAAGAAGCTGTGGTAAAACTTTGATTGGAGAAATTCTCTGTGAATGTCACCACACTGGATAATTTCTGCCCAGCTTCCAGTATGTCCTTTGGGAGGCTAGGTGCATCAAAATGTTCAATTCCAGGGTTTCTTGATAGATATGGACAATCAAGATCCATGCGATTCTGCCTTCAGGCCCAGTTATGGGATGGCAAATGCCTTGGCCCTTTGATAACTTTAAGTACTGTTGTCCGTAATGAACTTTTGGAGCAACACTTATCTTTGATGGTTTCACTCCTTCTTACAGAGGCTGGGTCAGTAAGGACAGTGGAAAACTCCTATTGGGGGTCTTGGCATCCCATAAGGTTTTATTCCACTCCCTGTGATATAAACATTTACAGAAGATGGCTGTGAGGGACCCTCCAGGGATTTGGTGAACACTGTCACCAATATGCTTGTGGCATCCTTCTAATCTCTCTCATATCCTCTTTAGTCTAGAGATACTGTTACAATAACTCAATGTCTTGAGTTGACACTGAAATAAACAAATTCAAGTGTTATCTAGACAAGACAGAAATGCTCTTGGCTCGTAGAGTTGTTAATTTAAGAATAGGATATAGGGCAGCACAGATCACCCTTTTTTCCTCGTCAGTGTCAGTTATATTCTTTCATAAACTTGTTCCATTCCATTTCTATTTCAATCGGTGAGGTTTCTCTTTTTTTTTTAAGTGGCAAGTATTTGCATTATTTTAAATGCATTTTTTAACCAATACATTTATTTTATAGACATTCTTCTCTAACATGTGCGTCTGTAGTTATATCACAGAATTCAGAAAAGTATGAATCATGTTTGTTTTCTTAAAAATGCAGGCCAAATTACATTTTTGAGCATCCCTAATAGAAGCTTATCCTGTTTTAGATGAGCTTTAGTTCTTGAATGTCGCAACACACACAGAGGGTGGGGTTTTGATCACATGTTGTGGCCACCATCTTAACTTATTTGAACCCCCTTCCCTGTGAACATCCCCATCATAATAACTGCAAGGTTTCCAAAAGAAAAGTGTTAGGAATGTGCTCTGGGTTCTCCAACATACAGAGTCAAGAAGATTTGGGAAGAAACTATGGGATGTGTCAAAGTGCTCTTATGTAGGAAAATTTCAAGGTGACCTAGGCTGGACCAGAATTTAGCATAACCTAAGTGTGGAAGTAGATCCCAACCCATTACAAGTATTTATAGGCAGATGTTTAGGTCTGAAAGGATGAATAAATTATATGCTTCGGTGGAAAGCCTGCACCTCTGATCTTTGGACCTCATGCTGGGGAAAAGAAGAAGAAATAAAGAAATACAGGATGTTCTTCCTCTAGGAAGCAGACTGAAACAGGAACCTATCAGAGGTATCCACAGGAGGGCAAAGGACCCAGGGAGCATTGTGGTGTTGCAAAACAAATTCTGCCCCTTTTGTATGTGTGTCTTGACATCCCACACAGATCCTAAAGCTTGCATCACTCACTTTATGTTCTTATAAACCCGTTAGATTTTGTACATGCTTCTGGAGACCAAGAGTGTCACTTTTTCAAAGAGAGGAAAGCAGGATTGAAATAAAGGAATAAAGTGGTCAACAGTATAAAAGGGGTGAAAAAAATTGAGCTTCTGGAGTTGCATCTTCAAAAGATTTTTTAAAAATAAATAATAAAATAAAATATGAATGAGAGGAGCAAAACCATTCCCTTGATCCACTGCCAACGTACTTTCCTGCCAATCCAGGTTTAGCAATGTGAAAAAGTTGGGCTTAAGGGGAAAAGTCCCTAAGTGAGAAATTGCAGGATGGCAAACTGAAGGAGTGGCAAAGTTTTGATGTTCCTCATCCACGATATCACTTTTGGTGCAAAAGTGACAATTCTTCACTTCACAATTGGGACAGACTGGTAAGTATAAAAGGACATAGTTTTGCCCTCCACTTTTGTTGAAACTGAAATATGTGTACACAAATAGAACCTCCAATTCTTCTCTAAAAGTCAGCCATTTCACATGTATGTAGGTATTCTTTCATTGTATTAAAAAAAAAGAAAAGAAAAGAAATTTCAATTAGCCTTCATGTGGACCACAAAAGCATAAAGCTAAATATTTTATGTTCCATTCTGGTTTAATCACTAAAGCAGAGTGTACAATTTCAGTGAATAATTTATTTGAGGAATATGACAGTCCTCCATTTTATGAACTTCCTGGAAGCATTTCTGAAGGTTCTTCAGAACCTTTATTTGAAATTATACTCTAATTGATTCTTGATCTCTAGACTTTTAACACTCTTATGACCTAATATTGTGTGGCTACGTAGGGCCAGATTTAAAAGGCAAATGTGAAACTATTATATCTATTGACATCACCCTATCTGAAAAGAATGGCATAGCTTACATGGAGAAAAACACAACGAAGGAGAGAGCAAGAGAATGGGAGGAAGGAAGGCAATACTTACTCCCACCAATACTTGTGTGATTAGTCCACAGAATAGTGGTGGTCATTCTTGTGTTTGTGTACAATTGTACTTTTCCTGCCCTTGTGCAATTCACCTCAGGTAAACAGATGGTGATGCTGTCACCCCAAAAAACAATACTGTACTCCATCCAGTGGTATCGGAAGGGACAGGTCAATAAGGTCAAGATGGTGAATTGAGGCTCCACCCCTTTTCTATGTGTTTTGCAGGGTATTTCTTTCTCTATCTCTTCCAATCAGTTCTTCTCCCTTTCAATATCAGCACCTTATTTCTATCTCTTTTAAGTATCCTAATTCTCACTAGGTAAAGGACCTTCACTTCTCACCTCCGGTCCTCGGCTGCTGTAGGAGAGGCCCATCCTTCAGCAGGGTGACTAAAATGCTGAAGGAACTGTATGATTATGGAAATATGGATGTTCTTTGGCCACTACTTTCTACTATAAATGTAATGAATCCCAATGAATGCTGAATTGATATTAGAATGATGGAATCAATGAGAGCTGATATTTGATTGGTTGCAATGTTGAGATCCTCTTTTGCCAAAAGCTTGAAATTAGTATAACTAATAACAGTTTATGATCTTCTAAAAGCTAACAACTGGGTTTCTTTTAATTCACAAAGTTTCCATGCAATGACATATTATTCTACAATTATATAGCTACTTACCTGGGAGTAAGTGCCACTGAATTTACTTCTGAGTAATAGAATTGTAAAGTTAATTTGTTTTAAGCAGCTTTGTTTTTTTCTCATAAAGAAAAGCAAGGTAAATCATTTTAAATAAACACATAATATACATAATCTATCCATCTGATTGTTTGTTCCATTGTTAATCAGTGGATATATGTCTCACATAAAATTTAATATATATTAAAATGTAACCCTCAATTAATACATACAATTATTCTAATGTACACATTTATTTGTTACTTATTTATTTAAGCTATTGGTATTGTTGAATATAAAGCTCTTTTCTATAGAAAACCACTACTTTAATCACACACACGTTACAGTGGTGGACAAGGATGTATCAAGTGTTTGTAGAAAGAAAGGTTAAACATTCTCCCATCTTTGGTAACACAATTATTTTAGTTAGTAATGCTCTATAAAAGGAAAGAAATACAGAAACATTGTTTTCACTCTAGGAAAGATTAAGGGAGCTTTTAAAAATGCTTTAATTTTCCAGGAAATTTCTTTTTTCCTTAAGTGTTGTTCTAATTTCACAAATTCTGAAGTTTGTTGCAGAGTCACACTCTCATTAGACAAATATATAACAAGAGCAATTGCATTTAGCAACTCCTAACTGACTTAGAGGAAGAGAGGGTGATCATTTGGAAAGAGATGTAATGGTCCACAAGTAAAACAAACAGAAACCTGCAATACTGAAAATGAAAATGGTAGGAGTCTCCCTCTTCCATCAGCAGTCAACATATATCCAATAATTGTTTTTAAGAACTTTCAGTTGAAGCTGAAGTAGAAGATTCTTCCAGCTTCCACTTCTAGTGGACATAGCAGTGAGGAAATAGTAACGTAAGAAAGCCATCATATATTCCACATGGGATAAACTCTAAACATTTTATTGAGTTTCAGAGTCCTACCGTTTGCATTATTGTTTCAGGTCAACCTTAGGGACTGGGGAGAGATGTATCCAGGCAGGTACTCAACAAGTACATGCTGACCAACTATTGATACAGATGTTCCTGATGAATTTATGGGTAATGTAACTGGACAACATTCAGTGCTCCCCTCAAACACTACCTCCTATTGTGATTATACAGGCACAAATTCAAAATCAGGATTGTGAATAAGTGTCTACCTTTACACAGGTGGTAAGTCCAGTGCTGACAATGATTTGTCATACAATAACCTGTCCTAGGTTTCTTTTGCTTCTAAATAGTAGAATCATAAATCCTAGGGTTGGAACAGACCTTGGAGAACAGTCTGTGCCCAGCACAGGACTTCTCGGACCATGCTGGACCAATGGCTGTCCAGTTTTTTCTTGAAAACCTCCAGGGATGGAAAACCCACCACTTCAGGAGGCAGGCTGTTCCAGTAGCTCTGGAGGATTTGTGATTGACAATGTTGGCTGTCAGCAAATGTCTACAAAATATTGTCTCATACTTATTTTCACCCATGACATGCAGTTTGTTGCAATGCCAGCAGGGGATGGGGAGCGGGGAGGAAAAATCTGGCTGGTAATTTTGGGGCAGAGATTAGATAGAGCTAAAATATCATCTTTACATGTGCAGGAGTGTCCATCAGATCCTTTTCCCAGGCTGCTACTACTAGACGGAAAAGGCCCCTCTGCCAACAGCAATGTCTAGAGTGCCATATGTTAGCCAACATATGGCACTCTAGACATTGCTGAACTACAATTCCTAGGAAACAGGGCCAAAAATAAAGGATATGGGAATTAACAATCAGAAAAATTAAAAGTATCATAAATTAACTAACCAACCTCTAAATGGTGTTCGATCAGTTAAATATGTCTTTGCTGTTTTCCAAACTGGTCATCCACTGTAAGATTTCAGTATTGCCTGTCATTTCCTGGTCTCTGTTTTGTATCTGGGCTGGAAAACTCTGGATAATGACTAACAAAGAGTTAGAGTTTTCTGTAACTTTGTGCTGCCATGATATTTGCAGTCTAGATATGACAATATGACTACTTTCCAAACTAATGACAAATGTATGAACTTGGAGAGGAGGTTGTGTACACACACATGCATTATGTTCATGTAACACGTGTCACCAGGTCAGGTGAAAAATCCAGTAAATTCATTCCATGTCCAGACCAGGACATGCCTTAAGGCAGGAACAGGACATGTTTTAAAAAACCAAAACCTTAAAATATAAATTTCCTCAGTAGCCTAAACTCAGTGGGGACTTATTTCTGAGCAGACACGCATAGGGTTCTGCTGACAAAGAAACCATGGGATATGTCTAGAGGACATGGGGAATGGCCTTGAAGGACAGAAGGAACAGCTGCTACCAAGGTAACGGTCAGATAAGCAGGGCTTGAGTCCATGTCAAGAAAGTAACTTGTGAAAACATCTCAGACAAGCCCTTCCCTAGTTTACACAAAGATAAAGGGAGGGGGAGGAAGCACATTCAGACTTGCAAGATTCTGTTACTATCGCTGTTACAATAAAAGTAGTCCTTGTCAGATTCAGCCCAGCACAGCCAAGCAGCAGCACTGTTTCGGTTTCACCGTCGCTAGTCAGTTTCGCTGCCTCAGGCATAGGCAGCCAGGAAAGGTAAACAGGCAACTGCAAGTCAATTGCCGGCAGGTGGTGGCAATTAACTTGGGGCGAGGACAAAGGGGAAACAGATACCTTGTAACACAGCCCACTTCCCCAAACACCCCAGGCAACGGCAACCACAATTCTCAAGGAACTCAGCAATCCAGCAATGATCAACAACCAATCAAAAAACCCTGGTTTTACCCGCAGAAGAAAGCCCCACGAGCACGGCGATTACAAGACAAAGGAAGCAGGCTGAATCTGCCATTAGGAGAAGGGAGGGGGAGCTCGACAATGGAAGGGCGACCCAAGAATGGGCAGAGGCGGAAGCCAGGGTACTGTGGGGTCAAGGGGGAAAATCCCATATAAACACTGTAAGGAACGTGCCAATCCAATCCTGTCTTTGTAACCGTTATGCATTACGCCTGAGTAAACTAACTTTCGTCCGAGCCCATGTCTCATGAGGTTTTTGTTCAGTGCCGAATGCAGCGATCCTTACAGTCCTGACTTCCATGGCATTGGTTTCTTAGCCAGTCTGCCTTGCAGGACCAACAATACACTGGCATTATCTAAGCCAGTTGGTGGAGTTCCTCACACTGGAGTTCCTCACTTACTGAAGAGGCTAAGAGACACTCAGCCTTTTCCCACTGCTGAACTAGCAGGGATGGGTGCGTGCATGTGACACACACAATAAAAAAGGCAGAGTTTCAATTGCACCATGGTGGCTGCCATCTTGATTTTTTTTACCACCCTTTTTCAATTCATCAAAGTGCTTTAGATCTTAACTTTAATTTGATCTTTATTATGACAACATTCAGAAGGAAAAAAAAAAAGTCCTAACTAGGGGAATTAACTATCTGAGAAGATTAATGACTGACATGAAAAATACAGAGGAACCAAATCTCCCGCCTTTGTGCAGGCATCTGAGTCATAGGAATTCTGAGTTGGCAAAGGAGTTCATGAAGAAGAATGGAATAAGGATGCAATATGTCTGCTGCACAACACTAAGACAGCCCAGCATCTGCTATCCAAACTCTAAAGAAGTCAAGCATCTGTTGGACTTAATCCACAATGATTTCTGGATGCCTGTCTTTGAGAGCAAATACTTCATTACCTTCACCAATTACTACTCTAGCTCACGAAACATAATTGTTAAACAGAGAGAAAAAGAAATCAAGGAATTTGTAACAGCAGCTAGGCTGTCCTCCTACAATGTTAAAAGATCCAGTGTAATTCCAGCTGAAAACCGGGGAGAGAACATGGACAAGAAAAGATTAGAAAACAGGGCAGCAGTAATCAAACTCTAGCGCCATAAAATGTGGAGCAGAGTGGAGTGAGAGGGCTGATGGGGGTGGTGGATGCCAGATTGTGATAGAGGTGACAAGAAGTTTGCTGCTAGATATCAGACTTGCAAAAAATTCAGAGGCGAAGCAACCATGGCAACCTATCTACCTATAGAATTGGCTGCAGTTGAAGGCAACTGAAATCACTCTGTAGAAGATAGTACTGTAGCATGGAATTAATCTTAGTGTAGGACACATCAAGTTCTACTCACATAGCCCAAGGGAAACATTCAAAACTGGGGGAATGAGCAATAAAAAACATAATAAACTGGGCAAGGGAGCCAAAATCCACAGCCCAAGTCATATTAAACTACAGTAAGTATTTCGACAACAGCCTAAGACTAAGAACCCCAAGAATAGCAAACTTCTAAGGAGACGCCTCCTCAGATGAGGAAGGCAGTTGAAGGAGAAGGGGAAGTTACATTAAGTAGAGTTGACACCAATGAACTGGGTTGAGACTACAGTACATAGGTTTGTGAACTAAAGTTCAAAATGTAAAGCAGGATACCTAAAATGAATGCTACTCCATTCATTTGTAGGTTTTCCTATCCAGTGAAAATGTGGGATGTCATATAAGGCCTGCTAATGATGAAAAGACAGAACATGAAGAAATAAGACTTTCTTCACCAAACTAGAACTACGTGGGGCAGAGCTGGTCTCAGTGAGGTGCTTCGGATAGAGCCTTAACTTTTAGTTTCCTTAAAATAAAACAGAGCAGCTGGTCTTGTGTTGGGAAAGAAGATCTGAGGACGGCTGAATGCAACTGAAGCAAAACACAGATTAGATACTCGAGGCTAACAATTAATCAGGTGATATGGACCAGCCTGACAAAATCTAAGCTAATTGCTGAGTGTGGGTGTGATTAATACTTTCTGTATAATCAAGGTATATAATATGGTAATGAGGATAACATCAGAGGGAAAACCCTCCCCCTATTTGTAATTAAAATGTTTAATATGAAAATCATTCTTTAATTATACATATGTTGGAGGAACTTGGGAGTTTCTTCTGCAAACTGCCATCAGCTGGACTGTCTTTGATCTTAGCACTTGCTAAATCTCTGCCTTTGATCACTTAGAGAATAGCTCATAAAAGAAACAATATTTTGGTTCAGCTTTTCCCTAACTTCATGGGTAAATAAGAAGATGATTCCAGACCAAAATGGGAGCAGGCAATTTTTAATAAACAGTTTCTTTCTTTGAAGTCCGCCTAGACAAATTAGCATAAAGATGAGAGATGCTGCCGTGCTGAGAGATGTAGCAGGAAGAGAAAGCACATCTGTCAAAGAACTTGGTTAACAATAATGCCATGTAGGCGTCTGTTTGCAAAGGAGGTGGGCAATCAGATGGGCTAATTTCAAAAGCTTGTGTGGATAGCATCTTTCATTAATTTGCTTACAGTACTGGTTATGCTTTTTGGGATGATCTCCTATAATCAGTAATAAGAAGTTACAATTCATGGAAGCATTTCTGACATTTTAGCTGAGAGAAGAAAGAAACAATAACTAAAGAGTGACAGTGGGAGGTCACGCAATCGGAAAAATACCGAGGAAACAGACAAGTTTTCTTTCTTTCTCAGCAGTCCCATTCAGACGTTATAAAAATGGTGAACCTCATCATTCATGAAGTGCATGCACGCACACATACACACAGTCAACATCATTATACCAGTGTTGTTGTCTCTGCATATTGTTGTGTGTGGGAATATCTCTTCAGGAGAAACAAACACAATGTACACATAGATCCTGCTCTCAAATGAGTGTCCAGAGGTGGAGATTCTCACCTGCCTGTGAGTTCCCCAGTTTCCTTAATGCCTCTTTTGTAGCATTCAGACTTCTGGTTGCCCTACAAATTGATTTAGGACCAACAAAATACATACTTCTTTAGATGGCTTGAACAAGGGACTAGACCATGGCCAAGCTAGTATCCTCTCTCTTTAAACACTTTGCAGCTGCACACGGGGTTGTCACCTGATCATCTGTCCCAGGGACTGTTCCTAGTTTGACGAGAGCTCTTAGATTCTGGCCTAGTTCCCCAAATCTCAGTCTCACCTGAGATGCTCTGCTTGGTCCACATCTTACAAGTTGAGGAATACCCTTGGTCCAAGCAAATAAAAGCAAACAAACAGCATTCCATTTGCTGTATAATCTCTGCCATTCAGTTACGAAGGAATGTTTTATTCTGGCCATGGGGGAAAAATGGGAACTGAGTGGCAGGTCCTACTTGAGGATTCTTAATTCAAACTGTATCCATATGACATATATGGAGCTCCTGAGATGAAGGCCATTTAGGGCATCCTCAAAACTAGAGAGTGTGTGAATATGAATAGAAATTCCAGGAACTTTTAGTTGGAGGGTCCAAGAAATGTTGACCCAGGCTGTGATGTACAATGATTTCTCAGAATGACAAGTGTGAGACTTCTGGGAACAAGCCAAACAAACTAACCAACATAGGGCTACCAGATCTGGATTGCAAAAATCCAGAAGACCACTAGATAACATTAAAGAGATGCAGAGGAAGAGAGACAAAGGGAGGGGGGGGGGGGGAATCCCCAGTCCACATAGACAATCCTGGCAGATTTCATGGAAGAACCTCATCTTCAAGGCACTGTAGATAGGAAAAATAATGAGTTCATGATAATAATAAATGAAACATGCATAAACAACACACATTCACCATCTTTAAGCAAAATAAACTATACATAAATAAGCTAACTACCAAGAGAATGGAATTTTGAGATTAATAAGGAACTTGAAAAGGAAGACCCTAAAGACAAATTAAAAGAAAAACAAAAGAACCCAAATAAATTAATATTTGTTTGGCAAAGTGAGGATCAACAAATTGCACTACATTCAAACTCTTATTTAAGAATGTGAAAACACTTCCAACGGCACCAAATGTGCAAGGACAGCCTTCCGCACTCTCTACTGCCACCTAAAGTCCACCTGGGGTGTTGCAGCTCCAAACAGGTGGCCCTAAAGCAGCAGCCTGAAAGAGCTAAGAGCACCGCAACCATCGTCCACACGGAGATGCTCCTCACTGGACTTGCTCATCTTAGCTCAACCTACCACACAGGGTGTGGGAAAAAACTAGGAGCGCTACGTATGCTGCCTTGAGCTCCTGAAGGAAAGGCAGGGGAGAAATCAAATACATAATCTGCTTTGATTTTGAAATAGATAGTTAGGTGTAGACACAAACCGTCAGCAAAAAAAGAAAGGTCAGAGTAGAGGAACCCAGGAAACAGCATAATGAAAAGTAAGGATATCCGTGATTCAAGCAAACTGGGACAGGAATTCTTCTTAGATTGCTTTCTACGAGCACAAGGTTTCTCAACCGTGGCAACTTTAAGATGTGTGGATTTCTCCCCACATTCCCCAGCCAGCTCCCAGACGTTCAGACCCACCTCCTCCTGAATGTCTGAAGGAGGGAATACAGTTTCAGAACAGTGAATTGAGCAGAAAGGAAGGAAGCATTTAAAAATGGCCCAGGAAAACTAACCCAACTTGTTTGAACCTTGTTTTAGGGGTGTCCACAAGGGGAAGGTGTCAAAAAAACCAAGATGGCAGCCATGATTGTATGATCAAAGGCCTACCCCTTTTTAAGTGCATTGCTGCCCAGCTGAAAAAAGTGTGGGGCTTCAATTGCACTGTTATGGCAGCCATCTTGACTTTTTTGACTGCCCCATCAGACATGCCTGCCCTGTTTAGTTTTCTTTAGAACTAGAAGTCTGAAATTACAAACTAGGTCATCATCATTTTTTTAAAACTGAAGTCAGATGCCTGCAGCTGCTTCCAAAATAGTCAAATGCCTTGAAATTTGGGCCAGAGGCTGCAGCTCTCTCAGTTCCCCCCTCATGGGATATTTGCATCTTTTCTTTGGATGGAGCTTGTGCTGGATAAGCCATCAGTGTGACAAATATGTGCAACAGCAGAAGGCGATATTGAAGACAAAACTGCTGACTTGGCGCCTTATAACCAACGAGTTGATAGGGCTGAAAAATATTGCCACTAGAGGCCATGTAAAATGAAAGTGTGACCAAAATATTACATAATTTTATTGACTCAAACTTCAGCCTAGGAAGGAAGGAAGGAAGGAAGGAAGGAAGGAAGGAAGGAAAAGAGAAGGGGAAGGGAAAGGAAAGGAAAGGAAAGGAAAGGAAAGGAAAGGAAAGGAAAGGAAAGGAAAGGAAAGGAAAGGAAAGGAAAAGAAAGGAAAGGAAAGGAAAGGAAAGGACTGTGTGCAGAAAAGCTTGGCAGCCATTGCCTGAGTCCTTCAAACTCCATGTTCAACATTTGCAGGTGGGGATATAGAAGCAAAACAAAAATAAACAGGCTAAGGATGTGCCAGGAAATATACAAGTACTGTGAATGGTAGGAGGAGAGCCGTGTTAGTCTACGGTGGCTAAAAACCAGGAGGAGTCTGTCAGCACCTTTTCTGACTAACAAATTTGATTAAAAGGCATCGGCTTTTGTGAGCTGCATCTCCCTTCAGCACCTTCAGCCTTTTAATCAAATTTGTTAGTGAAAAAAGGTGCTGACAGACTCCTCCTGGTTTTCTGTGAACACGAGTATGAACATGTTACACTGTGAACATGAGTATAACATGTTCACACTCTTGTTGCAAAAGCCTGTATAAGGTGGCTTGAAGGTCTGGTCAGCCTCCGCGCATCCCTGTTTCAACAGAATGATCAGTACTGTTTCTGTACTGAATACTGAAATGGTCGAGGGCAGGGCTTCTCAAACTGTCTGTGGTGAAGGGCCAGGTTTTATTATTTCCAGTCCGTTGTGGATGGATAGGATGTCACGGCATTGCCAAAATACTTGCTCTCAAATTTATTTATTTATTGAATTTATCCCCGCCCATCTCCCCCTAATGGGGGACTCTGGACTCTCTTTAAAACAATAAATAAAAATACAATCACATAAAACCTAAAACCTATACAAAACAATTACTAAAAAAGAAAGAGCCCAGGAGGCCGATGGTTCAGAGCAGCAAACGCCAGGACTCTAAGGGGCTAGCCAACCCCACACCTGATGTCTTTCCTCCCCACCCCAGGCCAGATGGCAGAGCCAGGTCTTCAAATCCCTCCGGAAGGCCAGGAGTGAGGGGGCCAATCTCACCTCTGGGGACAAGATATTCCAAAGGGCGGGGGCTACAGCAGAGAAGGCCCCTTATCTTAGCAAATCCTTATTTTGTCGGGGACTGGATAGTTTATGGACCAGCTTTGAGCAGCACCGATTTAGGGGAATGCCTACATGTGCAGCATGGATAGCAGTGTGACCAGACTAAGCCAGAATCTTCTTCCCCTTCTTGTCACTATCCTCTTACTTCTGGGAGAGTTGCAACCTTACCTTTGCAAAGAGGTGAGAGCTACGGTTTATGCTCTCTCTGAACATTTTCTGCTTGCATCCTAAACTCTGAAGTTTGCTGGGAGAGGAAAGGAAGAGATAACTCTGGGAATGTGGAGAATTTAAACAAATTGTAGTAGAAAAGGATGGTTTGAACTGGCTTTCTTGTTCTGGTCAAACATCCCTGTCAGACAATAAGTGGAACTCTTTTGATCTACCCCTCATGGACTGAAGAGAGATTGTCTGGGAGATCCAACCCCAAAGCAGCCCTGGATGGGAACCAATCAGAAGCAGAGATCTCTGGAAAGCAGCCCAGAGTTAGAGGTTATGCACCTCAGATTTCAACCTCTTTCCAACATTGTATGCTAGCTTCCAGCATCTTCCAATCAACTCTGATGGAGAATAATCAGTTCTTCTTATACCTATACCTCAAGTAAATCACTTCATAGACTCTGTTGTTATAATCATTCTTGTGTAAGAACAACTAAAGAAGGAAGTTAAAGATTATAAGTGTGATTTTCCTTAGAGTGCAACCAGGAACTGGACAACTGTTAACTAAACAGAAATAACTGTTATAAGGAGTTATGTCGTGCAGGTGTGAATGATATGTGAGAATGGAGAAAGGAGCATGAACCACAACCCCCTTAAGGGTATATGGGCCAGAAGTAAATGTAAGGTCTGGATGTTAGAATCTCAGCAGCACAGACTGAACTCCATAAAGTGTGTATCTAAAGTTGGTTAGCAAGCTGTTTATTCAGAAAAAGAATGCATGCAAAGAGAAATCCTAAAGAGTATAACTCTGGAAGCAGGTTCTTGTGTGGAACAAAGTAAAAATAAGCTTTATTTAGGAAGTAGCATATTTATTTAAGAAATAATGTAGTCTATCTATGAACTTGTTCTTCCAGAATGGAGACAAGTCCTTTCTTAAGACAATGAATAGGGAGAAAGGGCAAAGTGCTTCTGATAGCTGTATCAACATCTGTTGCCCCTGTTGTTCCATAGGCTTAGAGTACAAAAAGTTGGTCCAGTCAAAATTGAATTCTTTTGTGGAATACAAAAGTCTGAGAAGGAAGTCCATGGAGATCTTCTGGGTTCCCATGATGTGTTAAGCTTGGGTTTGTTTCCAGTATGGTTGGCTGTGTAAACCACAATTTCTGGGTCCACACGGAAGAAAAAAAAAAGGTTTTACAAGCCAGAATGGCTAGAGTCACTCAAAATTTATATAAATGACTTACAGTGGTTCAGCAATCTAGTCACTGAGCAACATATTACCACTGACTGATATAATAGGTGTTTTTAGATAGAAATGTGCTGTAAAAATAGATTGAACAAACAGCCAATACACATTATGAAAAGCTGGCTTAAAACTCTCAGGGTAGATTCAAACTGACATTTCAGTAAGGTTTAGGGTTTCCATATTTCCAATCTGACTGAAATAAAGGGTGCAATATTGCATTTTAAACCTTTTTAAAAATGAAAAAGTAGCGTCAGTCATCAGGATGAATAATAAAGGACAGCTTTTCAAGTATGGACGTATGAACTTGGAATACAAATTACTAGTCTTTAAAAACATGGCTTTCACAGCATGTACTTGTTATGTTATCATGTCTGCCCTGGAGAACAGGCATTAATGGACTTCAGCAGTGATTTAATAATTTACAGAGGAAAACATTTCAGAAAGACAAGAACAGATCCTCTCTCTGTTCTCCCCTTCCCAAAGTCTCTGCCATTTTCAACTACACTTTTTTGTTTACTGGGTCAAAGAAAGTCATTTTTTAAATATTACATTACATTACATGTAGTATCACCAGTACATTTTACACGTTAGGAATGCATGGAGATGTTTATATACAATATTTATCATCAAGTTCCTATCGTCTCACCTATGCACTGCTTTAGGGCCAGGAGCACAGGATTAGCCACAGACTGTGTCTGTGAAGAGTAGCAGGCATTGAAAGCTGAACTTATTCTATTAATCGCTTCCCTTCCAAAATTGAAAGCTTCATCCTCAGAGCAGAAGAACAGATTCTTCTCTCACTGGGAATCAACAGGCAATGGCCTTGGAGTGTTATCATGCTGGAGGAAGATGAGAAACACCATTGTAGAAGAAGGTGCAATTGGTAAGGAGAGAGCAAGATGCAAACTTCACAAGAAACCCATTGCGTAATGAATGTCTGCAGTTCATTGACTCCAATGAATGGACACTGAATTAATCAACCTCACTGTCAAAATGATCTTTGCAGAAATTAGCAAGCCAATGAAGTATTCCAAAGAACATTTCAACTGAATACAGTCTGGTGGGTTCCTTCCATCCCAAATCCAAAGGTACTGCTGTCCCATTTTTGGCAATATTATTCAAACAAATGATGATGGAATATGTTTTCCAATACTGAATAGGCACAAAAACAGAACTCAGGTTAATTCCACAGACTAGCTGGCTGAGAGAATTAGCACCTAGCATTTGCAATTAATAACAGTCAAGGACAAACAGGAATATATCTTACCCAGGGGGATCAGTTTGCTTGAAATGATAAAAATACGAAGTTACGAAGCAACCTGGATAAGTAATCATAGGATAAATTGGCTTGTTAAACTTTCAGGTGTTCTAAATTTCTACAGTGGGAGCTGGTGTTCATTTTTTTTTTTTTTAAGAAGGAAGGAAACAATTGGGGAGAATGGAAAAAGATGAGCATCCATCTGGAGTCAGTGGTGGCGCCATTGCATCTTTTCTCTTCATCTGTCCCACGTAAGAAAGAGTCATAGGACTCTTCCATGTGGCTACCACCTTAGCACCTTTCTATGTGGCCCTGCCAAGCACCAGGAGCATTCTTGTGCCATTCAGCCACGTCCTCTCCGTGTCCTCACTTCACCTCCTTGAGTCAAATCATTCTTTGTTCATTGGGCTTGTAGAAGAGATCCAGAAACAGCAGCCAGCAAGCCCCCCCCTCCCTCCTCAGCTCAGCATATTTCAGAGAGAGGAAAAATACTTAAGAACAACAGAAGACAAAAGCAACGGTGAGGCTATAACTGTGAAGGGCAGCCAGAAAGCAAGGGGGGAATGGCTGCATCTTTCACTCCAGGAGGGAAATGAAAATCTCAGTTGCTGGGAGGTGGAGATTGAGAACCACACACTGGGCAGTTACAGAAGAAGGGCAAGAGAAACAAAGCCAGGGTGATGTGGCAGTGAAGCTGCTGGACTAGGAGTGGGGAGACCTGGGTTCTAATTCCTCCTTAGCTCAGAAGCCCCTAGAGGACTCTGAGGGAGGACTGGGAGGACTCTTTTCTCTCAGCCCATAAACGGGGTGGTGAAGAGTGTTTGTCAGCCCTACAAGGTAGACCAGACTAAGAAACCAATGTTGTGTCCGTCAGTACTACTTTTATTGTAACAGCTATAGTAACAGAATTTTGCAAGTCTGAATGTGCTTCCCCCCACTTTATCTTTGCGTGAAGTAGGGGGGCCTGAGACGTTTACTCACGTTACATTCTTCGTCCGAGCTCAGCCCCCTCTTACCTGGCCATTACCTTTGTAGTGGCTCTTCTCCCTGTCCTTCAAGGCCACTCCCTCTGTCTTCTACAGTGCTGCACTAGGAGACAGGTTCTACATGGAAACCATCTGGGTAACTTTGGACCAGTCCTTCTGTCTCATCCCAAGAGCCAGTGTGGGGTAGTGGTGAATGTGTTGGAGTAGAAATGGGGAGTGGGGAGATCCAGGTTCTAGTTCAGACATTCTTGACTGTTGTCAGCCCCTTGAGGTAGGCCAGGTCAAGAAATAGGAAAGGCAGGGATTCCAGGAGTGCTGTATATTGTAGTAAGGTAGTATAACAGAATCTCGAAAGCCTGCCACAGTTTCTCTCTGCCCCATCTTATACTAAGCAAAACCAAGGTGGGATTATCTTGAGTTTCTTTCTCATTCTTCCCTCTTGCTCAGGAATATGTAAACTTTCCTGCAAACCCGCCCCCCCCCCCCCCCACTTTAATCGCTTGCTCATTCTTTCTGTATGTCCAAGGTCAATTATCCTTTTTTTTGTTCTGGATGACTTGGGGCCAGCCACTCTCTTTCAGTCCAACCTGCCTTACTGTTGTGGAGATAAAAAAAGTAGGAAGATTCCCACGTAAGGTACCTTTGACTTCTGGAGGAAAGGTACCATGTACATAGTGTCATGGGGAATATTCAAAAGTGGTGCCAATTTTAAATTGGTGCAGCCATTGCATGAGAAAAAGCTCTTAAGGATTACATGGATACATAGGATTACATTGCAATCCTAAACACATTTATTTCGAATAGGTCCTGCTGATTCATATACAAATACCAAATTTATTTATCTAATTATTTGAAACATTTGTACGGCCACCCAGCTCAACCAAAGTGACTCTGGGCAGGTTACAGAAAATTCAGCAGAATCTCACAAAAATACAAAACCATAATACACAAACCAATAAACAATAATAAAATAATAAAATGTGATCCAAATAGAAATAACACCATCATCCAATTGGGGCTCCAACACATCATGAGCCAAAGGCCTGGGAAATTGCTAGATCTTGACAGCCCTTCTGAAGGCCAGCAGGATTGGGGCCAGCCACATGTCAAGAGGAAGGTCATTCCATATGATGGGGGCCACCACTGAGAAGGTGCACCTCCTGGGTCCCACAAGGTGGTATTGTTTCAATGAAGGGACCCAGAGTTCATCTCTCTCTTTCCCACTCTTTCTCTGTCTTTCATTGTCAAAGTGTGAGGACAAGTTAGAAATCAGGTAGTAGCTAAACAAAATTTACATCATGGTGGATCTTCATACCTTTGTCCCTTATCAGAAAAGAAAGTAGAATATATTCAACCTAAGAGAATAAATTATGAATATTTGTTTAATTTGAATTGCTCACACAGATTGTATAATTTGCTTTATAGTGGCACATAACTGGAATTTACTTGGTGCTGAATTTTAATCTCAGGTTAGACCATCAAGGCATTAATGATACAGTATGCTATCTACTACTATAAGTTATAGTCATATTGATAGGGTACAGAATGACTTCTTGATTAAAGTCCTTCTTCTGAATTGCTTATCAATAGCAAAACAAAGATGTAATAAAGCAAACCTATTATTATAACTTCTTTTTGGATAAGATCTATGTGGTTGCTAAGAGTCAACACCAACTTAAGCCAGCACATAATCCATCAGTTATGATAGGTATCTAAGTTGCATAGCCCTAACAAGAAAAAGAAACATGTTAAGAAGTTTTGATATAGATTACCGAACCTATATCAACAATGAGGAAAATCAATTTAGAGTAGAATAGATGTTGAAAGCATGATGAGGCATGTAGTTTATGCTCAACGTTAAGAAATAAATTAATACAGCAGCCTTATGATGTCAAGAAGAGATTGACCAAGCAAATGTCAGAATATTTAGTATACACCAAATGCTGAAGCTCAGACCAAAAATAAACTAATCATAATGATCCAATTGGCAGAGAAGTGGAGGATGAGTACTTGCCCCCTTCAGTGTTAGATTAGGATTATCTACTAGAGCGGGACAATCATATGAAGGGGAGGTATTTTTTCTTGATGATCTGCAATCAATGTAATTGTTACAGTCAGTTCCAGAAGAACTTCTGGAAGGTAATCCAATACACTTTTTTCCTAAGGTACAAGGAAATTTCCCCCCATATCTCTCCCTTCTTTTGTGGAGTGATCTGGTGCAGCTAAGTAATTTTAGAGTGGCAGGGATCATCTTTCCTACCCCCACCTCCCAGGTTTTACTCTGTTCCTGCATTCCTGAGATACAAGAGGAAGCCAACAATCAATTGCTTGCCAGCCCCATTTGAAAAACAAAATGCCAAGTATGTCCTATTTTGCACTGAAGCTTACTTGAATCAAAAGTAAAGCTGAGCTTGCTTCTGCAGTGCTGATAAGAAACAAGTTTATTTGCATTTTGCTGCAGAGAATACATTTACCACTTTTATTGACTGAATGATAGTGGAGCTCCAGAGTCACTGACAACTTTCACTCCAAATGTCTATTTAGTTCCCCAACCCCATGTCGATGGTCACCCTTGCATAAATCCTTGAGATTTTCAATGGGGCTGAAGATTATTCTATGGTCTGCAGCTTAAAAGACTGTCTTGCTGTAGTAGGAAGACTCTGTTATACCTCCTAAAACTCTGAACAGAAGACATGTGTTGATTTTCTAAACAAGAACTTCAATTGATGCTCTGTGAAGTTTGATCCACTTAATATTTTGCTTCAGAACGTTTTAGTTTTATATAGATGTATTTCATTGAGTATTTCCTTATTTCCCTCCCCCTCCTTCCTTTGATTGTGGTGGAGAGTTTTTTATTTTTACTTTTTAAATAGATTTATTTTGTTTTAATTTAGATTTAATTTCTATAAATTGATAAATAAAATTTGTATATATTTGTGTATATATTTTAATTTTCATATCTTGTTATTGCATTTCTTCTTTCTGTTTATATATTAAAAGAAAGTGGGGGAGGGTTGGTAAGGATTAATTAATTTTTACAACCTGTGAACCATTAATTCTGGTATATATTCTGGGATATATGGCCAGTTACACCACTTACAACTGCTCTGTTCATGGCTGCATCCGAAAATTGATGCTCAGTGAATGGCTTCTGCAGGCAAAAATGTTCCAAGGGTATTGTGGGATGAACCTCTCCTTCCCATTCAAAGGTTGGCAGTGGTAGAGAGGGACTGCAAGGAGCAGCATTCTGCCATGCATGGCTGCTGAGACCACGGTTGCAGAAACATGGACAATCTTAACAGGGGCAACTACCTACGTAGCAACCGTGTCCCCCCCCCCCCCCCCCCCCAGCCAGGTAGCAGTATCCGTCCCACCTGAATTTCTGGTCCAAAGGACAGGAATTCCCATCACTCCTTGTTGCCATGAGCAGTGACGATGGTTTTCTTCCTTCGTTCCTTGCCTCATCCATCAAGACCGGTGGTGAATTGTCTGTGTCAGCTGCCTATCAGTTCATCTTCAGTCGATATCTTCCCTCTCAGCAAACTGGCTATCTTGAAAAGGCTGGTGTGTGTGCCTGGGGAAGAGACTTGGAGGATATGAATTGTGATATGCCTATTCTGTTTTCCTTGAACTGCACAGGAAGCCCAGAATCTGGATTTGCCTGGAACATCGACTTCTTCATTTAATCTTCAGTTGGTGACCTTCCAGATGTTTTGCCCTGAAGGATGATGGGAGTTGTTCCAGTTCAATGTATTCCAGGTTAGGGAGACATTGATGACATATTTAAACATTTCAAGAACCTTCCATTTTAGATGAGAGCGAAACATGCAATTCCTCTAAAATATTGGCTCAGTCCTGTATATTCTGACGATTTAACAAATGAGACTTCATGCAGCTACAGGGGACATCCAACATGTGCAGCACTTCATAGAGAATATATAATTTCCTAGCAAACGCTATTGATTCCAGCCTTAATGAATTACAACTAAACACACTTTTTTCCTTGTAGACGTTTTTGTCTTATATGCAGACAATGAACTTTTAAACAAATTCCTCATGTTTACAAGTACGTTCATGAAGCTCCTTTGAAGGAATAATTTTATTGAAAAAAACGACTCATTGCTCAAATATTCTGCCCTGGTAAGCTCTCTCTTTATATGTACCAGTATTTATATCGCTAACCTTCTGTTAGTAAGGAAATGTAAACAACATGTTTGTTAACACAGTTTATTGGCACACGTATTGGCAAAGCATACATAAAATACAGTTGTATCATAACACACCGACTCACTGTATTTTTTTACATGATGAATTGAAAATATTATGTAAATGAAAAAAATTAGTTTATTTTATAAAGTTTCACATAAATATACTGTAATCAAAAATTAATTAGTTTGAAGGGCTTTACAAAAGTATTATTATACAAGAAATAGAGCATGAAGAGAACCAAATAAACAAAATACAATAAAAACCCAAATTGGTTTCTGTTTAAACTGTTCACAAAATTGATGGATTACATGGCTTTCAAAATTCAGATCAACAGCAATTTTACAAAGCATAAACTTTCATAGGGAACGGCTGCCCTCTTTCCACATAAAAATATTTGTTATGTCTTTGATGAAACAAAATGGCATTTATAATTGTTTCAGTGCTTTTCACAAGGAAATGAAAAACTTTGATTTGGAATCCATTACAATGTCCGACTGAAAGCAATGAAGAGTTAAAAAGGGAGTGAAAGAAAGAAGGCAGAAGTGATGGTCAACTTGTGCCAGGAAAGAGAAAATTACAGAGATGTTGAGAAAGACAGCCAGGACTTTTGACAAAGCCCAACTTCAGGAGGATTAAACATGTGTAACTTAGATCCCGCAATTATTCCGAGTTGATTCCCTTCCCAGTCCTGTACCTAGCCATGCCTGCCCACCCCCCTTCCAAGAAACCTGAAGTTTTACCAGTCATCTTTGGGGCTGGAGTTTATTGGTGAATTTTCAGGTTTCAGAGCGGCAACATAACTGCCCTGCTGTGGATCAGAGCCACAAAAAAAAAAAAAAAAAGCAAAACAAAACGGTATTATTATGGCATTATTATGATCTTACTGCAACGGCTAAAGGCTTGTCATTTGAAATGTCAAGATTGTATTTTGTAATCAGCAACATTTGAATGACTGGGTACTTAATATAGCCCATACCATCCTGGCTGAATCATTGTTGACCCAGAAATCTTGGTCTCTTTCTTCGAGAACATGTTTTACCTTCAAACTTTACAGTAGCTTTCTCCAACCACGTGGTCTCCAAATCTTCTGGACCTCAACGCCCATCATCCACACAACTGGTACAACTACTGGCTTTGCTGGCTCCCAATGGGGAAAAGTTTCAGCCCAGGATATGTAAACTAAATACTCAAGCTTTGCCACTGTATTGTTTTTATAATAATAATAATAAACTTTTCCTGGAGCCTGATAAAAAAATCCTCTCCTCTCCTTCCTCTCACCTTCTCAAATGGGTAACCAGAGAAATCAACGGCACAGACAGAAAATAAAGGCTGCTTCCAAAATGTCTGCTCTTTCTACTAATATTCTAGAACAAGAAAAACCAGGATGTCCTTTATCATGGTAAAAAAAAGTCATTTGATCCTGAGCACTGACAGTCCAGAAGATATGGCCTTTATAGAATAAAAGGGGATTATCATGGGGAAAAATCCTCCACTGAAATGTGAAAAATCATCATGAGGTGCTACTTACATATTTAGTTTCACTGAGGTCAGTGCCAACATCATATCATGTGCAAGAGCTTCCGAGATCATCCCCCGGACGCTTATAAATTATTTTTCTAACTTCAAAAAAGATAGCTGTACATCTAGAAATAGGTTCTATCTCTGTGGAAAATCTGGAGGTTTTTGTTCTGTTTACCTACGGAATGCTGTGAGACACTATTTGTCACCTGCTGTCACCGGCAAGGCAGGATGTGGCTCCGGATCTCTACTGGGAAGCCTGGGGTGTGGGGTTCTCAGACTTGGTCTCCTGGTTAGTAGAAGGTTTACTGTTCCAAGGACTGTTATTCCCTAGTGCAGGAGAATTGTTGAAGTCTTCGTCATCATCCAGGCCATTGGCTGCATCATATTGCGTGTTCTCCAGCCTAGTGATCAGCCGCTCATCTTCATCACCGAATTCTCCGCCCATCAGAGTGGGTTCCCCAACGACCATCACGTCCTGGGAAAGGGATCCATGATTGGTTATCTATCAGGAACTGGAGAAAGCTAAACAAAAGCATCTCAACTCCTATGAGATGATCACCCAGAATCCTTCTTCCACGCAATCCCCCACATTATCACCACCAGGCCGCAAATGGGTGTATCCAAACCTGTTTGGATTTTGTTTGTATATTGCTAACTTGGAAATCCAATTTTCAAAAATCCAGAACTGTTCACTGAAAGAGATGACACAGCTGTGTAAAAAGGTAAGGTGATACTGTATAGAACCAACACATTATTTAACAATTCGCATTCATATTTTGGGGGTTTTCAGGTAGTAAAATCAAGTAGTGTCACCTCAGGAATGGTTTTATTAATCTGAAAGACAGAATCTAGCTGAAAGTTGTCCCCACAAGATGCTCTGAAGCTGCCTCGGCTGCCTCCTGTCCATGTCAAAAGCAGAAGGACTGCATCACCAAAACTCCTGGCTTGTGCCCAGATCAGGGGCATCCACAGGGGAGGTTAAAAAAGCCAAAATGCCAACGGTGACTGCATGACCGAAGCCCTGGGCTTTGGTCAGAGGCTCACAGCCACCATCTTGACTTTTCTGACCACCCTCCCCAGACAGCCCTGCCTGACTTCTTTGCATCTAATTTATTTCTCCCTCCATTGCCACAGCTATTTAAAAGGCCACCTTTAATGCACAGCCACAGAAGATAGACTGAACTCAGGAATTCACATCCTTAACCAACGCACTTGATGGGTCGCCACTTAATTATGGTAATTAATTTAGGTAGAAAGGGTGTTTATTTAAAAAAAATATAAAATAATGTTCACAATGATTTGACAATTTGCATCACTAATTAAGTAATTAGCAAAAAAGCTGCTGATTGCCAACAAGCCCTGAATTTACCATCTGCTATTTCATGATGCTTGTCTGTAGCCCACAGAACTGCCAATCTCTCCAACTGCTATCACCCCAAAAAGACGGGATGCTAATTTACAATTGCATGGAAGGAGTGAGCAAGGAAGCAAGAAGGAAAGCCGTGGAGCACTGCTGCTCTGAGTACAATGGGCCGTTTCTTGCCCAGCGCTCCCAGCACGACTGTTCCTCGGTGGCTTGTGACTCATCCTTAGCCATCAAGAAACACACACACATAGGAATGGAGGAATCTCTCTTGACCTCATGGCTCAAAGTTGGGTCACTAATTATGGGACATCCCTTTGAATGCAATAGCCTTGGCGGGTCTTCCTGTCATGGGCAAGGGACATCATGTGCAGCACAACCCCATCATGCAAATGACTAAATGACGTCATTAGCCCATGGATGTCACGACATGCCTGGTGCCACTGTGGCTCATCCAGGACCTCATATGCTTCCTGCGACCCATCCAAAGAAATGCAGCCCCACTGATGTTTACTCATGGATTGAAAAAGGAAGAGGACCCTGGGTTTAAAAATTCATTCTCCCCAAAGGAAGGGTTAAAGAGAGAAAAAAAACACATCCACCTTCTTGGTTGCATTCTCAAGGAATCTGAGATAACCCCATCCCTAATTTAAAATGAAACTCTTTGAAAAAAGAGTTTTCTTTTCAGGCAAATACAGTAAAACTCCACAGAGTGCGGATATTGAAAAGGGTTGTTTTCTGTTTCTACAACTCAGAACTCTGTAACTTCTTCAGCTTGGTCATCCTTGGTTCCCTGTAACTTTCTCTTCTCTGGCTGGCACTCTTCTGTGGCACATTTCTGAAGTCCCATCATCTTGCTCAAATCCTTTTCCAGACTCCAACGCTTCATCTTCTATACACTCCTGCTCTTCAGACTAAGCACCTGCACCTCCACTTGCACAGGGTGGCCCCTCTTTCCTCATCCCTCCCTCCCTTGAAATGTAGGTGGCTGGATCCTTGAGTGAGTGAGTGAGAAAGGGGAGACAAGATTGGGATGTCACTTAGGCATGAAATTTAAAGCAATTATTTACTGGAAACAAAAAATCTAACCAAACGAAGCTCAAAGCCACAAACCACTAGTTTGGTATTCATTATTCAAATATAATTAATAGATTACAACAGTATATACTAAGATTAAGCAGAGAAAAGGAAATGTGCTTAAAAATCTTTAAGACGCAGGCTTGCATTTAAGGTACTGCTTTTTTGAAATGCAGATTACACAGAGGTTGGGGATGGGCTTGTAATCAGAGCAGGCAGGAACATACAATTTCCCTTTCTTGCTGCAGTGCTTTCTCCTTCCCTGAAGGGTTTTTGTTTTCTTTTGAGGTGGGGGAATCCTCTACCAGTTCCAGCTGGAGACTGTCCACCAAGGCAAGCACCAGCTTCAGAAGAACAGGCTTCTTTAGGATTGCAAGAGGGCAAGAAAGATTACATTGCTTTCTCAAACCTGTTTTGAGCTGTGTAAATGCCACCTTTTCCCCCAGCACACAGTTGATGAAATTTGCATTTACAAAAAAATAAAAAAACTCCAGGTGGGATGCAGATCCAGTTTAGTATGACCACCAAGGCCACAGAAATTTTTACTGGCTTTTCCTCCAAGTTCTTTTCTCTATAAACAGTGAAAAGCAGTTTCCTCAGGACTTATATCTGAGTGGTGATGGTGTGGTCAATAAAGTCAAGGTGGCCAACGTAACTGTGCAATCAAAACCCCACCTGCTTTTTGCATAAATCACATGACACATGTAAAAAAGGGGCTGGCCCTTTGATCACATGGTTGTGGCTGCCACCATCTTGATTTTTTGGCCTCCTGCTTATGTCTTTCCAAAGCTGAGAGTTGTTAAACAGATTTTAAAAACCCTAGAATATCAATATTCTGAACAAAGTTTGATGTAAAACATTAGAGCCAGTTAAAGGAACTGATTTAGAAGGAAATATTTAAAAATGAAAATCAGCCTCCCCCAACTGGGAGTGCGCTAGAAGGGTTGGACTACGTCCCACCATCACCAGCCAGCAATTTCACTTTGGTGGTGGATAATGGGAGCTGTAGACCATATATCTGGAAGGATCAAAGGCTTGAATCCTCCAGCTGGGGAAAGCTGGACTAAATGAGGGTGGAAAATTGGGCCTGTGCCCCCCCTCTTAATAATTCATGTTCTCTGACTGCTTCTCAGAAATCTACAAGCAAGTCTTCTCTGCCTGTTGGTTTTCCAAATTATTTCTCCCTGGGAATCTAGGCCCACAAACATAGCAATGTGGCTTTGAGAAGCTGGGTATTATCACCCCAATTTAAATGGAAAATAACAAAAACCAGAACTCTTGAAAGATTACCAAATCTTATGAGATTTTGGCACTCCTGCTGCAAGGTTTTGGGAGGTCTTGCAGTAAGATTCTAATTGCTCCCAAGATTTTAGCAATCTCACAAGACTGCAGGCAATTTTGGAGGGTGGCATTTCTTGAGAAATCAAAATAAAATCCCAATGTTTATTTTTAGTATACCAAACTTCATTTTAAAACAGAATTCCTGGTTAACAAGAAATGACAAATCAGGAATCTTCTGATGTCCTTCAAGCGATCTTTAAGAAACTCTCCAGTGACAAGGTCACATCATGTCACATCAGCAGAATGGTTGGGGCCAAATGTTTTGACCTGTTTTTTGGGTGGGGGGTTCTAAGAATGGGAATGGGAGCAGGACCTGGCTGGTGGCAAATTGATTCCACCCTTATCACTCCACCCTTGGAAAACCATCAGAAATCACTTTTTCGCTGGTGATTCCAAGCTGGCTTTTTGGAGGTTCAGTGCAGAATTGAGAATGATTTGCTTTTAGGAGGTCTCCTGCAGCCATTCCCAGCCCAACCACTTTGGTGCCACAATTTGGTGGCTGGTTCTCGGGATGCATGTGGTTGGCAACCCTGGCTCATGTCAAGTATGGGGTCCATATCTGACCCTGGCAGTCCTAATGGGACTTACCACAGCTTGAAAAGCACCACATTTGCCTTTTGCCAAGTATGGCACAGTCCCATCTAATCAACTATACCATTATAAAGTTTGATTTAATACTCTGTCAGAAAAAAATAGCTGTTTGGTGGGAATTTCTCCTCTTCTGATGCATTGCCCATTACCCTCTCTTACTGTTACACCATCCACAATCTGCCAGAGCCAGCTGCTTGGTCTGCTAACCCTGAGAGATCACATCTGTGGCCAACCACAGTTCTCCTTTACATCCTGATCAAGTTTTATCAAGCAGGCCCAATGTTTACTACAAGGTAGGAATGCTACAAGGGACAAATACTTGATGGATTTTGTCTCTTATAGTACAAGGCCCTCTCTAATTCTGCAAAGAAGAAGTAAACATGGGTGAAAAGAATGGGATAAAAGTTCATGGCAACTAATCTGAATGGAACTTAAGCATAAAAGTCTTTGGGTTGCATTTACTTGCCCCAGAATGGAACCCTAAAGACACCCCCCAACTCAGCCCCATGTTATCTTCACTTGCTAGTTCTGTGTAATAGCCACCAACCTCTGAAGAGGACTGGAAGTGACTCCATTTAAAGCCCCTCAATGCTTCTCCTTAAATTGGCCAGTAGGGTCACTGTGGTCGAATGACACAACGCTCCATTCCCTCCCAGGGTTGAGGCTGCAGATCGGGAGTGCTCCTAGCTCCTGCTTATGGAGTGAAAGGAGAATCCAAGAATTAACCCCTTGGGTTCTCTTTTGCACGGAGACACACACAGCTTTGGGCTAATAGGGAAAATTTAGCTACATTTCAGCATTAAACAAAGCAAAAGATAAAAAGCAGGGTCTTCAGGCCTACCCACTAATCAAGCACAGTCTGCAAGTTATGCAGGATAACCCACCAGGCATGTCAATTCAGCAGGAAGCCCCACTGAGGCATATTGGGTTCAACCCCATAAACATATGGCAGAACTTCTGCTCCTTCCTAGGATGGAAAAACTGGTAGGAGAATGTTGTCAAGGCCAACATCCATGGGCAGTGGACTCTCTTGGTGGGTTCAAGCAGTTTAGGATCTAAAGGAGCCATCCCAAGGCTTCATTTCAGAACCTCTGGATGGGCAGGAGAAGGAAGACACTTTCTCAACTTAGAGCCAAGTGTTTGGGTGATGCTGGTGGAATCTCATGAAACCCAGCAGGTATAAAATGCTCAGGGAATCAGTGGCCTTTCTTATCATAGCAAATCCAGCTTTTCTTGCACTGGTGGGGCAAAGAGTTTCTCTTGTTTCCTTTGAGCACAGAATATGGTCATGGAGACCACTGAACAGTAAGGACGAACTATGCTGCTCAAAAGCACATTTAAGTTATGAAGTAGGAAAAAAAAGGGAACAATTCTCTACAGTATTGGCCATTCCTCATTCCCCATTCCTCATTCCATTCCATTCCATAATAATGTTATAGGAGAGGAACCTGAATCCTGACTGCTTAACTGTCCTTGGGGGCACCTGCATGGAGGGATAACACAATGATGTCTTCATGCAAGTTATGTCACACACATTGTTTGCATGGTAGCATCAAGATGTCAATGTGGTTTCCACCAGACGTTTATGACTGTGCTGCTAGCCAAGAGCGCTTGCCTGCCCTGCCTATCTTTTTTCATGAACCGTATCCAGTTTCCCAGGTATGCAGCAAGGCCTGGGAGCATTGCTGATCTCTGCAGAGGACATGCCTAAGCCTCTCCACTGGCCAACGCCTAGAAGACAACTTTTGAAACCCTCCTTGGTGCTTGAGCAAATTGCTTGGGTTGCTTGAGAACTCACTGTGGGGAGGGGTGCTTAAGGATTTGCCGCAGTTTTTGCTCTTTTTTGGATCCCAGCCTACAGGCAGTCTTAGGTGGAGGCCTAAAAGGAAAATGAGACTTACAGGTACCTGACTGGCAAGACTCAAGTTCGCTGCTGCAGCTTTCTTCTTGCTGTTGGTGCTGTTGGTGTTGTTCCCGGCACTGCTGTTGGAGGTGCTGCTGGTGGAATTTTTCCTTTTTCTCCGTTTGGTGGTGGGCTGTCTCACGGGCTCTGCTGCGGGAGAGAAAAGGCCAAGATGCAGCACCAAGGCACGTGCAGAGAGAGGAAGAAGGGCCCTGGCCACCATGCATGAGTCTGCTCCCTCTCCTGTTTCATTTTCCTTAAAAGGGGGTATGCACAATGCTGAAAAAAAGGGCTAACTATTGGGAAAGTGAACCTGAATCAGAAATCACATTTCAATTAAGAAGTAGGAAAAAGAAGGAATGCTCATCTACAGTTTGGCCATCCGTGGTACAAAAACAATGCTCTGTTATATTCTATTCTGTAATACAATATAGGCTATATTGTATTGTATTGTATTGTATTCTGTTATATTAATAGTAATCTACAGTACTTGCAAAAAGTTCTTTGTCACAGGGAAGTGTGCAGAAAGAGGAGATAAATTGCCTGGATCCATTATGGGCCCTGTCAAGAAACTAGATTATCTTGGCTTAGAGTCAGAAGAGAAACTTAAGATTTACGTCTGTTCACTTTGCCCTCTAGAAGTCAATCGAAGCCATTAGCTTGCATGGGATGGAGTTATGGATTTATTTATGCAAAGATCTCTTCTGCTCTGGATAAATCGTGAAGTGGGAGGGTCAGAGAAAAGATTCATACACTGAATCAAAAATGGTCTGTTTCCTACCACCAAGACCTCATAATGTGCGTGCATAGCTGGAAACATTTCTCAGATATCTGCAGGCAAAACTGCCAGTTATGATTTTAGGAGCTAATATAGGCATGGCTTTGAAGCTCTAGAGATCCTCCCATATTCATACCCCTATTTGCTTTAGATATATTTAAATATGCAGATCTTTTCCATATTTATGTAGAGGGTCCTTTTTCTTCTCTCCGAGGCTACATTTGGTCATTTGTTAGTTTTCCCAATAGCTAAACCTTGCTGGACCATTCACGAAAAGGACATCAAACTACAACATACAATCAAGCAAATCAAGGAAAAAACTCGAAAATGGAATTAAAATATGGTTGACTAAAGAGGTGGCAATGCCTGCAGGGTGGTCAAGTGACGAAAACAGTGTTGTGAGATCACACATGAAAGGGTGTGGAGCTTGCCTTGTGATGGGATGACACTGCTTTCAACATTTGGGTGAAAACATAGGATCCTGCAAAGCTCTCTGAGAAAAGGACACTTCAAATATTTTGCATATAAATATAGAAAAGATCTGCATATTTAATATATATCTAAGCCACGGCACCCTTCTGGAACCATGACAACCCCAAAGACTTCCTGGAAGAGGGACTTATTTGAGTGGGGGGGGGGGGGGACAGAGAGCAACTGCCCTTCCCTTTTCTCTTCCTCCTCCTCCTCTCTTCTGAATGTGACAAGGCCACAGCCAGCTGGGCTGAGCAGGAATTAATTCTCTTCTCTGGAGGGTGGTGGGGGAAAGGTCACAAAGACCAGCCATATCTGCTGCCATGTGGTGGATGGAAGGCTAAAAGGTCCTCTGGTACCACTGCTCACCTTTCCTCATTGTAAGCCCAGCAATGTCTAAGCATGACTTCAGGCACAATCTAAAAGTTTCAGCCTCAATAATTTTTATCCCAGATGTTCCTGCACATTTTCCCAGGATTCTGCATGCTGCAAAACATCTTGGGAGTATCTCCTCCTACACACTTCAGGAATTGTGCATTTTGGGCAACTGCCACAATGGCCAGCATGCTAATTTCAAGGGCAGGTGGGTTTCCATACCTCTTCTTGAGGGTATAGAATTACACCTGTACATGGTCCAGAAGTCCTGCACGCAGCTAAGGAGATGGTTGGAGAAGTAACTCCAGGTGCCAGGTAGAACTTATCCTCTGCCACAATTACATAATTCACACCATTTGTACAATGATGATCATAATGTATGTACGTAAGGGGGTCATGTGCCCCCTTTCTCCATCCCCCCCCCCACAGAGATGCCCACATCCAGAAATCCAATAATTCCAGTGAAACACTGATCAGAGTGAATATCTGCAGAATATTTACAGAAATTTCAATAGTGTTCCAGGTTCTTAAATTCTTACTCTTTTCACCCATTTAGAATCAGATGCCAGAGAGAATTCCTACCTGGAGGTGCCACCATCCGCTGCCATTTTTGAAACAAACACGTTTTCAAGCAGTCCCGAGGACTTAAATTATACGTTTTATGTCTTGACATTAGTTCTTGCATTGGCTCCAATATTACACACAACTGCAAAGAAGGAAGGCAAAAAAGAAAAAGAAAAAAGGAAAATAAGAACAACATTTCTGGAAAAATACACTTCAAGATTGAACCCTTTCTTTCACTGGTCTCCAGCTTCTATTCTTCCTGCTAAACAGAGAATTATGTATATACATTGTGATTAATAGGAAGCTTCCCAGTTTTAGGCTTACAAAGATGGATTGCAGGGTCACAATTTTGCCTCAAATAAATATGAAGTGAGCATTACAACCTCTTTGTAGTTTGGATTTTAATCAGATCAAAGAATTCCCACTTCTACTGCAGGTAGAGCCAACCAGCTGAGCCAACCAACTGGGGGCAGGTTCACAAAGGCCCCCCCCAAACTGATGGTTGCATCCTACAACTGCCTTCACCATCCCTGTATTCCAGCTAACCAAATGCCCCCCACCCCTGATCTTCCCCCCAGCTAAGCCAGGAGCATCAAATTCCTGCTCCTTGTGCTGTGAATGTTCTTCGTGTGGAGGAACAAGAACACAATAACCTGGGCCCTGGATGGGGCCTCAGTGCCACCCCCACTCACTTTAAAGGCGCAAGGAAAGGATGATGAAGTGGGAGAAGTTGGGAGAAGACAAAGTCTCTCCGTGATCCTTGGGGGCTTCTCCAGGAAGTGGAGGAGGTCAACTTCTCCTGCTCTGCAACTCAACCAGCAATGAATTGGCTCAGTCATCTGGAAAGAAAAGGGTACAGCCCCAAAACCCTCTTGGAGGGATTGCTTTCTGTCTTTTTTCTTGCCCCCCCCCCCAACTCATAGGGCTGGGCCTTGCCAGCAGCAGGAGCAAGCAAAATGAAAAAGATTCCTGCTGCGTGAGCAGTGATTGTACTCCTCCGCAACTGGCTGGGACCCAGGGAAAACGCTGGGGGAGTCAGAGGACCCTGGATGCCTTGATGTACAGACCCCCCTCCTTGCTTTACTACAGCTTTCTTCCTGGCCCACATGGGCTCTTTTGAAGAGTAAGTCTGGCTTATTTTCTGAGACAGGGCAAGAACTGGGGGAGAGAATCGAACCCAAACTAACTTCAATGCAGGCTGGGCGCACAGCAGTTTGCTCTCATATGGGAAACGTTCCTTCATTCAATATACACGGTAGCACACGCAAATGAAATGAACAAACCACTGAGATGGAAAAGATTTAGGAGATCAAGGTTGACAGATGTTTTTTATTTATTTTTCACAATACACAAAATTCTGCCTTTCGGTCATTTAGAAATCCAGGTCTCCCAAAATAAATTCTTTCCAATTTTGTATTCAAAAATACCCTTTCACCATACCCTATCGCTTCACTTGCGTTCTTATATGTTTCTTTCCCTTCTTTTTCTCCAGCCCTGTTTCTATGATTAAAGCATTCTTTTAGCCCTCCTGCTTCTATTATTTCCATCTATTTCATTCTAATGAAAACAAATTTACCAATAATAATTTTCTTTGGAGTGAATTTTACTCCTGTCTTCACCGTCCTTTTGCTTAAAATATTTTAACTCAGGCTGTCTTTCTTGAAATCCCTTGGCTTCAGGGCAATAAATAGCTCTTTCAGACACACAATCTGGGACTGCAGTTTTGTGAAATCACTAGCTATGAAGGAAAAAAAAAAGATAAAGTTTTCTTCAAGTTGAGCTTGACTACAAGTAACTACCTGGACATATCCATGTTGTTTCCTTGGTAACAGGACAGAAATGGTTTCCTTCTTCCAGCATCTTTTTTCCAACTTAGCCTACAGCTGTGAGCCGTCCTGGTTGTCTAAGTATTAACATGGTTTGATCTGCTTTCTGAGATCAACCAAAGTTACTTAGGTGCCACTACACACATGGGAAGCTTCTCACTGAAAAGTCAGCACTGGGAGCTGTTCCAAAAGGCAAAAATAGTTGCTTCTTTTCTAGATTTTGTATGTTGTGGTATGCAGGCTGGGGCCAGCAGATGCCTCCTAGCCAAGATGGTGGCCATGGCCATGTGATTGAAGTGCTACCTGTTTTTACAGGTGTCACACATTGTGGCTGCCACCTTGACTTTTTTTTTTTACCATGCCCTGCAGATGCCTCTGGTGTCAATCAAAGCCCCACTGCTATCCAAGGAAGAGGGAGATTGAGGGAACTGAACAGGGCGGGATCTTCTAAACAATTGTCTCCAAATTCTAGCACTCTTATTCCTGGGAAGCCCACTGAAATCTGCATCTCTAATTCTGATATATTGTCAGAATCCTCCTCTAAATGACATGAACTGAACTTGCCTTAATGCTGGAGGTGGAAATGTACTCTATTTTACTAATGAGGCAATTTTAAGGGGTTTTTTTCCTTGTTAATTCTGGGGGAAGATAGGGAACATGACCCTGGAGGGAGAGTACAGGTGCGCTAACCCCACTGGTCTGGATATTTAGCTTGTCAGTCCCACCAGGCAAACCAGACCCAGGAATCAACTCCACAGGAAGGCCAAAAATAATTTTACTGACAGTGGCTATAACAACAGCCACTGTTTGATATGATATGATATGTTATGATATGATATATGATACTGAGAGCCAGTTTGGTGTAGTGGTTAAGGCATCAGGCTAGAAACTCGGAGACCGGGAGTTCTAGTCCCACCTAGACACAAAGCCAGCTGGGTGACCTTGGGCCGGTCCCTCTCTCTCAGCCCTAGGAAGGAGGCAAGGCAACTACTTCTGAAAAACCTTGCCAAGAAAATTGCAGGGACTAATCCAGGCAGTCTCTGAGAATCGGACGTGATTGAATGGATAAAATAACAACAACAGCAGCAGCATCTTGCAAGTTTGACTGTGCTGTACCTCCACCCTTGTGAGAGATAGAGCAAGGGTAGTGAAACATGTGCTCTCATCACCAGAGGAGCGGGGGAGAGATAAGAGGATGAAACTGGCCCCTCCCTGAGGAATGCTAGTCATGTTGATTACTGAGCCTGGGAACTGTCTCCTGGAGTTTCCTGGGCTAAACCTGACAACCCTCTTCTTATACTCATGTGAATTAGGGAGGTATCTGTCTGAACCTCTTCTGCATATTTTCTGCCTGTGGTGGACTTAAGACATGTTTTTCCTCTCATCACTTTGGTAAGAGATTGTGCCTAGCTCTGTCAAGGTCATCTTCCTTACTGCCTACAGTTCCCATTCTAGAAGGAAAGGTTGGAGACAGATCTAAGAAACAAATCCTTTCCCTGGCTCCCTTCAGCTCTGCAATGGCACTTGGTCTCAGACTGCAAACCACTCACACGTTCAACTATGTAGATAACCCACCAGAGTTATTGCACGACATGAAACAGCACTAACTTTTGAGCAGCTCTATGCTGTGCCACTTTGGCCAACTAATGTGAAGAGAGGACTCTTTGGAAAAGACCCTGATGCTGGGAAAGATGGAAGGCCAAAGGAGAAGAGGACGGCAGAGGATGAGATGGCTAGATAGCATCACTGAAGCAATGAGCATGAAATTGAGCAAACTCAGGGAGGCAGTGAAGGACAGGAAGGCCTGGCGCGATATGGCTCATGGGGTCACGAAGAGTCGGACATGACTTAACGACTGAACAACAACAAATGCTGTGCCACTTAAGCACCACTGTCTACTCTGACAAAATGGAAAGGGCCAATACAGGAAAAACAGAAAGGAAAAACTGGCACCCTTGCTTAACCCCTGTGTATACTTAAATGTAAACCCTTTCCAGGTCTTAATATATTGCACTACTACTGCAATGGCCTCCAACAATTGTATTTCAGTAAAAACAAAACAGCACATAGGAAACTGGACAACAATACTGTACTACTCTGAATGATGTCACCCTTCATTCCAAAACAAAGTCTTCTTCAAGCTGAGTTTGACTGCTGGTGACTTCATCCATGTGGCTTTTTTGGCAACAATATGGAGGCGGTTTACCATGACCTTTTCCTGGGAATATTTTTTTGCCCAACCTCCCAATCTAACCTAAACCCCTGGAGTTTTCTGCTTAGCTTTTCAAAATCCCACTCCCATACCTCATCCCACTCCCCATACAGAATCCTCGACATATGACTGTTCATTTAATGACTGTTCAAAGTTACAATGGTGCTGAAAAAAGTGACTTACGACTGGTCCTTGTACTTACAGTGGTACCTCAAGATACGAACGCCCCATCTTACGAAAATTTCAAGATACGACCAGCTCCGGCCACAAAAATTTACCTCAACATGCGAACTCCGCCTCAAGCTACGAACCAGATCCGCGGCCATTTGCCCTGCTGCCACGTGGTTGGCTTCCAAGAGGAAGTGCTAATGAAATCTGAGCGGGAGGACAAAAGCCCAAGGAAAGCAATGCAGAAAGAGGAAGTGCTAATGAAATCTGAGTGCGTGGGGGGGGGGGGAGAAGCTCCTGCTCCCGGCTGTGCGTGTGCGCTGATATTGCTTTCACTGTGCTTTTGTCGCTATGGAGAAAGGAAAAAGGAAAAGGAAAAGCCATTTGCCCCTCTGCCACGTGGTCGCGGCTTCCTGTGGGCGAGATCGCGGTAGCAAGGAGGCGTTCGGTGAGGCTTGTGGTGTGTTTTGTGGCGTTTGGAAGGTTTTTGGTGTGCTTGTCAGCATGGCTCCAAAGAAAATGCAGAGCGGGCGTGGCAAGAATAAGGCTTTGCAGCTAAGAGGCAAAGAAGAGAGGAAACCCCTGAAGGAGATCTCCCCGAAGTCCCTTTGGAGGGGGACTCTCCCTCCAAACAATAACTGCCTCCCCACCTCATTCTCCCTCTTCATACTGTGCTTTTTTTCATGTTTTTGTGGTTTAAAAATAAAATGCATATGTTTCAGAACTGTTTGTATTTACATTGAACCTTATGGGGAAATTTGCTCTTTCCTTTGGCCAGAGCCCTTGGCCTGGTGATTGCTTTCACTGTGCTTTTGTCGCTATGGAGAAAGGAAAGAGCGCGGAGGAATCAGTGGGGGGGGGGAAGCTCCCGCTCCTGGCTGTGTGTGCGCGCGACATAAGCCTTCCCCCCCCATTGCTTTCAGTGTGCTTTTGTCGCACGCGCCAAGGGCTATGCACAGAGGAAAGAGCGCGGAATTAAGAAGCAGCACGGGGGTAGGGAAGCTCCCACTCCGCTGTGCGCGCGACATAAGCCTTCCCCCCCATTCCTTTCAGTGTGCTTTTGTCGCGCGCGCCAAGGGCTATGCACAGAGGAAAGACTGCGGAATTAAGAAGCAGCACGGGGGTGGGGAAGCTCCCGCTCCGCTGTGCACGCCACATAAGCCTTCCCCCCCATTCCTTTCACTGTGCTTTTGTCGCGCGCACCAAGGGCTATGCACAGAGGAAAGAGTGCGGAATTAAGAAGAATCAGCACGGGGAATGGGGGGGAAGCTCCCGCTCCCGGCTGTGCGCGCGGGAGCCTTTCTCAGATTTCATTAGCACTTCCTTTTTCTGCGCTAGGGCTGACTAAAGCGCGCCTGGGGAATTTCCTAGCCGTGCAATGCCGGCTGACACATTGAACCTTATGGGGACATGTGCTTCAGGATGCAACCAAATTCGGAGGGCGGATTAGCCGTATTTACATTGAACCTTATGGGGAAATTTGCTTCAGGATGCGACCAAATTCAGAGGGTGGAACGGATTAACCGTATTTACATTGAACCCTATGGGAAAACGTGCTTCAGGATGCGACCAATTCGACTTGCGATCAGAGTCATGGAACAGATTAAATTCGTATCTTGAGGTACCACTGTACAACCATTGCAGCATCCCCATGGTCAAGTGATCAGAATTTGGGTACTTGGCAATTGGCGTGTATTTACCACTGTTGCAGCATCCCGGGGTCACGTGATCACCATTTGTGACCTACCCAGGGGGCTTCCAACAAGCAAAGTCAATGGGGGAAGCCAGATTCACTTAACAACTACGTGATTCGCTTAACAACGGTGGCAAAAAGGTCATAAAATCAGACACAACTCACTAAACAACAGCATCACTTAGCAGTGGAAGTTCTGGTCCCAACTGTGGTTGTAAGTTGAGGACTACCTTACCAAACCTGTCTCATAATCCTGGGCAACTTGGCATGGCTGTCATAATTCAATCTCTCAGATGCTGCAGAACGCATACAGGTGGGACAATCTTTTCAAATGCCTTGCTGGAAAAGCCTTTCAAGCAAGTACTTTGGTTAATGTTTTAGAACCCAGAGAATTATTAATGTTGGAAAAATGTGTAGAACAGACTTCCTTTGCTCCTACCATTTGTTTTGGGGTGAGTAAAGCTTAAAAATTATAATTCCTGGATTCTCAGGTTTGATTTAAACCCAGACAACCTGTACAGTATTTGCCTAGAACTGTTTGTGCATTGGCTTAAAACACTGAAGTGGAGAACGGGGCCTTTCTTAGAAAATAAAATGCTCACACCTCTGCCCTATGAACACCCATTCCAGTAAGGATAGGTTTAAAGGACATTCTCTTCCCCTTCAAAATTCAAAAACAGTCTCCACTTTCAAGCAAAGTTTTCCAGGTTTTTCAAGTAAGTATTTTAGTTAAGAGAGTGCTTTCTTTCTATCCATTCGGTTGACATAGAAATGTCCTAATTTAAACTCTCCACCAGATTAAGAAAAAAGCACCTATTATTCATCTGATGCCAATAATGAATTACCTTAAACTCTAAAAGAAAAAAGAGAGATTTGTAATGCTAAAGGTATGGTTGGCTAACATACTATATTTGAACTGAATTTTGCTATTGTACTGATGCTATCTTCACAAGGCTGAAACAACACAGAGCCTTTTCATGCATTTCCTATACAATATATAAGGATAAACATGTTGTCACTAAAAATAAAAATGATTGCGTCCCTTTTGGTTGCTCTGGAACAGCAATCAATGTATGGATCAACTTTGCAATGGGTTTTTCTTGGCCATTTGCTATAGTCATCTGGGAATTCACAGAAGAACAGATATTAGCTTTTGCAGTCTAAAGCAAATATATATGCCAGCTTTTCTTATGATCCTTATTCATATTGTAATTTTCTTCAATCTCTCATAAATTATCACCACATCCATCCAAGACAGACAATAAAGCCACTGTATTTCTACCCATTCTGAGCTCCAGGTGGCAGAACTAAGTCAAGAAACTCAAACCCTCCCTTGAAATTCTGCAGTACATCACACATGGAAATTGCATTCAGTTTAATTAATTCATTATAGTTGGTCTTTGCATTCTAAGCAAGGAATATAGTGTGTTTTGAAGATTTCTGGGAGGAAAAAAAATCCTCTAAAAACCTAAAGCTATAGGATTGAAAATCCAAAATGCAACTATTTTAATCCTTAAGAAAAAGCACAATGAATAGCAAACGTGCATCTATTGCTTAAACCAGGTGTAGATCTGATCCTCAGAGCAACTTTATCTGGATCTCCGCTGAATCTGAATTAATTGCTCATGGCTTCAGAGGCAAGGAATGTGGTGATCCTCCTAGAACCCAGGATTCTTATCTTCTAAGTTCTTACAGCGATGTCAGCTACATTATACAGCAAGGGTAGATAATCTGTGCCCTCCACTCTGTTGCTGAATTTGAGGTGCCAGCTCTTGTTAGCATGGCGGGAGAGTCACAGTTTGCTTAAACTGGGGATGCCATGTGGTTACCCACAAAGAGTTTAGCTCTGGGTGTCAGAAAGAGAATGCCAGGAGCTCCACCCACTTTGGATCTGACACTCCCCAATGCACATGTGAGGCACCCCAAGAAGTACTTCTAATGGAATAGAAAAAAAGGTTCCACACAATTTAGAAAAAGGGGGCATTTCCATAAGAGTCTTTGTGCCAGTTTGGAATCAGTTCTGGACCTGGTTTATCTCAAGATGGTGTCTGTGATGTGTTAAACCACAGGAAAACGGTTTTTTTTCCTTTGAAATCCTGCAGATTTGCAAATATCTATGATCTCTGTTGTCCAGCCCCTGGCACCTTTCTCCCCCTGTCCACCAAGATCAATTCCCCAGCAATCAGAAGTTAGTGGGAGCAAAGTCACAGGAGGTTAGAAGATGCCATTAGTGATATGAAATACTGAAATTGGCCTGGAAAACTAAAACAGAAGATGCTTCAGTCTGAATATTGATAACCTGACTTGCCAAGAAGTAAAACAATTGTGGAGTCCTTGGTGCTCTCTGAGCTTGGTTGTTTGCTTGCAGACATTTCATTACCTGATTAAGTAACATCATCAGTGCTAGTGAGTGTGAGGTTTATCTACAGTAGCTTCCCCTTACACTGTATATTGTAGATGACTCCTGTTTACACTGTTTACACTGTAAGTTGTAGATGACTCCTCAACCCACTACTGTACAGCATAACCAACACAAGCTATGAAAAGGATAACGTACATTTCAGAAACAACCAACAGACATATTACAACCACATGGCATCACCATAGCACACAAACCAACTAAAGCGCTCCAAAACATCTTAAGTAAACCAAAAGACCCAGTAGCCCTGGAAAAAAGGAAAAAAACAGAACAAAATAACAGGAGTCATCTACAACACACAGTGTAGGGACTGTAACAGACACTATGTAGGACAGACAGGCAGAAGGCTTGCAGAGCACAACCATGAACACCAAGTAGCAGTCAGAATACACAATGAAAACTCCTTAATCTTACAACACATGGACAGACTTAACCATAGTTTCAATTGGGATACTGTGAACATCCTAGACCAAGCTAAATCCAAAAATGCTAGGGAATTCCTGGAAGCTTGGCATTCAGATAAACCGGCCATCAATAGACAGAGAGATAAACTACATTTACACACCATTCAAAAGAGACAATAAAAAAAGAAACAAAAAGACCAGAACACACCCTCTCCAGCAATCAACACCTAGATAAGCGGTGATTAACACCAGGCAAACAATCAAGCAGAAAACAATACCCTAATCAAGGAACTACCAAAGAGAAAAACACACCCCCACCAACACTGGCAGGGCGAGCTACTGTATATAAACAGGGAGCAAATCCCACACTCACCAGCACTGATGATGTTACCTAGTTGGGTAATGAAATGTCTGCAAGGAAACAGCCAAGCTCAGAGAGCACCAAGGACTGTGGAGTTCATATATTCTCTTCTATTGGAGCAAAACAATTTCCCATCCAGTAAATTCCTTTACTGGCAACCTCACATCTACCAATCAAACTGTGCTTTAAATGTTAATACAGGTAATAGCCTAATTGCTAAAAAACAGAGCCTTTTTAAAGCCCCTCACATATTAAGTGATACTGCTTCTTATATGCCATTTTAATAAATATTGTGGACGACTGTTTTCCATACTTTAACTATAAGTAGTTTTGGACAAGTTATGCAAGTTGGAAAAGTAAGATATGCAAGTCAAAGACACACATGAGCACACACAAATATAAACTCTAATATGCCATATTCTAAAATATGGATTGTATTATTAACAAGGACAGTTAATTAGGACTTATGGATTCTGCTGCATGAAGAGTATTCCAAACATAAGCATTTGTGCAGATATCAATGGTACACAGGTGCCCGTAACTGTCTTGGGGGCCATATGTAGAAAGGTGGGATACAAGGTGAATAAATAGATGGCATGATGTGTGATCCAAGGGATTCATTTCTTTGGGACTGTTATTTCTGGAAAGTCTGCACATGGTTCAAAAATGGTCAGGAAGTTCTGCAGCATCCCCATTCCAGGACCCTCATCCTAAACAGTTGCATTCTCTTCTGCTTGATTTTTTTTCTCTTCCTATGGACCAGCATCCATGTGCACACAAAAGAAGTTTTCTTCCATAGATTTAGCCTCTTTGATTTGCCAATCTTGGTAGCAACACAGTCCACAGGCTTCACTTATTTCTTTACTTATGGGGAAGCATCCTTGGAGAATCAAATTCATGTAACCTTTCTCAAATTCCTTTACTTTCTGCACGTTTAGTGAACTCCTTGGGTAAAACTGAAGTGAAATAACAGTCTCAAAAGAGAAGATCTTGAGACCATATTCAGATTAAAACCTTTTTTCCCCTAGTTTTCTAGCTTGAAAAAAATGCCACTCAGCATCACTGATTCATAACCTACCAGAAACAGCTATGCAAGCAGTATCTGTAGGAAACAGCACGGGAAAGGTGGATTTCCTTAAGTGTTGTTTCCTGTCCCCAACGTGTGTGATGCTGCTGTGTGAGATTTCCTTCCTTTTAATTTCTCCAAAAGGCAAACAATCCCTATTCAGCAATACTGACTCAAATCCGAATACCTGATGCCCCTGATATGGAAAGTACCAGCTTTTCCTATTTATGCAACAGTGAGATCTCAATCACTTTCCTGCTTTCCATTCTAGCTCTGGAAAACCTTCCACTGTCATTGTTGTTGGGTGTCCCTGGCAGCTTTCCCTGGGTTGTGTGTGTGTGGGGAGGATGACTTTAGAAAGCTGCATATCTTCACCAACTCCAGACAACCAATGGGCATCAATCAATCAGTTATTCACACAAGGAAACATTCGGACACCCTGAACTCTGGTGAATTTAAACATATGTTCTTCCAATATCTGAGACACCATACACACAATTGTTTGTATCAAATACCACCACCAAACTACATAAGGTGGTTGACACTACCCTGGCATGCTGTTAAACCTGGAGGTCTATTTCTGAAAACACAGAGAAAGACCTCCTCAGAATTCAGTTGCATGTGTATACTTGGAGGATTGCACATAATCCTCATTGATCTGATTTATGTCCTCATTTTATTTTCTGAGAGCTCAAGATGAAGATTCCCTAGTTTCTTCCTGTAACAACTGCCAAAGGAGGCTGGTTGGTCTGAGCAAGAAAAACTGGGCAAAAATTAGTTTGTGAGCACCAGGGTCTAGCAGGATCTGGGCCTTCCCACTGCATTGCCAACCCTTTAACCACAACATGGTGCTGGTTGTGAGAAGGACTATTCTTGGAATAGGCATTGGGCGATCTGAACACAAATTCCTAAAGTCTAACAATAGATGGTGTAATTCACAGATGACCAAACCCCTCTATTTTTACCATTTGTTTATCCAAATGAAGGACTTTAAAAAGTGCTCTTCAATGAAAGCTTATGATGCCCATTTTGTCAAGCCTCTGGCGGCTCAATTCAAAGTACTGGCTTTGTCCTTGATGGTCTTCCTCCTCCTCCTCTGTTATGGCTTAATCCCTTTTTCTGGTTTGGATGCCCCAACCCCACTTGTATTCTAATGGGGTGTCCACAAGGTATGGTCCAAAAAGTCAGGATAGCAGCCCTGATGGTGCACATGGCACGTAAAAAGGTTCAACTGCAGCTGCCATATTGACTCTTTTAACCATGCTTTGCAGACACCCCCGTACTGTAACAAGTCCCATCATCAACAACTACTCAGAATTAGTGCCTCCTTGACTGTGATTTCCAATTTCCCAGTTCTAGATCTTTACCATAGCCGGTTTAGAAGGCAAATTAAAACTGTTTATGTTCTATTAAACTGCTTTTATGTGCTCTAATAACTGCTATTGCATTTCCTTCAAGGAGCTGATGACAGGAGATGAGTTCCTTCCAATTCCGTGGTCTCCTTAGAAAAAACCCAGGAGGTTAATCTGATATTATCTTCCTTTACTTTAAGGCTTGCTTTCTTTGCCTTTCTTGAGATGACGGAGTAAGATTACACCTTTCTCCCACTACTCAGGGTTGTGTCCGGCCAAAACTGCACCACTCTTGACCAAAGCTGCGTGGTCGGTTTCCTGGATTTTGAGTGGCATTGCTTGCACAGGGCATTTTACTCAGCTAGGTGGATCGAAAGGTTATTCCCCTGGTAAGGGTGACTGGCAAATTGGGGGTGTCAAACTTGTGGGCAATTGTGCCATTTAACACAAATATAGAGGCTGCAGGAGAGAGGATGCAAAAGTAGCTTTGTAGGCGTTTCTGCAAGCAGGCAAGGCATGGGCCTCCATCAGCACCTAGTTCAAGCCACAGTGACGTGGCATGTCACTGAGGGCACTGCCTATTGTTTAAACTATTCTTAATGAAGAAGCACTCTTAAATGAAAGACAATATCATTCTAAGCAGGAAAACACCCTAAAACTTCACATGTCTCTTTCAGCATCCAAATGAAAAATAGCTTGCAAAAGCTGCCAGATCTAAAGAGAAGAAGGAAAACAAACTTCAGTATTTTCCTTCTCATTCCATACCATCAGGACAGCAGAAATAATTTTTCAAAAAGGGGAAGGACCCCTAATACCAAATGTGTTTTTAAATCACAACAATTGAACTAGGTCAGGTAAAGATCCAGCCACGTCTTTAGGCAACATGTTAAACTGGGTTAGTATTAACCTTGGCTTGTTTCTGTGAGCCTTGTTACGTTCTACAAACCCAGCTTTTTGTTAATTTATGGCTCAGTGTATTGTGTGGACAGGAAATGAGCTGATTCACGGCTAATTCAGTGCTGTATGAATCTAGCCAATATCTTTTCACTGGCTAAAATGCAGTTTTGTTGATTAATCAATTAACTTTTATTGATTCATCTATCAGTTACACTGATTAAAATTTGTGAACCTTATTAGGAACTCCATACAAGTAATCATGACAAAATATTTCCCATTTACAAGATGAAAGCTTTCTGTGCAATAAATCTTCCAGGTCCATATTAAAAAAAATCCCATTTTTACCCTGTAGCTCAGGCACAAATGTCATGTTTTTCACATAACTGGTTCTATTTTTAGACTGAATTGGAGGAAATCTGACGCATTAATAACTGGGCGAGAACGGCATTGCCTGGTAACATGGTCCTGCAAACGCAGGCTTGGCCTTTAGCCGAAGAACTGTTGCTTGCTGTCACAGCTCTGGGAGGAATAACAGAAGGTCTACTAGCATGATTAATAAGCTGCCAAACTCTTGATCATGTTGTGCAAAGTTTTGGGTGCTTTGGTGATTGTTTCAATGTGATTGCAAGACTCAATATGTTCTTCTTGCACAGAAGGGTGTCTGCAGGGGGCGGCAAAAGGTCAAGACAGCTGCTACAACCACGTGATTGTGGTCACCAACTTGACTCCTGTGCACATCCCTGGAGGCCTCAGTTTTAAAATAGTGATAAAAATGCACATCAAAAACAACAGAATGTTATCTAAAAGAAAAGAAAAGTATATGTAGTAGCCAGTGAACCTTCCTTTTGTGGCAAACCCACTAGAAGGTGTGGGTTCCAACACTATCTCCCTTCCACCTTCCTTAAATTGATCTGTGTGTTCCCACAACTGCAAAAGACAGAAGTTTAGAAGTTCTTTCATTCTTTCTCCATCTTCCCATCTTCGTTACAAGCCCTAGTTTTGGATGCTGTGGCCAGATGGATCCACATAAGTGCACTGATGCTGCAATAAATGCTCATTTTGAAGTTACATAAAATAAAGAACTATTACTGGAAGATGGAACTTTTAATTAAACGTATTTGAAGGAATTAAGAATTAATTGTTTTAAACTGGAAGAAAATGTAATGCAATGTTTTCAGCCATGGATACTGGAACTGCATTTCTTCTGGGAAAGAGAATGAGGATGTTGACAAACCTAATGGAAGCTGAAGACAAAAGTGAAGTCATGGTGGGGAGAAAAAATATGACGTGAAAGGACACCCCATATTTGATCAGGTTTTACCTCTCCTTCTCAATCTAGGCTCTTGAACTTTTCATCCATTTTTGCATCAGTGGTCACAAATGATGAAGAAGAATGGCTATATTGCACAAATTCAGACTGAGTGCCAAGTGCTATGTGAGTTATGTAACTTATGCTAGATTGCATTCACTGACTCCAATTTCAGAAGCCACTGTTAGGTGAGTGTGTCCCCCTCATGTGCCTCAATTCAGGAAGAGATGCTTTGTGACCCCTATTTTAATTTCCAAAATATTTACCCGCACAAATACACCCCAGGAGACAGCCTTTGGAATTCTCATCCAATGATTCCATCTCTATCAATAATAGATCAAACAAATAAAGGCAATCTCTTGATTAAAGGGGAAAAATGCAATTTCAGGAATTTCCAGTAATGTTTATAAAATAACTATGTCTTAAATGCCTGTTGGGAGACAGGGAGGAGAGATGCAGCCAAAGCAACAGTCAGATAAAAGGCAGCTGAGCCCGCAGCAGGGAAGTGGGTGGGGCAAGAGGCTCGGAAGGGACCCTCCCTAGTTTCTCAAACTGTAAAGGGGATGGGCGGGGGGAGAATTGTACACTTTCAGACTTGCAAGATTCTATCAATGTAGCTTTACAATATAGTAGAATTAGCTCATCTGGCCATGCTTCCTGTCTGGCCTACCTCGCAAGCTGAGATAAGCCAACCATAGCTGATCCAGAGAAGCTAAATAAGACTGACTAGCTTTGAGGTGGGAGATAGCAAATGATCAGAGGGCTCTAGACTAGACTGGGAACTGAAAAAAAAATGTCCTGAAAGAAGACAGTGGCAAACCACTTCTATAATGAAGAAAACTCCATGAATGTGTCCAGGTAGTCAGAAGGACTTGAGCATGACCCGAGTGAGACTTTGTCTTTCTGGCTGGCAAAGCAAAAGAAGTTGCCCATTGACTTCTACCAAATGGCTTTTTAGGATAGCTGCATCTGCCTACCCAGAAACTGGCTGCAAGAGAGGGCTGAGGGTTAGTCCCTGCCCTCCTCCCTGGAGCTACAGCATTCCTGTCCTAGGGCACAGCTACAGCCTGTTTGTCCCCAGTCCTGATATAATGGAGGAATGTTAAAAAAAAAAAAAAACTAAAAAAACCATAGCAATCAAACAGATCAGTAAAATACTGTTAATCAGAAAGAGATAAGGAGGGATGATAAGGAGCAAATATCACATGCAAGGACAAAACAGGGTAAGGGAGATACAATATAACCAGGTTTATGGAGCTTTATGTTAAGCAAAATGGGTACTTTATTTCACCTACACACCAATACAACAGCACTGGAAAAGGAATTTGATTTTAGGAATTAGAAAGAGGAAGCTTAGAACAATAACCCAACTATCATATTTGTTCATTATTATTTATTAGATTTATTTCCTGTGCATTCTCTGAGAGCTCAAGGTGGCTTACATACGGATTGCTCATCATCTATCCAGACAAGAACAACCCTGTAAGGTAGGTTGAGCTGAGAAGGAGTGACTGGGCTAAAATCACCTAGTGACCTTCTATGGCTAAGGGTAGACTAGAACTGGGGTCTCCCAGGCCCAACCCCCTAACCATTATCTCATCCTGAATTTCAAATGAACTCATCCTCCGAATCCTAATGTCTAAATTAAAGGGTATGTGGGGGGGGGGGAGAAAATCCACAGGAGAAAATCTGTCCCACCAGCCCAGCTCTGCAGGACAAAAGAGTGAGAAATAATAAGAAACGGAGGGTCTTCAAAAGAGGCAATTTGCTGTGTGGGAGTTTAAACAGAAGAAATCTACACTGTAAAACTTTCGGAGATGCTACATATTTATCACAAATAAAATACAATGGTGCACTTCAATTGTTTGACATAAAAAACAAACTGGAAATGGTTGAATTTGGTTGACTCAAGCCATTTCCCAGTTCAGCAATTTTATTTTATGTATTCATTAAGCTGATTCCCATTTTCCCCTGGGAACTCAAGGCAGCTCAGATGGAGGAGTTTTCCTCCCTTTATTTTAATCCCCACTGTCACAATCCTACCAGGCATGTTGGGCTGAGGAATCCTGAGGATCCCAAGGTCACCCAATGATCTCCAGAGATCTCTTTGGCCCATGGGTGTTGGAGAGAGAAATGATGTTGCATGCATCCTGACATCACTGTACAAATGACATGGATTATGCAATGTACATCATTTGTATATTCCCACCATGAGGAGTATGATGTCATCATGGATTACCCTGGTCTCAGCCAAACCTCAGTACAGAAACCTGAAGAAAAGGATGGAGACACAGCTAACAAATCAGACGGGGCTCTGGCGGAAGACAAGTCACCTCTGTCAGCATGGGATTGGGCCAAGCCCTTTGCCCTGCTCTCATCCGAAGCTTTAGTTCCTTCTCTGTGACCCCCAAAGGCTGCAAAAGATCCTCAACCCAAATTCTACACAGTGAGTGTTCACACAATGGACGCACATAAAAACCCAATGGAATTTCAATTGCACTGTCATGGCTGCCATCTTGACTTTTTTGACCACCCATGGACAACCCTGTTAAATCCTAGAGGTTTTTTTTTTCCTAAACGATTCACAGCAGAAGAGATCAGCTGCACGTTTTCCTCCAAGAGCCAGCCTAGCTTGGGAAGACATAGGAGTTACTTAATATCCATCATACATATTTTATGTGAAGTTTGATCTCCAGAAGAAAAAGTCTGTAGTTCTTTAATTAAACCACCTCTCTGTACAATATTTCTCTTTTAAAAATATCAGTTGTTTTCTTAGTTAGATACTTAAAATGATTTTTTTTCTTCTTTGCAAGAAAAATACTTTATCTTGCTGGTTCTGTAAGTCTGATGTTAATGTTTTGGGATCACCAAAAAATCAGAATCGATGACTAAATTGAAATCACAGTTGTTATGTACTCAGTTTCTATGCACCTTTCAGAGAATCATGTACATGTTTGGGGCACCATTTCTGTAACTATTTGCTGCCGTTCAGTCTGGATGTTTCTAGCCCGAATACAGTTGCCCTAATATACACTAAAGACAATAAAAAAGTGTGCATCTGTGTGTGTGTGTGTCCACGCAATGGGAAAACAGGTTAAAAGGCTGGAGAAATTGATTTCTAGAAACTGGATTTTTAAAGATACCAAAGAATTTGGTGTCAATTTCTTTATTAATGCCATTGTACAACTTAGATTTCTGGAGTCTCTGAGCAGCTTACACTATTTTTATCAGAAGAATACGAATAAATGCAAATTGCAGGAAAAGGTGCAACAGGAAATGCAACTTTCTGGTGGCCTATATCTGCAAGTAACATTTCTGAGTGCCTGGGGGCCACAACAAAACAGGGGCCACATCATATAGTTGGGTGGGGCAGAGATGGAGGAGCAATCACTTTAATCTTGTTTTTTCAACTATCTACACTCCAGGTGAGGTGCAGCATCTACCTCCAAATGGCAAGAAGCTGGGTGGTCATTTGTGAGCAATTTCCCAGTTGGCTTTGAGGGTGACAGAAAGGGGACTGGGGTTGCCCATCGCTGGAGTCTTGGGATAAGAAGATAATACAGGCTGATTTCAACAGAAGTCCACTTGAACTCCATTAAGAAAATTAAACTTCAAATGGAATAAAAAAAAAACAGTTTAAGTAAAAGATGAGAGTCAGAGAGGAGCAATACGGTACACGTTTTCAACACTTTGTGCCAAGTGGTACCTAGCTAATTTTCAATATTGAGAGAGATTCCCTTGAGTGCCATGGTCTGGTCCTCAAAGCATGGGGGGAGGGGGCAAAAAAGTAAATGTGCTGACTGTGCCTCCATGATTGAAGTCCTGCCCCTTTTGATACTCCCATGCCCCTAATTATTATCCACGTTGGTTGGAGGTCTGTGTTTTTGAGTAATCTGTCAATGGTTCCTTCACCAGAATGAATAGGAAACAAGACACTGTCTTCACCTTCCTTGTTTTCCCACATATATAAACACATGGATAAAAATAGTCCTAAAAATTCCAGCCCAAATTTAATTTCCAACATAAATATTTCCACAGCTTAAGGTCCTGTCCCTGTCTTAAAAATATCTAAAGGGTTATCCTTCTTAACCATCTATCTCCTATCATAAATTCAATATTATCTTAAACCTGGATTTCAGATTTATAGATAGAAATGAATCTTTCTCAGAATTCCTCCCCCCCGTTCCTTTCACTTTTTGAAAAAAATGCCATCACTCTTTATTCCTTAGCAAGCTTCTGCTGAATCAACTTTTAAGTGTCCTCTTTTAACCATGACCTTTACATTCTTCCAAAGTTCATCCACATCAGTCTCTGCATGTCCACCATATCTTCTACTGAGGGTAACTTAAACTAAGAGTCTTGTTCCTCACAAATGAAGCTAGATATTTTTGCTTGTGTTAGTCTTAGGACTGAGAAGTGCTTGGGATCTGAAGTAAATTTGGATGAATTTGCTTTGGAGAACAAGCAAGCAGGTCAGCAGTTCCTACAAAGTGCTGCGCCTTCTCATCTTTGGTTGAAGGAATGGCAGTTGGTGCTCTTCTTGTGTTCCACAGCAGTTTCCCCTTCAGATCCAAAGTGTTGCAGAGTCCTTAGCAATGTCTTTTCTTCTATAACAGCATTTTCTTCTATTCAGTAAATTTTCCTCCCAGTTTCCTCTTTTCAGCTATAGTTTCCAACTATTCTGAAGTCAAAAGTAGCAGGAAAGTTTCTAACTACAACTGTTATCAATGACATCCTACCACTTTTAAAAAATCAGTTGTTTTCCAAATCTGTACTGTTACTTCTTCCATCTATCTCCATCTACCCTTTCCTCAGCTTCTCCATTTGAAATAAGTATGTATTATCTTTCTTAAAATAGTATCTGTTGATGATTAAAGAACCTAAATATCCTTCTTTAATCACAAATCTCCAAAAAGACACATACAAATATATTTGGGGGCTACTGCAACAAGACCCTTTGCTTGTTTCTTATCATACTTATGGAACACACTAAGCCACGGTTTGTTGAAAAGACAAAGCTGTTTAGCTCCATGCATTATGGTTAGCCTACTAGCACTCAAGGCATTCTAAGAGAATCACATTGCTGATAGTCAGTGCCCCCCAAACAAAAATCTGCCTTGAACAGGAATGTTGGGATAGCCTGGAACTCAAGGCTAGATGATGAAGATTTCATCCAGGGACTTCATGCTTCCACATTTTCCCTTGCCTTCTGCAAGAAGAGGTGATGCTATTAAATCTCCGAAGCAAGCAATTGTGAGAAGTTCTTGCTACTGTTTTTCAATGTCAACTTCCTAGCCTGAAGGTCAGCCAAATGTTATTTCCATCAAAGTTCTCCTATTAGGTCATCCTTCCCAATTCTGGGAAAAGGTCTAGCTTCAGAAGGGTGCCATGCTAGTGTCACCACATGGCCTAAAGCACCTTTTTGGAACTCAGAAGATTTCTTGGGCCATATCTGTGGGCTGCTGGTGAAGTATGACTCAGACTCTGAGCAATTCAATAATTGCATGATTACATGGATACAGAATTTGGATACAGTAATAAAAATGAAACAATGGGAGTTTCAATGGAAGAATAACATTAATTTTACTCCGAACATTAGAGAAAATTGGTATGAGAAGTTTTATTGTTAGTATATTACCCCGGTTTTAATTGCTAAAATGGACAATTCATTTAAAAAATATGCTGGAAATTTAATGAGCAGGTGGATCATTTTTTTCATATTTGTTGTAAAGCTCAACAATTCTGGAAAATGATTCATACTAGTATAAAACAAATTTTAGAATTTCAATTTCAACCCACGGTATTCCTATTGAACTTCATTAAACCATATAGCCCCTCAAAGTATGCTGAATTAACTCTATACAGTATGATAAATGCTTCTCAATGGAAAGGTTGTCCAATCAGTGAAACAATGGCTAACCAAGCTGTGGGGAATGTACTTCAAAGCCTAGAATGACTTCCTAATTTAAAAGCAAATTTGACACAGATTTCAACTCAAAACTGGAAACCGTTAATACACCATAATCCAGTGTTTCTCAACCTTGGCAACTTTAAGATGTGTGGACTTCAATTCCCAGGATTCCCCAGCCAGCATGCTGGCTGGGAAATTCTGGGAGTTGAAGTCCACCTATCTTAAAATCGCTAAGGTTGAGAAACACTGCCATAATCTAAACCATGGATTGGCACCACACCTCAAATTTGGGTCTATAAGAATTTATATTTCAATTTCACAAGGTACTTAAATCAGAAGAGATTCTTGTCATAATAGGGATTGAACTTACTACAATGTATAACTTTATTTGGTGACTTACATTGTGTTGATTATGGTTCTCAATACTGTCAGCCCATTACAATACGTACTCACTTTAGGCTCAATAACAATGACTCTTGTTCCTTTAATGTGGTATAATATGCACGTGTGTGTATTAACTATTCACAACAAATGAATGATATTTTAGAAAGCTATAACCTCTATGGCATTGTTAAATCCCTGGTTAACTGATCTGTATTATATTCTTTTATTCTTTTCCTCTGTTCTCTCTTGTACTTGTTTAAATGTTTTCTTCCAAGTGTTCAATTTAAAAAGGGGGAAGCACCTTTTTGGAATCAAATCTGGAACACTGCACTGCACTGTGTTTGTGTCCTATTATCTGGACACTGAACACAGACCCGAATGAAGTTGGAAGAGTCGCCCACGCTGTGGTACCCCACTGCATTGTGTCTATAGAATGGATGCCGTAGACAACCCTTGCTTAACACTTCTCTATGGCAACCGGTTGCTTCTGCAGTTGGATGATTTTTCTTCTGCACAGCTAACTGCTTTGGGCTTGGAGAATAAAAATGATTTATTCTGGCTCTCTGCAGAATTTTTCATCAGGATGATGGCCAACGTGCCCTGAAAGAAAGGACCTCATTTGTTTGCATTATAAGTTTGAAATCTTATTTCAAAGCATATTAAACAACATTAACCATTTTAACCACTTGGTTTGGTTTCCTCTAATAATATGTCAATGGCAAATAGGGTACATTTCAAGATTCATAAAACAAAATAGTAAATTCATGGTGATCTTTACCACAATTATCCTAATAACCTCATTATCTGGAATTACCTTTTTTCTTTATGGATATGCATTTATCCCAGCTTCTGATTATCAAGATGTGAGTCTAGCCCAGGCGTTCTACAAAGTCCCCCTCCCATAAACACGTGTGTTTCCAAGACCTTCAAGAGAGTAGATTTTTGCACGCTCCTCTTTTCAGACCCCTGGGGCTGCCGCTAAGTCCCCACTCAGCTGATCATGTTTTCCTTCTCCGTGGCCGCATTGCTGTGAAGACTCCCGGGAAGAGATTTATTGTGCAAATTTAGGTATAATTTATTGCATTCCTGTGGGAAGTTTATTTCGATCCCTTTGACCTTCCCTGTCCGGCTTGTATTTTTATGCTCTTGCTAAAGGGGAGAAAATTAGAAAAAAATTCTCCTTGTGGCCACCTGGAGAATTCATTCTGATTCTCTTCCTCTTTGTGGGTGATCCTCTCCTTTTTGATGTGGGTCTCTTGCAAGATGCCAAGCCAGTGAGAGAAAGAAAGGTCTCCTCTCGGCAAAATTGTTCCTTGATGCTGGCTGTCTCAAGCCACTGGGGGTGAGTTGCATTTTTTGCACACAAAAAAGCAGGTGGAGCTTTTATCCCACTGTTGCAGCTGCCATCTTGAATATTTTGAACACACCCTACAGATTCCCCCTGGATGTATAAGTGCAGCCAACAAATAATGAAGAGAGAGTTTTGTAAGTTTTAACTGTGTTTGATTGGGAAAGGACAGGTGGGAGAGGTGGTTTGCATGCTGGCGGTTGGTCTGTTTTCTTGCACTGTGTGCAAAGATTTTTCTCTTCAGTTGATCAGTCTCTTGTCTAGGAGGGGAAGAAAGCTGAAGAAAGAGGGGGTTGTACCTCCCCCATTAACCTCAAAATATAACCCTGAAACTTCCACAGAAGTTAAAAGCAAGTAAAAGTATAATTATGTTTGGAAGGGACTCCTGATTCAAGGAATTGTTGGCTGACTATGTGATTGATTTCAATGTACTGCTAGTTAAAGGCTCAAATGTCTCTGAGAGTTTAGCTCATTGTCTTTATTTCCATATTCTCCCTGTGCAGACATTTGTGTAGTTCTTTCTTTTATGCATCTTGGACCTCACTCCATTCAGGTGCTCCCCAAAAAGAGAGAGCCAGAAAATCATCCCATGTTCTACTCCACAATTTTGCTTTTTATTTATGTCACTCTATGGGAGAACCTGCTTGTAATTTTAGGTGTGCCAAATGGGGTCAATGTCCTTTCAAAAACTTGTTCACAGAGGAGGGAATGTTGCATGTCCTTCTTTCCTTATTTTTAAGAACACTTAATTTACAGTTAAAACTTGATATAGTGTTTCAGTTTGCTTTTTTATTTTCAGACACTTCCGGGCATTGGCACCACCCCGATAATTTCCTGGTGGCCCCAGTTACATTCACTCCAAAGGAAGATTACCAAGATAATCTTGGAATTCAACAATTCTAGTTTATCCCCACTTAATGCAAACTGTCTGTCTGTCTAGTATGGTATGTTCCCCTAGGGGCCACCTTGAATGTGTCAAGTTTAGCCCATTTTTACTCAGGTTAAGGCAGCATTCCAGTTGCCTGCTGTCACAGTGTGCTGTTCCCTGACCTCTGGAGACTACATTCTCAATCATCCATGAGTCCCAGAGAAAAGAACCACCTGGTCCATCCTGGGTTGGAGCCTTTCAGATGCTGCCAACCGCCCTTATTTAATCCAAATGATATCAATGTGAAGTTCAGAGTTTGTACACATGCCTTGTCAAGAAAGTAATCAATACAATGTAGGTGAAGTTTTGACAACAAAGTTCTCAAGATACAAGCAGCACTCTTTACACTTTGCAATTGTCTGGACTCTGTGCAGTTAATACCAATTCGGCTTTTCAGAACTTATCCTCCCTGCCCTTGTTTAATGATTGTTGTTTGGACACCTATTGATCACTTGCAAGGAAAGTGAAGTGTGTGTTTGGGGACAGAACCTTTCAGATTTTGCAAAGAAATGGGACAGTTACACAAATATGTAGCTTGGGATCATTTTCCTCAATACATAAATGAAGAAGCATAAAGCTTTGGACTCATTTGTTTAACTGGGTTCTCTTTATCTAGTTTTAGGACTTGTGTGGAGAACAGATCATGTTTTTGGTCATATTTATGTAGAAATATTGAACATTCAAATGGGTTCACAAACTTTTAAGCACCACTGTTGGGACCCTCCATCAAAGAAGACTAGAAATTACAGGTGGCATAACCTTCTGCCCTTGGGAAGCTAGTGCTCTATGTGCCCTCCGCTCCTTCCTTTCTCCCCCAATAGTATCAGATGGAGTGGCAAGTCTGTGAAGAATGCGCATACCTTCATGGCTGAATATTCTCTGGGTGGTAGAGTACTTTCTTCTGTGAGGAGGAGAGGGGTAAAATGTCTATCCTTGACTCCACTCATCTGAATGACACTTTCTGCATTGAATTCAATGGGCCTCCAACCATATCCAATGCTGCCAAGACATACTTGCATCCTAGGAATCCTGCCTCACTCTGCCTTGTGAAAACATTGGGGTCCTAGCTTAATAGACAGGACTGTCTCAGAGCCAGGATACAGTTGGAACATTTTTCTATCCTGCTCCCTGAGAAAGTTCTTTGCACATTGATTTCTCCCTGCAGTAATTGGTGGAGCTATAGCTATTTACACCACAAGGATGCTGATTATTTAACTTTGCAAAGATGGACACCTGGGCTCTTTTGATGTAGGAATAAAGTATATAATGCATTGCCCCTGAGATGGAAGAGGACTTGTGGGTTTGGATGACTTACTCCAGTGTGGCCTAGGTCTGGGAGCTCACTTCTGGGCATGTGCTCAGTTTGGGAAGTTCATCACACTTTGCCTTTCAAAGGGACCTACTCTGAAGACTCATAACACTGAGTTTCACACCTTTGCCTATGCTCTAGTCCTGGGCCAGGGGTGATACAGGCTGAACAAGCCTTGTACAACCCTTTAGTTGAATTCATGAAAAGGTAAAAGATTTATATGATCTGAAGAGAAATCAGCTGAAGTTGGATCTTTATGCTGCTATCACTCCACTGAAAATCCCCTTTGGTTCAAATGATTTTACAAATCCCTAAGACTTCAGATTTGTTCATTGCTACTCAAGAGGGAAACTGACACCCTGTTGAGTAGCATAAAAACATGCTATTTTTATGGCAACAAGAGTGGAAAGATTGAATAGAACTTTCCAATCATTAAAATGCCATCCAGAGAACAAACATTGCCAACCCTTGGAATTGGACCTAGATCTTGAACACAAATGATTTCAGGACATGGGGAAACCAGTTGTTACAAGGAGCCCTAATAGTGATTCTTGCACTACTTAGCATGTCTTTAGATACTCCCGTTGAACATTACACATGGATAAAACACTATAGGAAAACAAAGCACAGGATTTCAAATCAAGAGTTTGAGGTTTTAAAATGAGGGAATAAGAACTTGAATTACAAAGGCTTCCATGCGAAGAACTTGCAGGGAAACAAAGCCCTCTGAAGCTCCAAAAGGGGGACTCAAGGAGAAAATGGCATTAGTTAGGCTACGCAGATAACCATCACCACCTCTCCCCAGTCACCTTTCCTGAGCCCCTTAGAGAAGCAGTAAAAATGCCAAACCAGTCATAAAAATGCTTGGAAGGCAAAGGAATGTGGATAACAAGGAGAAGGGATACTTGGAAGCAAGGAAAGCTATGGGAAGCAAGGACAAGGGTGATTTATCTAGAAAGAACACACTCAACAGTACCTGTCATTCTAACACAGTCTCTAGATGTCTTTGTAGTCCCACGTTGATTACCTCACTGCCTCTGACCTCATGGATTCCATGTATACTTTGATTTGCATAAACCCATATAAGGGGATTACATCCCTATGTTTTTTAGGTTTGCTATTGCAGCCTCTGGTATTGAAATACATGTAATTTGTGCTTCTATTGATGGGAGTTCTAGTTTCTGTTATTAAATAAACTCAAACAAGCTCATAAAGGAAAAAGTTTCTCCTACACAGGTCCAGGTCTGGGTTTATTCAGGAGCAGGATCTCTTTCATTATCTTCCCTTCATTGTCTTCTTTCATCACACATCTGATAAACTGTACTCACATTTATGGGAGCTAAAGTGCTTTAACTGTATCAGTGGTGAAGACACTGTTAACTCCTTTACCACAGGTGTACTAAGAGTATACCTCTCTGGAATTCCATGTCTAGTTGGAAGGTTGGAGCAAAACAAAGTTTTCCACCTCAGGAACACAAGGATGGGCACACCTGATTATGTGGCTAATGTAAGCTGGACTGTGTTCTCTGACTAGCAACTATGTCAGAAGACATGGGGTGGATCAACCACAGTGTGTTTTAGTTCCTGCCACTGATTTTCATCTTCAGGCAGCTAGACTTGTCATGAGGAGACACGGTAATTTGTCCACTGCAGACACAATCTCTTTAAAAATGTGCCATCCTTTTAAAGACTAAATGTCAAAAAGAAGGGTATCTGGACGGGGACAAGGAACATCAAATGCATCATGAAGAAAATGTGCAGTTGAGGCAACACAGGTAATTTTTGTCATTTGCATGAGGATGTCATGACACAAATGACATCATCATGGCTTGCACAGAATGCCTATACCAATAGCTTCATTAGGAACAAAAGCCAGAACTTTGATTACAGCATAAGATCATTTCATTGGACACATCTTATACAGGGATAATCTTGCCCAAGCTTTCTTTTGTCTGCCAGTTATGGCAAAAAAATACTGCAAATTTGCATTTTTAAAGAGCTGCAGAGAATGCTGTTCTTTAAAAATGCAAATTGCAATGACTGCAAGTAACGGTATCTGTTATGCCAGTAATGTGAACATTTATGCTGGCCACCTATTCTCATCTATCCCTCAGTAACCTTTAGCCATATTTCAAGATGATCATCTTTCCAAGGGAGTTTACATACAACACGTTTTATCATAGATTTCTACCAAATGTGCATGTAAAAAAGGGACTGGCTTTGACCACAAGATGTGGCTGCCATCTTGAATTTTTTGACACCCCCCTCTCCAGATGCACCTGATTTCAGGACAGAGCTGTTCCTGCATCTCATGTGCTTCCCTTCTCCCTCCTATTAACACTCCATATACTTTGGAGAGAAATTGTAAGGAAAGGTAAGTAAGAGAGAGAAAATACTAACTACTCCTTTTCAAGATTCACACATTGCTCTAAGGCCTCTTTTAATTAAATAAACACACACACATGTATGAGTGGGTCCAGCAAGCCATGGTTTAATCTTCTGTACACAATGATTGATTGCTGAGCATTATTTATGAATAAGGTCACTAGGATTTCAACAAGCTATAGTTAGAACAAACCAGACTTAGTCATTTTCTTGCCAGTGCTCCTCTACCCAACGTCACTCTGCTTCTGCTGCTTTCACCCTCAGCTCAGTCTTCACATGGAGAAAGTTAGTGGTAAAGATGCTTATTTGTATTCTCGGGTTTGGATATCGCATAGAAATTGTCACCAGTAGCGCATCAAGTGGTACATGCTGTAAAATTGTGCCTTGTTTGCTACACCTGATTTTACAATCTGTTTGCCATACCTTCAGCCTTAGCTAATTGGCCTCAATGTGTTTGTTCCACTGAACTCAGCACCTGCAAACAATTTGCATTTTAAACTTAACCAAATGAATCCCAAATTGACATTTCAGTATGCCCATGCTGAGGCCACATAAGGGAACAGTTTTGGCCTCTGAATGCTCTTTCAGGATTAAGCAGGAGGAGAAAAGGCATTATATCACCATAAAATGTCATTAACTAGACACTACAAAACTTCAAGATGGCTCCCTAAAGCAACAGTGGTTCTGGAATGGTCCTATTATGGTACATATAACACTCATATAATCTGAGCAATCTAGCTGATATTCAAAAGTAAGTAGCATGACATCCAACAAGACTTGTGCTCTTGTTATTACAGACCAGATTTCAGCCTTAAGACCAAAGTAAAGTATTAGCCACACTCTAGTATTTAAAATGGTTTGAATTAGCCATGGTTAAGCATTAAGCATTGAACCTATTATTGCTTGGGAGGCAACATCAAGAGTCATCATCCTTGGATTGACCCAAAATGATCAATGCTGCTTATTATTATTTTTAGCCCCTGAATATAGAAAAGTTCAGAAATAGTGGGAAGGAGTTGCCTTCTCTCTCATATGCCCTCTCTCTCATATGAGAGTGCTAATTCTGGAATTCTTTCTGAACAGCTTTCTTAGTTCTTGCACTAGACTTACTTAATTAGAGATTTGTGTCCTTGAGTCATTGCCTATGCAACTTCAGCCAAGAGAAGTCTGACAGGTGCAGGAAAGGACCTACTGCTTGAGCACCAGCGCTCAGACAGCAACAGGGGCCTACACAAAAACTCGATCAAGTGCAGACAGGTTTAACTACTGCTTAACTATCCATGACTTTGGTGTGGAATTGGGACCAGGATGATCCACATTTGAGTCCTCATTCAAACACACAACTTGCCAGAATGCCTTTGGGCCAGTTATTAGTTCCCAACCTAACTTACTTCACAAGGTGTTGTGCATTGCTGACTCTTGGAAAGAAAACAAGAGGTAAATGCAATTGTATAATATAGTATTATGCAAATAATACAAAAATGTATTATATTTATCATTCACATCTTTTCCTGCAGAACTTTTTAAGCTTTGTAATTATCCTTCTGAAATGCAATGGTGTTAACAAAGGATATATTGTCTAAGGCAACAAAACTGAAAGGGGAGTGAGTATTTTCACTATCCTAGAATTCAGAAAATTGCCCCATATTCTGACTGACTAGCCAGGTTGTATCTCTTTGGTGAGAAGAACCTCCAAGTGGAATGAGGACCAAAACAGACTGGTCCCAGGTTTCCAGAAAACCAGCTTTGTTAAACATTTTGGTAGTGACTTAATCATGAAGGTGACCAAGGCATGCAAAGTTCTCAGGTGAAGAAAGAACAAGAGTAATGTTTGGAACAAATCACAGAAAGCTTACCCTGAGGTAGTTGAGGGTGAAATTAGTCAGGCCCATACGAGTGATGTTTTTAGACAGCTGCTCCAAAACCTGAGGGTCTTGTGCCTGCACAAAAAACCAGATATATATTATTATTTAATTTATTTGTTTGTTTATTTTTCAAATTTAGATACCGCCCATCTCATAAAAAGTGACTCTGGGGGGTTCACAATAAAACAACAACAAATATTAAAATACAATCAAACAATATAAAATACAATAAAAATAGAATAAAAACCAAACACATACAGAAATAATATGTTTCTATGAGAGACACGCCGTACTTAAAAACAGGTGGCAGTTGATCAAACTCATCAGAATTATTGTACTGAAGAAAAATGATACCAGGGGCTTCTGTAGGAGGTATCAGAATAGTGAATATGGTGGCTTCAATCATGGTTGCCATCTTGAGGGGTTTTTTTTAATCCGTCCTGTAGACACCCCTGCAGCTAAGCTGCTTTATCTTTAGAATAGCCATATTCTCACTATATATTACCACAGCTCTAAAAAAAGCAACGATGCTGAGATGATCCATTCCTTCCATCTTCCTGAGGAAAATACTGCTTTGAGCCAAGGCCTAACCCTAACCCTAAAGTTAAAGGGGTGAAAATTACGTAAGGCCAGATTTTAACTTGATCTAAACTTAGTTCATAGCTTAGGTCATTGACAAGCTAATGAATTCAGACTCCTCTTCTGAGATCCCCCCCCCCCCCCCATTGCCTTCTGGGTTTCTTAGATAATATCCTAACACAACAATTAAGAGAGCCAGTTTGGTCTAGTGATTAAAGGCATCAGTCTAGAAACCTGAAGAGTGTGAGTTCTAGTCCCACTTTAGGCATGAAGCCCACTGGGTGATTTGGGGCCAGTCCCTCTTTCTCAGCCCTAGAAAGAAGTCAAGGGCCACCCACTTCTGAAAAATGCTGCAAAGAAAACCGTACGGGCTTGTCCAGGCAGTTGCTAGATTTGAAGGCACCGATAAATAAATTTTTAAAAATGCAGAACAGTTAAAAGAAATGGAAATGAATGGAAAAATGTATTATATGTTAGAGTCTTACTAAGGAAAATATGACAAAAATATCCCCCTAATTGATATGGCTAACAAATCATGTTGGTTTGTGTGACTAACGCAAAATGGTACCCCTGGAAAAGAAATCCCTAGAGAAGCAGGAATCATGGAGTTAGCAAAACAGTAATAACACACCTTGCTCTGACTGATGCTGATAAAACTCAATTGCACTGTGGGGCTTAGAAGTGAATTTAGTGCACTTTCAACTATTCCTGGCAAGTGTTGATGTACCTTTTGACTTAATGATTTGTATTGATTGAAATATTTATATTACTATTTTATATATGCAGTTCACAAAACAAATGAAAAAAAAATCAACACATAAAACTAATTTCCATCCCTCTGAAACAAAACTAAACTAAAACTATCCAGTATACAAAGAGAGAAGAATGGAACATCAGCAGTCATGCATACAGACCACTATTAATTAAAAGCAGAACTCACTCTTCGTGGCTGTTTAAAACTAAATCCCACTTCCTGAAAAGGACAGGGGTGTGTAGAATTCAATATAATGCACAGGACATCCAATATTCCATGAATTTTTTATTTTTCATGGCTAGGTGCATCAATGAACGGCACTAGAATTTAAATTTTCTAGAACAGGAAAGGGTTTGTGATATTCCAGATATGGTCCACCTTGATCCAGAATGACCAAATTATCCATTTGGAGAAAGCAAGAAATCACTCCAGAGAACACTGAAACATCCATGCCTATAATGCTGCATTCTGTACTCAGTAGACAAGACAGCCAATTTTTTAATAAATAAATAAGAGAAATAAATCTTCCATGGAAGAGAATTCTGAAGATAACTATCCACTGAAAAGTCCTTGCTCTTCTATGTACTATTTAACAAATCTTTTTATATATAATTATATAGATCATTTTATATATTTTAAGAAATAATTTTTATTTTAATAATAATTTTTATTAAAACTTTTAAAAAAGAAAATAAAAACTAATACAAACTAATATAAGGAAGGAAGAAAAGAGAAAAAGAAAGCAAAGAGAAAGAAAAAAGTGCAAGAAAAAAATGTTAAAGAAAAACAGAAAATAAAGAAAGAAGATACAAAGAAGTAGCTTCTAATATTCTTCACAGCAGTTGTAAGTACAATTATATTTTAACTCCCCTCTAAAGCAGTGTTTCTCAACCCTGATAACTTTAAGATGGGTGGACTTCAACTCCCAGAATTCCCCAGCCAGCCATGGAATTCTGGGAGTTGAAGTCCACCCATCTTAAAGTTGCCAAGACTGAAAAACACTGCCTAAAGTTACATCATGGTACTCTTCCTTCTATAATGTACTATTTAACAAATCTTGAGGGTGAACCTGAGAGCAGGATCTTGCAACCAATCTTGGCTAACAAGTGGCTTTTTCTAACACTCAGTAAACCTGAATGAGTGCAAGTATGACACTGAGTATGCCTCTAATTTTATTTCGAAAAGCAATTAATTAAGTGACGTTTGGGAGATACCAACCTAAAGGTCTCCTCCAATACCTCCCTGAACAAAAACAAAGGCCATGCCACTTCTAAGATTTTCCAGTCCAACCTAAGATACATTTTCCGGGCAGCAAATTATGGCTTTGGGATGCTGTATTTCAACCCTTCCAGAAGTTTTAGAAAGCAGTTTGGGCTGAATACTTACATGCATGGCTAAAATACTGCGAGGGACGAGTTCTCTGTATTGTCTAATGGTAAAGTGCCATGTTTTTATTCTCATAAGGTCATCAAAGGTAAATTCCAAGATCAGACGTCCTTCTGTGCACACCTATGAACATAAAATAAAGGGTGACAAGAAACATAAATAGAATTCCTGGGATACTTTATATTTTCAAAAAGAATAAACTTTTTCAAATGTCAATAGATTTTGCTGTTTGACTTCATTAGGGCAGTTGTATCCTTTCCTGAACAAAGAAGAATTAAGAGAACGCAATTCAATTGGCAGCCGATGATCGAGCTGTAGATTTTATAGCCTGTGAGTGCTAAACCTTGTTTATCCCTCTTTCTCTCTGAAATTGCTGTTGCTAATGAACAATACTAAGCCTTTCAGTTTGAGTTTGATGTGCAGTAGCGCATTCAGGAGAGCTGGTTCTTGATGATTTCTTTATGTCTATTAATATCGTAGGTGTATGATATTAATAGACAAAACACAAGTAACTGTTCAACTCACTTCAGCACAGACACATCCTATAGGTGTTAATGTTATCTCATTTCATTTACTGTAGTTTTGTCTTCTCTTTGCTTTTAGATTTCTTCTTTTCTGAGTTCCTCCAGCCACCACCAAGCATCCAAGCCAGCCCTTTGCCCAGTGCACCTTAAAACACGGAACTCGTCCCATTAACATTAATTTAAATTAGAATTAACTTCCTCTGCCTCTATTGGGGTGAGATACCTTTTTCCTGTCGGACTTATTTAGTGAGCTACAGACAATGCTTAAAAATGGGAGAGGCCACACCAGAAGAAAAAAAATCCCAACCCATTCAAAATTGGTGCCCTTCGATGCTCCAAACTGTTACATATTTTTAAAAAGAGAGCTGTGTTATCTTCAATCGATGCTTTGGAGGTTCAAGCAGGACAAGAAGTCTTAAAAAAAGAAGCAAGCAATTGGGCTGAGGGTCACATATGGCTGAAAGAGAAAGGTATGATGGCAAAAAAAAGGTGCTGCAGGGTCAACGGTTGCAAAGGTCATCTTTAGTCCTCTTTATTTAAACTCCTCTGGCAGCGCCTTGCACAGAGAGACGGGACCAGTCGCCGGTAAGCGCGAAACCGCGCTCGCCCGAAAAGGGCGCGAAGCAACGGAAATCCTGCCTCCTGCGCTCGCCAGCTGGGCTCTGCTCTAGGAAGGAGGCTCTGGCAAACCACTTCCGAAAAACAATTGCCTTGAAAACTGCAAGGATTCGTCCAGGCAGTCACTGCAGGGTCAGTAATGACTGAGCGCAGACAAAAAAAAAAAAGCAAACACTGAGGGGCAGTAGCTGTGTTAGGCTGGAATTCTGGAATTTCAGGGAAATGAAATCCAAGTATAGTTGAATATGAATGGTGGATTCAGGAAAGCAAATTCTGGTAACTAAGATTCTATGGGGGAGATGCTAATAGAGAAAGGAACTTGGCTAGGAATTCTTAAGAAAGGAAAAACTAAAGGTACCTCTGTAAACAACTCCAAAAATGGATTTTTAAGGGAATAAAGAAAGGAAGAAGGCAGAAACTACTGTGTCTGCACAATAAGCTTAGAGAAAAATCTGAAAAGAAAAGAGAAAATGAATAGGAGACAGAAAGAAGGCAAGCCATCAAGAAGAAATACACACGGTTAAGCCAGCAGTGTAGTGAGGGTGTCACAAATGTTAAAGCTCAGAGAGAATGCAATTTGGTGAATGGTGCTAAAAACAGCATCCTTCACATCTGTTGAAAATAAAAGGAAAAGAATCAGTATACCAGCTGCTCCATGAAGAAAGCAGCGTCCTAACAGTAAGAAAGAAAAGGCACAGCTCTGCTCAAATGCTAGGTTGGTTTGGTCTTACCTAACAAAATGTAGGCATTCCCCCAGGTAAATGTGAAGAGCAGGAGGAAGGGACAGAGGTGATGCTTGAGAATGACTGAAACGTGGCAGCTTACTGTGCATGAATTATAATCTTCATGGCTTATGAACTGCATTCTAGGGCACTGAAAAAATTTGCTGTTCGCCTGGTAGAATATTTAGGTCTTATCCCTCAGAAGCCCTGAAGAATGGGGAAAAGGAGGCGCCAGGGAACTTTAGATCAGTGGTGCTTACCAGAACTCAGTATGGATTTGTCAATAACAAGTCTTGCCAGACGAAACTTATCTCATTTTTTAAAATGGCTAGATAACTTTCTTAGTAGATTGTGGGCATGCTGTAAGCATAATGTATCCTGGTTTCAGCCAAGCATTTGGCTACCACATGAAATTCTCATTGGCAAGTTAGAGGGCATGGCAATTAAATGATATGTTGATATCTAAAAAATTCTACTCAGAGAGTATTCATTAGTGGGGAGATACTGAGTGGGGTGCCACAAGTTTCAGTTCTGGGTCCTGTATTTTCAACTTTTTTATTAGTGACATGGTTATGAAGAGAAAGGATGGGCAAACAACCATATGTAGAAAGGAGGGAAGCTGAAGTTTCAAAGGCTTATTTGAAAAAACAAATCCTACCAAATGTTGAGCTGCATGTCTCTAAAACTGATGTTTAACATTTTCATGATAGGCAGGACAGGTTTTGTCAGCGAAACCTGCCAGAGGTACTTAGGACACTACATTAAAAAACAGGACTTAAAAATTGAATATCCTGAATGCACACACCTTTTCCATATCAATCAATCAATCCCAGGACAAATGTAATTGAAATGGAGAGTCATAGAAAATTTTCAAAAGTTGGTCTTTGAAAGAGAATCCCTCTTCCAGAGGAGAATCCCTCAGTCTGGACGAGAATTCAGTAGATGTCCAACCTTCAGAGTTGTAGGATTCTAAGAGGAATAAAGTATCAGAGATAGAAGATGGGACTAAGTGGGTGGGCTATTTTTTTTTTTCTCACATTGAGGGTGTCCCTGTCCCCAGCTTGAGTAAGCTGCAACCCAATCTCCCAGAAAAAGCCAGCTTTTATCATCTGACCCACTGACCACTCGGTACCAGTTCATCACCTCCAAAGTGAGTTGTTCTACATAGACTGAGCAAGTAAGATAAACATCAGCACAAAAGGGAACTTTTCAGTTAGGACCCTGGGTGAACACCCCTCCCCCTGATTCTTGCTGAAATTCCCCCTTTTCTCCCACTGGCTCTTCAAACAAAACATTATGTCTAGTCCTCCCATGGAGTTGTGTTCAGGGGATCTTTTCTACTGATCATAAACAAGGTAACCAAATAATCATCAAGATTTATTTTACAGATTTAGCACCCCATAAATGTAAATAAGAATGGTAAAGATAACAATAACTTGCATATGGACCACAATTTGCTTCAGATCTGCATCTGAAAAGCCTCATGACATGAGAGGTAGTAATGTAACAGCAACAGTCAAACTGTTAAACCTCTAAACATTTAAACATACGGTAGTGATCAGGGGCTCAAATCAAGTATTCTGGATGATGATGATGATTTTGTTCGTTTGACCAAGAGACTGTATAGGAACATCAACACCCCTAGCTATTGCATCTTCCATATCCACTGAATGTGTAACTATAAAACTTCAAGGGACATCCTGAATTAGCAGACTTCTGGAGGTCTTTGAGAGTTTCAATGGACATACAATATAAGTATGTTCTACTTGGGCTTTCAAAAATACTCCTAGATAACTTTTTCATTCATTGTATAGACCACAGTTATAGAAGAACCAGATATAATCTGTCATGATCATGGAATAAATGGGATAACTGCTTACAGGACAAGCATAGCAAAACAGGGTAAATCAGATTCATAACTCCTACAGAGTTATGCAGATGGGGGAATTGGAACTTAACAGATTTGTTTTATGAATTTTTATAAACTGTTCTGGGGAAAAAATAGAGTTACAAAATTGCTTTAATTACATGGGGACTGAAGTGCAGATGATTAATGAGGAAAGGGACATTGGGTTAGGAGTAAAGAATTCAATGAAATCAGTGAAAAAGGTATTCCATGTGAGGAATGAGTAGGAAAAGGATTAAAATAAATCACAATGATTTATATAAATCTTCTGTACAATCATATTCTGGAGGATTAGTTGCTCCTAGTTGCTCCACACTGAAAAGTGCAGGGCATTACTGTATAATTGCTAGTCTACAAGAAAAGTCCAAAGTTTAAGTTGAAAAAGATGACTAAGGTCAGAACAGAAGAGGTTTACCAAATTTAGAATAGCAAAAAGTGTCAGAAACATTTTCCCTTCATTCTAGAACTCAGATCACACAATGAAGCTTGATTAGAAGTAGATTCAAAGATCAAATCTACTTCTTCCCATCAGGCCTGTGGGATTCATGGCCACAAGAAATGATGGCTTTTCTAAGGATATTAGACATATCCTTTTGGCAGAGGATAATCAGGACTAGTTACTGGGGGAAAGTTGCTGCTCTGACATCCTCTGTTTGAGCTTCTGAAGAGCCTTAGTTCTAACTCAGCAATTCTCTTCTTAATGGTTTAAGGAAAATCTGCCTTGCATTGTTTCACACCATGGTCTGGAAAATATATGCTTTGTGTTGTTTTTACTAGACATTCCTAGATATTAACTGACACTTCCTCTGCATCCCATTTGAAAAGACTATAAGAACAGGACAATGCAGAACTCTCACAATAAAAAGCTAAAACTTGTTAAAATCTTAATCCTGGCAGTGATGTATTCTATAATAATAATAATAATAATAATAATAATAATAATAATAATAATTGTTATTCAAACAGATAAGAATCTGCCACATAACACCCCAGACTTAAAAACTGTTGATGAGAAAGACAAAATAGTCTGGATAGTGGACATTACAATACCTGGAGACAGCAGAATAGAAGAGAAAGAACTGGAGAAAATCACAGACTACAAAGACCTGCAAATAGAAATAGAATGACTGTGGCAAAAGAAAGCAAAGATAGTACCAAGAGTTATTGGTGCCTTAGGTGAAATCCCAAAACATCTGGAGCACCACTTGAAGACCATTGGCACTGACAAAATCACCATCAGTCCGTTGCAAAAGGCAGCTTTACTTGGAACAGCTTCCATCCTGCCACGATACCTTTAACACCATCAAACAACAACATCTGCCTATCCTAGATCCTTGGGAAGGACTCGATAGGTGGATAAAAGTGCAAAATCCAGTCTAAACATCTGGCTGATTGTGCAACCAACAATAATAAGTTGAATTCAATACTATTTCTGTGCTAGCTAAAAATACTTTAATTTCCCACCAAGACAATGAACTCTCTGTCCTAACAGTAATTTCTGATCAGTAAGAGCTGTTTGATGGCAGAATTTATGAGAGAGATGGTGGGCTTCCTTTTATTGGAGGTGTTCAGGCAGAGATCAGCCATCTGTTGGAGTTCCTCTAATTTCGATTCCTCCACTGAGTAGGGACCTTGCAATTCTTGGGCTCTAAGATCCTCTGTAGTAGTTAAAGGTGCCAGGCTAGAAACCAGGAGACTATGAGTTCTAGGATTGACTCAAAGGGCCATAACAGCAAGAACACCTGATATGGCACAAAGATGGAGAATGGATGGATGGAATGAAGAGAAGACATGGGTGGGGGCAGAAATGGATTAAAGAGAATCAGACCTAGTTTACTGTAGTGGTTAAGGCACCAGGCTGGAAACCAGGAGTCCATGAGTTCTAAAACCAGCTGGATGATTTTGGGCCAGTCACTCTTTCTCATCTCTAGGAAGGAGCCAAGGAGAACCCATTTCTGAAAGTCTTACCAAGAAAACTTCAGGGACTTGTTCAGGTGGTTCCCAGGAGTCAAGACTCACTCAAAGGCTCACAAACAAAAAATTTAAAATTATATAAATATCCTTGGGTTCACCAATCTCTTCTGTGTTTGGCAAACACCGTTTCCGAGAACTGTGTAACTGATAGCCAAATCTGAGAATATTTGGTGTCTTTCCTATTGCAAGTGGAATCCTTCCCACTAGTACAAAATGATCTCTGAGCACCTCCTGTTGTAATGTTTAGGTCTCCTCTTCCTTAATTTTATTCTTTAATAATAAGCAATCCTTAAAGCATGATTATAAAGCACACCTTCCCTTTAGAAGTGAGATGAACAATGTTCCTGTTACTTGAATTCCAACTTCTGAAAGTAACCCTTTTTATGTGCTTTATATATATTACCCTGCCCAAAACTAGTAAGCTTGTTCACATAAATCTTATGATTTATCTCCATCTGATTAACTTTTATTATTTTCAATAGGACAGAACATTTCAGACTCTTATATTCACCTACAACTAAGTTAAGGGATATGCAAATGCATTAAAGAAGTGCCCAAGGCTATTTCCCTTTCAAAAAGGTGGCTCAGGGAAAAAAAGAAGCTTAAAACTTTATTGGTGGACCTGCAATTTCAGATCAGGAGGAGTCCTGAGGGGGCCAAAAAAGTCAAGTTGGTGGCCACAACTATGTGATCAAAACCCTGCCCTCTTTTTACGTGCATCACACAACAGGGAGCAGGGTTTCAATCGCATGGTTGTGGCTGCCAACTTGACTTTTTTGACCCCCTTCATGTGGACACCCTTGCTATGGGCAAATCTGAAAGGCCCAGATTAAAAGCTGTGAAATTTGGGCTGCAAATATTGAATGGACCATTGGAGTGCAGCAAGGGTCTTCTGCATTTCGTTAGTGCCCCCTAGTGGCCGCTGATGGGTTTGCAGCTCAGATCTGGTCATTCTAGTTCTAGTTCAATCCTGGCAGTTTGGAGCAAATATTAACCTCTTGCTAGTAAAACCAATGGTGGAGCACGTCCAATGAAACCCATCTCCATTAACTGGAGATGCAAATCCCAGAATTTGCATCTGGCATCTTTGAGGATCCTTTGTTAGGGAAAACTGAGCAACAGCAACCCCCAGATTACAGCACTTAACCAAGCATGCTATATAAAGACATTTCCCTTTCTAATTTGCAGAAAAGCAAAAAAGCCCCTAAACTTACTTTCTAATCAATTAAGGCAAAATCTTATTTGAAGCTCCCCTCCCTTGCCGCCCCCCCAGCTGCCTTTCCCATAAAATCCGAAATGAAAAAGGTCTCCAATTAAGAAAACATTTTCGGTTGTGCTGAATTCACGTTCCCGCACTGTGAGCTCTGACATTCTGTTTCTGTGGCAACCAAAATCAGCTGATTAGTTGGCATGGCAACAGAAAAGGTATAATCCCGCCAGACGGTCTCTAATCAATGCCCCCAGCGCAGAGGCTCTCTAGAGGATCAACAAGAAAGGGCCCGTCAGCGTTCAGCAGATCACGTGGCGGCGCTAGAGTAGGCCAGGGGGGAAACAAGGGGGGAAAAAAGTGAAAAAAGAACATTTATCCAACTCACCAGTCCCTGGTTAACCCCTTCCTCTTCTTGGCTAATTGCAAAAATTTTACAACTAGTGCTAGGCGAGGGGGGGGGGGACACTTTATTTTAGTTTCTTTTTTCATGGCACAGAATGTATATCTTACAAAGTTATGAATTATTTTCTGACCTTCACTTTTATTATGGAGGATTCCTCATGCTAGCCAAAAACCTTTGCTTGAGATATGGTTTGTATAGATGTGCAAAAAAAAAGTGTGTGTGTGTTTACTTTGGATAAAATTGGAGACATAAACTGAACCTCAGTGTGATATCCAAGATGAGAGTGATGCTGCTGATTGCACAAGAAGAAAAAGTGTATTTTAGCCAATACCTAGAGCATGTTATTAACATTTTGATGAGCGCTGATGCCGATAAAGTATATTAAGCTATGAGGAAATACTGAAAACTTCTTTTTAACTGAGTCCATTTTTCTCCATCCAATGAGATGAACCAGGAAAGGTTATATTCCCATAGGTGAAACAGAGTAAAAGAGAGTAAGAACAAGACTCAATTCATCTATGAGCTGGGGCTACCTAATTAAGAAGGAGGCCTCCAAAATGTTGTTCAAATAGTAACATTGGAGACAATGCTAACAACTGCAAACAATCCAATACAAGAGACAAAGAAATAAAGTATCCTTGTTCATTTCTGTGGGCCTGCCATATCCTTTGACATTCCAGTTTTCATAATGGAAATGCCAGAGAACAAACCTTCGAGTGTATCTTCTGAAGCTTCAGCATATCTTCAGAAACACAGCTCCTTTTTCCAACTCAAAAGCCCACTGATGGTCTCCAGCTCTACTGTTAAGGATTTGGACTTCTCTGGGCAACCTATTTCAAGATTGAGCTTGAGGAGAAAAACCCAACTCAAATGTTTCCCTGTCTTTTTATCATTAGGGGGTTGAGTCTTTGTGGTGTACACAGGAGAAAATTCAGAATCCAGTCTAATGCAAACTGAAACAACTGTTGATCTTGCTTTCTTAAATGCTGTGTAATCTTACATTAGGTTCTTTCCTAGGGGAGATTCTTGAGATCAACCAATTTTCTAAACACTTTGGATTGGAACACATATTTTATCCTCAAAACTCTAATTTAGTTGGACAGCTATTTCCTAAAGAAAAAAAAATACATTAGCCCATGCAAAGCAAATAGATGCTTATTATCCTCTTTTTATGGATTAGGTGCTTTTAGATCCTCCGGGAATATTGAAGGCAACATTGGAAGTAAACATTTTAAAACAGCAACAGAAATATAGCTATAATGAGACAAAATACACTGAAGCAGCATTATAATTTAGAAAATTATGGTATTACCATCTTAGAAATCAAGAAAATTCTAAGAATAAAATGTCTTTTGCTCTAGCAGAAGTGGAGACTAAAGAGTTGAACAATTACTGTGAAGTCCTGTCCAAGCTATTCACACTTCATTGAAACAGGATCTACAAAACAGAGAATCATCTCTCAGCTTATGGGCCAAAAGAGGTAAATACAGGAGTAAATATTTCTAAAATACTTGAAGTCAGTCAATGCAGCAGTAATGCCAACTTTCTCCCACTTAAAGGTTAAACATTCAAATTAGCACTCCTTTAAGCCAACTTGGTCTGTAACCATGAGCTCAGTTGGGATTAAGAACATGAGACGTAACAAATTGAAATTGCTCGCCGCCCAGAGTAACTTGGATTGAGATGGGCAGCTATAGAAATTGCATAATTAACTAACTAACTAACTAACTAACTAAAGGTGATTCAGACCAGAAGCAAAGTGATCCAACAGTATAAAAGTGGTCTACTGTAGGATACTACCAGCTATTAATGAATCAGCCAGGTTAAGTAATTCTTATTCATTTGGTTGACATAGCAGGTGGTTACCAGCATTCAAGCAAAGTCCTGATTAATGGACAATATGGTTTTGCTGGTAGTTGTCAGAGATACCTATAGTGCTGATGAAACCTGATGAAAGGTGTCACATGTCCCACCACCACCATTTTGAGCCATTGCTTCTGAGATCATCATAACCTGAAATGGTTACAAGCTTCTTTGGCCAAAAAGACTACATCTAAATAACCCTCAGTAGTAAACCAAGAAGATATCAATGAAGGTACTCATTTAATATAAAAAGCCTGCCCAACTTATGAACACAACCACTCTATCAGAGACGGGGCGTCATAGTTACTTCATGATCCCAGTTTTTGTTATGCCAAGCAGACAGAAAAAAAAAGAACACAGCTACTGTATGTCATAGGTAGCTGAGAATGTATCACTTGTTGTATTAAGCTTTAATAAATCATTGAAAGGAGCATTTACCAGGACATGGGGGGGAGTGATGTCATACACTTAATGATGTCACTGTGCAAATTACACAATTCACATCATTTGTGTATGAAGTCATGTTGCGCATGGCATCATTGTGACTTCTACTGGATTTTGTTGTTGTTGACGGTGACAATCACATTCTCAAGAAGATAAAAATTCTTGGGAAAATAAAACCTGTGCATAAGGGACATCTGTGTATCTCCCGAAAGTTTGAAATAATGGCCAACTAATTTTATCTTTAAAGGTAAAACTATAGAGAAAGGATGGTAACCAGAGATATTACTGAACCACAATTTTTACCAGGAGGCTTCTGAGTGCAATTCAAATGCTAGTTCTGACTTCCAAAGGCCTAGATGGCTTGACACCAAGGTATTTGCAGGGCTGTCTACTCCAATCAGTGTCCCATTTTTGTAAGGTGGAGGAACTGCGGTTATAAAGCATTGTTTTTCAACAATGGCACTAGTTTTTGGAACAACCTACCTCTAGAAGTTAGACTGGGTTCCTTGGTAATGGACTTCCAGAAGCTACTAAATGCATTTTGGAAGTGATTCTTCACCATTAACATTTTTTATTATGTTTTATTGTTAATGTTACTGTTGATTTTGATTTTAACATCATTTTGGGCTCTGGTGTTATGAGGACTATAGAATAAAAATTTAATTGATTATTATTAGCTGTTCTTTGTCTTACCATGGATGTTTTATTATATCTGTTTTTTTCTTATGGTGGATGCTTTTATTATATTATATTTTGTTTTGTTTTAAGGCACTGGGAGCTGCAGTGATTTGATGCCACACAAATATGATCTTGATGATGATGATGATGATGATGTCTAATCATTTGTCATGGTGGCTGGGATTGTTGGAATCTGTCCAGCTCCTTCAATACCTGGGCAGTCACAATTTCATTCAAGCCAGTGCATGTTCAAACACTTAGCATGAATTCTTCCCTACCTTCCCTTTCTCTACACTTAGTAGCTCTTCTGGTGCTACCAGACTCTTTATGATTTTTGGCTGTCATAGTCTAACACGGTTCTCTTCTAGAATGTCTTCTTCTGGAAGACTCTCTATAGACAGATAGGCTGTCCATATACTAGGCTGATATTCTCATTTCCTAGTGGAGGACAGGGGAAAATCACCTCCAATTTAACAAAATATATGAGGTGATCATTCTGTGTACATATGTGTGTTTGCGTGTGAGTCATGCAAACTTGGTCTCTATACAAATGAGTCTTTGCATGAAGTGCTAAACTCATGTTGGATGGAACAGAGGGTTGTGGGACTGTCCCTTTGCTAAACAAATTGGAGTATCCATCTGGGCTTGTATCCACATCTGGCAGCCTATTTTTCATACTCTTAAATAAAATATATCTATTAAAAATAGCAGTGGCACTTTCTCCCAGTTTCTTCCTTATGGCCAAAAATCTAGTTAGGTGTTCCTTTAAAAAAGAATGCTGAGATTTAAGATACCAGGATATCACTTCCACCCTCCAGGAGAAAACATTTGTTATAGGCTGAAAAGTACCTTGAACACCCATCATTTGCATGTTTCACATTACCCTTTCCTATTACCTTTGTAAACATAGGTTTTCCATGTTGGCTGACCATGGTGCATTGATCACAATCCACTGTGATGGAGGAGCTATGATAGGATTCTTTTGAGTGCTTGAGGATGTAATACAGGTCTGTCACTCCTCCTTCAAAGACAGTGCTAAAATAACGAGGGATGAGGGTCCTTCCAATGGCTGTGGGGAAAATACAAAGCACATGAGCCGCTAGAGAGAACATGTTAAACTGTTGACAGCTGTTAATTGACTAGACCACAGTAACTTTAGAACAAACCGATCCTAGATCCCAAAGAAAGTCATAGAGTAGCAACTGGACATTTTCATTCATTTAACAGCCAGTTGCCAAAGAATGCCCCTTTTAATTGCAACTCTTATTTCTGCACCAGGGGTCTGCAGGGGTGCAGTGTCAAGAAAATAACAACCGTTGGGCCTATGCAATTGAAGCCCTGCCTCTTTTGCACATGCACATAGTTGTGGCCGCCATCTTGAGATTTTTGACAGCCACTCCTTCCCCAATGGATTCTCCTGTTTCCAAAACATCTGCAGATATTTTGGAGATACATGTCTATAAGTAAGACTTGCAGAATTCTGGGAGTTGAAGACCACACATCTTAAAGTTGCTGAGGTTGAGAAACGCTGACATAGAGGGTACTTCACTCTGCAAAGCCTGCATGAAACGTAACTCCGGTCAATGGGATTTAACATTAATTCCACAAATTGTGTCCCAAGATTCTGAGAAGTGAGAAGAAGTATTTTATCAAATTCCAGCATTGCACAAATAAATTTAGGATACTCTTACATCCCTAATAGGATATTTCTTATTATTACATCAGCAATCTCTTCCCCTCTCTCAAATACACACACTCCCCTAAATAATACTCAAGTTCCTCCTCTGCCTCTTTTGGGTTCTTTATATTCTTCCTGCAAGAACTTGTCCTGTGGTGTCTTCTGATTTAAGAGGGCTCCTAAACTGAGTACTGTATGCTAGAATTTCCTACCATGTTTTTAAAAAAACAATAAATAAATGAAAGGATGCTTAGCAAACAGCTGAATCTTGCAGTTATCCTTTTTACAGACTGGCAGCTGGAAGGACTTCAACAAATTTATTATTTGCAACTATGCAGATAAATTCCCTACACCAAATAGAAAAGATGCTGGTCTACTCCAAATTACAAGTGTGTGTGCACTAGTAAGTAATTAAAAATAAAATGCTATCTCAGTGATGTACAACAGAATATGGGAACATCTTTGGAAAATTGAATACTTGGCACTGGCTACCTTTAAGTTTTAATCAGTTATATTCAGCAGCATCTGCAAGAAATGTTGCAAGGGACAGAATGATGAAAGCATCATGATGTAAGCCCCACCCCTTTTGCATATGCATTTTGACATCACACAGATGTCACACACAGGTGGAGCTTAGCCGTAATGCTGACAAGAGCAAGAAGCTTCTGTAGGCACCCATGGCTGTAGTGTATACTTTTAAAAAAGGCAAAATATGAACACAATCTGCTGTCCTCCACAGCATACATGTATGTAATTTTTTTTCAAAAAAGTTGAAGCATCATATCCTTTTCTTTATGATACAGAACAAAATATAAAATATGCCCCATCAAGTTAAATTCTTCTCCCTGGGGTTAATCAACACAAATTACATTTCAAAATAATTGCGCTGTAGTTGCCATATAATACCAAACTGTCTCCCTCCCACAGGGCCAAATATATTTGCATTGTTTATCATTATATATGTTTTAATAACATGATCTCAGGAGGTAAGCAGAAGTTAAGGAGGTAAGTTTCTCTTGCACTAGGAACAATGCTGCAGCTCTCTCTGCCTAGCCCTTCCAGATATCACTGGAATTGCCAGGCACTGCAGGCAATTAGGGGGGCTGCACCCCCAATTTGCTTGCAGAACACCAGATTGGGTATGGCTGGTATGAAGCTGGAGCTGGCAATGGAATCCCTAAACAGATGCATCAGAGGGTTGCCGGGAGAGGAAGCTGGTTACCTAGGCAACTGAGGACCAGCCGTGGTAGATCTATTGAGGCAGAGAGCAAGAGTGACGGATTAAAACTCTTTTGGTGCTGTGGAAGAGGTCAAGCAGAAGAATCTGCTTGAACTGGGAGAAAGTCAAAGAGGGTTCATCATCAGGAAGAGGAGCCACCATCTCTGGAAAAGAAGCAAGCTTAGACCTCTAATTACAGACAGACCGAACTCAAGTTGTATCAAGGGGCTTGGGCAGGTTGCTAAAAGAATACTTTCAGAAGTTTTGCATGTGGCAGGGCTGTATATTTTGTAGCTATGTTTTACTAACAAATCAAATTAAACTAACCTAACACAGATCAAAACACATTTGCAAGAAACTTGTTCAGTACGTATTTGTTAGTAGGACATTCTGATTTATCATAGTACTCAGATTAAAAGACTAATGGTAAAGTGTTATTGATGTCCCATCTGTTGCAAATTGTGATACACAAATGCAAAAGGAGTGATGAAGTACATCCCCCAGTTGGGGTGCTCAAGCCACATATTGCACCCTGCATCATACAATGGAGGAAACCACAGTTGAATAATTGGCTACACTGAGTTCAAAGAGTACTTGCGCTGAAGGAGTACGATGAATCTTAAGTTAACATTCTTAAATATTTTCCAAGAGGAAAAAGCTTGACAAATGCACTATGAGTTTAAAAGAAAAATAAGACAAATTATAAACAACCGGCCAATTCATTAAATTCTTCTCTTGAACTAGCTGGATGTACAAATGGGATTGAACTCATTTATTATATGTGTGTCCTGTAAGAATCAATACGAGTAGTTAATACTACCCTCAAAGAGTTGGCTGCAATGAAATTAGGGCTGCATGATACTATGGTTAAAAATCAGTTCATTACCAACCTTCCACTGGAGAGATGCACAGTGAGAAATCAGAAGTTTCAGGCTATCTGTCCTAAGCAAGAGATTCAGCAAATCACAGACAAAAGTCTGGGCATTCAATTCAGGGTCTTCTCAGAGCATCTACTAATACCCAGTGGGTCAAACCAATGGAGACCCAAGAAGTGGTTCAATATGTCAAGGTGAGCTGATAATCCTAGCTCTGAAACGTGCATGGGCAACCAAAGTTGTAGAGGCAAAGCCGTTTAAAGTCCAGGAAGTCAGCCATAAAATCTAGAAGAAAGCTGCAAGGAAGTGGTCATGCAGTATGAAGAGAAACAATATCATTCCAAGCAACGGCTGTTTCTGAAGGCCTTAATGGTCCCTCCCAACTTGGATGGCCTGCATTAATCTTGTTCAGAAAGTTAGCCAACTTGGGAAAAACAGCAAGTCCCCAGCTTGTGTTTCTGCAATTTTGATATTTAACTGGGTGCCACAGCTGTTCCCGTGCCCTTAGAGGCTGCAGAAGAAAGAGCAACACAGTCTGAGGATTCAATGGCCTCCATGGCTTCCCACATCTGCATTCAGAGCAAGGAAGCTAAGAAAAACAGTGGATGAGGGTTCTCCCCCTGCTGACCAGGATGACAGCTTGAACAAAGAAGTGATTGCTGTCCTGGCACCAGGCCTGGGATATTATTCAGAAAGAAAGTTGGCAGATGTTGACTTAGGTGGACAGCTCTCAGTTGCATGCAGGTCATCCCTTTTAGGGGAATAAAATATAACCTTCACTTTGCAAGGTTGAACATAAACTTGTTGGTTCCTAGTGCCACAGGAAGCAATTTATATTTAGTCAGCACTTTTTTACAAATCTGGTTCCTGTTCTTGTTTACTTGTAAGATAGTTCCCTTATAAATAATGGACAAGTGGAGATACATGAACTAAAGAAGATGGAAAAGGAAACGTTGCAAGATGGTTCTACCAAATCAAGAGAGAAGCAAAAACCGGAAAAGGTTGGACTATTTAAATCCAAATTGTAGGATCTGTGATGAATAGGAGCAAGGAAACTGAAAGTCCTTGTACCCATAGCTAAATTGCTACAAACTTCAGTCACTGTGTTAGGAACAGGAATAAGAACATTTGAATCAGTGGCATCTTTGTTTGAAGAATTAATGATTTGGAAGAAAGATGGAGGGTTGATGATCACTGCAACACATTGGAATTAAAGATGTGTTTCAGCTAAATCACCACCATATAAAGCAGGAAATAATTCATTTACAGAAACTAAAAGTTTTGAGAAGATGCTGGGTTATTTGATCTGATGGTGGAGTGAAAATGATCAAATACTAGGAAGTACCTGCAGAGTGTCAAGGACTAATCCAATTAAAGTTCTCAAAGCTTGATATGATACTGTTTCTCACAGGAAGTCTTTTAACTCTGAGAAACAGTACCATAAAAAGCAAGGTCAGTATCTGTGGTGGAGCTGGACATCTATAAATTATTGGCGCAGATCCTACATAGTTGGAATGATCTCTAGAACCTTATCTTTTCAGCTCCCAAGTTTCAATACTGTGCTTTATGTTATCTATTTAAATGAATGATGACCCTTTATTAGCACATAAAACACACATAGTAAATAAAATATTCTTGTTATGGATACTGGGATAGAGATCAAGCCTGAGCCCAAGACATGATAGCCCCTGTAACTGTCAATAAAGTCTCCTTATTTTTGCATTGTCCCATTTCTGGGGTTCTACCCACTGATCATGGTAGAATATATTGACATGTTACTGACAAGCTTTTATAATATAAATATAAAAGTAATGCTAGATTACCTTATAGTATTGTTTTACTATTTACATAGTACTATTTATTATGTACATTTACAATACAGGTAGACCCCAGTTTAAGAACGAGTTCCATTCACAACATCTTAAGTCGAATTTGTATGTAAGCCGGAACAGTAACTGCAGAAGTAGTATTGTGTAATGAACTTGAACCACTGTGTATTTAACTCAAACTTTGTTATAATAGGCTCCGTTCTTCACTATAGGTCATCTGTAAACCAGGCTTTCTTAACTGTACTACCTGCTAAGGACTTTGATTACTCAGAAATGTAGCTTCAATCTCAAGTATTAGTAACTTTATTAAGATAATAATAATCATGTTGCATTACTTGAAACCGTAAATATATTACGCTGATTTTTCTAGCTATCCTACATCCTTGGGAAGGATCCAGTGTAAAAATGTACCAAATCTAATTAGAACTGTCTGGTAAACTGTGTGTAAATAATATTATTGTTATTATTTCATGCCACTTTTCAAGCACATTGTAGTTAATATTTGATTTCACACAGTTGAGATTTTAAGTAATGAAAAGGAAACTAGATGAACAATGAAGTCTGAATGAAATGTATATCACTGGCCCATAATCTCACTGTATCAATGTTGCTTTTCACAGATAAGCTGAATTCTAAAATGAACTAGTAAGACTTTGATATTCCCCAAAGTGTTACTACATTTGTCATCATCTACCTTTGAGGAAAGAGAAAATGAATTTCAAAGTGCTGATGATGTTTCCCATAATGTCCTGTGGTGTGATGTAAAATAGGGGTAATAATTCATCAGCCAGCAGTTAATTGTTTTCACTGATGTTGCAGAGATGGTTTTGCCTATGATTTAGAAAACCGAAACAGAAGGATTACGAACATGCACACACTTTGTTCCCACAGCCAAACATTATAAACTGTAAAGATTATTGACATTTAATTTCAATAAACAATCTTCTATCAACTAATAAGATCTGGACTGAATCTAAATTTAAAAAACCCTTAAATTTAATATGTTTAATGGTATCTTAATGTGAATATTATCCCAGTCTTATTACAATAAAGAATTTAGGTTGAAGATACATGTTAACTATGTAGTCTGTCAAACCACTGAGGCAAAATGATGTCCAGAAAGGTGAAAATGGAGCCGTCTCACTCCAGAACATTCCATTATTTTCTAGAATATTCTGTTTTCAACCTGGAATAGGCAATCCAAGGAGTCACACAGTTAATAAATAATAATAATAATAATTTATTAAATATATATGCTGTCCGACTCCCAGCAACTCTGGGAGGTTACAGAAGAGCATTGTCTAGACCAGTGTGTTTCAAATTTGGCAACTTTAAGATGTGTGACTTCAACTCCCAGAATTCCCCAGCCAGTGTTGGCTGGGGAATTCTGGGAGTTGAAGTCTGGAGAATTCTGGGAGTTGAAGTCCATACATCTTAAAGTTGCCAAGTTTGTGGCCACATGAGTGAGACAGCTTACTTGAAGAGGAGTGCAGAAGGTTAAAATTATATTTGAATTACATTAAAATTATAAAATTATATTTGATTATATTCTGTTATAAAGCTTTGTTAAAAACTTCTACAATGATGTCACTGATATGCAAACCAGTAATGTTGCTTATGGCATGGCTTATAACTCTCTATTTATGTTGTATCTGTAAAAACCCAAAAGGGGCATAATCCTTTGTTAGCCCTGAGATGGCTTGAAGAAGAAGGATTCTTTGGGAAAACTGCAGAGAACAATATGGCTTAAGGGCTTATTGTAAGACTTCATATTAAAGTTACAAGAAAAGTCATCAAGATAGAAATATAAGGACACCGTAGCAATTACAACTTTACAAACAAAAGGGCAAAGGAAATAGAAACGTGGGACATTTTGTGGAAGGAAAAAAAAATCTGGGCTTCTAAATTGTTTTATTTGAAAATAATTGAACTAAATATGAATTGATACTATAGTTTATTATTTACATCAATTGTTTTTATTTATATGGAAAAAGTAGCATGATGTTGCCAAATGAGAGATTTTAGTCGTATTCAAAAATTGAATGAGCTCTCTTTACAACAGAATTTTCCCTTACTTGGCACTTGACAGAAAGTTTAGCCACCACTAATGCAGCTACTTCGTAAAATGAAACTTCATGAATTAAACAACAAAGATTCATGTCTTTATTCATGACTTTATTTCTATAACTGAAAGCCATGATGCCAGGGGCCTTCCCCCAAACTTTGTACAAATTCTCTGCAGTGAAATCAAATCAAAATTAAGGAAAACCAAAATAAGTCTCTAATCTTTGAGGGTGGCTTGTGGAGAATCCTCTGATATGGAATGTGGATCACTAGGAACATGCGATGGATAAAGAAGAACCTCTTAAAACTAGTAACTATCATTAACATAAATAATCCACCCATTTCTAATGCAGTAATATATTATATTATTCATAGCTGGATTGCAGATGGTAGCCATTGAGGTATATTGCGCAACCTTGGATCAAGTGAGGGTCAGATTTGTGCATAGAGGAAGAGCCAGGTGACTCTGTGTCCACTCAGAGAAATGAGGAGCAAAAGTTAAAAAAAAAAAAAAAAACAAGGAAGGAGCTAAAAGACTTTTTTCCTTGTGTAAATATTAGTGAATTGCAACAGAGCCCTCTCAATTTATATTTCAACTTCTCATTGCCATATGCCTTGTGCAGAAGAGTGGGTGCCTGCAGTAGTTTGACTCAAGGATCTCTCATTATACAGCAGAAGCCCCCACATAGCATAGACTTTCTGCTATGGGGAACTGATGACTTGAAACCACTGATAAAACAAACTACTAATGATGGTTAGCCAAACCTGAGTCTGGCCAGTTTCTAGATGAGAAATTGCCAGAAAATCTGATATAATGCTTTGGAGTTCCACCATGAAAGAACAACAGGAAATAAATGTAAAGATAAGATGGAAAGTGCTTCTAGGTCACATCTGGCCTTATGGCATCCATATATTTCTCCTACCCCAGATATATGGGGTTTTGTTTCTTCCTTTTCTTTCTTAATCAACGCTGAAGATCTTTAGGGTATGTGACCATGTAGCAAACAAATCAGCAAATATATGAATAAAAATTGAAGAATATGTCAATTCTGCAATTAATTGAAATACATTACTCCCCCATCTCACACACACCTGATTTTTATTCAGAATATGATTCAAGCTGGAAATTCCTCTCTGCTCCAAACCTTCCAAGCTACTTGCTTCAATTGTCCTGATGTTTTTCTTCCATTCTTTCTGTTCTTCACTGCACTTGGAATGCTGGTAGAACAACAATTCGAACACAAACAATCCATGGATGGATCATGGTTCTCAGTGGCTGTTGCTGCGGGACTCTTCTGAGTTTGAAAATATTTGAATTTTTGGGAAAACAATCTGGTTTATTGAGCCCAGTAATGAGGATCTGCCTCTGTGAGTGTATGACTAGGAGAGAGAATGTATGTTCACCCATCAATAACTGAAGCTATAATGGCCTCATATTATGTCCAATTTAGCTTTTCCTTCAAAATTTGCTGCAGGCATTATGAACATCATAATGTAGGACTGAAAGATATATGTGTGACTTCAACCTGAAGTAGAGTTTGTGCTGAATCACAACACCTTAACTTGCTCGCTTGTTTACCTATTACAGTGGAACCTCAGTTCACGAACGCATCTGTTCACGAACAATTCGGGTCCCGACCAGCTCAGGCTGCAAAAATTTACCTCCGGTCGCAAACCCCGGATCGGGTGACGAACAGGATCCACGGCCATTTTCCCTCCCGTGTCACATGGTCGCGACTTCCTGTAGGGAGGAGACTCTCCCTCCAAGCAGGAAGCGTGGCCATTTTCCCTCCCGTGTCACGTGGTCGCGACTTCCTGTAGGGAGGGGACTCTCCCTCCAAGCAGGAAGCGTGGCCATTTTACCTCCCCTGTCACGTGGTCGTGACTTCCTGTAGGGAGGGGACTCTCCCTCCAAGCAGGAAGCGCGGCCATTTTCCCTCCCGAGCAAGGTTAGCTTTCTCTCTCTTCATACTGTACTTTGTGTCATATTTTTGCGGTTTTTTTAAAAAAAAAAACATGATTCAGAACGGATTAACCGTATTTACATTGAACCTTATGGGGAAATTTGACTCGGGTCGTAACCAGAAATCGGTTGGTGACCAAATTTGGGGTCGGAACGGATTAACTGTATTTACATTGAGCCTTATGGGAAAATTTGATTCCGGTCGCAACCATTTCGGGTTGCGACCAGAGTCGCGGAACGAATTAAATTCGTGAACCGAGGTTCCACTGTATATTTCTAAAAGGTCCCAAAGACATATCTTTCCTGGGTGGTAGATAGACAATATCAACAAAGGAATCAGTATTTAATTATCTGATATAAAACAAGATGTAGACTATGCTCTTCAGACAACATCAAAGCATATTAGAAACAGTTGATCCTAGAATGATTACGGTGAAGCAGGGGTATCCTGGTATGTGTATGTGTCAAGATGGCAGCCATGAAGCCTTGCATGAGACACATGTAAAAGAGGTAGGGCCTTGATTATGTGGTCAGTGGCTGCCATCTTGATTTTTTAATCCTCCTGGAGACACCTGAGTAGAAGACTGACAAAGTCACCCCTAATTCTTGTAGCTGACAAGGCCAATTTATAATAGACTTTAACCTCCGTAGCTTCTTGGAATAGAGTGTCTCTTTGGTTGAAGGGAGCCAAGAAGTTTATGAGCAAGGTAATTTGAGATTATCATCTCCAACAAGACCTGAATCATACTTTTAAAAGGTGCTAGGAGCTGCCACTTGTCCACTTTTTAAATATTATATATCTGAAACAATGCTGCCTTTTACTCCAGCAAGACGTAATTCATTGCCTTTGGAAGTGCTACTTGGCAAATATCTGAAAAGGCCCTGTGGTCTTATAAATCAGCTCAGAAAATATGTCTACTAAATTGTGGTGTATTCAAGGTAACTTACGGAGTACTTAAATTCCGTTATTAATTTTCTTTTTGTTGTCTGAGCTGGTTGAATGGTGTAATCAATAAAATGCTTCTTAAATTGGCTCACATCCTCAAAAATCACTTCCCAGTTGAGTTCATACATTTGTTGAAAAGCACAGGGAATAAAAATGAAACTTGGGGTACTTCATAACAGATCTGCCATGGAACTGAACAAAAATTCCCTAGTACCCCCTTTTGGAATTGGCCATCCAAGTGAAAGAACTATTGTTACACAATTCACTTCCATCCAAACATGGACAGCATATTATGATTGGTGGGGTCCTTGAATATTTATTCAAATATCCCCATGTTGAAAAATTTGGTTCAGTTCCTGCTTCTCTTCAACAGTTTTTTTAAACTATTTAGTGACGAAAATAATGGTGAATTAAATTAGCAAGATTATTTCTATTTACAAGATGGTTTGGCTAGGGGATGATAGATTGCTGGTAGCCCCTTAAATGTTTGATTTCTCCCAATTAAGAGAAGAATTAGCCACATGGTTTTTTGACTGAACTCATACCAGAACAGAGTCCCTGAAAGTAGTTAATACACCAACTTGCCATATTTGCCGTATGCACAAAAACAAGTATTTCCTAAGATTAGCTTAAAAACTTAAGTGTAAGAGTTGATACCTTTGATTACTGTTTTATGCATTCCAGTTTAACTTGCATTGTGCTACTTTATTTTGCTAGCAGTATTACAGAAAATGTCTAAAAACATTTTTCTTGTAGAAAAATACAGTAGAGGAAAATGTTTTTCACAGAAAATGTCCCCCATCACTAGGTGGCATACGGTGCATCCATTTTGACTGGAATTGAAACACATTTTGTGCTCATTCAGCGGTGTCCATGGTGTGTTTGTGTGTGTGTATGTCTGTGTCCAATGTATGGTAAAAACAACATCATGCTGTTATGACATAAACCCAATCCCATTTGGATGTGTTGTGCACTGCATGCACTTCTGAAAGGGGCAAAGCTTACAACAGTGCAACGCTGCTTCCATCAAGGAGAGGCTGGAATCTGCCAATACCTATGCACTCAGAGACAAATAAGAGATAAATGTCTAACAGAATCCATCCATCCATCCATCCATCCATCCATCCATCCATCCTATCTATCACCTTAGAAGCAGTGTGATCTCTTCTATAGGGTGTTTCCAAAATATATCTATAAGTTTGCAAGAAATAGACTATCTGAACAATCCTATCTAAATACTTTTTGCAAATGGACTTGATTACAGGGCCAGTGGGTGCACACTGGGACAAATCATCCTGGAGAAGTTCAATCTATATGGTGGCACACCATTGACAGAGATGCCAGGTCCCCCCTATAAAAAATACTTCATGAAATAAACATGGGGGCCTGTATGTGTTGGGACATGTATTTATTTTTCAATATTTTGACCCCTTCCTTTAACAGTTCAAGCTGCTACATCATAGAAAGCACTTGCTAAAGATTACTTAGAATGTTATGGATACCAAAATAGCCAGAAACAATGATTAAATGATGTTAAAAATGAAAGCTGTGTAAACTGTGTGCAAATTTTGTTAAACATCCCACTGTCAAACCTGTGGACTATATTAGAGTTCCTACTGAGAAGTTATTAAATATTGTAGAAAGATTCTATCCAGCTGTTCTGTTTACATTTTGGAGAGCTATTAAAAACAACATCTCCAATATTTGTTTCAAGCACTTTAGAAGATGGTTTCTGGAAGAGTTCCTTATCAGCTGGAAAAAGGAGAAACTGTTCAGTTCATGCAAACCTACCTAATTAGCACTTCCTGAAGCTACATATGAGCTTGAACAGGCTTGTGTTTCTCTTTCTATATACTTTTCCCAGATTTTGCAATGCTGTTTTCCTAGGTTTCCTACTGTTTTCTAGGGGAAAACAATGTGCCCATTCACACTGTAAGAAAGAAAACTGCTTGAAATGTCATGTATTAGTAATAGTGCATAGAAAAATATGCATAAAATGTATACTAATGTTTGCGCAGCCTTTTATTTTTTTAAATCCAAGAAATTAGATGGTTGGAAGAACTTGGTTGGAAGAACAGAAAAAAAGCAAAATCAAATTTGACAAATTCTGCTTCACCTACTTATGCTCAACTTACAGAGCATTTTAATGAGAGCAGAGGCACATAGATACATACAAAACAGGTAGGACTTATGTCAAGATAGTGCGACACTGTTTTGTCATTTTGATGAAAGCATCAGATCCTGCAAAGACCTCTAAATACAGAGGCATTCATTAAAGATGTTTCAACTCAGATGAGCGTGCTTCTTCCAGTCCCAAGGAATTGGAGCTGTGTAGGATTCAGCCTCCAAGAGTTACATACTGTCCTTAAGCGACTCATCAGAAGAATGTTGAGGAATGCCTTCAGAGTTTTGCTGAGGCCAATACAATTTGTCAAAAGGATTCTGCATACCCTTGGTGGCCCTTAGAAAAGGAACTCAAAGAGATCAACTAAGGAATGGGTGATTATGATTTAGGTCAGTGTTTCTCAACCTTGGCAGCTTTAAGATATGTGGACTTCAACTCCCAGAATTCCCCAGCCAGCATGGGGAATGGCCCTTGGCTGGCTGGGGAATTCTGGGAGTTGAAGTCAACACATCATAAAGTTGCCAGGGTTGAGAAACACTGATTTAGGTGAAACTTCTGAGGAATTCTGAGGAAAGCTAAAGGCATGTTTCTAAGAGTTTTCTGAAAAGCTTAAATTAAATAGGGTTAATTCCTAGATAAGTATATCAAGGATTAACACTGAGATGTTCATTGATGGTTGGTGATTAATTTATTTATTACACACCTCTCACATATCAACCACTCGGTGATTAGAAAATCCCAGTTTTTGTGAATGAGCAGCAGGAAGTAACTGGAGGTGAAATTGCTGAGCTGAGCACATATTCTTTTCTTAACAGCTATGCAACTTTTGCAAAGAGCACTGCCAGTTTCGGTGACAGTGTACATTCAAAAAGGAAAACGTGTTCCAAAAACTCTTGTTTTTCTCCCAGATCCTCTGATAGCCTTTCCCCTTGGACCTTCCAGGACCACTGTCCACTGTATGAGGCAAAGAGCTTCTTCCCATATTTATAGTTAGCAATTCCTTATCAACAGAATTGTAACCTACCCAAAAAAACTTTCTAGTTGTTCATCTCATTACATTTTGCAGCTCCTTCATCCCCTTAGGGCCCTATTTCAGTTTTGGATAAGACTCCATTTGCTTACTGTGTTGAAAAGAACGCTCAGGAGATATGATTAGCAGTCACTTGTTTCAGTAAACATTGAATATAACATATGCCTCTCAACTAATGTGTATCCAAACATACAATTTACAAATAATTAACATCATGTTAATTAGTCACATTAATTTATGCCACTTTGTGGAATTATTTCCTCAGAGCCTTTAGGGAGTCTGCCAGCAGTTTGAGCCAGAGAACTGTGAAAATTGGCTTAACGGAAGTGTTGTGATCGGCTGTGACACACAGCGTGAACAACTGCACCCGGGAGCCATCAGGACTGATGGAAGATGGCTACCCCTTCAAAGTAGGCTATTAACGATGTGGTGCCTGCAGCAACCCAGCCATAAAAACTTGCGCATAGCTAGCAATATCTCCCTCTACATCTGGACATATTGCGCGCTAACTCCAGAAAAGTTTTTAATATATTGTTTCTCCCAGGACTAAGGCAAAGGGAATCTGAGCTAGCAAATATGTGTTTCAGAAAGTATGGAGGGTATTTCTATTATTCCACTGTTCTCAAGTCCCTTGGTGAATGAGAGTCGTGGTCTTCAAAATGAAACCTAGACTTCAGGACATATGCAAATTTAAGGAAGCTCATCTTTCCCATTAAAATATTGTTTGATTTTAAATTGCAGCTGATCATTTCTGACTTCTCAGCTGAATTCTTTAATAAGAACTGGAAATTGGAGTTGATTACGTCTTTTTTCTAGATTGGGGTATGGCTAATAGACCGTTGTGTCAAGCTGCTTGGGGTACAGCTGGATGACAATGTCTTCACTTCTGCCATCCTCAAAACACTGAGAACAGGGAGCCAAGAATACGATTTATTCACTGCCCTGCCCTTGGCTTTAACAAGTTTTGGAGTAATAAATATTACTGTACTCAAAAAGGAAATAAAGTGCCTGCCTGTCAAACCATGCCCTTACTTTGTGTAGGGTGCATTTCTCTGCTCGAATACAGCTCTCCCTATGAGGGGAGGAGCCGCTAAGCTCTCAGACCACCATTCCCTTTGAAGCACAGCTGCATTCATTTAAGTGATATTTCAGAACTGATTCTTTCTATACAGTTATTTGGATTATCTGTTGCTTCAGTATATCACCCGTTATACAATCAACTCATAGAAGTGTATGGGCATTTTCTTCTTAACCTCTTATCAACCCTGTGAAGTAGGTTAGATCGAGAGACAATCTCTCACCAAAGGTAGCTTCATAAGTCGACAGAGATTTGAACTGAGATTTGGCTATTCCACATTCTAATCTTCAGTTTACACACATCCATGGCTTTTTTTATTCTATAGGACCAAAAATGAAGACAGAATGACAGGTCAGATATGGTCAGAGCTTTGCACCAAGGCCTTGTGCCCTCCAAACATACCTTATTTTCCTTTGAAAGGCAAATGTGGTATGTTAAGAGAAGAAAAAGATCACTCAGGTTTCCTACTGGGCTCTGGAGTCATTGTGTTACTTTTGCATTCTACATATTTCTGCACCAAACCAGTAAGCCTGCATGGAGAACAAGACTTGATGACTGTCCATCTATTGCCTCATAACTCCTCTGGGGGTCACAACCCCACTTTGGTAACATTGGTGTGGAGGAATGGTTTAGCAAGATGTGAGGGGGGAAGACTGCATATCCAGCTATATTTTCACGCTCGACCTCTGCAAGTTTAGGCATTTGTGTTTTGCACAAATTACCTTGTAATCAAATTAGTGGTAGCAGATACACATTTTATGCGAGGAAGCAGGACAAGATGTATTCTATGCAGGTATTCTGGGTGAGGGAAAATTACTTGATGCATGATGAAAAATGTGTTTGTTATCCAGACTCAGACCAGCATGGGAAATACAGTCCTTAGGCTGAGTCTTAGTGCAAATTAAGTTAGGGGAGGAAGAAAAGTGCAGCTTGGCCATAAGAAGGAAGATGTAGGAAAGAGTGGAGGGAGGGGAGAGAAGAAAGAGAAAGTTTAAAAAAATATTGCTACAGCAAAGCAAAATGATTGTTATGCAGAAGAAAAACAGTGTATGTGATCTGGTTGTAATTTGCTTGCCACATCAATGCTTCATCTCTAACAAGGAAGACCTAGAATTTAATATGTGTGGGAGATATTTTCTGGCTGTGTTGGAAGAGCTGGGAAAAAAAAACATCCTGGATATTCTTTGAGAAGCTCTTGAACTCTTCTTTTTAACTCTGATTGGCACAAATTTCCTACATCCTAATGCATCTAAACGTGTACATAATCCAATCCATGTGAAGTTTATGCAAATTTATTTTATCTGGGGAGAGGTGTCCAAAGCATGTGGTCAAAAAAGTGAAGATGGCAGCTGCAATAATGTGATCAAATTTTACATGCATGTGCCATAAAACGTGGATGGAACTTCAATCATCATTGTGACACCCTCACTTTTTTTACCATACCCTGTGGACACCCCTGCACCTGGAACTTTGCCTGGATATTTTTACATATTTCCTAAGAACTCATTCTTCACAAAATGACTTCATTAACTTTGTAAGGGCCCAGCCTGAAATCTCAGTGCCATGCAGTTGTTCACTGAAGACCTAGGAGGACCATTCAGCATGAGAAACTTCTCCCACCATGCTGTTTCTGCTTTTCAAACTGCTCTGTCTTTGAACAGGAAGGAAGGAAGGAAGGAAGGAAGGAAGGAAGGAAGGAAGGAAGGAAGGAAGGAAGGAAGGAAGGAAGGAAGGAAGGAAGGAAGGAAGGAAGGAAGGAAGGAAGGAAGGAAGGAGTCATCTGCAAATGCAAATTTGATAAGATTACTTTGGCTGAGGCTTGCAAGGAGTGGGTCAAAAGTCCAGACAGTGGCTGCGACAGCATGACTGAAGCCTCACCCCTTTGATCATGTGGCTGTAACTGTCATCCTGAGTTTTCTGACACCCCCACAGATACCCCTGCACATAAGTTACACAGATACACAAGCTGCTGTTGGGTCATCATACTTTTCCCCATGAGAGTCTCTCCATAGAACTATTTTTGCTCTTCCTGAATTTTTAGGTATGTATTTTAATTCTGCTTTTATTGGAAAAGCACCATTCAATTTTGTAGTAACCCATGTCTTCCTTTTTCTTTCTTAAAATAATTCTGTGAGGGTTGTTTCCCTCCTGCTTTGAGAACTGCTCTTGAAATTGGTACTGAAGCAATGGAATCTTAAATACCGCCCCCCGCCCCAACTAAAAAGCCATGTAGCCATCCAACCTATGTGTCTTTGAATATGTGGGTATAGATATAGGTGAAAAAAATGGAATCAGAGGTTACCCCACTGATACACTCAACAGCTATCAGCAATGTCATTTAGGAAGCCTTTATATTTAATGCAGGGTGTTTTTGTTGTTGTGGTTGTTTTGATATGAACAAATTGATAAGTTTTTTTAAACAATTTAACCTTTGCAATCATAAAGTTGGATGGGGCTGTATCAAACCAATCCTTTGTTTAGTGCAAGAATCCCATTTAAGGCATCACAGACAAACAGGTATTGAGCTTCCTCTTCAAGATGTCCAACGAAGAGGAGACTGACATCTTTCTGGATCATTGGTTTCACTGTTGAACTGCTCTTAGTGTTAGGCAGTTCAAATGAAATTTGCCTTGCATTATCCAGTGCCCTGCACTCTGGAGCAAGAATTATCTTGAACTTTCAAACATCTGAAAAGGCCATCATACCCCTCCCCCAGTTAGCAATCCACAAGACTAGACATACACAGCTCTTCTAATCTCTCCTCAAAATAAATAGTTTCTCATCTTCTGATCTGATCATTCCAGTTGTCCTTCTCTGATCCTATTTCAATTTCTCTGAATTCTTTTGTAAGATGTGGCATCCAGAACTGGCCACAGATACTTGAGGTGGAGCATCTGACCAAAGCAGAATATGGCGGGATGTTTAATTCACAGGAAACTATATTTCTGCTGATGCATCCTTAAATTGCATTTGTCTTTTGGTAGCTGCCCCAGACTGACTTATATTCAGTTTGCAATCAATTACTATTCCAAGATCTTTTTCACAAGTTCTGTTACAAAGTGAAGTATCCTGTATCCTATATCTTATGACATCCCATTCAATCTCTCTCTCCAATTTGATGATCACCATTCAAGGATGATTTTGAAGCCAGCTATGTATCCATTTTGTATTCAAACTATCCAGATCACATTTAACCAGGTTACTAATCAATCTGTACTTTGGCAAATGTTTGCTAAGGTTAAGATATGTTATGTTTTCAGCATGCCCCTAATCTATTAAAGAAGTTCAAAAAATTTGATAAGTTAGTTTGACTGAGGCTTGCAAGGAACACTAAAAATTACTGAAAAACATTCTTTGGCTATGTGCAGAACAAGAATAAAATCATGGTTAGAGAAGATGGCAAGATAGTGATGGGCACTGAAGTTCAAAATATACATTAGAGTACACTCAGTGCTAGTTTCCCTTACAATCAAGAACATGGTTACATGGTCACTTCCCTCCAATGTTCCTGCTACTTCCATTCCTCAACTAAGGAACTATTGCTTAATTTCATGTCAAGGACAACTGATCCTCTTGTGCTTTCCTCCATCTTAGGAAGGTTCAAGTTGTCAATAACACAACTAAGGAATTTCCTGGAAGGACCACACTTGGCAGACTTTCTCTCCCAACAAACGCTAGGATAAAGTCTTCTTTCACTATGACTTTATGCCTCTTGGAAAGATCTGCAATTTGCTTTTGGAAGGCATTGATCACATCTTCTCCATGGGTGGGAGGGTGATAGTAGGCACTAACAACAGTAAGTGCCGGGTAAACTGGGTTTAACTTTTCCTCTTACCTATTTGTTGCAAATACTTCCTACTGTCCAACATATTTGCCAAGTTAACTCCAGAAAACAGAACCTGTTCAGAATCCACAGTGAGGAAGCATGTTACCTGTCTCTCTGATGGTGTAAAAATAAGAGCTGGAGCAGCTTTGGGTTCTAAGGTTAGCAATTAACCTATTCCTGAGAATTAAGGACAAAGGGTTGTCCTGACTCTATCAGTTTCCAAGCCAAATGAAATACAGTGCACACATCCTGGCAGGAATATAACAGTTACTGATTGTTATGCCCAGTGCACAACTTACATTGTTTGAAATTGCTTGCTACTAATTTTTAAATAGCACATTTTTAAAGGCTTCCAATGAATACAGGCAAGTTCCCTCAAAACATCCGCCTCAAGTAATCCATCATATTGGGGTCTTCCACATAGAAGTTGCTGCCATGTTTGACTAGAGTAGATTCTTGAAGAGAAACTACACACTGCAGCAAGAAGAGACGATGAAATTCCGATGTTAGTGTTTCGGGACCAAGTCAGAACAAACTTGTTCTTCCAAATGGTAATTCATTATATAACAAAAGGAGAAACAGGTCACATTTATATCCTATCTTTTCTCCAAGGTAATCAGAACAGTGTCCCTATCAGAGTCTAAGTGTGCTCTGATCTGTATAAGTTTAGCATGCCTTCAGGACACGACTAGTGTCTAAAATAACAAGCCAACGTGTTCATCTCTGCCTGAAGTGTGAGCACATTTTCTTCTCCAATACAGAAAAAATAGACCAAGATTCTAATTCAGGGTTTTATGTTTAGTAGTTTTAAGAAGGGAAGGAATGGAGGGATGAATCTTGAACCCATCAGTAGTGGCACCAATCCCAATCACACCAAAAGAGGACCTTCTCTCCCCAATACCCCAAGAGAAAAGAAAGGCAGAAAGGAAACAACAGTCTTTGTGGCAGCTGGAAAAACTTCAAAAGAGCTGTTGGGTGATAGATGGAGTCATTTAGATGGGGTAGTGATAGTAATTCATCTGACTGGAGGTTGGGTGCTTGTCTCATGTGAACATGGCCACTGAAATTTCTCACTTGGAGCCAGTGGCAAGAAACAAGTGCTTTAGGTGGGACAAGGCAAGGAATCGTTTATAAACTGGAAGAAAGGGATTCTGCTTTTACAGTGTACAGTATATTAAGTACTTAAATATTAAGTATATCTCAGTTGGCAGCAGAGGGAGGCCAACTGAGACTTATTGTGGCACAGCCAACATTTTTCATTCATGCAAATATTGAAGATATATTATTCTCTAGAGAATGATATGTCCACAGTAGAAAGAAGTATTTGCCTTTCTTATCCAAAGCAAAGATAGAATTCCAGACCATATGGAGAATGATTTATTTATTGCTAAGATTTCTAAGACGCTCTAAATCCCTACGCTCAGTGCAAGGATGCATTGAGGCTCTTTCAGACGTCTCTCCACCATCACAGACAGGCGTCTTCGTGGACTAACATCCAAATGGGGTCTGGATAGTACACAGGTGAAGACATTTGCTGCATAGCACATTGCCAATGGCTGGGGGGAAAAGAAACCCAGTTTTGAATGCAGTAACTGGAAATGGATATAATACTGAATGAGATACCCAAGTCTCTGAATAGAATAGAATAGAACAGAACAGAACAGAACAGAACAGAACAGAACAGAACAGAACAGAACAGAACAGAATACTTTATTGGCCAAGTATGAGACATACAAGGAATTTGACTAGCCGCTGTTAGTGGGCAGGAAGCGGGGACAGAAAAAGAAGGAATGGAAAGGAATGGTTCCGGACTCACATGGCAGTGAAAATCAAATCATGGAATTAAATGGAAAAGATGGAGTGTCTGCAGAAAAGATCTTAAAAGATGCAATCTGTGCTCCTGTGTTCTGCTGTTGTTGTTTAAGCTCCACTGTGAGGGACTGAGCTGCACAACTTGCTTTCTTCTTCTTAAAAAAAAAAAAAGGAGAATCTGCTTATGCAGCAGCTGCAGCACAGCCCTGTTGTGAGCAGAGTGGAAGGACAGATTTGGAAGCAATACCAGTGGAGACATTTCTAGGGAAGGGAATCATTTTGCACATACTACCTATTCTGTCTGAAATTCAGTATTCAACTCTTTGCCTGCTGCAAAAAGGAAACAGCATTAGTATTAGGGGAAGGGCAGGATAAGGAGCTACGAAAGGAATTTCTCTTAGGTCACAATACAGTGGAAATTTTGCAATGAAAACTGAAGTGAGGGGTCCCCAGATATATCATCCCCTTAGCTTACAGACAAAAATGTGGAGATACTACGCAATTTAAGTTGTCCCCAACTGTGCCAACGTATCTAATACATACTAGTTATCTGTGCTGTTTTCTAAAATCTTGCAATTGAGGACAAAATTTCCTGTTAGTACTGGTAAACTACCAGGACATTCTGAGGAAAAGGAAAAGAATAATCTTTGCCGAAAGAGCCAGAATTTTAGACTGGAGCAATGCTCCATCACCTGTTTTTCCCAGAGGACCCTTGGAAACCATGGCATTATATGGAGCTGAAAGAATTCTCTGACGCGGTGATGGGCAATCTTATTTTAGCCAGACCACAACAGAGGCTCTCTATTCAAATGAGGCTTTTCCCTCTAATCTTAGGCAAAAAGAGGACAGTGAGTTTACAGATACATGGTTTCCACCTATTTCAGTCTATTTGGTCATTAAAAAACACTCTGCTATTGATCAGTAGAACCAGTGTTATGTTTAAACAGGAGTGAGAAACGTATCAATAAGGCTATCTCTAACCAGCCATACAAAATTGGTATTCCCACAGGGCAAACACATTTAATGAGATGTAGCGTCTATTGGTATTACTGAAATTATTTCACATGGTTCTCAGCCATCTTCCTTTAATCAACGGCCAACATCAGGAGATGGGACTGGTCACCACCATTCGTGGAGTGAATTTTAGTAGTTTTAAAAAGGTCAGAACAGGATGAGAGTTACACTCCAGTGTGCATTGGTCAGGGCCCTGCTCAAGTACATGACCAGTTGTAGGCACTAGATTTTGAAAAGGACTCCAACTGGAATGGGTGCAGAGAAGGCCATCAAGGAATTAGAGGAGGCACAACTAAGCCCTACATGAAAGGACTGCATACTGGGCATATGAACCCTGAGAAGTAATGTCTGATGGGGGCACAATGGTGCTCTTCAAATGCATGGAAGGGAGTCAGGACTAATTTCCCATTGAGAGTACTAGGCTTAACTTACAGGAATGTTAGGAAAAATTCCTAAGAGTAAAGGGATGTTGACAGTGGAACGTCTTAATATCTTCAGAGAGAAACTAAACAGCCTAAATAGCGTCTTGCAACTTTATGAGTCTAAATTCTATTTTGACCTCAGTTCCATGCCATGCCTGGATTAGGCATTCAAATTCACATCACCATTTATATCAGACATAATTCAATGTAGTTACTCCATTCACACTAACAGCTGAACTTGCATGAACCAGAGGCTAGCAGAAACCACAATAGTCTATACTCATCTTTAGTTGCAACCAGACAAGACATGAAGCTGATTTTGCTACATCTGTTAATTCTCCTCCTTATGTGAACTCATGCACGCTTTTATAACTCATTCATTTAGCAAGGGCCCCCTATGTACTGCTGTAGAATTGTGCTCCATCTTTAATGATATACCTTGACTCTACATTTTCATCTTCTCTTGTTCAGAGAGATCTCTTGTACCTTAAAAATGAGTATGCTTACTCTGAATCAAACTGACTTCCTCAGATTAATGTGATGGTGATGATGATGATGATGATGACGACAATGATGATGATGAATGACCGGACTCCTTGGTGTGCTCCTAATCTTATAAATATTGAACAACATATGGAATGGACCAGTGACAAAACCACACCAGTGATACAATTAGGAAAGAGGATAAAACATTTTGTTTGAATGTTGACAGTTGCTTGATGAAACCATATGTTCTTCAATTTTTTTTCTGGCCAAACATGTTTTGGTCAAAGATGTTGATGGGAGAAAAGAAATAACTGTAAATATCAGATAATAACAGTTTTTGTTCTTAAAATCTATTATTCTCTACAGATAAAATTAGTTTGAATTAAATAACAGAACTAGAAAAAATATTAATCAGATCAATTTATCACATTAACTTTAATTAGTTTTCATTTTCATAGTCTTTACAAGGAGATACTGACTACCATGTAAGAAGAGCTATAAATAAATTCAAAATATAATTCTGCAATGTAGTTAGAAATACTATCTTGCTATGGTTCTACAAATATTAATATGGCGTTAGGAAACTAGTAAGTTTTGATTATACTGTAAAACTCCATTTTCCTGTGCAGAAAATGTTCATATTTGACACGATATGAAATTGAAGAATTACAGCTGTGGTGAACTTTAATTAACAGTTGCGAAAAGGTTTGAAATTCTGAAGTGAAAGTGGAATATATAAACTACACACATTTTCTTCCTCACATGAATCAATGTATTTTTCCAAGAAGATATACCTTAGTCCCAGGGTGTGAATATTTATAAATGCTTTGTGTCCAAATCCTGAGATATACAAGAGTTCATCTGAAAATACCCTGAGAAACTAGAGAGTACAGACGGGTACATCTGGTACCTTGCTCATGTAATATTTAAGACAATCATACAATTTTAATTTTTTTTTTTATTTTTTGCAACAGAAAGAAAAAGTGTTCCCTGCTCACCACATCATGGCAGAAAAGAGAAAATAAGTTCCTATTAGTTTGAAATGTTGTATTCCTTTTTTTTTTTACCTGAAAGAAGGAAAACACTATGACCTACCTTCCTTCCTCCCTCCCTCCCTCCCTTGTAATATAAATTTATAGACTTCTTTCTTTGACCTGGGCATTTTTAAAAGCAGCATACAAACTGTCTGTATAATTAACAGGATGTAAGAGAAACTTAACATCTAAAGCTAATCACTGAGTATTGTAGAGCAATTAGTGATGTTTCTGAACTTCTACATTCCAAATCAAACTGAGTAGCAGTGTAATCCGCTTTCTTATTTGTAAAAAGAGTCTGCGGCATATGGAGTTTGGTACTGGCTGCTAAAATTGTGAGGAGTAAAGCAAACATAAACAGGAGTGATAGCCATCTTTCTCCTTGTGGAATCCTTTAAAGGTTAGGTGCTTTAACACCTCCATAGCTTTGATAATGCAAACAATACAGTAAATCAGGCAGAGGGAACTGCTTGTGAGAAAGGGATATTCCCTCTGTTCTAGGCAAATGCAGGAGAAGGTACTTTTCCATTTATTTTTTTTTTACTCTGAACTTTCTGTTACAGTTCTCTCTCTCATAAAACAAAAAATACACAATTTATAAACTTCTGAATCACCTGGGTCACCTCTTGATGTATCAGCAGTTTGGTGATAATTGGTTGGGGTTTTCTGGTGCATTTGTATATTCTATCTCATACACACACACACACACACACCCCACACACACAAATGAAATATCAATTAAATAACTTAGAGATTATGATAGGGTTTCTTGTTAAATAATATACATCCATACATTCAAGTAAATAATGTTTTAGTTATACACACACACAAACACACACACACACAAACACACATACATATAAATAATTATGTACATATAATTTCCACACTAAGCATTTAATCAATACTTTAATCACCAGCAATTAACGAAAAATGTGGACCATATTATTTTCAGAAGGAAGCTAAACCCACTTTTCCAGTGCTAATTTCAAGGGTTAATTGTTGTAGCTTTTTCAATGCAATCATTTCTACTAGTTTTTATTTTATCTGCCAGAACCTCCAATAGGCTGTGATTTGCATAAATTAAACCAAATGAATTCTCTGGGTGACTAAATTATTTCACTCTGATTTTGCTTATTTATTTATTTCAAACATTTTAAGATGAGGAGTAAATGAACAACTTGCTGGGTAGTTCCTACTAGTCTGGAGTTTTACAGCTGATGCAGAATGGTTGGGGAGGACAAACTTATCTACTGACCTTTCAGTAAAGAAGAAGGAAACGTAAACGTAGAAATGTCCTTCCTGGCCCTACCTGTGACACGGCATTGCTCTGAGGAAAGTGTCCAAATGTGTACCTTCTGCAACATGTTCGTTCTCAACAATTTCAGAGAAAGAACCTGAAATGGATCTTTTACTTGGAAAGGCATAAACAACCCCCAAATTCTCCCACTTTTTTCTGAAGTCTACCCCACGAGAAATGACCATGCTTGCTGCTGGCTGGGACTGAATCTGCCCTAATAAGACATCGATGAAATAGGAATCCTTCTCTACAGTGAATCGGGAGATTCGACTGAGAAACGGGCTGGCCTTGCAGAGTTTGGACTTTGATGAGTTTTAAAATTCTAGTTATTTGTAAATCTGCCTAACTAGACTTCTCTCTGTTAGCATGTGAATGCTTTGTGTAAGCATGAATGGCCTTCTGGTTATGCACAAATGGCCACTCTAAAACAGAGTACCTTTCTACTCGTAATATGTGCTGTGCTGTTACTTTCCAAAGCCTTCAATAAGAAAATATGAGAAGGAAGGTACATGATCCAACACTCCAAACACAAGGAGTCTATCAAAAGCACTGAGGAGTTCATCCAAAGCACTATCTAGTTCAGGCTTTCAGTGCAGGTACATAAATTTTTCCATATGTTATGCTGAATGTGGGCAGAGAATCTGCAGGTATGATCCTGTTTGCACACATATACAATCTGGTCTGCAAGGATTTGTCCCACACTTCTTGGAAAGCAAAGGATGCTTGTTCACTTGACTAAACAATATTAAATATATAATTGGCCTATACACATTGCTGGAAGTTCAAAATAATAACATAAATAAACATCACCAACAGCAGTGTGTGAAGGTGTTCCTAGAGCACACCTAAGAGATCAGATTAGGTGGAAGAGAGGTGTTGGCAATTAAATAGCAGTGCTAAAAAGAAAATCATATTTAGATGAAAGAGAGAGGAAATGATAGGGATCTTGGTAATGTGGTAGTATGTGTCAGCCCCACTAGGTAGACCAGACCAGGAAATCAACTCCACAGGATGGCCAAAACTACTACTTATTGAGATTGGCTCTAATACAGGTAGTCCTCACTTAATGATCACAATAGGGACCAGAAAATTGGTTGTTAAGCAGGGTGGTCATTAAGCGAGTCACCATGTGACTAGACCCGATTTTACAACCATTTTTTACGACAGCCATAAAGTGATTCACGTGGTTGTTAAGAGAATCATGTGGTCATTAAGCAAATCCAGCTTCCCCAATGGACTTTTTTTTGTTGGAATTTGCTTAACAACCACATGATTCGCTTAATGACTGCAGTGATTTGCTTTATGACCATAGTAAAAAAAGGTTGCAAATCTCAATCACATGACCACAGGGGGTGGTGTGATGGTTTGTGATGGTCGTAAGTGCAAGTACAGGTCATAAAACACTTTTTCCAAGGCTGTCATAACGTCAAACTGACATTAAATGAACAGTTGTTAAGCGAGGACTACCTGTTACAGAATCTGACGATGCTGTACCTCCTCCCCCTTCTTATACTCATGTGAATTAGGGAGGTGTCTGTGTGACTTCCAAATTTTATCTCGTTGTTCTGGAATTAAAAAAATGTTTCAACCCCTTTTTGCCTATGTAACAGTTTATTTATTTTTATTTATAAATCAAATTTATATCACCGCCCAACTCCCCCACAAGGAGGGACTCTGGGCGGTTCACAACCAAACAATTTAAAACCAATAAAAACATAAATAATACAGCATAAAATACAATTATTAAATATGATAAAATCCAAGCAATGGTGGTATTATTGCAGCCTGTGACCAGATAATATTGGTCAAAGGTAAGACTACGGAACCAGCCATCCCCAAAACTGATTATTGACATCCCCACCCCATGCATAATGACAAAACCAGGTCTTCAGTTTTTTTCTAAAGTCTAAAAGGGAGGGGGCCAACCTCACTTCTGGGAGAAGGGTGTTCCACAGGGCAGGGGCTGCTGCAGAGAAGGCTCACCTCCTAGACCCCGTCAGATGACATTCTCTTGCAGACAGGGTCCGTAGTATGCTCTCTCTGCATGACCGGGTGGGACGGGTTGATGTAACGGGGATGAGACAGACCTTCAGGTACCCTGGACCCATGTAGGGCTTTAAAGGTGATAACCAACACCTTGAATTGGACTCGGAAGCAAACTGGCAGCCAATGAGGCTCACAGAGCAAAGGTGTTATATGTGCTGATCTTGATGCACCTAAAATCGTCCATGCAGCTGCATTCTGGACCAGTTGAAGCTTCCGGATACTCTTCAAGGGTAGCCCCATGTAGAGTGCATTACAATATGGAAGATGACCAGGGCATGAGTGACTGTTCGAAGGGCCTCTCGGTCCAGGAAAGGGCGTAACTGGCAGACAACATGAAGTTGCGCAAAGGCCCTCCTGGCCACGACTGCCACCTGCTCTTTGAGCAGGAGTCGTGAGTCCAAGAGGACCCCCAAGTTACACACCAGGTCTGTCTGGGGCAGTGCCACCCCATCCAGAACCAAAGATGGCAAATTCCTAGGGACTGAGGGGCCATTAACCCACAGCCACTCCGTCTTGCCAGGGTTCAGCTGAAGCCTGTTGTTCCCCATCCAGACCCCCACAGCCTCCAGGCACCTGGAATGGTTCTTGCATATTTCCATCAAGGTCATCTTCCTTACTCTCCACAGTATGTCATCAGCATCTCCTTGGTAGGCCAGGCAGAACTGGGTTCAAAACCAAGGTCAGGCAGCTGCTTCCTGCACACCCTTGGCCAAATCACTAACACTCACAGAACCCTACCTCCAGGATTATAATGTGAACCAAATCATGGAAACCAAATACATCACCTCCATGAGTTGAAAGAAAAATGCGGGGGGGAGAGGAGGAGAGACCATAAACAATAATAAAGGTCCACTAAAGCATGATTTAAGATAAGGAGAAGAGACAGGTATTTGATATCCTTGTAGGTAAAATGGGTAAATGCATCAGATCTTCAAAGTAAGCCAAGTCAAGGACCAGACCCAGCAGGGATTCTAGGACTACTCTTTATTGTAGTTAGGTAGAATATCACAATCTTGAAAGCCTGTCCAAGTTTCTCTCTGACCCACCTTATACCAAACAAAATCAAGGTAGTTATTCTGAGTTTCACTCTCATGCCTTCCTCTTTCTCAAGACCCCCTTTTAATGCTTTGCTCTTTCCTTCCCTCTTCCCAAGACCAGCTCTAACTTCTTCACAAAATGTGAGCTGGATGGTATGGTGATCCCACTTGATTTACAAGCAGAAACAACCTCACCTGAAGGTGCTTGTTTCTATCATCCAAACAGAGAAGTTCTGAGTTGGGACTCCTACAGGACTTTATAAATGAGTTAGACGGTGGAACAAAAGAGATGCTTCTCAAATTTGCAAATGACACCTAGCTAGTAGGATTGCTAAGACTTTAAAGGACAAAAATCCTGCTTCAAACTACTCGCTAGGAAGAACAGTTAAAGGAGATGTCATCTTTAGCTTGCAAAACAGAAAATGGAATGGAGATATATTAATGGTCTGCAAATATCCAAAAGGCTGTGATGTACAAAAGGGGGCAGACCTGTTTTCCTTTCAAATGGAGAAAGCAACATTGGCCCAATGTACTGAATTTCAAAGGAAGGAGATTCAGGCTGAATATTAGGAGGAACATTCTGATGTAAAGAATGATGACCTGTTTACCTAAAACAGTGGTGGACTTCCCTTCACTGGAGACTTTTAAACAGGGGTTGGAAAACCATATGTCATGGATGGCTGAATGAATTGCTGTCTTGAGTCATTCATAAATGTGATTATTCTTACAACACTTCCCCCAGGAGCAACATTCTCTGTTTTGCTATTATTATTCTCCAATAACTCTCCAAAATTGGCTGCATTTGGGGACACCCTAGAACTTTCCCAATGCACCTTTCCTCGGAAGAGCTCAAGGGAAGTATGATGTTCCATTTGCTCAATGTTAAGGGAAGGTAAAGACATGCTTGAGTTCCCCACTTTGCCAGAGACTTCTTACCTTGCACCTGTGCATATCTGAAGGTTTTCATTTTTAAGGCTAAAGCTGAGTATGTATCCTTGCTATTTTTATTCCGTGGAATGTTGTGGACTTTATGTTGATCTGAATACTGAAGAAATGAAGAGTAAAGGTGTGCAAGATGTTCTGAGTTTGAAACAGGTGTCCCAACCTAATTGGAGGTGTTCCAAATTTGAAACAATCTGCTTCAAGCTTTAAATGTTTTCATGCCAGTAAAATATATGACCAGTGCTTGGCTCTGAGACTTCCTGGGCCATTCAGAAAGAGGACATGGACCTTTATCTTGGTGCAGTCTGAGAGGGCAAGGCAAGGCATTCAGGAATAGTTTGGATAGGCTGACATGATGGACTGGGGAAAAAGGGGCAGAATCAGGGCTACAGTGGGAGCAGGTAATAGCAGGAAGAAGAAGGTGGGACAAGTTTGGGGAAGAAACTTGCAGGGCAATCTAACATGGGTAGGAGAAAGCAGAAAGACTGTCCATGTTCATAACCTACAAGATGTTTCTAAAGAGAGGAGAGAAATGAGCGATGGGCATTTGGAACCTGTATATTGGAATGTGCAGTGTGAAAGGAAGAAGGATTTGAACAAGACGTGGACCACTGATGGTCCTAGACATGCCTTCAAACACTGTGCCTGGCACAGTAGTTTGCCAGGGAGATAAAAGCAGCACAGCATCCCAGCCAGAAGCTCTTTTTCCAACTAGCCAAGCTTAAAATCAAGGAAGTGAAAGAGCAACTTGGAGATTCACATGAGATTCAATTCAGGAGTCTGCTGAATGGTCTTCAGCTCAAAAAATTCCATTCTGAAAACATTCAGAACTCAGTGCAACCTTGAACTGACCAGGTCTGCTCTGATGTACGCATTGATAATGGAGACAACAGTCTGCAAACAATTGCTATTATGTTGTTAAGCATCTGGAGAACATTATCAGTATTATCTGGAGTTCCTCTACATTATTCCGGTTGCTAAAAATTTGGAGAACAACAAGCAATAGCTGGGTTGCTCCATATTATTCCTATTGCTAAACATCTGCAGAACAATCAGCATCATCTAGGGTTCCTCTGTTGTTACACATCTGGAGAATATCAAGCACTATCTGGGATATGTGTGGCATGGACTGGGAAGGAAAGTGTTGGTCCATCACTAATTATTTCACTGTGGTAGGCAAGACCACGTATCTGCAAAGGACTTATGAAGGAAAAGCTGATGATACCAGAGACTGCTTGAAGGTTCTTGATGATACTCTAATTAAAATTAGAATATAAATAATCTTCCTGAGTTGCTTGTTTCTGGAATTCTGTCATTGTGATTTCAGCAGACAAGAAGTCTTGAGTGTTCCAACCAGAAATCAAGTACATATTATCATAGTTTGACAATTTTGTTCACAGATGCTCTAAACTGAACTGTGCAACAGTAAATAGAAATTTAGGAGGGTATTTTGTAAATAAACTGCTCATTTTATCAATCAAACAATATGAGCATAATGACTTGAAATTTGCAGTTGTGCTTTGTTTTTACAGAACTTCAGACTGAATTATTTCAACATGTTTGACCACTGAGTTCTTGCACCATGACAGAAATCATTTGGAAGAGCAAATATAATGCTAAAACATTTAATTTTAATAGGACACCATAAACCCTTATTTAAACTGTAACTGTGCATTAAAATTTGAGTGTCACAATAAATTAAAATCACAGCTTTTCAACTGCTCATTTTAAAATTAACCAATGAAACGCTACACAGATTTCAATGACATCTAAAAAGGTAATAAATAAACAACCTGATTGAATTAAAAGAGCCCCATCAAAAAGTCTCCTTTAGAAGTCTTTAATCACTCAGTCTTTCTAGGAAAGTTTAAAGGGAAGGCAATTTGAATGCTACAGCTCCAAAGTTAGCAGGGCAAAGGATTGTAGACTCCAATAGAAACCAGCCTCCATGCGGGCTAAATCAAAGCGTAGCATTTCCCCTCCTTCAGAGCACGCAGCCCCTTCTTCCCCTTATCCACCTCCTCTCCTCGTGTCTGTAACGCTTCACACAGGCACCTGGTACACAGCACGACGGTGCCATCACATTTGCACCCTTTCTGCCATGACATCCCGGATGCCCCCTTGCATTCTCCCCCAACACAGAGCTAAGGGAGGGGGCCCAAAACCCGTTCAAGTGCTTTTTATCCCGCTGAACAGGGCAGGGGATGGGTTCCTAAGCCGCATGCGGGAAATTAAGTGAATCTCTGCAAAACGCAAGCTGCGTAATCTGCTGTATTTCATTCGGTCTTTATCCTCAAAATCCCAGATCTTTGTTTAAACTATGAACTGACTATAAAAATCATCTCACTGCTTTCCCCTTATTATCCCTGGGCAAATCAAATGAAGCCTTTGCAATAAAGCCGATCAACCCGCACACTCGCATTCATGCGGGCACCCCCTGCCTGGCCAAAGAAAGCTGCTGGAGTCTAAAAAGCAGCTAATGCGTCTAATAGCTCCTCTCTCTAGGGAGCAGTGTTTCCCAGGAAGACACAGATCCTTGGAGCTGGATGCACACCAGCCCTGATGCTTGTTTGGACTAGGGATGTCTTAAAATAACGAGTGAAGACCTCTGGCATTAAAATTGATTTTTTTTTTAGCGTTACTCCAGGAAGTGGCAAGGTAGTAAATATATATGTTCATTTAACTCTCCATGTATTGTTGTCTGGTTGATTTTATTTGTACTTGGATGGGATTTTGTGCTCTTTCTGAAGACACAGCAGATCCTGTAAGCTCAAGTGAGTTAAAAACGTTGCATTCATACATAAAAAATAAGATGCAGGGATCTGTGGACTTGCTGACATTACAGCCTTAGGGAAATAAGGCCATTTTAGTTGGAAGTCTGTACACACCAACACAACAAGAGCGCTGGTCTAGCTTTCATTCATCTTTTGAACCTGCTTTCACTATGACTCTGCTCCAAAGGGCACCCGGTCTGTTACAACCAGCTGGAATGAGTTGGCATGAGGACAGATTTTCTTTCCAGGATAGTATCCGTAGTGTAGAGGGAAGAGGGAACAGCCTTGAAGGACAGAAGGAAGAGCTGCTACAAGGCAATGATCTGATAAGTGGGGCTTCTGTTCAGGCCAAGAAAGTAACTTGAGAAAATGTCTCAGACAGGCCCCTCCGTACTTCACCTGAAGTTAAAGGAAGGGAGGGGGAAAGCACATTCAGACGTGCATGATTGATGTCAGCCCTACAAGATAGACCAGACTAAGAAACCAATGCCATATGGGTCAGGACTACTTTTATTGTAACAGCTAAAGTAACAAAATTTGCAAAGTCTACATGTGCTTCCTCCTCCCTCCCTTTATCTTTGGTTGAACTAGGGAGGAGCCTGAGACAATTTTTCAAGTTAGTTTCTTGGCCTGGACCCAAACCCCGCTTGCCTGACCATTGCCTTGGTAGCAGCTCTTCCTCCTGTCCTTCAAGGCCATTCCCTCTTCCCTCTACAGTAGGAGAGCCAGGGTGGCACAGTGGTTAAGCTGATGGACTAGGAGCAGGGATGATATTTAGCTAAATAAATAAAACAGCACTTAGCGATCCATGAATTCAACAGTAGACGTCAGAGGGAGCCTTAATCCACATTGGAATTGGGGGGGGGGGGGCGGCAACATATTTTCTCTTAGGTTCATGAGACAACCAGGGTTTCTTAACAACAGGCACCTATTAGCCATAGAAGCAACATACTTAGCAAAAGTGATCAGAACAAAATGCACCCACAGGGGACTGGGAGTGACATCATGTACCTCATGGCATCACTGGGCAAATGACTTGAATGATATAAATGATGCATTAACAATCATTGCCATATTTTTTTGCAATTACGTCATGAGGCCTGGATCTCCTCACAGCTTCTTATGGATCCCTATGCCATCCTCCAAGAAAGAAACATCTGCCTCGTCTCTTGCCCTCTGTCTTGTAAAAAACTACTCTGATCTTTTGTTATTGAAGCTCATGTTGTTATTACAAGATTGTTCCAAATTGTTTGTTTGATGGGGAGGTTATAAATTGCTTATTGCAGAGAAATATATTCCTGACACTTCTGAATGCTGCTTTCTTGTGCTTCATTTGAACTCTCCTGGGCACGATGTTTACAGAAAACCAGTATATGGAAAACTGAGTGCGATTTCAACTTGTGCATCGGGGGAACAATTACAGTGTCATCTAATTCGGCTCTTTTAAATTTGTCTTTTGATTGCTTGCAACGTTTCAAGACTCAGTGCAGGTTCAGCTTAGACATGAACAGTTTTGAAACTGACTCAAACCTTTTAACTGCACTATTTTATAATTTTAACGAATGGAGTATCACTCGGCAGTAGACGAAAAATTGATAACGTGAGCTGGTTTCTTGAAAGAAGCAAACAGTTCCCTCCCCTCCCCTCCGAGAATCAAAAGTTATAAAACTCACACCCTTAAGTTATTGCTGATGTGCTCCAGGGGTGGATCGGGAATGACAGGAACAAGCTTATATCAGAGCAAGATTAAATACACAATTGCCAAAGATTTATTGCCCACAGATGAATTGAACCTTTTCTTATTTTTATACAGTCACTTCAAATAAATGAGTAAGTAGATAAAGCAGAAGTGACATCAGCGTAAATGGATATGATAACAGAGGTGAATTAGATTTTGTCTTTAGCAACACTGGGAGTGCAAGACAACAATCTTGGCACAGTAATTCACACTTGTTAGGCTAATTTCCAGTGGGCTTCTGCCAACGGCATCTCTCACGCAGCAAAAGATTGATGGAACACGAATCCATGCTGGCGTGGGGTTTGAAAGAATTAAAACTAGCCTTCTCAGAATCAACAGCTTTATATGATCTGAACAGTCCTTATACAGGTCTGTACGAATGTTGTGCAGGGGCCTGAACGTAAGGAACCTGTGACAGGAATCAAACAATCTGTCCAGCTGATTGCCCTAGACCTGGTTCCCCCATGGAGACACCACTTCAAGTCCACCTCAGCTTGGGTGACTGTTGGCCAATTGTCCTCTCTCAGCCCAACCTACCTTGTAAGGTGGTTGTAGTGACATATATTAAAAAAGCAATCCCTCTGCACGCCACCTTGAAAAAATGGTGCAATATAAATGCAAAAACAAACCAATAATCAGTCTGAACTGGATCTCTGTTGTACGCCACCCAGAGTCCCTTTGCTTGAGTTGGCCCTATAAATCCTTAAGATAGATGATAGACAGACGGATGGACGGACAGACAGAGAGACAGACAATTGGACTGCATGACTCTATTGCACGGCATGTGAAAACATGATACAAAGCCTTTTGGGGGGGGCAGCTGGTACCATTGCACCACACCCTACAGCTGGGGGGGGCTGTCCAAGTATGATTCCAGTTTTGAAAAAGTCAAGTAGATCTATGCAGGAAAACTAATCCATTGAAATTCAATCTCATGAGTCTATTTGCTTCTCCATATGTACCTGTTGTCAACCATTGACCTCAATGGAGGAAAAGGGGGAGCCCAAAGGAACATCTGGCCCTCAGGCTTCTCAGAGTCTTAAAATGTGACAGCCACATACCACAGCTGCAACCCAACTCCTTTCCAGTTGATTGGATGTACCCAGGGAATGCTATTACAATATTTGTATGGATTCTCTTTTTTTTCCTGCAAAGGGCGCTTTCATGTGATCCCAAGCAACATTAAGAGAGAAATCCTATTTCTTTGGCACCCACTCTAGGAAGTGCCTTAAGTACAAATTCTCCCATTTCTCTTGGATTCTCCCTTGTACAGCCAGCTTTTTTGCCGCAAAAATTAGATGTTTGGATATTCTGACAAGAGATTAAAATAGTGTTTTCATCCCATGTCCAATCATCCAGAATTTCAAATTGTTTCAGACCTAAAAAAACTCCAGCAGAGTGTTTGAGGAAGCTTCTGGGGTTGTGCACACACTGGTTGAATTCACAGAATGCCTGCACACGTAGCTTTAATAATGGTTTGCTAACTAAGCCACAATGGCTGAAGTCACCCAGTAGATTGGCTTTGGACAATGTTTGAACTTAGCCATTTTCTGTTGAGATGAGTAACAATTATGTTTTCAATGTTTTCTATTTAAACCTTACACAGTTTATCACACAATGATTTCAACTATAGTCCCTGTGTACAGAAAAATACAATCCTTAACATAAGTACTATACTGTAAAACACTTATAAACCATTATTCATGAAGCAATTTCTGCATTTATATTAATTAGTTAATGTATTTAATAATCATGTAATTGATTATTCTTCCAATGTGCACAGCAATCCAAGATAATAAAACATAAAATTAATAAGTAGTTTTAGAAATCAAAATAGCCCTTTTACTATTTTCTTTTACATTATAACCATCAAGAAAACATCACCCTAAAACCGTTGATGTATAAAATGTCTAGGAAAAGTGACCCAAAAATCTTATTTGTTTTTAATTTTTTAAAAATAAGAAATCTGAAAATTAATCATCCTATCAGCATGATGGTTGTTTTCTAAAATAGGCTGCATGATAAAAAGATGAAGTTATCATTGCTTGGGGGTGGGGACACCTGCCCAATTTGGCCCCCATGACATGAAGTAACCAAAAGCTTTTCACTTTGAACTGTATTTATACTCACACTATGGCATTAAATGCATACCACATTTAATTAAAATATGGTTTCTGTGGGACCGAGCATCTTTTATAAACCAAACCATGGTCTATTCACTAAAACATGATTAAACTATGGCTTATCAATGAGTGAAGCAAACATCCAATCACTTAGGGTAGTGTTTCTCAACCTCAGCAACTTTAAGAGGGGTGGAATTCCACTCCCATGTTGACTGGGGAATTCTGGGAGTGGAAGCCCACCCATCTTAAACTTGCTGAGGGCTAAACTGCTCTATAATGACATCACCAAAGTCTTTCTGTTTTGAGACAATGTTCCTCTATCAATGGAGTCCCCCAACTAGTATGAGCCTGTTAAACTCAATTGCTTGGACAAGCTTCTATTAATAATTTCTACTGATAAAAGCACACATTTTTACTTCATTGGTAAACTTGAAAATATTAATTCCACACTCATCATTTCAAAGGACATTTTACTTGGACAAATATGAATTTTGGGGAGGGGGGGGGAGAACTTTCATAAGCATTTCTGTTCTAAAAAAATGCTAGAGGCTTACTTGGTTCACAACAGGGCTGTTCATTGCCTCAGAAATAATAATTTGGAAAGGTGCTTTGGAGCCTGAAGTGGAGCAGATGACATTCCCTTGCAAGTCTTCTGGACAGGCGCTCCAAAGAACTTCCAGGAATGTGATCAAAAAGCTTAGGCAACCTGTAATTTCATTCTCCTTTTATTTTGCAGAATCTCATCATGGATACCATTTTAGGGGCACGTGCATATACGATTCTACATGGCAGCACAATTTGGGGCTCTCGAGACCCAAAGATTATTAAGTCATTTTTCAGTATAATTACTGAATTATAATGAAATTTGTGTAATTTCAGTATACTGTAATTATCAGCAAAAGTTTGACTGCCCCTAATGCTGCTATATGATGCAGACGTAGTAGATTGTGTCTCTTCAAAATAAAACGAAGCAACACAGCAGTGCTTAGAAATAATGAATATAAAAAAATTATGGCACTTATGATGTTTACCTTTTCCTACCACAGACCCTCACCTTTTTGTACATAGCTTTAGATTTACTGCACCAAAACTACATAAACCATAAGCTTTGCTTAACTGGGCCCTGCAAAACTCACTCATTTTCATTTACAATTTCAAGCCAGCATCATCCAATTCTTTATTTTTTAGTGAGAAGGAGAGGGTTTTAACGCAAGACAATAAACTTGCATACTTACAGTAACTTTCATTTTGTACAGAAGCTGATGTGAGGGAAATGTGTGAGGGCTCATTTCCAGCTGAGATTGATAAAACACTTTAAATGCCATCAATCTTTTGAAGGCATCAACGGAACTAGTTGTGAAGGAGTGGACCTGCTCAAAGATCTCATGATAATAACTAGGGCTAAATAATGGTGACAGCATGATCCTAGTAATATGGCTATTTTTGCAAAGCTTTGGCTTAATTTTATTATCAGTTTTAACATAGAACGATTTGGTACATTCATCTCCCATTATATTATATTAAGAGAAAGGAAATGCATTAAGCAGTCAGATTTTTTGCTCTCATGTCATGTCATGGCAATAGACATATAGTGCTAGCTATTTTTTTAATTACTTCCTTATCAGATTTAGCTAACCAAAGAATTGGGAATGCTGTGTATGCCTAGAGCAGTGGGATATAGTTCACTAAATAAATACAATTATCATCTTGCCCTCCTGGTAGATATTCTAATGAAATGATGGTGATTCCATCAGCAGAACACTTTTGTGTGTGTGTGCATATGTGTGTGAAAAAGAAAGTACACCCTCTTTGAGTTCTATGGTTTTACGTATCAGGACATAATAAAAATCATCTGGTCCTTAGCAGTTCTCAGAAGTAGGTAAATACAACCTCAGATGAACAACAGCACATGACGTATTACACCATGTCATCATTTATTTCACAAAAATAAAGCTAAAATGGAGAAGCCATGTGTGAAAAACTAAGTACACCTTATAATTCAATAGTGTGTAGAACCACCTTTAGCAGCAATAACGTGAAGTAATTGTTTTCTGTATGATCTTATCAGTCTCTCACGTCATTGTGGAGGAATTTTGGCCCACTCTTCTTTACAACATTGCTTCAGTTCATTGAGGTTTGCAGGCATTTGTTTATGCGCAGCTCTCTTGAGTTCCCGCCACAGCATTTCAATCAGGTTGAGGTCTGGACTTTGACTGGGCCATTGCAACACCTTGATTCTTTTCTTTTTCAGCCATTCTGTTGTAGATTTGCTGGTGTGCTTGGGATCATTGTCCTGTTGCATGACCCAATGTTGGCCAAGCTTTAGCTGTCGGACAGATGGCCTCACATTCGACTCTAGAATACTTTGGTATTCAGAGGAGTTCATGGTTGACTCAATGACTACAAGGTGCCCAGGTCCTGTGGCTGCAAAACAAGCCCAAATCATCACCCCTCCACCACCATGCTTGATGGTTGGTATGAGATGTTTGTGCTGATATGCTGTGTTTGGTTTTCGCCAAACATGGCGCTGTGCATGATGATCAAACATCTCCACTTTGGTCTCGTCTGTCCAAAGGACAGTGTTCCAGAAGTCTTTGATTTCTTCAGATGCAACTTTGCAAGCCTAGGCCGTGCTGCCATGTTCTTTGAGAGAAGAGGCTTTCTCCTGGCAACCCTTCCAAACAAACCATACTTGTTCAGTCTTTTTCTAATTGTACTGTCATGAACTTTAACATTTAACATGCTAACTGAGGCCTGTAGAGTCCGAGATGTAACTCTTGGATTGTTTGCAATTTCTCTGAGCGTTGCACAGTCTGACCTTGGGGTGAATTTGCTGGGACGTCCACTCCTGGGAAGATTGGCAACTATCTTGAATGTTTTCCACTTGTGAATAATCTTCCTCACTGTAGAATGATGGACTTTAAATTGTTTGGAAATGGCCTTATAACCCTTCCCAGATTGATGGGCAGCAACAATTGCTTCTCTAAGATCATTGCTGATGTCTTTATTCTTTGGCATTGTGTTAACACACACCTCAATACTCGAGACCAGCAAACTCCTAAAACTTCGGCTTTTATAGAGATAGTCACACTTGCTGATGATCAATTGATCAAAAGCATTTGATTAGCAGCAGCTGGCTACTACTTAGCCTCTTCATACCTATGGAAGCAGTAAGGGTGTACTTAGTTTTTCACACATGACTTTTCCATTTTGGCTTTATTTTTATAAAATAAATGATGACATGGTGTAATATGTCATGTGTTGTTGTTCATCTGAGGTTGTATTTACCTACTTTTGAGAACTGCTAAGGACCAGATGATTTTTATTATGTCCTGATACGTAAAACCAGAGAACTCAAAGCGGGTGTACTTTCTTTTTTACACGACTGTACATATACATATATACACAGACACAAAGTGTCTAATACTGAGTTTGCTTAATCAGGAATTCTGAATTCCTTTCCAGAGTTTCATTCTCCCTAACTGATGAAGATAACTAAGGTGAGACAATTGGCTTTTAGTTGCAAATGGTTTAGTTATTCTGCTAGAGGGCTGCACCTAGTTGACTGGGTGATCTTGAAAAGTTAGGCAGGTCCATTTGGTTAGTCCTTGGATTTGAAACCACTGGAGAATCCCAGGATTGTTGTCTAGACTGAGAGGTTAAAAAAACACCCCAGAAACAGGCTAGACCAAACCACTTCTGTATTGTGGCCAGAAAACAAGATGGACATGTGTATGAAATCATGGCTCAAAGGGAACTAACTCACGCATGGCTCAAAGGGAACTAACTAATTACTATTTCGAGCCACCACCACCGTGTCCCAATTCATAATTCTATGGAATCCAACTGAGACATGAATTTTGGAATAGTGTAAGAAGAAGTAAAAGCCAACCAGTCTGTCTGTCTGTTTATCCATCCATCCATCCATCCATCCATCCATCCATCCATCCATCCATATCTGATAGCTATTCCACCTTTCTTTCAGAGCTTGAGGCAGATTAGGGAAGCGTAACAGCAACCCAGTGATGGAGGACAAGGCTGAGAGAGAAGGACTGGCCCAAAGTCCTCCAGGGAGCTTCCTTGACTGAGGGGGGACTTGAATCTGGGTCTCCCTGCTCCTAGTCCAGTTCCTTCACCACTGTATGTGAGAATGACCTTGAGAAACTAGGCGAAGAGATGTTCCCTAGGGAACAGTCAGATAAGAGGCAGCATAGCACACAGCTGCATAATGGCTGGAGAAAGAGGCTCAGAAGGGACCTTCCCTAAGTTCTTGGGTTGTAAGGTGATGGTGGAAGAATTGTACTTTCAGACTTGCAAGATTCTGTTAATGTAGCTTTACAATAAAGTAGAATTAGCCAAGTTTCCTGTCTGGTCTACCTGGGAAGGCTGAACCTATGCTATGCTGGCTCTTGACCTAAGGGAGAGAGAGTGTCCTAGAGTCCCCCAGAGAGGTTCCATGGAGCACTAGAACCTGGGTCTCCCTAGTGCCAGTCCAACTTCTTCACTACTACACTACCCTGGCTCTTTCTTTCCCCTTTCTCCTTCCCATCCACCTCCCTGGTAAGAAGTTGCTTAAGCCTGCAGTTGGGCTTGAGCCAGTTTGGTGTAGTGGTGAAGGCATCAGGCTGGAAACCAGGAGACTGGGAGTTCTAGTCCCACCTTAGGCTCAGAGCCAGCTGGGTGACCTTGGGCCAGTCCCTCTCTCTCAGCCCTAGGAAGGAGGCAATGGCAAACCACTTCTGAAAAACCTTGCCAAGAAAACTGCAGGGACCAGTCCAGGCTGTTGCCAGGAGTCAAAAACTGACTCAAAGGTGCACACATGGACGCATGCATGCGCACACACACAGAGAGTGGGGCTTAAGATTCTCCTTATATTATACCTTCATGTGGCAAGACTCAAATCCACATTCCCAGTTTCTATTGCAACATTCCCTCTCATTAGCAGGCTGGGATTCTCATGACCATCTGTGCCCACCAAAGAGAGCACTGTACCCAATGCCAGCTCAGTGATTAGGGCACCTCTATGAAGCATATGTTCCCCAGCTCTTATTAGTCTAAATGCATACTTAATAGCTTTTATTCCAGCGCTGTGAGCTCTTACTGCCAGCCTCTGGTCCACAATATTAGACCACGTCAGTGGGTAAAACCTGCTATATGTAACACAATTCCTGTTTCATGCCTATTTACACAGAGGCTAATTGGTACAGCAGAAGTGCAAGCATATTACAAAGGTAGTAATATATCCCAGGAAGGAAACCCAGAAAGGCACCTCTATGCTTATTGTGCATAATTAGGCTACTTGGTGTGCAGAGGCATCCTCAGGGTGTGTTCAAAACAGTCAAAGTGGTGGTCACGAAGGTGTGATCGAACCCTTGCAGACCAGGTGGAGTTTCAGCTGCAGAGCCATGGCCGCAATCTGACCTTGTTGAACACACTCTGAGGAGGTCCCTGTCTGTGAGCACCTGAGTGTGTATCACTCTCCACCTACACCAATGAGTATTTTAGAAACCCTCCCCAAAATGGAGGATGTTGGTTACATGTTCAAAGTGTCTACGGACCAGGTTGGTAGGCCAACCTCCTTATGTGTCAGCCTTGCAAAGTAGACCAGACAGAAGCACGGCCAGATGAGCTAATTCTACTTTATTGTAAGGTTACATTAACAGATCTTGCAAATCTGAAAACACAATTGCCTGCCCCCCCCCGTCCCCTTTACAGCCCAAGAAACTAGGGAGGGTCCCTTCTGAGCCTCTTGCCCCACCCACATTCCTGCAGGGGGTTCAGCTGCCTTTTATCTGACTGTTCCCTTTGGCTGTCTCTCTCCTCCCTGTCTTCCAGGGTCATTCCCACATACCATTATATCATGCTCAGAAGACTGGAATGGGTCTGCGGGCATCAATGCTCCCCCTGTGTGCCCTATTTGACTAGTTACATGGCACACAGTTGGTTTTGAAAAACTTTTGTAACTATCAGGGCTATTTATAAAAATTTTATAATTAGCACAGTCCACTTGCGTGCTGTTCTCTGAGAACATCGTTCCAGTGCTACTTTCTTAAAAGCAATATTCATAACTTATCAAATCTCTGCAACAAGAATCATATTTTCACTGGTCATTTTCTACACAAACTCTAAGCCACTGGTCTGCTCAGAGTGTTGTAGTAGGAAAAATGACAAAGGGTGCCAGCACATCATTCACCATTCTTTAGGGAGCTGTTATCTTGTGATTAAACGAGTGCGCTCCATGGCATCTTTGGTGCAAAATGAAGCAGCCATTTAGGTCAAAAGGAGGAGGCTGCCATGAAGGATTTGAAGCAACACCACAACAGTCAGGCAGCCCATCTGTCAGTCAACTACCCCAAATGTAAATAAATCAAACATAAATAGACAATGTCTTACAGTGCAGCCTTTTGTTACAACTTAGCTTGTGTGGGCAATACAGAAGCAGGTTCTTTGAGGCTGAGTTTTACATAAAAAAATACTGACATCTGGAGCATGAGGATGATTTCTTATGACTTGGAAGGTACGCCTTTGTCACCTTATTTCAGGATAGGATCTCCTAAGAGAAAGGCTCTACAGTACAGAGTCTTAAGGTTTAAGGACAGGCTTTGGGACTAAGTCAAAGTTTGTGCGTGGTAGATGAATAGGAGAATGTTTTGGTGCAAGGCAGAACTGGGTCTCCCACTGCAAAGGCTTAGTAGAAGCCATGATGGTGTCAAATGTGTCACTATGCTATTTGCACAATGACATCATAATGCTCATGAAGTAATTTGCCTTGCTTGGGGCAGAGAAAGATACCTCCTGATGTGGCCACAAGATGTTTTTTGTTGGATTCTAGCTTCACCTCTTCTGCAACTCCAGCCATTTTTGTGTATTCAACAAACCATGGTCCAAAGGAAAGGCTTGATGAGTGACCCCTGCAGCCTACCTGAATGCTGAGGTCATCTTTGTGGTAGAGCGTTTCTTTAGATTTATGGTGCCCTGGGACAGGGTGGCAAATGACCCACGTGCATCATGATGTCACAGTAATTTGCTTCGTTTGCATAAAGACATTTTGATCGGCCTGATGTCATAATTGCTTCTAATGGACCCCTATCCTGGATTTGCTATGCTTTAATCACCAAGCAAAGGGAATTTTTCCACCATCTTTTAATGCACTCAGCTTTTCTGGTACTTTAATTTGCTGCTTTTAATTGCTAAACTTGTTTATTTTTTAATTTTTTACTTATACATGTAGTCCTCGAGTTACGATGGTAATTGGGACTGGAATTTCCGTTGCTGAGTGATGTGGTCATAAAGCACAATGTCACATGAGGACATCGCTTAGTGAGGACAATCCCAGCAACTCCCTGTTGCCGTTATTAACCGAATCCCACTGGTTATTAGGTAAGGACCCACCCCAATCCAAGCCATTCCCTCCCAGCCCTGAACCTTGGTAAGGTAAGAGATTGCCTCCTCTTGAACTCTCCCCAACTGCTTATCTCCCCACCATCTCTGCTCTTTTGGCTGCCCTGCACAGCAGCACTCCTTGGTAGCAGTGGCGGTGCAGGGGCTGAAGTAGAGGCCTGGGTCCTTCAGCAGCCTCAGACAGCCGCCACCACCACCCCGCCCCCCCGGGTCGCTACTTCAGCCCCGCGCCATGGCCAGCCACCCCAGTGCCACAGTGCAAAGCCCACGCCACCCTGTGCTCCAAATCGCAAGCGCCATTCTTGCAATGCTTCGGAAGGCCTTAGAAGCTTTCTGAAGGCTTTCCAAAGCATTGTGATAACAGCGTAAACTATTTGGAGAACAGCATTAGTGGCCTTGGGAAGAAGGCCTGGTGTGGCCAGCAGCTGCCTTACATAAGGCTAGGCTGAGCATGCCTCGTCAGCAGGGGGAGGAAGACAGAGAAGGTCAGCTGGGTGAAGTGGGGTCTGCGGAGTGCAGGGTAGGTGGGGGCAGCGGGAGCTTTGCACTGTGGCACTGGGGTGGCTGGCTGTGGCATGGGGCTTAGAGAGGCACTCTTCAGTGGCAGCGTAGAGGCCTGGGGGCAGTGGTGGCCAGCTGAGACTGCTGAAGGCCCCAGGCCTCTACTTCAGCCCCAGTGCTGCTGCCAAGTAGTGCCACTGCACAGGGTAGCCAAAAGGGGGGGGGGGGAGAGGTAGCAGGGGGGAAGCTGAAGTGCCCCTGTAGTTGTAAGCGCAGGTGGGCTGCCAAGCACCCATATTTTGATCACATGGCCACCTGAACGCTGCAACAACCATAACTTTGGGGACTGGGTGTAAGTACCATGTGTTCAGTGCCACCATAACTTTGAATGGTCACTGAATGAATGCTCATAAAGTGAGGACTTCCTGTACTATGTTTTATCCTACTGTGAACCACCGTATACACCAATTAGTTGAAAGGTGATATGTAAATATGTAAATAAATATGTATTCATTTAATGGATTGCCTACAGAATTTACCTGCTCCTTAGGAAGTAAAACAGAATGAGTTCCTCTACACCATGCTGGCTCGGGAATTCTGGGAGTTGAAATCCAGATATCTTAAAGTTGTCAAGGTTGAGAAACACTGCTCTACACAACCTAGTCAGTTATATTTATGTATGAACAGCTTCTAGTTGACGCAAAGAAATTTGGGTCAGATTTTTTTTTTAATCAGCAAGTTGAATTACTTCCTAATTTTATGGCTGAACTTTAACCCTGCTAACTGATCCAGACCCTGCCACTCCTTTTCCTGATTTAGTCAGCGTGGACATATCCCCATTTTTTCCTTGGCAACAATACTGAAGTTGTTTACATTGCTTTCTTCCAGGGTGCTTTTTCAACTTCTTAATTTATTATTTGATTTAATTCATACACCCCTAGAACTTCCTGGTGGACTCTACTCATTAGCTTTCTCGAGATTGGCCAAGGTTGGGGTGGGGCAGCTTTCAGCACTGCAATTCAAATGAAAGCACTTCCCACAAAGCTAAAATCTATAGATGAATTGTGACTAATTCATCAAAAGCATCTTTCTGAGAAGAAACTGGTGGGTTCAGCTAATTGCACAGGTATCCACAAGGTGTGGTCAAAAAAGTCAAGGTGGCGGCCATGACAGTGTGAAGCACAGCACATAAATACTAGGTGGAGCTTTGATAGCACTGTCACAGCCACCATCTTGCCTTTTTTGACCATACCCTGTGGATACTTCTGGCTAATTGAGAAATCTGCTCAAAACAATTTGTGGTCATGTGCTGTAGTGGTTCCATTTGGCGAGAGTTATTTCACATATAAACTGGCATTTGTAGATGCCTGGGTTTTTTTTTAATTATATACCAGTGCTTAAAAACTAAGAGGAGGAGAACAGAAATCGATATGGATGTTTGTATGAGTGCAAGAAAAGTTGATACTCTGAGACTGCATTTAGAGAATGATCCCCAGAACTCAACTCTCTTGCAATCCTTGGAAGGCTATTTCATGATATATTGAATTTCCTTTTTTTACTAAGTAACCTCCCTTAAATGCCAATAATTTAATTGTGTAGCATGACTTGAGTGAGAGCATCTTTGAGAGCACAGATGTTTCAGCAAACTTCCCTTCCGTTCCATTCCCTTCCCTTTTTTTTTTTGCATATAGTAGAATAAAGAAAAATTATTTTATTGAAATAATCATGCAATATGGGTATTCATTTTAGATAATAAATGGGAATGGAAAAGCCTAGCGATAGTCACTCCTGTTCCTGTTGCCTTGTGGTTGGACTGCTGTAATTAGCTCTACTGGGGCTGCCTCTGAAGATGACTCTGAAGCTATAACCCATGCAATGGCCTGCCTCGTAACAGGAACAGCTGTTACAGTCAAGTCACACCTTTCTTGCAGGAGTTGTGTTCATTGCTGATTTGCTTCTTTGTGCAATTCAAGGTGCTGGTTATTATCTATAAGGACCTCTGTGGCTTGGGACCTGAGTGTCTTAGAGACCATCTACTCCTGCCTGCCCAACACAATCCAACAGAATGGCATGTTGCAAATTCCTGCTTGCTGGAACATTAAGTGAGGTGGGGAGCTGGGAGTGATCTTTCTCCCTCCCCTTCTGGAACAGCTTGCCTCCCTCCCCCAGCGGTGCAAACATCTCCTTCCTTGGTGATATTCAGGAAACTGAAAATTCTGCTTTTTTGTGGAGCCTCTAGGGAGCAAAGAGTGGGAGCTGATGATGGTGTTTTTCCCAGTAATTAAGACAAGAAAATTAATGTTATGAACACAAAGCTCTTATGGACACTTTATTCATTCAACTGATCCATCTGTTTTGACGATTTGGTTCTCTGAATATTTATTAACTACCATGAGTCTTAAAGCTGAAGTGACACGGAAGCCTACTGCTAATAATGAAATAACAGATAAGCATAGGGTCCTCACAGGCTATAGGAGTGCAGGGCAGGGAACCTGTGACCTTGGGCATCTGTTCCCAAGGAAGTCTACTTTGCTGAGCATTGATATTGAAAAATGGAGTGGGAGAAGGTGGCAGCCTGGACCTTCCCTTCTCCCCATAACTTCCTTCTCCCTCAACTGAAGACTTGTGGGAGCTGGATAGAAAACGGATGTGATATAGCAGGTATCATCGACTCCTTCTAGAGCAATTCTAGGGCAAAAATGTGGCTCCTGAAAGCAAAGTCAATACAGAAAGAGATAGGCAATTGCTTCTGATTTTCTTCTAATACCTTAGCTAAGTGTTTCCAACCTCAGCAACTTTAAGAAGTGGGGACTTCAGCTTCCAGAATTCTTCAGCCAAATGTGGAAGCTGAAGTCTCCACTTCTTAAAGTTGCTGAGGTTGAGACACACTGCCTTAGCTTGATTTAGATCTGGTTGGCTGGGAGGCTCTAGCAGGAAGTTTTAGAGAAATAAACAAGATGGCTGGACTCCTCATTTGATTACTGCAAAATGCAACTGCTAAAACAGAAAAGGATTGGGAAAACTTCTTCCTTTATGACTTTTAAAGGCATCAGCTTTATATGCGCACAGACAGCAGAGCAATTATCTCTAGACGTGGCAAAAAACGAGAGCAGGCAGGATACCAGGGTACACAAAGAAACTAGCCTCAGAATGTGGAAAAGAGGAATTATTCTGCCACGCGGTAATTATTGAGTGATGTTTAATTATTGGGACTTAGCCTATGCTTGGAAACAGGAGCAATTTATTACTTTTGCTAAATGTAATTTTCTTTTGAAGAACGAGACAAAGGAAACGAGATAACCGTTCTGTCATGTAGCAGGGCCAGAAAATGAGTGACAGAGACTCAAAATCATTTTGTCCAATGATATAAGCAGGCACAAAGAGTTGGCCTGCAATTCTTGGAAATCCTGGGATTTATCTCACACTTGCCTGCAAAAAGGTATTGTCTCCTTTTCAGAAAGTCCTTTTCTGCTGCAAGATGCATTTGGTTTGCCACACATGCTTTGTTTTTTTAAATTACAAACTATAACCATTCAGTGCCCTAACCTATTTCTATTGGTATTTTCCACAAAGACAACTGATGGGCATAGATGCATTTTTGTAAAACAGGAACATGACATGTCAATGTCTTTTGGTAGATCTGCGATACTCATTGAGTTTAGTTCAGATGGAGAAATGATTAGCAGAAGTTTTCTCTGAGTTCTGGACTCTCAAGCATATAGACAAAATCCTGCTAGAAGGTTATGAAAAAGTAGCAGGTTGATTTGAAAGTGCACTGGGAATGATTAATAAATGGAAAGGATGCTGATATATATCTCTGTAGAAAGGAGGACTGTTTATTGTTCCATGTATTCATTGAAGTATCCTAAGCAAGAACTTACACTGGACAACAAAGGCAACAGCCTGAAACCCACCCACTTGAAAATCCCACAAACGAAGTGAGAATTCTGAGTAAATATGGAGCAACTGACCTACAAGCATCTCAGCTTTTCTCAAGCCACAGCTGATTATATTTGGGCAAACCGATCTTTCTCCAGCAGAGAGAAAGCAATTCTCACACTTTACAGAAGCATAATTTTGAGAACTTTACACATAGCCAAAAAGGGGTAGGGCTTTGATTGTATGGTTGCAGCAACCATTTTGACTTTTTTGACACCACCCCATAGATGCCCCTGGGAGAGAGCCTAAAATAGGAATCAAAAAGATCACTCATATAAAGTCAATAAAAGTTTCTAATGTTACCCGGGTTGGCAATTTCTGGATTATAGTAAGAAGCTCATAATAATTAAAACAGTAATGTCTTATTCCATGGAATGCCAATTTAGCACAAGTATGATGGAATGCCATGTGTTAGAAATGAATCTGTAAAAACAAATGTTTCAAAACTGATTTGCTTATCCAACAGCAATTGGATTATCTTCAATTCTTTTCTAACTTTTAATTCCCACTGTAACAGGCATTAGTGAACATATGCAAAGCTTGTCTTTTCTCTCCCTCTTGATTCACACACTTTTCTGCTTTGAGGTTAACATCTTGCAAGATGCTTCTACTTCTGGTAGTGACTAAAGTCACTGTTTCACTCCTGTGCATTTAATTCATTTTATCAGTTATCTTCAGGTGTTTACTTGACAAGGGCTCCCTGGTTCTACTCTGAACACCATTTAAAGAATTATTGTTGACAGAATTACTCTCTCCTCTCTTTCAAGTGATAACTTTGTAGAGGCTTTCAAATTGCAGCCTGTAGCAAAACTGGTTTCAGCTGATCTGTCCCAATTATATGGAGTCAACTTGTCAGATATCAAATTTGTTAGTTGTTTTATCAGTTGAAGAGCGATAAATATATCAGCAAAAAAGCAATTAATGTCCAGTTAGATTGGACATGGCTACATATGAAAAGATTTGTCAAAGAAGGGGGGAAAGCATTCCTGTTGTCACAACTAATTTCTACTGACTGCACAAACAACTAACTGGAGTGAGTTCAGCAGGAAGCAAGACTATAAGGCTGAGCTTGAAGTGAAAGACAAAGTACTTGCAAGTGTTCTTGAAAAGTGGGATTAAACGGTTGTGTTGTTTGGCACAGCTGCTCTCTCTCAATCCAGATATAATAGGCATGCTGACAGTGGGGGCATTTGGGGTTGTGTTAAAGCTCTGTATTTCTTCAAAGACCAGGAGTCTTGCAAGGGTTGAGTATGCTCCCTTGACTGGTAGAACCTGCTTTTCCCAGGGCTGCCCTTGAACTCATTCTGGAAAGTCCACCTGGCCCAGAATGCAGGAGTAGCATTCTCCACCAGCCTTCAACTCCCAAGAGCGCTTTAGCTTCATGAACATTCCTGGTTGTCAGTTGCTTCAAGAACAAATCTCTTCTGCTATTGCTACAAATAGTGATTTCCTCTTTCATTATTTTTATTTGACTAGCTTTCTCATGCATACTATCTTCATTGTTCTTATAGAACTACAGAAATACCGAAGGGTTACATGCTTTAAGATAAAACAAATAACAGTTTTTGGTCAGTTGTCAGTGAGTAGATAAGAATAAGAGAAATGTTGTTCTAGATATTAGCATGTATAAGAACATATGAACAGCCCTGTTGCATCAGGCAAAGGTCTTTCTCTATTTCCCACAGTGGACAACCAGATGTATCTTAGGTGCTCATAAGCAGGAGATGAAAACACCTCCTTCTCCCACTACTGTTACCCTACAACTAATATTTTGAAGTATGAACCCCCAACCTGGAGTCTGACTGATAGCCCTCAACAGAGTTCTCCTCTAGGAATTGATCCAAATTTCCTTTAAAGATCTCCAAATTAGTGGCTATCACATTGTCTTGCTGGAATAAATTTCACAGGTTACTTATGTGATGTGTGACAATACGCTTTCTTTTGCCACATAATAGGAAAATGTTCAGGAGCAAAGATGGCTGGTCTTCCACAAGCAAGAAGCAAATCATGTGATACCAGTAAATAATGGTTAAGGACCTCCATTCATTTCAGAAACCCAGACAGGAAGGTGGTTCTAGAGTAGCTTCATGTATGTCATGTAAGACTGGGAGTGGACAAATGGGCTCAACAGTGGATCCTGCTTTAACGCTAAAGGTTTTACAGGCTTACAAGAATGCTCCTATTTTTGTATGTTGGGAACTGACTCTTGAAGAACTGCTCAGAAGCATAAAACATGCATTTAGTTAACTGCACCAGAGGTATATTTTTCCTTTGTATCAAGCAAGTCATAAGTTGCCATTATTTGAGGTTTCGGATGAGAAAGAGCCAAAAGAACCATGGCAAGATTATATCTTATAATGAAATAAAACAATTCTGTGACTAAAACTTTAAGAGAGCCAATTGGGCCTATGGAAATATTCCAGGAAACAACCTATGACCTCTCCCTCCCACTTAGAGACATTCCTTAATTCTTTTATTCTTGTCAGAAGTAGCCCTGAAGCCATTTTTTCCTCACATATCTGCCTGCCCAAAGATGCTTCAATCCCTAGTTCAGCTTTTCCAAATAAATGCCATATACCTGAAGTTTATTCACCATATTCAGATACTGACTGTATGCTTTGGAAGGGATTATTTCATTTCATTTTTACTTTAACCTCTGAATTTGGTCAGAAGACGAGTGTCATAGTCAGGATAACACACAGCTGAAGAGGACTTTATATATCTCCTCACTTCATCACCAATCGGTTTCAGCTCCGCCACAAACTAGTGGAATCATTAAAATATATTTGTTCCCTTACTGTATCGCTTTGGTCCATCTTCCAAACAAAAGGAAAGGGTTAAGGTTGCATCATCTTCAAAAAACTCTGTCGCAAAGGCATCCCACCACAGGTTGTCGCTGTCCTGAGAGAGAGAAAAAAACGTTATTTTAACTAGGAAAGGTACAATTTGTCATTTTGGAAGCAATACCAGTTCCTTTATAAATAATCTCAAGGAAGGGAAATAATAATAATAATAATAATAATAATAATTATTATTATTATTATTATTTTAAAAAGTACTGCTAATAATCAGGGGCATCTGCAACAGGAGGGGGAGTTAAAGACACCAGGTAGGACAGTGCAATCAAAGTCCTGCCCTTTTAAAAGGTATCTCATGCATAAACAAGGAGTAAAAGTTTGACCACACAATCCAGACCCCCATCTTGACTTTTATGACACACACACACCCTGGATGTCCCTGCTAATAATTAAGAATGCCCTGGATTTTGCTTCTACCTCATTTGCTAACATATCGAACAAATCTCTTTCAAATAATAGCTTTATATTAAACGACCACATGGTAGGATAAATGTAGGTGTGCAATAGATCTCCTTTCCAGTTTATCACCTGTGCTTTGCCTTGTCAGGCAAAACCCTGAGCAACATTTTCCGTACATAAAAAAGGAAGCTTTTTGCTCAAGCATTAGCCCTGCTCAGGACCGTGATTCTATTTTCTCATTCACCACAGCAAAAGATCAGGCTGTCAAGTTAGTGAAATATCGATTCATGTGGCTTTTTTAAAGAAATACTAAAGATAAATACCATGGGCCTCAGCCGCCATATTTATCATGCTAAAATAAATGCTACACTGCAGTGACTCTTCAAACAGTGTGCAATATCTAAAAATATTACCCTAGAACAAGCAATGTGACCATCTATTTCCATAAATGCTGGCACCCAGCCTCGCTTCCCAAGAAAGATACATACAGAAGATGGGTCTCAAAATCGCAGGCTGTTGGGTCAGGCTTTGCAGACACATCAGTAAATTCTCCTCCCTCCCTCCCTTCTTTTACAATTATATGAGGGAGAACCAGTAAGACACACAATGCATTCACTGAGTTAGTTCTACGTTTGGAACACACCACCCACGCACATCTGTGTGTCTGTGTGTATGTAGTGCAGTGCAATGACATCACACACTTCATCATGCAAATTAGCTAAGTTATTTCAGTTGAGCAATGACATCACCATGCCTTCTACCAGACACCTATCTTTTCTACAGCAAAATATTTTTGATTCCCAGGTAGATGTGTTATCAGGACGGTAGAAACCAACTCCACGTTATTCCCATAGTTTGATGATATTATGACCTAAGTTAGTTTAAAGTGAAACTTCAAATGCTCAAAGTATTTTTCTTAAAATCAGGTTTAAATTACCCTTAAATCTTATGAGTTTATCCTTGAGATCCAAAACAAGGACAAAACTCTGCAAAGGAGCTAACAGATATTGAGGTATATTTCTTTACAGAATTGCGATTATTCTGAATTAGAATATGAAAATATATTTTAATGCTATTAATATTTTCAGCAAATAAATTGGCATAGAATTCTTATTAATTTGCTTTGCAAGAAAATCACCCACCAAACAACCTATTTATTTATTGTCCATATTTTTACCCTGCCACAATCAGAGACTCTCGGCAGATTACACAGAGCATAAAACCAAATAAAACATTTTAAAATGATCAACTTTTGAAATGTTAATATACCACACATGATAATTTAAGGAACAAGTTGTATATAATACATGTTATGGTTCTAAATTAACAGTGCAATTTCCCATAATTTACATTTGTTTCTAGAAAACAGAAGTAAATCATTCCAGATATTTTACATTGGGAGCGGCTAGTGAAAGGATGGATGGCACCAATGAATATTTTGATCTTGGAGCTGCCAAATTTTAATGTCTTTAGATCTTTCCATAATATTAAAGGAGATTTGCAAAAATCAGTCAATTGCTGAATGACCTCTGTGAGAACTAAAACGCAACTGGATTTCTGCTCAATTCATATGTTTATTGCATTTATTTACAACTCAACTTTCTAGGCGCAGTAAATTGTAGAAAATACATTTATGGCTTCTTTGTATAGAATCCACACCCATACATCTACAGAAACCTCTCCATTTTCTGTTACAAGTTGAACACTAGCCAAGATTTTTAATCAGATGTTTCCTCATGTTCTAAATCAAGGGGAAGAAAAGTGAAGCTAACCAAATGTATATATGTGGAATACAAAGTGAATATATATTCCCAATTAAAATGACACATTCTGATATTTGCCACAGAGTGAAACGGTATGCATAACTCCCCCCCACCCCAAGTATAATAACAAGAGGAAAAAATTATTTTCGAAATTCCCCATTTTTAAGAGAAAGAGTCGAGGCTGCCCCAGTCATCCTTAACTCAAGCACTGACAGGTTACCTGGGATTTTTGGCAGAGTAATTATTTTCCAATTCAGCAATAATGAGATATTTCCATGGCAACCCTTCTTTCACATTGCACTCATGCTCTCCAACACTGAAATAATGGACAAAAAAATTAATACTTTGAAAAGTACTTTAAAGATACATTTAAAGCACAGGACAAAAGGAAGGGGGGGGGGGAAACCCGGAGAAACTCAACAGAGGAGGAGTGGCCAGTGACCATTAAACACACTAGAGATTTTTTAAAATTCCACGTTAATTTTCCTTCCTGTTTTCCACCAAGACCTATCTTCAAACAAAAAATTCCTTACAGAATTTTTAAAGGAATGCTGGATTTCATTGTTGCCATCTTCTTGAATATCTGGAGGCTACAAGATATAAGCTTCTTTGAGGTTCTCTGCTCTTAATTGGTTTGTTGGTAGTAAGCTATAGATTTCTATCATGTTCACTCTTTCCCCAAATTTTACTCTTTGCCACCATGTGCTGCTTAACATCAAATGTTAAGATGTGACCTTTTGGCCACAGTCCAACTCTTATCTTTGACAACAACTCATGGCTTTAAATGGGAATGTGACTCTGTAGGCACATCAAACCAGCTATGGGGGGCCAGAGTGAAGAAGATGAACCTCCAGGCCAATCAACTATTTTTCTGCTTCTGCACGTGAGCTGGATTAGGTTAACAATCATTCTAGGCTAGCCCAGTTTTAGGGTCCTTCCAGACATGCCAATTATTGAGGAATTGTGATTCTTCATTCACTCACGTGTTATAGTGCACCTAGACTTTCTCTTCAGCATTTTAAAAGAAATGTGTTTTTATGCCAATGATTCTTTGTGTTCCTCAACTTGTTTCCTTTAAATTTTTAGCTCATCTTTAATGAAGGTGACATATCTTCCTGTAAGTAAAATAGTTCTGAATTTAACATGCCCACCCCGTTGGAAAGTTTAGACAAAACAACCACAACAACTTGTCTATCTCCTCTTTAATCCACTAAGCAAATCTAGAATGGCCCTGCCATTATAAAGATCAATTGTTTGGGAAGAAACTTATTTAAAGCAAATGGGGTAATCCCACTGTAGATATTTTTCACTAGAGAAAAAAGCAGGTGACACTACCAACTTGTAAAACAAAACAAAACAAAAGATCAGGGCCTACTTTTGTGTCTTTCATTTTGTTTTATTGTCATTTTTAGAACATGCTGATAGAGGATGACAGGAATTATTTTAGTCCAGCGCATCTGGAAGGAACCTGGTTGTGAAAAAGAATTCAGTTTCCTAGGAACTTAGCCTTGCAAAAGACAAAGTTAAAGAAAAAAAAAGGAGGAGGAGGAGGTCCCTTAAAACAACAACAACCAAGTATCTGTGGTCATTTCTCTTGCTTGCTTCGCTCTGCAATTTCTTTGAAAAGAGAGAAGCCATTTCCAGAATGCAGGCTTTATTTACATTTTATTTATTTATATTTCAAATTTAGTCACCACTCACTTCACTCAGAGAGCAACTCTGGGTGGCTTACAGTAAAAATAAGAACAAAAACCAATTAAAATACAATAAAAACAATGTTCATAAAAACATTAGTGAAGAAGAAGAAAGGAACCATTCAAGATGATGTCTTCTGCACTGTGAACAAGGCGTTTCCTGGCCTCCATGGCTATGGGAAAGAAAGGGAAGAGGAAATAATATTCTGGACTAATTAAATCAGCAACTAATGTTGAGGAAGTGAGTGGGACAGAGAAATAACTTCCTGAACTCAGAAAATGGTTAATTAATGCCATCAAGAGATGGGGCAAAGGACTTTTTTTTAAAAAAAAGCCCTCAAAATTAGCCACCACAAAGGCTATGGTCTCTCAAATAAGCAAATGCAATAGCATAAATCAGGCTAATTCCTTCCTTCCCCAAATGATATGGGGATGACATAGGATATGTGCCACTTGGTCCCTTCAGCTGGCATCATTATTTGTTTACAGTGCTAAAGCTGACAAAGAAAAAGAGGTTGTTTCTCTTAATCCCAAAATGAGAAGCAAAGAAAATTCCATGATAAATTCTTCCTTGGGGAAAAGCTTGCCCAGTTCTCCCTTTCAAATTTTGTCCTCTTGTTTCGACGACCTCCCCTCAGAATTAACACATCACACAGAGAACAAGTGCTTAATACTGCTTAAATTAAAAATAGTACTACCACATGAATAGATCTTTTTTAAAATGGGAGAAATAATCCAGCCCTTGTCACCCAGATGAACTCCACCTTTCCTTCCCAGTTTTTGCATCTCACATCCAGAATGAAGATGGAATATTTTTATTTAAGTATACACCCTATTTCAAAACACTCAAGGCGGTGTACAGTTTAACAAAGATAAGACCATCCACAAAACAATATAGGGGGAAAAAAGCAGGGATAAAATAACTCAGGTCCACCTTCTGTACAGGACTGACACAAAACAAAGACACAACATCTGCAAGTATTGAAAAACAACTGCAATTTATAGCTTTCAGAAGCTATAGCGTTATGGCAGGCTTCTAGTGTTAGTCTATAGCTTTCAGAAGACTGATCAGCCTGGACTAGGAGTTGCTTCTAGAAGTTCCTGTAATGCTTTCTCCTACTGTATTATATGAGGGGCTGCCCTTAAAGATGGTGCCTTTGTTGTAGGTCTTGTCCAAGTATCATAGAATTGGAAAGAGACAATTAGGCATCAAATCAAAATAATTGGGGAGATGAGAGATAGTTTTTTATTGGTACCCCCTGCCCACACACACACTGCAATGGTCTCTACCACAGCTACAGGGCAGGCAAATGAAACTACAGAGATCATAATCCACAGTCTAGAACTCTGCATATGAAGTGAGGATCCCTTTTCACTCAGACAGATAGCAAACTTTTCAGTTTATCCTGCCCTTGGGGCACAGTCATTATTATTAAAACTAAAACTAATCATGTTTTTTTCTATCTGTCTAGTTGTATCATAATATAAAAAGGTATCTCGGAAGCTTAAACGTAGATTTTTACAAGTTGAGAGTTGGACCCAATTTTTTGTATTGGATAATCCACTTCGTTATTTCCTGCCATTGTCTTGGGCTCCTGAGACACAAAATACATGGATCCAAGCTTTCAAGCCGACTGCTGAGCAAAGAAAAGTTGACAAAACTCTGTTTCTATCTAGTTACAGATACAATATTACATAAAAAAGAATGTCAAGGAAATGCTTTCTAGACTACATTGCAGAATAAAATATGCTCAGAACTACAGAATGACTGCCATCTGGGAAGAAGAATGGGATATACATATTATACCAATAAATGAAAAGAATCTTTTTCTCTCTCTCTCTTGCACTCACACTTTGCTCATCCCTTATCAAAATTGGAAATGTGTGAATTGTACTTCACCATTCCTAAATTCCTGGTCTTTTGGTTTAACCTTAATGGCCTTGGTAGCTTTTTTCATTCTCCAAGATGGCTCACTGCCATTTTTGCAACAGTGTATGTTTAAACTGGCAGAAAAATTTAACAGCTTGGCATGAAGAACAATGTGTTTTTGATTTAATGATACTCATCCAGTGACTTGCCAGGAAATCTACTTGATAGAGCCCAAGACTCATTCTGCAACTGTCTTATTAATTAACTTGCATTTTTGTTGAAGCTCCAACTTGGAACTCATCTGTGCTTTCTTCAAAAAAGAAAGATGATTCCATTAAAAAACAACAAGAACTGAACTGAGCTATATAGGAGAGAGATAGAAACGGCACTCTTCTTGCATACAAGCAAGAATTTAGGTTTACTGACGAGTTCAGGAGGATTTAGGATAGAAAATAATATGTATATAATGCCTAATTAAACTAACTGCCCAATTAATTGGCAGAAGGTACGGCACTTCAGATTCAAACTCATAAGGCTGAGCTGGGTTAAGTATTTCCATGCAGGTGCTCTGATCTCCTTTCTGCAACCTCTGAAGCACTTTTCAGAGCTTCAGTCAGAAAGAGTTGCACACCCTCAATTCATTTATACAACCAAGGAAGAGCATCCAATATACTCAAGGGCCAAAAAATCAAAATGGAATATCCAGGTTTAGAATCACTGTATAAGAGATAAAAAATGGGATGCTTTCTTCCCTTCATGTTCTGTTTTCAGGATTCCCAAAAGCAAAAAGCTGGATACTGTTGGAAACGGAATGCTGGTCTAAGTTTTCCTTTGTCAATCCAACAAGGGAATCTTCAGGGGCTTTAAAGGGGTAAAATTCATTTTGCCCCTTAACTAGGTCTATCTTAGTTAAGATCCAGATGAGAACTAAGTGGCAGAAAAGAAATTTAGAAAACTCAAACTATTTGCAGCCATCTAAGTCATCAAGAGTTTGCTATCCTGTCTTTTGCTCCTTAACACTCCCCATCTTAAAAAAAAATAATAATAATAAAAAAACCATTTTGGCTCCACTTTGGTTTTTCAATAACTATACAAACTTGCTAAAGCATGCCTTTATTTAACAGATGCAGGCTGTTCACTAGACCATAATAAAAAAGAAATAACCCAGAAGCAGCAAAAGAAGTGAAAGACCCTAAACGATGATGATGATGATGATGATGATCCCCAGGGTTATAAGACAACAGGAAGTCAAATCAGCTGAGAGGATAAGTCTATAGCTTCAGGATATCTACTATGACAACTACTAAATTAAGATGAATTGTTACAATAATTAGCACACTGTGGACAAAGAACCACTTCCATAGCAATTTTTTCTGGAGGTGGACATGCTAGCTGGGGTTGTCCAGGTGCTGGTCCTTGTTTGCATTATTGCAATACACATAATTGCTGTCTGAAGATGATCCAGACACTGCAGTTACAAGATAGTGAGGTTCTGAGTTCCACCTCAGAATAGATACAATATTCATATTATGCCAATTTTGAAACTGATAGTCATTCCCATTTAGAGGTCACACCTTTATGAGAAAGCCACCATGCATGGGTTTTGGCTGAAACAATGGCATAAAGTTCTTCGTAATAAATAACTGATATACTGCCTACTGTACCTCTGGCCACAAAACAGCTTACAAAACTCATGATAATAAAATTAATGAATTGTAAAAAAAAAAAAAAAAAGCACAACATTATCCATAAAAAACAGCAAAATAACCCCTAAACAAACGAAGAATAGAACATTTTAATATCTCCTATACACACATACACACATATACAAATCAAAATCCTTCTTTCTGTAAACCAAATTATATCCCCATAAAAAAGCTGAATCCTACAAAATGTACAAATTATGCAAATTAAGCTAATTTGTACAATTTACCATCCTCTGAATAATTTATTTTTCAGTGTGTAGCATTTTGCATAATTTATTCTAATCTTACCAGCCACTGAGAACAGTAAATTCCCTTGAAGGATGCTGAAATTTCAACACCTGCAATCCTATTCCAGCATCTCCCAAATAACTTGTTTGAATAGTTTACATCTTGAAAAATTCAGTCTACTGACTCTGAATAAAGAAAAGTTATCCTTTTTTACTCCTACCTTGGAAAGGGAAAGTGACTTTGTCTTGCCCAAAGACATTTTGGGAATTTACAGTTAAGATCTGAACTGTGAATTACATAGTTATCATACTATGAAATTCCCACTATATTTTTTCAGTACTCCATAGCAATCTGGGATCTTGGCATCCAGAGGATGATTTAGCAGATCCCAATAGTCTTGGTGTTTGTTTTGTCCTGGTTGGAATTGCATCCTGCAATTAAGTTGTAGCTTAACTGAAAGGTTCAAGATCTAATGCCCCCAGGATTTATTCACATCCAGAGAGGCACACAGTCAGTTCAAAAGGCCAAGGCAAGCCTGTCCAGGTCTTCATCAAGGTGTCAGAAGATCAGAGCAAGAGAGTGGAAGTCAGGCAAGAAAGAGATGGTACTGTCAGCCAACGAGCTGCTAGATTGCTGAGGACTGCAAGGCACAGCAATGAGCTGCTTTGAAGCAGAAGCAAGTTAATACTGAAAGCTGAAATTCCCCCCTTCAACACATCTGGTGCTCCCCTAGCCTACCAAATCATCCAGAAAGCTGTGGTCAAGCATATCTTTATCCCAAAGACATTCCTCTTAAACTGAGCATGAAGCACTTTTGGGCCTTTGAATATTTCATCAGATGGTCCTGTTGGGCTATGTGGTTCTACCAAAAATATGGACCAACGTCCTGGGCAGAGGAAAGTATGCATGCTTTCCTAGACCTGCCTCATCCAGTAGAGGGGACTTGGCATTATCCTGTGACCAACTTCCTCTTCTGGGAAGTTTTCTTCAGACAAGGCTATAACATCACCCTCCAAGAGTTAACTGGGAGCAAGGAAGAAAACTTACTAACTTACACAAGTTCTGGGGCTTGTGGGCAGTTTGGAGGCCTCAATGGACTTGGGATTACAGAGATGCATGACTTGGTGGTGGAATAAAAGAAACAATAGAACATAGTTTAGTCTAGTTGCACTAACATAGTTTAATTATACTCTCTATTATTTCAGAGGTTAAAAGATAAAGCCACTTTTTCACACAAAGGATTGCTGCTTGGATTAATACATTGACATAGGTATGTTTTTTGCAAATCAGAAGACTTTTTCAGTTAAAACACTTGGTTAACAAATGCTAATTTATTGCTTTGTTTCAAAGGAAGGAAGGAAAAAATAGCATTCAGTCTAGAAAACCAGTATAGTGTTTCCTTTCCAATCCTCCTTTAAAAAAAGGGTTTAAGAGAAAAAAATTCCTGCTGCAGAGTTGCAGGTGGTTCTGGGAATTTAAGAATACATATCCCTGAATTAAGAGTGTGCCGTTGGTTTTTAGCACTAAGCAGACAAAGTTCTGTGAATCAGAAGTTGGTGCCAATTACCTTCTTTATCTTATTGATCATAACACGCGTAATCTAGCTCAGAAAATACATACCTACTGAGACTTAGCAATAAGCAAAGAAGATGAGACTGTCCCCCCTCCCCCATGGTAGAGTAAAAAAGGGATGATAATTTTTCTTGTAGTTATTAAACTACAATCTGATCTGCTATATATTATTTAGATATATACCAGTAGATCTTCATCTACCTTCTTCACATCTCTGTTTAGCTCCATCAGGTAACCTAAATCAAGGGACAGTTCTGAGCTACATCCAAAGTTATGTAAGCCGACTTCCTGTCATTAAATGGAAGCATTCCATTCCACTGTTTTTGGCTCCCCAGATTTGTTCTAGTGGGTCCCACAATAGTGGAAAGCTCCAGAGTATCTATCCTGCTGACAGAAAGACACCACTGGTGTCAGGCTTCTCAACAAGGACTCAGCAGTAAATCACAGATCTTCATGGCTCGCCTTGGCTCCTCTGCTAGATTCACAGCTCAGCTAGATTAGAATCTTTATTGCAGACCAGAATGAAGTCTTGCCAAACAGCTGATTATTGCTTGTGAGAGGATGTAAATGACTTTTATACCCTTGGGAGATTAAACTTTCAGCTTCTTCCTCCCCCTGCTCTTCTAAATTAACGGATGATTGACATGGTGCTTGGTGGCCTTCAAGCCAAGCGGTTGTTGCATGGTTATGTAATGGTCATCTTTGACCTGAGAACCATTGGTTCCTATCTCAGCCTTCACAGATGGACTCGAACTCAAAAAGTGTTGTCAAGTAACACAGGATGTATCCATGCCTGCATCATCAGACATGAAATGTGGATGTAGGAGCTGGAAACAAAAGCAGGGAAAGATCAAGGAAAATCCAGAGCAACATGTCTTTTGCAGGGTTTTTAAGTTTTGTGGAATGGCACAAGGACCAGTAGCAAGGAAATTCTGGGGAAGAAAAAGTCACTGTCCTATCAGGCTTCTTCTGCAATCTCTGATGACAAATGTGTATTTGGTAAGTTTTCAGTTGCTTGCAGAAGAAAAAGAATCCTTTAAAAATGCTATTTTTAGTTGAAATAAATGCTTCTATCACAATGGCTCTATTTTTAGTTAGGAGCAGAAATGGAGGGAGGCAGTGCGATGTATTAAGTAAATTAATGAAATCTAGCTGAACAGTGGCCAGTTAACAGAATAAATTAGCCAGTCTGGAGAGTTCACAGATGATAACTCTTAAGAAAAGAATTAGAAGCCATGCAATTAAAACCAACCACTGATGCAAAGGGAGATGTGTGTGCATGTGATGAAAAGGGACCCAGCATGGTTCCTTCATTATAGGTTCTGGATGGACATCTGTAGAACTGATTATTCATGAGGTATAAGCTGAGGAATTTATTACAAAAGATAGCAGCAAAAAATTATTTAAAAGTATTTTTAAATACCAGGGTTTACTCAATGGATTTCTCTATTTCAAAGCAAAGAGAACCATAAATAAATAAATATCCTCACCAGCCAAACATTCAGTACTGTCTATGAATGGGCACCGTTTTATTATTACATTATGTATACTAGTGCCACATTTTGGCTGGAAACATTACATTTGTGAATATGTCACACACAACATCTCAGAGCACTTAACTATTAATTCTAAATTCTGCTGCAAAATAATTTCAAAATCTGAAAAACAAGCTTTTTTCTCTGTTACATTTCCATCCTAAAGAACCACCCAATCTTTTTACTGGCATTAGAACCATTGGAAAGGAAGATATAGGAAGAGAATAAAATTTCAGGAGTCAAACTGGCAAATCGGAAACACAACCTGAAATCATATTACAGTGAAAAGCATTCACAGTTGCTCATCCAAATAACTCCTTAGAATCAACAATGAAACATATACATCAATATGGTTCAGAATCAGGACATCATGTAAACAAGGATGAGATTCAGATGATCTCATGGAACTTTTCTGAAGAAGAAAAGCAATGCCTGAAGCAAAAACAAGGTTTAATAACTAATGTTTAACCACTTAAGTACCTGGGAATTTACTTAATGAACTACAACAGAGATTCAATTCAATCACTATTTATTGATTGGGAAAAAGTGATGGTAGAGGGAAATAGTTAAACATCTCCTGGTTAAGAAGAATATCAACAGTAAAAATGAATATCCCATCAAGGAACAACTTTTTATTTCAAATGTTTTGAGTATGAATTGAGGAAAAGATATTGAACAAGTGGGAAAGACAAATAACTAACTTCACTAGGTCAAATAAAAGATTGAAGATTAAATTAAGGATTTTGCAAGATGTGAAAGAACAAGGTGGACTGGCTGTATCAAATCTTGAACTATATTATCAAGCCAGTTGTTTGACTCGGTTGACAGATTGGATTATATTGCTGGGTTACCTCTATTGAAGGGACAGGACTATTAAAAGCCTTACAAAAAAATATCTTTAGTCTGATATTGAGAGAAATGTCCAGTTTATAAGAGACTATTCAATTATAAACAGCATACTAAAAGAGTGGGATAAATATAGAAGTCTAGACTTGTCATCCCTTGTTCAATACAATTTATTTCCATGATTCTGAATGTACAAAAAATTGATCAGTGAAGAGATAATAATTCCTATAGGCTGAAAAGCGTTAATCTTTAATACAACAAAGTTGAAATCTTTCAAGACTGGAATGGTCAGAAATGCCTCATTGGTTCCAGTAACTTCAAATTAGCAGTATAGTTCAAAGGGAAATAAAACAAAACAAGGTGGAACACTCAGAGACCTGACAAAATTTGAAAAAATTGTAACACAAAATTCAGAATGCTTGCTGGGGCTTATTTATAAGTTGTTACTGAAATAAGATTCAGAAAATGGACAAGGTGAAGAGTGTATCAATAAATGGATGCATAATCTAAATAAGACAATTGATATGCAACAATGGGAATACCAGTAGAAGATAAATATTAAATTTACTGTGAATATTAGTACAATATGTTTTTTGTTGATATATTACACCAATGTCAAATGCCAAAACAGATTAATTCATATTTTTTTAAAAAATTGCTGGAAATGCAATAATCAGGCTGGATCACTTTTTCATGCTTGGTGATAATGTCATAAAGCTCAAAATTCTGGAAGATGATTCATCATAGAAAGAAACCCAAGTTAAATATCAACATTTTTCCTGCCAGCTGTTTTTCTGTTAAGCATTACTAAGCCTTATATTCCTACAAAGTACTATATGCACTGTTGTCTCTGTATACATTAACAGCTGTTAGAATATTTTATGCTTCTTTCTGAAATTACACATTGTTTTTTCTTTAGGAAAATAGCAAATTAACTTAAGGAACATGTATCAATATAAAAAAACAACTTCATGTTGAAAAAATAATTCTGATACTGAATTTAATTTGACTTGGAAAATTTTGGACTATTGTTCTGCACATGGACTTGTACCACATCTGAAGTTTAGGCTTCCATTAACATAATGCTTTAAAATACTATACTTTTGCCTGATTTGTCATAATAAGGATGACTTTTCAGATTGGATAGAAACTCCTATTATATGTTTATTTTGAATGAGTCTTACTGTATCAGCTCCCTTTACTGATTACTGAATATTGATTTGATTTTAATCAAATTTAAAGTACTAAATTGATGTTAAGATCATTTTATATGCAGTACTAATCTAACATTACTTTGAAAATTCTTAATTCAGACTTCTAGTGAATGCCATGGCGAGCTAAATGTCCCTGCCAAAGTGGGACAATGTTTATGGCAGAGATTGCTGACTGGATGCTGGATCCTGGCCGGTGAAATCTCTCAGGCAAAAGGAGAGATCCTGAGATTTCCCACGCACATTCTGGACAGCTGCTCCTCGTGAGTAGACTGCAGGAACTGTGGATACCATCTAAGCTCACAGTCATAATGCAGCCTTTTATGGACAAAAAGCTCGACTGAGCCTAATTTCTTAATCGCCTTTGGAATTATTTTTTACTGCTTTGGAAATATTAAGACCCTTCAGAACAAAAAGGTTTTACTGCATTCACTGGGTGAGTCTCCTTCTCCTTAAAGAAAGAAGTTTTAAATGTGATTTTAAGGACTTGGAAAACTATTATTTTTTGGAATAAATAGTGAAAGGGTGTTTAGAGTGTTGATTTTGGAAAGTTAAAGTGGACTAAGGGTCCAGATGGATACGGAATAAAAATTTTAAATTGATTACAAACATCCTTCCTGTGGGAAACTGTCGTTCAGTTTTTTTGGGGGAAAAAAATGATAGGATGGGACTTCGAAGGTTGGACACTAGAGGGAACTGGAAGAAAATACAGATTACAAGTAAAGGAGAAGGACACTTAAATTCAACTCGTTAACAAAGAATGGAGCAAAATACTTTCACAGTGGATATTTCGAAGGATATTTTTGAACAATGGACTCAAAAGTTAATTTTAAGAATGTCTGATATCACAGATAGATGGTGTGTTAATGATGTCACAGAAGAGGAACACGCTATACCGGATAAGACTGAAATTGATTTGGATGTGGATTGAAATATGGCAAGATTACAAGAATGACATGGAACAAGACGATACACTTGACATACAAATGAAACCAGTCGATGTCTTCATATCTAAAGGGGACATAAAAGTATTAAATCAGAAGAGTGATTTGGATGATCTTTTCTTACTGTGCAAAAGAGATCTGTTAGAGTCCTAAAGGATTTTCTTAGACAGCACAAAAAAAAAAAAAAAGTGAAAAGAAATCAAGTTCTAGGACACTATTTGAAGGGATTAAAAACTAGATTGTTACATCTTAGGGAAAGACTATAGAGTTGGCTTATTTGATCAAGGTTAAAATAGATATTTACTTATTTCTGGCAACTCTTAATGGGCTTTTGCTGATAAGGACTGGATGATGAGGCTTTTGGATTTTGTTTGTAGTTAAGAGGTGATTCATGGGATGAAGAAGGTTTTTGTTGCATTTTAAGAGATGGTGATAAGTTACTAAGATTTTTTATACTTGTAATGAAGGGAGAAGTTACTTCTTTATATACTTTTTTTCTTTTCTACACTTTTTCTTTTTTCTTTTTATTATTATATTTTTTGTAGTTTGTACTGGGTTTTATGTTTTCTAATTGTAATCTGTAATAACAATACTATTAAAAAAAGAAAATTCTTAATTCAGTTTTATATAGCTTGTAAACTCCTATTTCTTTTTTGTTCCTTTATTACTTTTGCCCTCTTTTTTTCCTTGATTGCATCTTCAAACATCAGAGGAGAGGAGAGGAGAGGAGAGGAGAGGAGAGGAGAGGAGAGGAGAGGAGAGGAGAGGAGAGAGATTCTGGTCCATTCTCCAACCAAGGCTTAGCAATGTTTTCCTCCTTCCAGAGTGTGATCCACCAGACAACATAAACTGAAAAAACAGTACGATCCAAGAGCTAAGATGCAGGAGTCCTTCAGAATTCAGTTTTGATAAGCATGAATCCATTTTCTATATCTATAAGCCAGCATCAAATACCCATTTTAACATGTTGAGAGGCATTAACAGTTGTGAACATTATACAGTACAACCTGCCACTTTTACTGACAAATTAATACAGAGATGGAAGAGGGCATTTCACAACTTCCCACAACACACAGTTGGACACCTGAGCAAAGTCTAATTTTAACTCCTGCAGATCAACTCATAGCTCTATTTCTAGTCCATATGCTTCAGCTCAGATTGCCATAACAGACAGTATACAACTTTATCCTAGGATACAGTGCATTTCCAAATTTAATATGAAAGCGTTGTTAATTGGTGCTAAAGAACAGATGCAGACTTAACACATCATTTCCCTAAAATGCTGCCATCCCGTAATTCACTCTGTCATTACTGGATGACATATAATGGCCACTTGACGCATTCCTGCAGCACAGAAAAAGCACATGTTGGTCATGGATTTCAGCTTCCCAGCATTCTCAGTCTGTGCCTTTATTTTATAAATTAAGCTCTTTGTTTCTTAAGTGAACAGCAACACCTGGTGAATTCTCTAAAGACAGAAGTTTTCCCATGGCTGTTGAAGTGTTACAGTGCCTAAAAAACTTTAGGCTTCTCTTGATAAGAAGAATCCAAATAAATTATGCCAACTAAGGCAAACGTTGAAATGTTATCTAATTGACATAATTGGTACAGATTGCAGAATTCAACTTTTCTTATCAAAACCCAGGTGGCTTAACATGGGCTTCACTAAGTAGACTATGGAACGACCTCACAGAAGATCAGCAAAATCAATTGGAAGTGAGAGTGAGAGATAAGTCTGTGCATGTGTGTACACATTAAAAATACAGATCAAGCTTGACTCTTGGTGACTTTATCCATTCAGGGGTCTACTTGACTGGTCCACCCTACGTGCCTGAGGAGTTTTCTTGAGGCTCTTGTGAGTTCAGCAGAGGCTTTAGTCACTTCCTGAAATGAGGATGTAACAAAGGCCTTGGATAGGATTGCTAATACTAGTTATGGGCGCACCTCATCTCATCTAGGGGACACCTCTATTTCACAAGCAGCACTGGCCACGGGTTGGCTTCTGTGTGCAAGTCCCCTGTGCCAGTTGTCACCTATAAAACCCTTTATGGCTCAGGACCTGGATAACTACCAGCTTTCTCTACCTGTCCAATAAGATCTGATAGGGTCATCAGGTTCCAGGTCCCATTGCTAAAGCTATGCATCTTATGGGACCTTTGAGCAGGGCCTTTTGTGTGGCTGTCCCTGCTCTCTAGAACAGCATTGCTTCCAAAGCTGTATGGCCTTGACCTAGCTGGCTTTTACAAAAGCCCCTGAAGCTCTTCCAGCAGGCCCTGGACCAGTGTGATTTCTGTCCCTGCTTGGCTTTGACTAGCTGATGTTTGTAGGTTGTGCAACTGTTGCATTGTTTCTCTAATGTGGGTTCTTAATACTCTTATGGCTATTATTTTTGTCTTGATATTGTGGTTTTAAATTGTATTCAGTTGAACATTGCCTAGAGGTGCTGCAGCAAGTGCAGCAGCTTATAAATTGATTAAATTGATAATAAATAAATGCATGAGTGGCTTGTGACTTCTTTGGGGATTTTTTTACTCACCGGTCTAGCCAACAGTTCTGGCATTCCAAAGTGGTGCCCATCCAAATATTAACCAGAGCTTACCCTGCTTAGCTTCTGAAATCAGCCAAGGATGTCTAAGATGCTTCCCCCAATACTACTTGCTAATGCTGTTTCTACTAAAGGTGCTTAGAAACCATCTCAGTCACATGTACACTGAGCATAACTATGCATGTGGAACAACTGAGTTGGTCAGAAATATATTTGTTTGTAGGATGCAATAACAGAATATCTGAAAGCAGCAAGGATGTGTCAAGAGCCTCCCCGTCCTTACTGAATGACTCATTATACTGTTAGTCTTCACGCATGGACCGAAAATAATAAAATATGAAAGCAGTTTGTTCATGGAAATCATTTATTTACTCTCATTATGACCTCTGGAAAACTTTATGAAGCTCCCTAGAAAGCCCTCTTGTGAAACAGGAGACACCAAGACTGAGGGAGACAGATCTTTACTCTCCCATTCTGTCCAGTAGAGCAGGGTTCCTCAAACTCAGCAACTTTAAGATGGGTGGACTTCAACTCCCAGAATTCCCCAGCCAGCATGGGAATTCTGGGAGTTGAAGTCCACCCATCTTAAAGTTGCTGAGGTTGAGGAACCCTGCAGTAGAGAGATGATGGTGGTGGTTCCAAAACCAAATAGCAAAAACAGTGATT